>JAWWES010000133.1:5764076-5844031 GCA_035583135.1 Lophotriccus pileatus | reverse complement strand
TTTTGTATGACATAAAGTACAAGACAAAACAGATATAAAGGCGTATTTTAACTACTAAAAGAAGTTTTACCAAATATCTGTTCAGCTATTTGTGTTGTATTAGCCATTACTTGATATCAAATGCCTAATTCAAAATATATTTCACTACCAGAGAAAAAAACCAGCAAATTTTTTTTAATGAATAATTCTATAAACATAAAGCAAGACAGTTTTCCTCACTAATTTAATTGTGTCATCTAATAGCCTTTTTGACTTTTCAGATATTTGATTAAGTAGGTAATAAACAGGTATTTATTTTAAGCATCAAACTTACAGATTTTAAAAAAAAAAAAAGGATACCCTGCTATAGTAATGAATGTTATTTGGTGAAGTTTCAACTCATGTTGAAATATGAATTGTAAAAATCCCTCTTTGAACAACTTCTCTTGAGATTTTTTTATTCCTAATGGTCTTCTTGTGTTACTCAACCTAACATGTTTCTGTGAAGAGATGAGAATGGAAATCATATCACTGGTAGATGATTCAGGTTTTCATTTTTCATTTAGTGTTATGAGTAGAATTATGGTCAGACGCTTTTATTGCCTCCATGAAAAAGGAAGGAGATTTTTATTACATATTCTTTTCCTGTGTTTATCTCCTGCAGATAAATCCACTGACTTGATTGCATGTGTGATAATTCAATAAAATAAAACAACAAATAGTAGCTATCACATGTGATGATTATCAAGATGGCCTGCTAGCAGGTAAGGAAAAAAAAAAGGTGACTTAATTACTGAAATAGGTAAACAAAACACTGAGCTTTACTTTGAACACGTGGATCCCATTCACATTATTTTCCTGTTCTGTTGAAAACTGTATTTATATCTAATGTGTACTAATGAGAAAGAAACACATATTCTAAATGGTAAAGCAGGTAGAACCGTGTTTTTTTTACGTGTGTGGCACAAAATAGAGAGGAGAGGGTACAGTGGTCAAAATCATAGAAGCACAGAACTGCGAAGGTTGGAAAAGACCTCTAAGATTGAGTCCAACCATAAATCTGAGGCTTTGGTGAGGAATGGAGTGACAGATAGAGAAAAAAGGTGAGGGGAAAGGCCCAGGAGAGAGCTCAGGAAGGGAAAGTGAAAGCTGTTATCTGATTATTATTGGTATATGGGTCCTTTTACTTCAAAGGCCTTTTTGAAGCCAGTGGTGATTTTTCATGGACCGGTGGCTGCAATCAATGACAGTCTTGTGCTTCTGTAGAAGATTTTCTTTCATAGCAATGTGGCATGACAAAACACCCAGTGGGAAAATGGTACTGGAGAGCCAAGTGTCAGCAACAATAGTGATCTGTTTTCATCCGAGATCTGCAACTCCTACTTCTTGCAGCCAAGCACTGAGCTCCCCTAATTGCTAACATGCTCCGGTAGCTGCGTGGAGCGTGCCAGCAGTGAAACCGTACCTGTGATCTGAAAGAGATAAAGTGTAACTGAGCAAATGTCTGAAGTCAAACTTTAGGAATTCTAGTAAAACCAGGTGAAAACAAAGCAAAGATGAAGTTAGAACTAATGTGAAATTGTGCCTAAACCTCAAACAGAACCTGAAAATGTATTTGTTCTCTCTCAAAAACAGAGGTATGTGGAGGAGTCGCCTGTGCTCCCCCACCCCCTTTATTAGCTCTGTTATTTTCTAATCAAACTTACAAGTAAGTGTTAGTCTTTCTGATTCAATTTGGGAATTGGGAGAGTTAAACTTTGATTCTTGGTGCAGAGTTATTTTAAAATCCCCTGAGGCTCTGGGTAAGGAATATGCAGTAAATCTGATGAGCAGGATTCATGGAGCAGCTGCAGAAAACCACACTGCAGGCCTGGTGAACCTAGTATCCTCACACACACAAAATGCAGACCTCATTTCATACTTGGATAAGTTGTGTGGGTACCTGGAGCATCGATCTGGTCAGGACCAAATCCTGCCCATTGCTTTGTGTCAGTGGGAAAAACAATGTTCTGTAAAATTCAGTATTAGTACTCATATGAGACTAAGATTTCTGTAATTCCCTGACATGATACAGGTTGGATCATGTTCTGAGACTTATAGCTTCTTTTATAAGTCTAGCAAAATATGGTTTTCTCATTCAATATGGTGGTGACTCTTCTTGATAACTTATAACTGTCCAGTCTTTTCAGGAATGCTAATAAATTCTTAGCTTTGATGCTATCTTGCTGCAAAGAAAGGCTAATTGTGCACTGCACTGAGAAATGTTTACTTTTGTCTGTAAAGCTACATAATAAAGGCAGGCTAATAAAGTTCTGTTTTCAAAATAGCTTGATTTAAAAAAAACCCAACAGTTATTGGGTTTTTGGTTAATTTTGCTCTTTTACAATCTGTAGGAAAATAGCTAAGAAAAATGTTATAGGAGCACATAGGGGAATTGCTTAGGAAATTTTATACCATGAACCGTATTTTTAATGCATCAACCTCAAAACACAGAAAAAACCCCCAGATTTATTGGTAGGTGTTGATATTTGAAACTCTAATTCAAGTTTTTCTTTGCTTGTCTCCTCCTGGGGCTCCTGGTAGTCCAGAACACGGTTTGTGGACTATGTAGCTTCCCTGGGCAGGGATTAAAAGACCAGAGGTTTCATTAGCTGACTCCAGTTTATGGGGAACAATTTAGTTCTACTTTTTGGTGTTTCCACTCAGAGCAGATCAGTACAAGAGGAAGATCAGCTCCTCTTGGCCTCTTCCTTACCTTTACTGCCAGCATAGTGAAAACAGCAGTTATATAGGAAGGGGAGTTGTCCCTTGTACATAAAATAAAGTTTAAATTATTTATGTTTTCTCTTTCAAAAAAATGAATGTGTTATTGAGTAGCTTTCCTATGTTTTTAAGAATTAAACCTCACAGAATTGTCCTCAATAATACTAAACTGTAACATTATTTTTATAATGAAGTGCAAAACACACTTTTCAATCTAATTTTTATTAACTATTTTTTTTTAAACTTAGAGATCTGATAGTCCTAAGGGTGTTTGCCTAGTTCACAGTTAGGTCAATGCAAATGACAAATGTATATTACTTTTAAAGGATAAAATTAAAGTTATTTTCATTAAATAAGGAAAAATTGTGTGGCTTTCTCCAACCGATACAGTTATAGAGATAAATTCTTGAGAATAGAAGAGAGAAGAGCACACTTCCTCATACCTACCCTGTACTGTACTCTAAATTCCCCTAAATACTCAAATGCAGTAACCAGAGTTATTTAGAGGAGAGGAAGCTTTCATATTTACTAATACATTTCTCATCACATTGATTAGACAACTGCAGAATGAGTTGAGTCCTGAGGGAAACTCTCTATGTGACAGATATCAGAGCTATTTCCATGATGTAAAGGTAGTTGTGTATTAAAATATAACATGTCTCCTGAGAAAGGCTTTTACTAGTGTAGCTGGTTTCATGAAACAAAAAAGAGTTTGGATAATTTCAGAGCTGTATTTCTTGTAATAATGACATTTGGCAACAATACATGCTCCAGAAAATTTTATACAAGGTGAAGTTTGGCTGGTGAACTCTGCCTTTCTGCCTGATGTAAGCATATTTATTCAATGGATTAATTATTTATGGTGTAGCCTTTCTATAAAACTACTGTTGTATTTCTATTTACTGGTTTTAAAACACTGTCTATGTGGGTGGGCAAAGTGATACTGCAGTGCTTACCTCCTGTGCCAGCTGGCCACCTAAATGTCGGACTGTGTGTGTTCAACTTTGTTCAGCTGTCACATGACATGAAGCAGGGCTGTGACCCCGGTGACACTCCTGCTTGTAAATGTAAGCTCAGCCATAAAAATTGCTGTGATTCCGTCAACAGTAGGTTCCTCTGTGATGTTTTCTGAACTCCTCTGTTTGCTGAAACTGGTAGAAATAAAGTTTTTTGCATCTAGAAAAGTGGAATTAATTTGAAACGGGACTAAAAGTTGTCGTGGTTAGACCTCAATTTTTAAAATATGTTTTGTTTATAGTCAACCAAAAGAGATCAAAACTATTGTTAAAATTATGGGGTGTTTTGTTTTGTTTTGTTTTGTTTTTTTCAAAACCCTAGGTTTCCTTTCAAGTTTCAAATGCTTTTATAAAGGTACAAAAATACAGAGTTTTGGGGGTTCTTCTTACTTAATGGGATAATTTCTGCTGAAATTCTGCCAGCGGGAGAGAGCAAACACTGCAGTATGTCAGAGCCCATCTTAACACTGAGCTCTAAAGCTGTGTTTCAAGGAATTACTTTTAGTGGTGTTATCTTCTTGTCTCTATGACCATTTGGAGCTCACCATCAAGACAGTGACATTGCTCTCTGCAGAATACAACAGATAGAGAACTAGAGGACAGGAAATGCAATGGGCTTTCTGAGGAACTGCCACTGTACACTTGGCTTGTCCAGATACTCTTTCTTAATCATGTGATATTGGGCACTACCAGGGAGTAGTTGCACTTTCCATACAACCCTGAACAAATGTATTTTATGATGATTGAAGTAATATTGACCAGTGGAAGTGACCAGTATTTTGTGACCAGATATTAACAAGAACAGTACAGAGAGAGAGAACAACACATTGGCAAGTGTTTTCAAACACTGATATTCTTCAGAGATACTGACAGAGACAGATAAGGTACTAGTAACTCCAAAGAGCAGATTTTTGGGAATGTACTTTTGTTTTGCCAAGTAACATAATACTTATGACCATCAGAGACCTCAGGATGGTTCCCCACAATAAGCAAATGAGGATCTTAGTGCTGCCACCCTTGCTCCCACTGCTTCAGCTTCCCGAAGAAGGTCTCCAGCAGCAGCTGTGGGAGACCAGCAGAAAGCAGAATCAGGGGATGCTAGGGAAAGTATGGGAAAAAATTCAAAGAGGTAGCAGCAGCAAAACTTCTCTGTGCTTCTACTGGCATTTGCACAGGATGAGCCTTCCAAAGGACTTCATGATATCCTGCTGAAACCAAAGTTGAATTCACCTAGTGGGCTTTTGAAAATTTAACACCTTTCATTTGACTAGAGGCTATAAAAATTTGTTCAAAACCAGCATTTCCGTTTTCCATTTTCCCTTTCCTTCCTTTCCTTTCTTTATTTCCTTTCTTTCCAATCACCCCAGGGATGGATGAAGTGGCAGAAGGCCTGAGCTGCCTTGCTGTAAAGCTCATCTTTGGCTTCAGCTCCAGTTTCTGCTGCAGGCTGCTCCTGATAAACCCATTGCACATCAGGACCTGGCTTCTTGTGTGGATGGAATTGCAGGATGGCTGGTTTGGAAACCCTACTCTTGTTTACAAAAACTTCCCTCTTATCTCTGCTAGTCTTGTGAGTTAATTATAATTAAATGGCTCTGACTGGTTACCCCAGCCCCAAACTATTTCTGACTGTTTGATTCCAAATAAAATAGATAGCAAGCATGAGGCATTTTTCTCTGATAATAATACAGAATTAAAAGAAAGCAAAGCCTGAAAAATCTAGAAATTATGTTTCAATTTTGAAGTGTAATAAAAATTGAAAAAATAATCTGGAAAGAATTCAGGAAAAATATGCTCAAGTTAAAATAAAATATCAGACAGTTTTTATAAGACCTCGGGGTTCCTTGAGTAAAAAATAATGGCATTTATCAAAGAGACATTTCACTTTATTTTGGGTGTGAGTTTGATTCTCTGGCTTTGCAGTAACACAGCTTTCTGTTCCGTTCACAAAGTCCATGAGGTGTGACTGAAAGTAACAGAGCTCATTCTACTGATTTTAGGGAACTGAGTCAAGGGATTGAATCCAGTCCTTAAAGGTGTTCAGGAATAGTTTATGCCACCTGAGATTGTGCTTCTTCCCAATTGAAATGCATCAAATGAAGGATGTTCATTTTCTTACACTTTTCCTCATTTAGTCACAGAGTAGTTATGCAAAGAATTACAGATCTTTCTCATTAAACTTAGTTTTTACTTACATCACAACAGAATTCCTGTTCTTGTCTAAAGTGCTTTTAACAATTTATTTTTTTTTTATTCCTAAAATCAGTGGAGAAGCTTTCCTTCTGTATTGATCCTAAGAAGTAAGGGATGTACAGTGCACTGCATAACAGGTATTCCTATTTATAATTAAATATTTTTACATACATATATATATATTTATACTTATATATTGTGGCAAATAATCAGTGAAAGAATATTTCTGAGAAATTTAAATATTGGGGAGCCACTACATTTCCTCTTTCTATATTTGAATCTGATTGTTGCTGTATAAACATATTAAAAAGCTGATGCACCTGTGTACTGATTTCTTTGCACACTTGTGTACAATTGTACCAAGACATAAAAAAATGTGTAAAATATTTAGAAAGAAAGAAAATTCCCATCCTGGAGAGGTCCATTACTGTTTCCTTTTCACAGGAGTAACAGCAGAGAAAACTCCAAGTATTTCTTTAAGTTGTAATCAGTGTCTCAGAGTCATGTAGATCTGAGTGATAGATTTTTGACATTTACTCAACCAGATTTTTCTCTCTTTTCTGCATCATATGGCCTTTGCTTTATTTTACTTGTGCTTTCTGTTTCCCTTTTTGAGGAGAATACCAGACTTAGGCAACACCCTGACTAGGCAGGATGATTCTTCATCTCTTCTTTATGCCCCCCATTTCCCTTCCCTGCCCTTCCCAGCTCTCTTTCCATCAGAGGACAAGCTGCCACGCTTTTGTCCCATGGGCAGTTTGGTTTATATCAGTTCAGTGTCAGATTTGGGCAATCAGCATGTGACATTCCGGCGGTGTCTGTGGATTGATGGTGACTGGCTAAGGCTGTGGTAATGTGTTTCTCATTTGTTGGTCCTTTCAGACCCTGCTGCAGAGCTTAGGTCCTCAGCTCAATTAGTTGCAGCAATTCTAAACATTTGGAACTGGCTGATGATTACTGTGGTATCAGAGATGGGGGCAGCTCCTGGGTGAATGCTGGGGTCTTGTGGGGCTGCTGTGCATGTCTTTAAACTCCTGTTGGTCATTTGACATGGAATGCTGAGTGAATGCAGTGCAGCCAGAAAAAGAAAGCTAACCAGCTTCAGTAAGTTTAGGGTCTCCTCCATGACTTAAATCCTGCTTCACATTAGGAGATACATCCTACACACTTTTGGAGTGATGCTTCCTTTCCCTTCTTGAAGTCTGGCTCTATTCTGTCACTCAGATTTTGATGTAGATTAATCACTATTATCTAACTACTAATAAGTTTACAATAGAAACATTTAGCTGCATTGTTTCCCAGTGTTACCACTGGGTTGTTATTCCGTTTTTGATTTCTGGTACTTAAAGAGGGAAATGCCTGATCAGATTGCAGTGGAAACAAAAATATACTAATTGAACATGTATTTCAGGACAGATTCTACTTGTATTTCTTGACATGAACTCTTCCTCATTGTTTAGCATTACTGCATTCTGCTACTGAGTAATGATCCATCTTTTGTGTCTGGCAAATTGAGTCTTTTGTATTTTTGAAATCTTTGGAGACAAAAAAGCAGCAAGTCAGTATGAACATATTCAGGCATTTGAAATGAGACATAGAGTTTCACTATGTATTCACAGGAGTAAAACTTACTAAATTGATAAGTATTGAAGATGAATATAGCTGAAATGATAATGAAAAGAACAGGGTTTTCTTAGATTATAAATGTGGCACTTGGTGTGAAGTGAAGGAGGTGTGTTCTTAAAGAGATTAAGGAAATCTCTGTCACTCCAGAGATTGCAGAGAACCAGGCATTTCATTCTGGACCTCACAAGTTCTGTAAAATTAGAGATTTAATAAACAAACCATTTTATGTCTCTGTAAAGAACTTAGAGGGGATTTCGAAAGTCAAACACTGAAGACCCTTGCTTTGACTGTGGTGGTAAAAGTAACATCTGCCTTAGACATTTTAACAACAGACTGTTCAGATCATTCTTTTCAGCTCTGGTAGGAGACTTGACAGACATAAGCCATCCTACCCCTCTTTTCTACACTTCTATCTCTCAACTAAACTAAACATTACATCAAAGAGCTCCTATCAAGGACATTCAGATTTAATTTTACCTTTCTCTTTTAGACGTTCAGTTCATTACAGTAACTTTTGTGGTTTCCTAATTAAAACAATAATACAGAAATAAAAGCAAAAAATAATTTTTTTTCGTCACATCCCTGGGATGCAAAGAAATCTTTTTTGTTCTCCAAATCTGAGACAAAAGACCTGACTGAAATTTCTGCCCCACACTCATGTACATTTACCAGTACCAGGACACATGAGAAGTGACTCTAAGTGCTGCCCACAAGTAAATTTTCTCAGCAGTGCTGATGTGCGTGCTGCCTCTTCCTGTGAAGAGTCTCCAAATCATCAAGTAAAGTGCATTTACCCCCAGGACGTAGGTCATAGACCAGTCTTTTGCTTTTAAAAACATGTGATTATATGGTCATGGTAATATGAGCCTGATGTAAATGAAATACAGAGAAAAAGATCCAAAGTTGTTCATTGCTGCTTCAGTCAGAGAGGCTCCTTCCTCTTCCACTGTTATGTTTCTTTGTCTCCTCCTGGCCATACAGCTCTGCCCAGTATTAAATCACCACCAGAGACCTGTTAATTCTTTCAGGTTTGCTTGGTGTTCTTGGTGCCAGGCATGTTTCAGTGATTGTAGGATTCCTATGATTCATAAAATGTGTTACAGGAGCATTAGCTTCTTCTCATGCTTTCAATTTAAAATTTTGTGTAGATGCTTGGTTAAAAATTTCAAGTTCACAGTTGCAAGAGTATTTGAAAGCTCTACTCCACAAGATTTATTTTCCTCAGGAAAGTTAAAAAGAAACTCTCAGACAAGGCACTCAAAAAAACCCAAAACTAAACAAGGAAAAGACATAAACAGCTTGAGGAGCATTGAAAACTTTGTTTTAGTATGGAGAGATAATAAACAATAGCTTTCAGGGTCTTATCATGATGTATTGTCTTTATTTCAACACATGGTCTTTGTAAAGTGGACAAAACTGGTTTTATTAAAACATCAATGACAACGAAAAATGCATTGCCTCAAATCATCTCTTCTTCTTGTCAGAATTCATGCCTGGCACATGTAGTCCATTTACTGCAACAGAAGGTGAGAGGTTTAATGTTGTGATTGTGGAATTTCAGGGAGACAACGCTCAGCTGAACACTCGGTCCCCTCTGTGCAAGCCAAAGAAAGTTTTCCCTGCAACCTGTTTCCCAGATTTCCTATGCATTCACAACTTTATTTGGCATTATGGTGGCTCATGACCCTTCTCGTGTGGAAAATATCTACTCCATCACAAAGAGGTGAAGTAAAGAGTTTCTTTGGCGATTGTGAACGAACTATTAAACCTTGGGTTGCCCAAAGTTATTAGTGATATTGTTTCCAAGTTCCAGGGCATATATTTAGTGAAACATCAAGAATTTGGTCCAAGAAAATGATTAATTATGGCCCTAAATTAGTGCATAAATGTCACCATAGCAGTTAATTTAAACTGGGATCACAAAAAGCCCTTTATGGCCAGCAAGAGGTTACCTGCAGATGCAGAGGATATTAAGCAAATGAGGGTGATAAATTTTAACACAATTCCACTCTGGAATTTAGGTTCCCTATACTGGATCCCAAAACTGTTTTCTGATCTTAAACTCCTCTCTAAAAAAACCTCAGTAGCATAGACTCTTCCTTCTTAAGAACTTGAACAGAGTGACACTATGCTGGATGATCTACCAAACGATTAGTTCATCCATTCAGTAGGCAGAGATCCAGTTTGATGTTGAACTGCTGCACTGCAGGAGCTCCCACCACTTGTTCCCGTGCTCCTGAATTGATGCTCCTCACAGAAGAGCTTCATAGCTCCCTACTTCCCTGTTCAAGAGCTGGCACTGTGACAGCTGTGCCTTCTGTGTCCTTCTCCTCTTCCCCTTCCCATCTCTTAGTCTAAATTTGAAGTACAGGTACTTTATTGCAATTCCTTCATACTTTTCCAGCTGATATAATTCCTGTCATGTGTATTCAGTCCCCCCAGCTTCTTGGAATGACATTTTTTGCAGCCGTCCATTCTCAGGACATTGGAGCTGATCCCCTCATTTTCTCATCAGGCTCAGTTCCAGCCCTCATAACAAAAGGCAGATGATCTGCATGTCACTGTTTTACCTTATTGAGGCTTCTGACTCCCTCTACCTCCAAACCTCTCAAGAATAAGAGGAAGTTGAGAACAAGCCATCATTTTCCAGCTGTGCCTGTAAGCCTATAAATTTGTATCGGTTGATATGATAGAAGAATTTGAAAACTTTGAAAAACCAAGTGTTAGCTATTTTATATGAAAATCACTGAAACAGATAATACCAGGTTTTCTTTCAGACTGTAGTCATTGTAATTACCTGGCAAATTTTGAAATATTGTCCTGTTGAGAAAACAGATAGTAATTTGATTGCAATGGTTACAACTGAATAGCCACAGGATTGCTTATTCTGGACATGTATGAATCCTTATTGTCCCAATCCAACTTGAACCTGGAACCCACTACTTTCCTTATATTTACACCCATTGTATTTCCTGAATGTATCAAAAACCTTCTTCCTCTTCTTTCCATAGCCCCTTCACCAAACTGATTTTTACATTTACTGCTTTCATTCCTAAGTGCTTCCATGCTTTCTGCATAGAAGTAAGCAAAGGGTTGTATGTGAAAGATGGAAATATGAAGAAGCAAGTCTAGGAGAAATTGGTAAAGGCATTTATAGCTGGTTGCTTACTTCACCATCTGGGTAAAATGCCTTTTCTGCTAGAACTGCTGAGCATGCCTGCCTCTTGTTCACTTTGAAATACTTCTCTGTTCGTTCATCAGTCGGAGTCATTAGTTGACTTGAAGTTTAGAGAGGAGTGAAATGCTTTCATACGGTGATTCATACAGTTTACTTGTTCTCAGAATCACTGACTCTGGGGAAAACTAGGTATTATTTCAGACCTCTCCCAGGTTATTCTATACAAGTGATGCAGTGCCACAAGACAAAATTTCTTAGTGACTCAAGAAGGTTTCTGGTGACATAAGTCTGCTGAGGGTTTTATGCTGGCAATTCTGACAGTGTTTTCTCTTCATACCACAGTTCCTCACATATATCTTAGATCTGGAGAGGGGCGTGTCAGGACCAAATGACTCAAAAAGCAGAAAGGAGATATCAATCTGGCAAAGGATAAGGGGCTTTCTCTGAAAAATGCTGCTGTGGCATTTTATACTACATCCCGTAGTCCTAGTTCTTTATTTCATGCTTTCACACTTTTTTATTTCTGGCATAGCCAGTGATCTTGGGACAATATTTTCTTTATGCAAATCTCTTTCTGTACAGAATATTAATCTCTGCCACTGACATTGATGGACAAGGATTAAAGTTTCATTTTAAATACAAAGCTCTGACAGAGCACACCTAGTGCTCTGCTGTATTTAAAAGATAATGTCACTTAATGACATTTAGCTGGAAAAGTTGCAAACTCCAGGCAAGCTAGTCTCTTCCATGGTGTTGGCTTAGGAACAACTGTGTAGGAATAGTTATCTTTCTTTCCAGGATACTGTAGTAACAGGTATTTTGGAGCAAGGTTATTTTACCATATTGGATTTTAATTTGATAGTAGACTATGTTATTACCTTAAAAGAAAGTAGTTATTTGTTACCATAACCAAAATGAATCCCCTATAAACAGTAGCTGCCAGCTGGTACTGGGTTTTAAAACTCTTAAAAATTGACATTTCCAATTATTTTGGCAAAAGCCCTGGAGAGTCTTATTTTTGTTATATGCTACTCTGTTTGTGGCAATTCATATGGACGTATTTCATGTCCAGTAGAAAGTTACACTATGTCACAGGTGTACAGCAGACACAACCAGGAAAATACAAATCAAAGCCTCACAGGCTTCAGGCATTGTCCATTTTTTATAGCTTCAGTGTTGGCAGGGAGTGTATGTTTTAAACCAGCATCAGGCAAGATGTCCCCTTCTCTTGCATAGGAAGAAGTGTCCATTTTTAGCTGATGAGAACAGATTGTCTCTTCTCCAGTTACCCATGGAGGGAGGTGCTGCATCGCTGCACAGGTTAAAAGGGCAGTGGGAGTCAACCCAACAGGCTCATCTCCAACACCATCCAGCAAAGGCCCACGGAGAAATAAATCTCTGCATAAGAAGCAGATATAGCCCTGATGTTTCCTTAGAGGCTGAGGCTGTAAATCCAGCTCAATTCACCCTGGGAAAGGTCTGAGCACAATTTCTGCAAAGGTTACAGCTATCTGAGTATTTCCTAGCTCCAGAGTTAAGATAGTGAAAAGGCCTCTCCACTTCCAGCTTTCTGTTGTGAGAGGAAGGGTGTTACGTTGGTAATTTTTTATTTTCTGTACTCATTTCACCACTTCTCCCTCCTCTCAGTTTACACACTGAATACCAAAAGAGAGGCAGGCATTAGCTTTCAACAGCTTTATAAAAACAAATCAGCATATATTATTTATAAAATGTTCAGTAAGAAACTGTAAATTAGCCAGAATTTTAAAAACTATATTGACAGGGTACCTAGATTTAGTGTTTGAGTAAGTGCACAAAATTGGAATTAAAATTGCCTGTGAATAGAAAAGAAACTTACGACATTTACTTGACTGCCAGCTAATTCATATTCAATGTTTGCTTTTTCCAAATTTCATGTTTTCTTTAAGTTTCCATTTATTGCTTCATTAACATGATCCACTTCCAGTGAAATGACTTAGGTCAAGAATGCCCAAACAAAGGGTTTTCAGGTATTTGCAGGGTTTTAGTTTTTAATATAGTTCATGCTTTTTAGCAAATCACATGAGAAAAGAAAAGCATGACTTCTTTCTCCCAGGAAATGTCACACAGGTAACATAAGTGAGGCTCTGAAAGCAGATGTGTTGTGTAAAAGAATATTTCCATCAGCCTTCATGGAGACCTCAGGCCTCAGCATCAAGGAGGCACAGTCTGTGAGTCAAGGGGAGCTGCAAGGAAATGTTCATGTTAAAAAGTCTCTCTTAAGAAAAGTGTCCCTCCACCTCAGCAGGGTGGGACCTGGGAACTGATAAGACCAGCAAGGAAAAAACAACCTCCAGAGTCTGGGGAGGAAAAGGGAGAGGAGGGGCAGGATTGCTGACTTTCACCTTCAAAAACCGGTGTGTTGAGATTGCATTGGACCAGGAAAGGAGAAAAGCAAAAATCCCTTTTCCTAGGCTTATCAGTGGGGTCAGTCAGGGATAGTGTCTCTCTTCCCATGCTGGATAGAGGCCACTGGTACACCCTGTGCCTGGCACGTAAAGCTGCTCCTGTCTTTCCCAGCTGACCTCTTATTCCTGACACTATGTGTACGGATTCTGTTCCAGCAGGGCATTGTGAGGCTTTTTTCGTTAGGTGAGGATGTTCCAAAAGTTTTTCCATGCTCCTCACAACATACTCCTCCTAGTTTTAGATGACTGAGAATTAAGAGCATGGTTTCAAAGTCCGAATGTAGGTTTGGAGTGAAAAATGTTATCAGACGTGAGGTGTACTTACTGCAGTAGGGGACTTTTTGGCTAAAAAGCATGAGACATACCATTTAGATACACAACTCTTTAAAGTTTTGAGATCTACAGTGGAAACTGAAAGAGTGAATATTTGAAATATCTTTGAGGCAGTGTGATGACCCAAAGCATTTGAGCAGTATTATATATACTATTTTAAACTGCTTAATTTCAAAATGCAGGAGCATAAAGCAAAATGCCTATATAGAAGAGCCATAGCTGTATATATAAGTTAAGACAACAGAAAAGGGACTACTTCTTTGTATGATGATAAAAAACAAGTATAACCTCATTTTGGCCAAACTCAGTGTTTTAATGAAAATCCTGTTGTAATTTCTCTCTTTTCCCTCCTCTTGCAAAGAGCTTTGTTCCTTCCTCTGATTTTTACCCTCCTTCATTAGCATGGCAGTGTGATCATTGTTCAATCTGACAGGGACACAGAGCCAAATCTGATCTAAAAAATTTGATAGCAGTCTTGTAAAATATATGATTTATCAACAGCTGCAGTGATTCTACAACAAACATGTTGGTGTATAGAGGACTGGGGCACAAGTTTGTTTAAACAAATCCAATAAAGTTATCGTGGGAAACTGAAGGAAGTGGGTCACCATTTTCCTGATAATATTTACAACAGTCCATAGATAAGAGGCCTGGAAAGAAGGCCCCTCTTTCTTCCATAGTTTATCACATGGCTTATACAGAAGGATGAATTGTTGTAGGATAAACTTTGATGTGATACGCCAACTTTGTCACTCAGACTGTGTGTGCAAAAACATACATAACAGTGTGGAACTGGGGGCAAATACGTGATTTTTAAGATTCTGAAGTAAAGAAGGGGGGAGAATGATAAATTTATGTAACAAGTATTCTGAAGGCAGGAGGGGACCTGTGTACAAAGAGCTCTGTGCTCTAAGACCTGAGAGGTATTTGAAGTAGCTTCTCTGGCTCGAACACGCAGAAGCGTCAGGCAATTGATTTCAAGGTGTGAAAAAAAGACTGCCCTGATGGCTCCGGACTTTGAAATGCTGTTCTTTACTCTGGTAAAAGAGTAGTGTAGATACCTTCAGCAGACAAATGTTAACTTTAACAAGAACTAGTTCTAGTACCAAATATTACCTTTAGGAGACAGCAGTTGTGGTGCCAGTAGCAAACAAGACTCACATTAACTCTGGTGATTTTCGCCTTCTTTTCACATGCAGAGCTGTATTCAGAAGCCTCAAGCCTTGTGCAGGAGTGAGCAGCAAGCACATCCCATCCACAGAGCATCTGGGAAGTCTAGGAACAATTTTAATGAAATGACAATAGTATCTAAGCTCATAAATACACTCTTGGCAACAAATCCCTACTTCCTAAATGGAAAAGAGCTAATGGATGGTAAGTGGATGACTCCAGTTCCTTCTGGCTTCCAATCCTTCCATGTTTCCATGGAAAGATGACATAAACTGTGCACATACCTTATTTTTGATTAGGTAAGTAAACAGGCACAGCTACTGCTCAACTTCGGTGGGTATCTCTTACAAAGACAATCTCAGAAGCTTCTAATTTAATGATAGCACAGGTTTATTAGGTATAGAAAGACCTTGCTTCGTCTTAATCTACCTATTATTCTGTGTTTCAGTAATGCTAATTCAGTCAGCTGGAGATAGAAAGATGGTACAATGAGCAATGCCCCATTTGAAGGTGAAGGGTGGAGGGTTTTGGACTGCAAATACAATTTTTTTTTGGCTCCTCCAAATGGTGGTTCCCATAGCAGGTCCAGCTGGAGCATGCTGAGCAGCCCTTCTGGTGGTTCTTCCCTTCCCACTCACAAAATGCACCAGATTAAATATGTTGGCAGCAATATCCTTCTTTCACTCAGTTTGGAGGGGGTTTATGGGCCCGTGGTCTTTACCAGTGGAAATATACCAGAAACCAATGCAGCCAGCCCCCTTCTCCTTCCACCCCCAAAACCTCAGGCATTCCAGCCCCATGGAAAGCTGGGTAGTCACCTTTAAGGAGACCAGGACTCCACCTGAGCTGCATACCCCTTATATTTCTTTGAAAACTGGAACTGACATTAGCAGTGTAGGGCCCCTCTTTAGATTTCTCAGCTGATCCCTCTAGTTTGTGCAAATTCCAGACCTATGGAGATTGGTAGCTGCCTTTCCGTGGGGAAGGACACTGGTTCAGTTATAAGGAATACATAGTGAAAAGGTTTGATATGAACCTTGCTTAGATTTACTCTTTGTTAACCCCTGTCTGCTATATGTTTCCAAGAGTTTCCACATGGTTTTGATTTCAGTTTTTCAAAATATATTTTTTCTTCCTTCCCTGACCTCCTTTGCAGGACTTTGTTATGCAAAACAGAAAATATTTCCTGAGTTTATATCTTGTCAGTAGCTTGAAATAGGGAAAGATCTTTTCAAAAAGCCCAGTGCATGTAGGAAGAGGAGCTCATTTCTGACTGTTTTCCATGACAGGGTAGCTCTTCACTCAGCTTGTGGTTCAGGAAGTCTCCCACTTTTGTCAGTGTTAATTGTTTTTCTTCATTGCTCTGTTTCTTTATTTAAACCTTTAACCTGTGTTGAAGTTGCATCTTCTTAGCAGTGGCCGTACGTAACCCATGACAAAATATTTGTGCAGACATGGTTAGTGGAGTCAGACACCTCAGGGATGAGGAAGTCCCACCTCCAAGCCTTCTTCTGGCTGCTGGAAACCTCCTGACCACAGAGCCGGATGCCCGCCCAGTCTAGAAGGAAATTTTCCTGACAGAGGAAAACTGTGTCATAAAAGAGATTTTATTTCTCTCGGCCATCTCAGCCTTTGCGTGAAGCAGGGAATGTAGTGGGAAACCAGAAATCACCTAGGGCTGCTCCATACGAGCTATTCTTGGCTGTCAGAGATCTCCCTGTGGCTGCCCTTGGTCAGGCTGAGGCCTTGGTCTTGAGTCATCCGGGGTTTGAGAAGCAGCAAAGTTTGTGTAATGCCCACCATTTCCCCTCTGTTCTACATCAAAAGTAGCTGGAGTGGAGCAGAAGTAACGGTGCTCAGTCGGTTTTGGGTGTCTCTCTGTTGGATCTCCAAGAGACCCATTGCTAAGTCAGAGATCAGAATTTACTGCTTTAGTGCTCATGTGGCAATACATTTGGGGTCACTTTGTGGCTCCCTTTCGGTGTCGAAGAAAGCCTGAAGTAGTCTGTGGTGACCTGAAAGCTGCTCACGGATGTGCTGCAGGGAGGAGAGGGGAACCTGAGGTTTGGAAGAGAGAAAAAAAAAATGATGAAAGCAAACATGAGCCAAGAAATAAAGTCTCATTTTGCTCCCATGTGCTAGTGCTTGAGCAGACTATTGTTCTGGACTCAGAGATTGGTTCTTAATTATGTTGAGCAGTGAATGGTTTGAATTACAGCCACATAGTTTGGTGAGCACAGAGCTGTTAAGAATTTTGGCTGGAGAGCAGCTGCAGGGCTGCTCTGAGCTCTCAGAAGGTGGCTGTAGCTGGAGGTGTTCTCCAGGGCTGGGAGGCATACACACTGTCACCTGAAGTCCCAGGCTTGAATGCTTTATCTAAATCTGCCCTTGTCTTTATTCTGCTATTTCAATCTAAAATAAAACATCTTGTATTTATTGTGTCATCACATTTAGACACTACCATTTTGGAATCTCCCGTGGACATCATCAGATCCAGATGTTTCCAAATGTCATCATCCATACACTAAAATGATTACAAATGGAGATATATTTCTGTAAGCTGTTGCTACTCAGTGAAGATTGCCAGTTTCCACTGGCTTGGAGGAGACTTCTTTTTAACAGGGTAGGGATGGCCCCAAGTTCAATATTGCAGATTTTTAAATTACTCATATTGTTGTGTGAAGCACAAGTGGTTGCAGACTCTGTTCACTCATAGATTTGGACTGATTTCCTATGAGGTTACTAATTTTAACATGCATAGGATGATTTTAATATTGGGATTACACAATCTGTTTACCTGTCTTTATCCATAAAGAGTGTGATGTGAGTTCATTATGCTCTCTGATCAAGGTATTAAAAATACAATTCCTTTCCAAGGAAGAACTGTTTTTCCTTCAACACACTCCTTTTGCCTAAATTGTCTGACAACTGCTCTGGTATTCATATGTACTGTACACAGTTCTGTCTGGCTTCTGAATGAATACTACTGCCCTCTACTGCAATGAATATACTCTCCAGTCTAAATGTGCACAAAATATGGGGAAATGATTTGTATGGATGCCCAGACACAAGGAGAGATGCACCCAGCAGCTCAGAAGGGGCAAAGGTTTATGCTGACCTCTTGGGTATTGCTCTGGATATCAGGGAAAGACTGAAGTTTCTGCAGCAGGGAGAAGAAAATATGTACCATAACTTGCTGTTATTGTGCCCTAATTAGTAAAATCAGGCTTCATTTTAGATTTTCCCATCTGTTTACTGATTTGGACACAGTAATAGCAAGTCAGAGATCCTAAATTCATACCTTTGGCCATCAGAATGATACCACGGTGCTAAAATTTTAGATACTCTGCTGAAAATGGCAATTCTGTGTTAGGTACTGTAGCTTTGAAACATAATAAACAAAGTTAGTTATGCACTCAAGAGTGAGACAGCATCTTGGGTGAAAGATTACCTGTTGTGACTTTTGGGAACACAAAGGAGATGGTGGGGTAGCTCTGTCTTTCCTAAAGCTTTGTGCAATGTGCATATTCCATTGTGGGAAAGCTCTTATTTTTTTCTAGGCAATTATAGACCTGTCATTTCACTTGGATGAATACATCTTGCTCTTTCTCTATTTAAAAAAAAAAAAAAAAAGTAATTTTATTTCAGGAAATTGAATGAGAAACGTTAACGTATTTAGTAGATTTTATTTTGAAATTTTTAGAAGGTGTGCTTCAATTTTATTGTGTGGAATGGAAGTTTAATTTAGTAGCCTAGCTAGTGTTAAGAATTTCAATACCTACACATTTGAAATTTTTTTAATGGCTGAAAATTGAAAGTCAAAATAGATCCTAAGTACTTACTTATATTATCTTTTTTTTTAATTAGCAGATATTATATAGTATCTCCAGTGTATTTTCTTATGGATCTGGTGATGAATCTATGGTAAACTCGTGCTACTTCTTTAACTGGAAATCTATGGAATCAATGAGTAGCTGCCAGATTTCAAAGGTAACTGATCCTACTAAATTGGAAGAAACTGGAAATGGGGGGTAATTGTTATCACAATTACATGTGCTATAAAGATATTGTTTCCATGAACACTTACTGCCAGGTCGGCTAAAACGTGCTTAATAAATTCTAGGCCTAGGGGACTCATGAAACTATTCTTCATGAGAGGTCTTCATATTGTTGCTGGATAAGGTATTAAAGCTCTTGGGGAGGAAGGGTTGTTGTTATTGAGAAAAATATTTCCTTCAGCATCATATGTATGTGTGATGTGCTGCTGTGAGAAAAGAGTTTCTGTCAATATATTATTGAAGTAATGCTATGAATATACTGAAAATCTATCCTATTCAAGGATAATTGAAATTAGGAGGATAAAAAATACCTCTTGCTGAATTAGAGCTGAAGTAAGAAAAATAGAGGTCTCATGTCTCTAGTATAATCGATTAAGTCATCTTTGGGGGAATATTCATCATGTGACAAAATCAAATTACCTATCATGTCTTTGCTGGAGTCTTGATTTCTCTCAGTTGGTCTTGGGCAGCAATGAATAATAAGAAAAAAAAATTAGCTGAATCTCTTTGTAAACTCTCAAGCTTAAAGACTCAAACTAAAGCCTGACTTGGGTTTTCTGTTAATCCAGTACATGATTTATTTACTATAAACAATACTGAAGCACAGGAAATGGTTTCCAGAGAACTGAACACGAATTTTCTGGACAATTTGATAAATGTTTTTGTAATGAAAGACCTGTGGATTGAAATTGTTAAAAGATATTTTGTTTCCAATTTAGGTATCTGGCCTGACAGGATCACTTGGCCTTCTCAATGCAGTCCCAAAACATGAACCAATGAGCTTATGTACATTAATCAAGACTTATGTGTTTAGTGGCTCATCAGGCTGTAAAAGGAACATTTCTTTCCTTTTTGGACACTTAAGCACAAAAAAGCAGGCAAAGGGTGGTTTCCTCTCACCAGTCAAGAGCTTACCATGTTCAAGTAATAGTGATGGCGAATTGGGAATAGCAAAGCTTAACAGCATTATTTTCTCTATACAGGTCAGGAAAGCTGTAGAATTTTGCAGGTGATTAAGGAAAAGAAAGCTCAAACACCTTTGTTCTCCCTGTTTTCTTTGAAAATGTCATCTGAACAAAGAACATAAAGGATACTCTAAAAAAGACAAGTGTAACTTCCTTTTATAAGTATGCACCCCAGTTTTAACTGGAGAAGTTTACCCAGAAGATTCAATGACTAAATCAAAGGAGTGGGCATGGACATTTTGAAAAATGATCAAAGTAAGATAAACCAATTTACAGTTTACTAACTTTTTTTTAGTGAAAAGACCTTAATTGAGCAAGACTTTTTAAAATGAGAATAGCAAGGAAACTCCAACCTCATATTTAAGTAGTCAGTCTAAATAGCTATTTTAAGAAGGCAGCCATGCTGGTTTCTAAAATAATTAATAAAATCTTTTTAACATATCTTCTATTGATGAAATAGTATCCTTTCTACATGGCTGTAGTATAATAACTGAAATGTTGCCAAATGTATTATAACATGAATCCACTGTTCATTGTCATTATTAAGTAATGTAGAATTTTTACGCTTCTCTTTTTTTCTCTTTCAAATGCTGCCCTTCCCAGTTATTTTGAACTGTTTCTTGTACATAAAAGCATCAATAGAGATATTACTAGTGCATGAGCTGTTCAGTGGAATTCTGTTCCAATTCTGTTGCAATTTCTCATCCTGCATAGCTTCATTTCTTCATGGAAATTTGTTGCCTACCTCTAAAGAGAGAGGTTAGGAATGTTGGTATAAGTTGACTTTGATGGTTGAAGCTTTCTGCTTTCTCTTTAAGTAACTACCTCCTTAGAATTTTGAAAAGATTGCAGCTTAGTCTTAGCTACTGAATGTGTGAGACTGAGCTGGGAACAAAGCACCAAAATTTGTTGGTGATGTGCTTTACCTGTGTGATACAGTAAATGTGATATGGAACAGAACATTTGTGTTCAGCGTTCAGGACCTCAGGTGGTCCTTTTGGACTACTCTAGGAAAAATGTGTGAAGTGTGCACTGGCAGATGAATGTGGCTCTAAGTAAGTACCCAAACCTAAATTAGGCAGAAGAGCTTGAGCTGTTCTGACAGTGGATGGAGCACAGAAAGCACAGAAGGCCGACCATTTTGGACTTCCTTAAGGCATGTTGATGCTCACTAAGGATCAGTTCCGACTTCAGCTCCTTCTGTGACACCAACTGTTGCACAAATGCTAAAATCCCACGTAAGCATAGGGCATAAAAGTAATAGATTCAGTTTTGAACTAAGGCTGTAAGGGGATTTTGGCTGAATATTTTAGGTGAAGTCAAGTATTTGTACAGGAAGCTGGCCATTTACCTTCCTGTGTTTGTCCCTCATTACTGCCTTGTTGTATGCAGCAGACATCGAGTTGGCAAATTGTAGTTTTTCAGAAATTTTGAGTGAACTTACTTTGGCACTAAAATACCATATTGCTTCATTCTGCATGCTTGAGTTGTACAATTCCTGGCGGTCAAAGTTGCACTTTGGGTTTTTTTGTATTCATTCTTCTTAAGAAACTGAAATCATAAGTCGTTTTGTCTCTCCTTGAAAACTATAAGCCAAATGCCTGAATTCCTCTTTCTTATACACCACCAGAAAGTCTCCACTGAATTCCAGTTAATAGGATTCCACTGATGTAAAAGTGGCGCAAGAATGGATTGAATCTCAAATATATTTGCAATATTTATAACAATGTAATAATAATTTCACTGAGCTTCATCAGACTTAGGTCTAATGAACTAAATTAATTATGTGTATGTTTGGCAACATTTGTCTCCCAGTTAATATTTTTATGTTCAGATGTCAGATTGCTTACAGATGTTTTCTTTTAGCTTATTTAGCAGATTTCAATTTTCAAGTGATTATGTGTAATTTTGCAAACATTTAGTAAACATTACAATGCTGGGATTTTTTAAGTGGTGCAAAACTTAACTGGCTCACTTAAGTTAAAACCTTACTACGCTATAAAGTCTATTCTTTCTTGTTGTTTTTAATTAGCATATTGCTCTTCAATTTAATGTAATTAAGTATTTTCTTGCAGATAAATGACACAGAAAAAGCTCCGCTAAATTCCTTCCTTACCCTGCAGTTTACAAGATTATTCCTAATACCAGAGGGTAAACATTTTAATTTTGTTTTCAGAAAAATGAAATAATAATTATAAGTCTTATACAAATATTAAAACTTACAAAGTTTTACTAATGTCAGTGTATAAACGTGGGTTGTTAATTTATTAAGAACTGTGGCAGCCTGGTTGTTTAGAGGGTGATTTCAGTTGAGAAAACTTATATTCTGTGTATTTGAGTGATTAGCACTAAAATCACATCTTTCTTTATCAGGCTTTCAGGTTGAGAGCATTTGGGATTCATTCCCAACTCTACCATGTTTTTTCACTTAAACATTAAAATGTCAGATAGAAAGAAAATAATTCACAGCTGTCTTGGGGCTTGATTCACCCGCTTCTGACATCAATTTTATGCCAGTGTAACTCCATTGGAAACCTTGCTATTACTCTGGTGCTATACTGGTTTAATAGAGTTGCAAATCAGGCCTTAGGGGGGTTTCTTGGTTACTTCTAATTTTCTGATTAAAGCAGAGTTATTGAAACTCATAAAATCCATGGAACATTGTTGCTCCGCTGTGGGCTATCTGCATCAGAAACCTTACTTTATTCTGGGGCTTAAGAAAATTCCCAGCTGGCCTCAGCTTGGTGAAGGTATGTTGAGTCAAATGTTTCAGCAGGATTTTTATTTTTTAATTTGCATATTATTTTAACCATGTTCCAGAGCCTTTAAACCGCAGAGGTTCCAAATATTCCATAGATTTCAGATTCTTAGGCAGATGTGAGGCACCATCTCCAAATCCACACTTCCTTACCTTACTGCGCCTATCCATGAAGCCAACAAAGCAGAGGATTGCTACCCAAAATATTTTCAGGATCGACCCTTTGGGAAGGAGGATTCATTATTCACTGTCTATGGTCTTTTTCTGTGCTACTGTCTCAGGGGAGTATTGGCATTTATTGGGTCAAACTGATACAGATGGAAGACAAGATAAAGGATTTTTTGATTTATTTTTTTTTAATATGGCACTGCTGCTATTCAGATTCCAAATAAAATAAAAATTAAAAATTAACTTATAGTGAAAATAAAATACAATATAAAATTAAAATTAAGTAAAAAAAAAATTAAACTAAAATTAAAACCCCTCCAGACCCCCATAAGCAGAACTTCCTCTGTTAATGCATCATCTTCAGTGGTGTAGGTTAGTCAGCCATGTGGCATGAGCAGTGTCAGCCAGCTGTGATTCCCTCCCCAGCATGGGGCTGTGGGAGGGGGCCTTGCTCTTCCCAAGCCTGGCTGAGAGCACGTAGGACACTTGCTTTATCTTGGGAAATTGCTGTACCATGAATATTGCCAGTACTATGCAGTTAAAGATCTTGAGCCAGAAACTCCTTAATAAGTTATACTGTTCAAAAATCATGTGACTGGTATAGAATTTGGAGGGGGAAGGAATTTGCTTGCCTCTTTGCGATGCTATTCTAGTCCTTGTTTGTTTTTGTTTTTTTGTTGTTTTTTTTTTCTCTGTGATCCCAAGAGTTACAAGTGAATTATTTATAAATAAATGACAACTGAGTTTTCCATGTCAGATAGGATTCTGAGAGTCGGACCATAACACCACCGCCAAAATACTGGGGGGCTCTAGGTTGGGCCAGAAGAATCGGCAGCTCTTTGATATGTTCATCTGGGTTGTTTATGTTTTCTCCTCTGGGAGAAAGAGCTTTCTTTGAGATTATTGTATCACTTCTGAGAGGAAGACTTTGTGATGGGCAGTTTCTTGCACAACTAGCCAGAGAGTTTTCAACAACACCTATTAGGGCTGAGCTTTCTAGTGCAGCATCCAAACCTCTGGTACAGCAAGGAGAGAAAGGAATGGATGTAAAGAGAAGTGGAGAAACAATGAGGAGAATGATTGCACAATCTCATTCCATGTGTCAAAGAAAATCATGTCAGGTCTGGTCTGACTCACAGCTATGGTTTGTAGTCATGTGTATGACATTTGGCAGAGGGAAGGTGGCTGAAGGCTCAGTTCTGTGTACAGGCAGTCTGAGAGATGCTAATGGCCTCAAGTTCTATAGATTTGTGTAGTGATAGGAACTAAGAAAACTGCGTCAAGATGTATCAGGGGTGGTTAGGCTGGATATTAGGAGAGTTTCTTCACTCAGAGAGAGGGTGTTTGGGCACTGGAACAGTCTCCCCAGGGAAGTGGTCATGGCCCCAAGCCTGACAGAGTTCAAGAAGTGTTTGGACAATGTGCTCAGGTACATGGTGTGATTCTTGGGGTGTCCTGTGGAGGGCCAGGAGTTGGACTTGAAGTGACCCACAAGGTCCCTTCCAACTCAGGATATTCTGTGAGAACAGAAATTGTGCCTCTGCCTTCGCCTGCAGGGGTGTAGAGGTTGTCTACTTCACAAGGCAGCCCAAAGTAACCCATGTGTGGTGTTTTTAGGAACAATATCGTACATAACTAAAATGGCTTTTCCTTTGATCCTGCTTTATTCAAAACATACAATCCAAACAATAATCAAAGAGGTCTTTTGTTTCCCAAGAGGTTAAAATTTAGAAGTGCAGAGACCTAGGAAATACAGAAAAAAAAAAACCTCAAACAAAACATTTGGGGCAGGAGGAAGAAAAAGAAGAAAGAAAAAGAATTATTTAATTTTGGTATAACTCTTGGTATGCTTAAAGCCTTGAATGAAGATTTATGTTGGTCCTGCTTGATCCAAACGGGTTACCTCTCTTTAATAACAAAGCTTTCTTTGAGAATGTTTAATGCTTATTGCTGCTGCCAGATACAACCTCCCACTTTTTCAAGGTTTTGAAATATACTGGGCAATTCCTAAGCTTTCTTTGGCATGTGAAGATAATTCATGCATTAGACTACAAACCAACTGCTAGCCCAAAAGTACAGGAGGCCCGGATGCTGTAGATTAGGAATAAACAAAAGGAACTGGAAAATTCTGTAGAAGTAACATTTTAATTACTTCCCTTCCGCATTATATGATGGAAAATATCTTGTGAAAAGTGAATACTGTGCAGAGGATTCTCTGCCCTTGGCTATAAAAAGGTTCATTCCCTCGCCCCCTTACATGTGTACGCAACAGATAACATAGAAAATACTAATCCCTGAGGAGAGGGAAAGAAAAAGAGTGAGACTTAAGTTATAAATCTGGATAAGATTTATAAGAGCACTGGCACAGCAGTGGCACCAAATGCAAAGGGGAGTGCTCAAGCTGCACTGCATCACACAGAAGTGTCTTCAGAAAATAACACACTCAGTGGGTTTGTTCCAAATCTCAACATTCTTCCTGGAGTGTCAGGGGCTGCAGTGCCCCAGAAATACCCTTTAAAAGCCCCAGGCATAATTGCTGGCCCTTGAAACTTCATGCCAATGCTGATGTGAATGGAGGAGATTCCAGTAAAATGCCTGTTTCCATGGAGTACACTGAAGAACAATGGAGCAGAAGACAAAACTTGGATGAAGCTACCCCCAGGAAAGCTTTGGTTTTGTTTGAAAACTGAGACAAAGTGTACATAAATGAATAAACTGGAACGGCTGTAAATAGCCTATGAAAACATGCTACAATAAAATTGTTTAGAATTCTTCTTCATTATCCCACTTCATATTCGAGGGGATGACTGGGAAAGAAGATCCTCTATTATTTTAAGAAATCCATAGGCATTATGGCAAATGAGCATGTTTTCCAGTTCAAATATTTTGAGTATTTTTTAATGTTTGCACAGGCTCAGGATTTCTGAGCCCATGTAATAATCTGCAAAAAGATCCCACCATTTCTTGCTTTGCTGAGGCTCACCACACGGCACACTGTTGAAAACACTTTGCTGTGGCATGTTTAATAGGTTGCAGAGTAGGCAGTATGTGGTTCCTTAGAGCAACTGGGATGAGAGAAGATAAAATATGTCCTGCTTTCCCAAAGCAGATTGTATGGCTCTGTGGCTACCTGAAAGGAAAGACCACTTCCAGTTTACCCACACAAATGTAATCTGTGTGTATTCTGAGATTTATGAGTGGCTGCATTACCGTGCAATTAGTCTGGATTACCAAAATGTGGGATAAGAAGGGGGGAAAAAAGTTTGCTTCTTATTATTTTTTCCTCTGAGCATCCATCTGCTTTGCTCAGAGTTTCCTATACCTGATTCTTCAGTGTCTGTGACCACCAACAGAGTTTCCCCCAGCCCTAGCAGTCTGGTTTAAATGTGTGTGCTGTACATTCTCCTTGTCCAGAGGGGTCTGGTAAAAGCATTTATCTGTTGAATGACGTGCAGACTGCCAGATTCAACAGATGACATCTTAAGCACAGCACTAGTGACCACCACCAGTGCTTTTTTAATTTGGGATCCTGCTTTTTCTAAAAAGAAAAAAAAGATGTTGTCGTTCTTGACTTTTTTTTTACTCCTTTAGAGAGATGTTCCTTGTGATTTGGGGAATCCTTCTGCTCTGTCCCATATTAAGGACTGTTCTTGATTTCACGTGCTCTAATTTCGTGCTGCTCCTCCTCTAGCATTTGGGAGTTGCTTGCGGTTTGTTCTTGTACAAAATCAAAAGCAGGAGTTTGGGAACAGATGCAACCAAACAGGCACAGACACAAATATATGACGTCATCTCTCTCCCTCCCTCCTTCTCACCTGTTGGCCAGTTGCTAACCTCTGGTAAATTTAAGACATGAGGCAGTTTAGAAAACACTCCTCCTTGAGTTTTTTGCCTTTTTTACAGGTGGAGGTTTGCGGAAAGGGAAGGCAGATGCAACACCGGGACCTAATATAAAAGAAGCAGAGGGAAAGGACTGTCCTGAGTCCTCCAGCTTTGTTTACCTTTACTACCAGCAGCAACCATGTCACATAGGTCCTGCTCATGGGTGTATTAAGCTGGGAAGTGCTTGGCAGTGTTGTTCTTGCAGCAATGCTGTCCCATACTGACAAAGCAGAATGCAGTTCAAGGTAATCTCTTTAGAGGTGTCATGCTGTTCATGTAGGAGGGGTTTAAACACCCACGAAATTAAAAAGTCAAATGGATGCCAATGGGTATGGTGCAAATTCATCCTTACACAACTCTACATATTTCCACAATGGTCCTTTAACAGGGGTTTTCTGAGGAAACAACATATGCAAAGATAATACCTTCCCTGCTGATACTGGCAGATATCCACCTTTCTGATGGACTCAGATTCATTCACATGCACAGCAGGGGGGAAAGGATTATTTTAGTATACTTATTTTCTTTCCTAACTCACATCATTCACTGAGTATGTACAAATAGGAAGGATGCCAAGTTGTTTACAAGTAGATCAGAGATGATTTGAGCCAAAACTATCAGTTCAAGTGCCCTCAAACTGCAGGGACTTTCTGATGTGGCTATGACTCCAAAAGCTGTGACTCAGCTCCATCTCTGTGCTGGAGTGAATGTCAAAATGAATATTAAAGACAAAAGCCCCTTTCTGAGTTTTACTGTGAGCTCCCACTGAGTGCCAGACATGGGAAATCACCCTGATTCTGTCAGCATAAAACTTTCAAGACACAGGTAATGTACGTCATAAGTTTGAGCTGAGAATTTCTCTCTTAAGTGTTTTTCCTTTGAAAGTCTTGCTAAGCCCCTATCTCCTTCCCCTTCAAGACCACACACAGATACCACCCACAGGCCTCATGGTCTTTAGAGGTCATCTGTCATTCCACTATCTTAATTCTAAGAGCATAGGTGCTAAGCCAGAAAAATCTCTTTAAACAGGTGCTTAATGTCAAATATACAATTCATATAATCAGATTATTGTTAGAATGAATATTGACACCTAAGTGTTTACTTCCTATTAGATGCCTGGATCTTGAATATGTATGTGACAACAAAGGAATGGCTCCCTGGAGATATGGAGATTGGACATTAGAGGGAAGGAATTCTTGCTGTAAAGAAATCAACAGGAGGTACAACATAAGCTCTGAAATATGAGCGTGGTACCAGGGATGTTTATGTAAAACACTGAAGCCAGTATCATCATCCAAAATGAAGCTGGTTTATTATCATTTCCAGTTCTTCTTGTTTTCTTTTTTTTTTTAGTCTCTTCAGATTATGTATTATATGCTCATTTAAACTGATGAGTAGATGAGTGGCAAAGAAGAATTTTGAAATCAATCAGTGAAAGAAAAGGCTTTGGTGATTTCCTATTACATTTATCCTTAATCACACACTATTTTTTTTTTTTTTTAAGTATTCTTGAGTCTGATGCTTCCCTGCTCAGAGAGGTGAGACTTTCACCAATGCTCTTGTCATCTCTGGCTTTGACAATGGTCACCTTCTCGTCTCTGCCTTATCTAATGCTCATTCAGACAGAGATGTCATAGATGATCTTCCTTCCTTACTGCTGTGGTTAAGGTCACTTCTCCACTGGATCCTCCCACTGACTTATCATTTGCAACCCTAGAGGAGCTTGCTGCTTGTCCTCAGTTTCAAAAGACAAATTCAAATTCACCTTTGCTTGATTTTTTTTTTGGTCCTCTCTCAAAAAAATGCTTTTTGCTTTTATAACATCTCTGCTATGGAGCTGCATGTCTCTAACATTTTTGGGTTTGTTGTTTTTTTTTCTGTGTGGTATAGTGAACATGCTATTTGATACATTGTTTGTCAACAGTCCTTCTGAAAACCTGCTTTTTCCTCATTTGACTCCATCCTTGTGACTTAGCTCCTGTGCCTCTGGCTATCTTGTTCTAAGAAGAGAAAATGATTTGTGAATGCGAATTCATTTTTACTTTTCTTTTTTAAATTTGAAGTACATTGTGATGATGGTCACGATATACATATGTCTTAGGTTGACAATATTATTACTGTTTATTGCTTCTGTCATCTTTGATTTCCCCTTCTGTTGCAGCTTTCTCTTCTTGAAACTTGTCTTAATTTCAGGCCCAGATCCTACAACTTACACGTCTGCTTACCTTTAGTCATCTGCGTATTCCCACTCATTCCGTTGAGAATACACACGTACTTTAAATTAAGCACATGTGCAAGATTTTGGGAATTAAATCATGGGAAATAGTCAACTTGTTGTTATTTTTCCAAGCTTCAACAGCTAGCGGCTTCTGCAGGTGGTCAAACCTGCAGATTTAAAACCCTTTGTTGCTGAAGAAAAGACAGTTGGCCTGAAATCGGTGAGATTTGAGAAAAGGTCTTGACAATATTAGGAAGGGAATTTTTTGTAGAAATAATAGTGGTGTGAGTTTTCTTAGTGAAGGTTGTTCCAAGACAGTAGAACTGGCAAAGGCCCAACGTTTTATTCTCTTTTCTCGAGGCGAGAAAAGGTCAGACACAGTTTTTCTCCCTTACATACAGTGGTGATGTCAAAAGTATGGGTCAGGAAGGATAGGGGAAGTAGTAGTTTGTAATTTTTGATGGGGAAACACCCCCAGTATAACTGATTCTAGATTGTTTGGTAATTGGGAAGGACAGCAAAGAAATAAGCACCAAAAGGACTACAGAAGTTTCTGTGAAAAAGTCAGGAGGAAAACCAAACTGAAGAGCAACCTGTAGTGTGAAGATCCACTACATTGTTATAACTTGTTTTCCTCATTTCTGTTTATTTTCTTCCATTTCTGTTTATTTTCTTCATATTTGAACTACTACAACAAGGGCTGGAAACAACTCATATTTCAGTCTGCATTAAGTAGTGTTCTAACAGTAATTTAATTAAAAAACAAGATTTATAAGGTATGTTATTTTAAATCACATGCCAGATGATATCTAAAATTATTCAAAGTAATTTAAACCATTAAAATAATTGCAATTAGTTGAGTAATTGCATCTTTTTATTGTTAATAATACAAGCAGAAGCACAGTAAAATACAAGAGGAAATGAAAACTGGGAAAATAATATGATGATAGCTTAATTTTGCTTTAACATTTAATTCTAGAAATGAAAGTTTCAGAACATGATTCAGGACATATGGAAGTTAAATAAATGTTTAATTCCAGCACACCTTAAGCACGGGTCTAAAAATATTATCATTACGAAGCGACAGAAATTCTACCACTGTCCTGCAGCTCTGTGGGCAATATCTACACTATTTATTTATCCTGGGAAACCTCTGTGAAGGAGCAGGACCACAGGGTAGCTCAGATGGGGCCAGCTGGGAAAAGATGGGAGGTCAAACCTTGCCCTCAGCTCGTCCCTCCTGGCTTTCCCTACGGGGGTCACTCTTGTGCCCAGCAGCTGATGAAAAAGTCCCTGCAGCTCTGGGTCCCCGTTGGGAATAGGAACCCAAGAGACAGAGAAAAAGTGAGATAAAGAGAAGCAGGCAGAGCAAGGAATGTAACCTAGTGCTTCCTGGCCCTACCTCCTGCAAAAAGCCCTTAAGTCTCAATATTCTGCTTCACAGAAGGATATGAGATGATCTCAGCTTTGGAAATCAATAAATTAGATAAGCTAATTCATTTTTTTTCTAATTTAGAATAAATTTTGCTTATGTTCGAGTTGCTGGTTTTAGTCCTATAATCTGACAATAACTTAATTCCCTTATGTTTTAGAAAAAAATATTTCCTCTTTTCTACTTTAGAGTTGTTAGTATAAAAACCCCTGGCGTTTATGGAAGGAGCACAAAATCCCACAGGGGTGAATGCACTGGAGACCCAGAGCCAAATTTTTTCAGTCAAATTTCTGTTCTCTCATCTGTCACCTTGTGGGCAATAGTGGTTATTGTGATCTCTTTCCCCTTTGGAGTATATTTATATTTGCCCTGCAATAATACACATCTTTTCACTCTTCTATTAATATGGCACTATCAGCAAACCATCAGTGTTCTCTCCGATATATGCTAAATATTGTCAAAGAAACAAACCACAAATGCATGTTGAAACAAGCTGACCTCTGGTACAAGAAGAGTAAATACGGGAATGTCCTGAGAGATGTCTTTTATTATTCCTAATTGTTTTTTTAAACACCGCAAGTCTTCTCCCAGTTTTGGGAGACAAAGACCCCTCCAGTGTTACACTAGACTGGGGGCAGGACCAAGAGCCAGGTGCTTATCCTGAGTTGTAAATCCATGAAGACAGGGATCAGGCTGGCTGTGTTGTATTCAGCTGATCTGGGTGGTGTCTGGAGTCTGCCTCTTCATAAAACTCATCTTTATCAAGGCCAAAGAATCTTGCTTTGTAGTTTATCCAGAAACTGTCTATAAGCCAAGAAGTTCAAAACAATCAAGAGTATGAAAAAAACGCAATTAAAAGGGATACAAACCGATGCTGTATAGGAAGAGGTCTCAGGAACTGTTAGGCTTGACAGAAAAAAAAGCATCTTGCCTCAAGTTAAGAGTATTCAAGAGGCTTATTTAACCTTCATTCTAGCCATTTGCATAAAATGTCATATTATTATTTATAATATGATTGAATCAAAATGTGAGTTTGCCATAGCAACCCATGCTTCAAATGGGGCCTATGTTGCTTCCCAGAATTACAACACCTCCTTAAAAAGGAGTAAAGAAAAGTGCACCGTGTAATCTGAACTCTTGCAAAATGCTACTATTAAAACATGGCTTTAATGAGCAACACATTTTCTCCAATTCTTAGAGTACATTTAATAAGAAAAGATTATAATTACAAAAAAAAAATTATGTAAATGATCTATTTCAGCTTAATCCATTTTTGTGGAAAATGTTAACATTGGAGACAGACTGGTAAGACCAGTGTGGGACTTGACATGATGTGGGTGAGGGTGTCTGTATTGTGGCCTTCTTGTTTCACTGTAAGAAAAACAAAAAAGTGACATGTCATACATTAATTCATTTGCTTTTTCCATTGAATCAGTCCTTTTACCAGAAAAATAATGAAGCCTCCAGCAGATGACATAGCTGTACATAAATAAATGTTTATTCAAATCCCCTACTTGCAGTTGCTTCCCACTAACAAAATTCCAGAGTCAGCTGGATTTCTGGAAAGCAGAATGTACCCAGAAATTTTGCTTAGGTTATGCAGAATTATGCTTGTTTAACTGAGACTTTGAAAGCCTTATGTGGTTGTAAATGTTTGTGGATATGTGTGTGTATGTGTACCTGTGTGTCTATTGATATTATGTGATATAAAGTACTTGGACTTGCATGTCCATTTCACTTTTCTTCCTGTTATTCCCTGGTAGACATTATTGCTAACAGTATTTATCCTAATGATATGTAAAGTTTCCTATTATGGACAGTTTTATGTAACTGATGTACATATTTTTTTTGTTTGTTTGTTTTAAGCAGAGTTTGAAGAGGTTCCACCACATGTGTTTGGCATGAGAAAAGAGCTGTGCAAAAAGGAACAATCTTCTCACCTTCTTTACAGATTATTTTCTCTGGTTAAAGTGACAATGAAAATAAGGAAAAGCACAGCTATTTGTTACCATTTTTAAAAGCAAGTCAAGAACCTCAGCCCTGCAGTGAACAAATTCTACAACAGGTGGGATAATCCCTATGTCTCCAACAATTCCACACATGTTTAGAAATTTGTTTTCAAATGGGAGCTTCTTCTGCACCTAACAGAAGAAGAAGAAGAAGAGCCAAACCTCTGATTTTTAGACTTGCTACACTACTTTCACAACATAGCCTAGTGTAAGGGATAGAGGAAACTTGGGGTTCAGTGACTGCCAGATTCACTTCTGTACATCTCTTGTATCTGAGCTAGTAATTTAGACTTGAGAAAAACGCAGCTTCAGAAAGGTCACAACAAAAAGGTTGTGATCCAAGTTGCCACCAGAGCCTTTCCTGGCAGTGGGGGATGTCTGGATGCTAGGGCTCTGACTCACACTTTGTGTACCCAGAGGCACAGTTAACCTGTGGTGGACACACCAACCCTGCTGGACCTCCACAGACTCTCAGGCTGGTCCAACTCAGTCAGTTTCAGGCTTTCTACTTATTATAAACACAGTCCTGGAAATCTGGACACAGTATTTGTGCAGATATTCTTGTCTTTTCCAATTCATTGCTAGTTGTCTCTTTCAGGATGCCTCATATATGAGCTTCCCATTTTCAATTAATGATTTTAGCTGGAAAATTCACAAGAATAAAGCAGATCTTATGGATTGGCTTAATTCCACTATCCTTATTTTCGATTCTTGTAAATTAAGGAAAACTTCAACAGGTTTGAATTTAGTTTTCCTCTTTAATCTAAAGATATTATTTCTTTTGGCTTAAAGGGAGTTGTGAGAAATACCAATACACTCAAAGAGAACACATTTAAGTGCTTTCTGAGAACAGCAAGTGAACCTTAGCAGTGAAATCCTGCTGTATGGGAGGCTCTAAAATTGCAGTGTAAGAGTGCTTTCTTGGGATGTAAGAATAAGGGTGTAAAATTAGTTACGTGTCCAAATGCGTGTAATCCGAGATCATATCCAGTCAAAAATGGCTAATGCATACAGAAAAAGTTACTCTAGAAATTTAAAGGAATCTGTTTATGCTCACATCCAAAATTTCTAGTGACATCACACACCATGAAACAATGAAATCTAAGAAGGCTTGTTCACTTCAACAGCAGTTTTAAAATATGTTCAGAAAGACCTTCTCTCATCTCTGCTGCCTGACTTCAGCCTTAAAATCTTAAATCTGACAGTCAGTCACTTCTCTTTTACTTCTCTTTCTACCACACAGAACATCTTGGCTTTGTCTTCCCAGCCTGCATCAGCCATACCAACAATCTGAAATGCTTCATGTAGAGCACCCCCCATATTCACTGGGAAATATTAGAAATCGATGCAAGTCCTGAAGCAAATTTTTATTAAAATAATGGAATTAGATCCTAGTGAGGTAGTGCATATTTGATTTCAGAGCTCCAGAATGCCGTGGCTATAGACAGTATAATTTCATAGTTCTCAGAATATGTGTAACTCAGGAGTTACTCAGAAACATAAACTGCAATTCCTGGAGGTGAAGTGAAATATCCATTAGTTGCATATATCAACATTTGTCTTCTCTAAAAGAATATATATTACAGATACTCCTGATATGGTTTTCTTTTGGGGAATCAGTGCTGTGTAAATATGAAAAATATTGTTTCATTCTTTGCAAAGGCACAGCCTTTTTTTTTTTTTGCCTTCGTCTTCACAGAGTAAATTCATTAGTTTGAATTGATGCTAAAAGTAAGAAAAAAAATAGCCAGGACCAAACTCCATAATACTTTGTTGTGCTCCTTGAAAAAATTTGCTTGTCCATACTTCAAGATCCGTGTGACAAAGTCTGTCTTTCCAGCTGTTTCAGACTGTGTACAAGACAACAGAAACAATATGAGAATATAATAAATGCTTGTAATATTAACAGTGCCAGTGGATGCAGTTCTGGTCCATGTAATTGCAAAGTGTGTCCAGATGCTGCAATGATGAATTACTTGGAAATGCACATAATGATAAACAGATAATAAAGGTTGAATTAAACAAGTCCATGGTTTTGGCCTTGCTGCTGCTTGGCAGTTCTGGAGTGTATGTGAAATAAACCATCACCACAATTAACATTGGCTGGCTCTCTCTACCATCTCCAAGGGGATTCGAGATGTTGACTTTCTCACTTCTGGGAATGGTCCTTCTGGGGCAGCGTTCAAAGCACTGAGAGGTTGGTGCAATGCTTAATGTGTAATGCCCAAACTTTTTATTATTTGACAGTTTCAGCTTTGGTGGTTGTCAATTCAACCCTTTTTCCAAAATGTAGGTAAGTGTTTTTTGAATGGTTTTCTCACAGAATAATTGCAGAAGGATGGTCAGTTCAGCACAAAACCCAGGCACAGCTCTATAGGTAGCTCACATTCACAGGTACCTCAAAGGATATATAGGTCACACTCTTAATTTATCATCATTGGTATTTAACTCATGATGTCCCCCATCTCAGGCACTACACAGATCAACCTCTAAATTAAGTGGTACATCTACCCTGGAGAAAGCTGTTTAGCTCTGTTCAATCCAACTCTATTCAATTACATAAAACACTTTAATTTTAAACAACAGAAATGCAAGGCAACTGCAGGGTTGGAATTATCTTGGCTGTGCCAAAAGATTTCCTGTCTCTTAACTCTCCACATTTCAAGTTTCCTCTATAAGAAAGTTTGTCTGTTACTTGCTCTGAAACTAGAGATGACAAGGTTCCACAGAGGTGTACCAGTACCTTCTTAACGTTGGAGATGAACATAGGTGCTTTGTGAACATGTGATGCACTTGATAAAAGACTTTATTTATGTTCCTCCTGAGGTCCAAAGATCCTGTGATGGAAGGTATAATGACAGTTCAAGGTGTTAGTGATAGTCACTTGGCAGTATTCCTCATTTTCCTGGTGTATTTGAATTACAGCAAATGTAGGTCTATTTGAAATTAAAAATATGGACACTTCTGATAAGTGCTTTTCTATGAGGGCTGGACATCGATGGATAGAAATCTGTTGCCATAAAGGGAGCTAGAAGACAGATGAATGAAAACTTAGACACAAAGGAAGGGTTTTTTTCATGCTAAATGACTGAAACTAAGGCATTTTGCCAAGGCATGCGTGCATCATAACCCACTACTTATTTGGGTGAAGAAATCCCCCAGTTCCACTTCCAGCATACTGACAGATCAGCCCTGAGCCATCATTTATCCACAGCAACATGCCCAGGACTGGTGCTGCCACATGCTCAGTAAATTCTGCTGCCCAGTGAGGCCCATTTTTGGATCTGGACTCTGGTTTCTTCCAGAATTAGCTTTTGATTGTGTGTAACACAACAGACTGCATTGTAATGAGTGCAGAGTTCAAAACTTGGCACCAGTGCTTGCTGTTTTTCCAAAGTCAAGTGTAAAGTCTTAGGGCCCTATTAATGAAAAATCCATCCCTTGGCTGGATCACAGAAAAAGTAGGGCCCCAAATTATGAGCAGGATCTGTTCTAAAAGCCATGTGTTCATGTAAAAATACGATGGAATATGGGCAGGGAAAGTCACATGTGGATTTCACTAGATGCACAGGGATTCCTGGAATGCATGTAAATTTATATGTTATGCTTAGAGACATGATGCAAAAGGTCAGGAGGCTGTAAATATGTTTCCTTGATGCATAAAGGGTGATAAACAGTGACATGTCAAAAGCCCTGAAAATCAAGGTTGGGGTCAAACATGATCTCTAGCATGTCTCACTCTTCTTTGCCCTACCTAATGTTTTTCACTTCTGAAGACTGAAACCAATAACTCTTGTTTGACATGATCCCTGAAGAACCTGGGAAACTGTTAATTGCTTATACCTATCTGAGTATTTCACACAGGCTGCAGGAGTAATCACCACCTATTATTTTTAGAAAAGACAGTAAAACAGTCCTAAAATATAGACTATAAATGCTTACTAAGAGTATGTTACAGTTCTAGGAAAAATAGTTGTTTTCCAGTTACCTCAGTGAGCTGACATACTTTAATTTCTTTTTACTGTTGTAATCAAAGTGTTCAGGAAAAGATAAAACTGAAGAATTTTCTATCAGAAATTATCTCCACCCTTAGCCAACTTACGCAAAGCAGAATATTTTTCCTTTCTGTAATTTTTTTTTTCCCATAGATCTGTATTACAATAATGTTTTTTTTAAGTTTTATGGGGTTTTGCCTTTTTCTTTAATTAAAAGGCAGGCTGGGTTCATCCTGCTCACTTTCTGGGAGTTGTACTTGTAGCTTAACCTGCTCAGCTCCCTTTCTCTCAGAGCTGCTTGCGTGCAAAGACTTTGCTTACCGTTAATCCCCAGCGTGATGGGCTTTGTAAAAGTGACAGTCCAGATGTCATGAGAGGACTCTCTGGGAAGGAGATTTTACTTTTGTAAGGCTGCTTTTAGAAGAGTCCTTTCTCCTTAGGATATGCATCATCCTATCGTCAGGAAAGGCACAGAGAGGAGTGAGGCCGGAACATATGGTCCTTTGGCAATTCTGGATTAAAGCTTTACTCTTTGGACTACTTGAATTTGCCATAATTTATGCCATACCAAAGCTTCTAAGTTATGTCTAAAGCAGCTCTATCCTCTTAGTTTCTCTTTAGTTTTAATGTTTCTCATTAAAAAGGAGGAGCCATTGTTACTGAAAACTCATCTTTCTCACCAAAAGGCAACCCTCAGCTGCTCTATACATGAAACACTCTGTGTTTTTGTCTTTTTACAGTGTAAGCATGGAGGAAGTGTTAAGCCAGCTGATTCAAGTGAGGACATCATAGATCTTCAGAATTGCTGATGCTGCTAAGGTTTTACATGTGACTACAATGACAAATTTCATCTCCAGGAGCAGAGCTTCACATTGTGTCATGACAGCAATGCAGCCAAACTCTGCTGGTAAGGACCACTTTGATGCTCTGGAATTAGTTGTGTCAAAATATCACGTCCTTCAAAAAGAAAAATGGGAAATAAAGCCCCTTTGCTCAGATTCTACTTCTATACTACCAGAGTCTTTAAGCAGCATGTGTACAGGAAGGATCTTGGGAGATGAGAAATGAAGGGCAGTAAAAACAGTTGACATAGCCGAGTTCAGTAAGTTGTCTGTTAATTGTTGGTGCCAGTGTAACAGAGGCAAGAGAGTGAAAAATAATGGTCTGTCTGAAAAGGTATCAGAGAGTAGGAAAATAAACACCTCCAAAGCTTCATCAGAAAAGGTTCAAAAAGCTGTGTTTTCAGGGGAGGAATAGGTTTCATTAGAGTTATGACTTTAGCTCTGGAAAGTAATTCAATTAGAGCACAAGTGGTTGTCATAAAAATTGTGTATATTAGGAAAAAATCAGTGTTGTCTGTTGCAAAATGGGAATAATTCTGTCCAATACCTTCTAAGCGTCTCAAGTGGCAGGTTTTATTTAATAAGGTAGGGTAATAAATGCACTGTATAACCACATAATGTATGTGGAATGTTACTATACATGTGCAAAATGCTGTAAACATAAGGAGGTTTGTTTATAGTATCCTCTGTGAGAAATCTGCTCCATCCTCTGAGAAAGTTTATCACTGAAAAGACAAGATAGGTTACAACAGAATGACATAAAGTCCAGTTCTGCAAGATGTCACAGAGCTTTCTCTCTTACTGCTGTCACTAGGACTGCTAATTTCCCTGCAACTTTTGAGGAGATAAGTGTTCCTTGCATCCTGAACATTTTTAGAAAGAGAAATGAGTGTGTATTTCCATGGACAAATGGTTCAGACAACACAGCTAACCATGTTTGGGATTTATGTGGGACAGCAGGATAGATGAGTTCCCACTAAAGGAAAGCTAGGAAAAATGTAAAATCATGGAAGGGCTCCCTGCTGCCTCATCTTACATGGGAGATAAGAGTGAGGAGGAGATGACATTTGGGTTCTCTACTGAATGCAGTTGCAGGCTGGCTGGAAAACAACTGCTTTTGCATGTCCATTAAAGAAAATACATATGTACATTTTTCTCTCAGTTACTAGGTAGGTGCTAAGAAAACAGCTGAACAGTGTATGGGATTGGTTTTTGTCTCTCTTTAGTTTTCCCATCCACAAGGTCTGCACATTCTGTTCTGTAAGATGTCGACGTTTCAGCCGTGACTCTTGGTACAACATACACTTCTGTTCTGAAAGCCATTTGAATATTGTACTATTGATGCCAGGAGGTCCTAAGTAGAAAACAAAACAAAACATAACAAATAAATAAGCTAGGATAAAAAACAACAACAACAAAACAAACAAAAGCACTCTTCTCTCACCATTTTGCACAAGAAAATGCTTCAGGCCTGATTTATTAGTAAAACCAGCTATGGACAGATAATAATGTACATCTGGATATAATGAACAAATGCACAGCCAAAATTTTATTCTTTTTTTTTCCCCCAAGGTTTTGAGTGAAGTAATTCATCTGTACTTTAACAAAAGCTTTTATTTCCACATGAGGAGGTGGGCGGCCATTCAATCAGACATTCTTGAAATTGTTTCAGTCTCCTAAACTGCCCAATATTTTCATATTACCTCCTAAAAAAAAAAGAGGAGGACATGTGTATGCCCTTTTGACATAAGAAAATGTAAGTCTCTACCTACAAAATGTTTAAGATCTCTAAATTTATATACAAATACTTATGATCCGATTATACACGGTAAAAGTAATACACTTCATTATCATGAAACATCACAACGAATTAGCATCATAAATAATAGAAAGTGTATGCAGAACGAGAAGACTGGGATATTCTTTGCTTAGCTCTGTAGTCTTCTGGGCAGGAAATCTGGTTTTGAAAGTAGATGCTTCTGTCTAACCTAGTAGAATTTCTGTTGAAGTTTTGGAGTGGGTGTTCACTGCTTTCAACTTGCAGAAAGGATTTTTAGCAATGCCTCCCATCATTAATTGCCCAGATTTTGATCCATGGACATCAGTAGAAACAGTTGTATGTGTTCTTAAGGAAAAACCTCAGTAAGAATTTCTCTCAAGCCTGTATACAATATTTCAGTACCTCTAAGTGAAGCGAGGAGACTCACTGAAGTCAATACAACTATTGGAGTGTTTAAAGTAAAACATGTGTGTAATTGCTTCTAGAAATGGAGTAAATGATTTTAATTCTGTTTAACAGTGGCTTAACTCTCAATATCATACTGCTTTTCTTTTATTCCCTTTTTTTTATTGGAAACATGCCACAATCATTTTAAAGGAGCTCTTGGGTTAACTTAGCATCACTGCTAAGCTGCACAGCAGAATATCAAGCACTGTTGTGGACTTTTTCCAATTAAAACAGGATTTGCAGTTAAATATAGGTGTCACAATGTAACATATGAATAATCCATGAACCATTATACGGCAAAATTTCAGTGGAGAGGTGCCTTAGTTAAAAAAAAAACAATAAAACATTGCAAACATATGCCAAATGTTTACAGGATTGCTAGCAGCAAGTGTCAAGCTGAACAACTGCAAATAAAGCAGTTTAGCTGGTGGATCCTTTAAATTCCCAAATAACAGCTTCCCATCCAGGTACCTTTATTGGCTTTGTTGCAGCTCACGTTTGTTTCTGTTTTTGAAGATCTCTTACCGCAGGAGATCAATGATCTTTGAAGGACATGGGCCAAATCAGTAATATTTTCTTCCTCCGGAACTTAAATTGACACATTTTGTAATGCAAGAAATTCAGCTAGAGCTTGCAACTGCATAGGAAAAATAAATCTTCTGTAAGACATATTTGTGTTGATAATTGGCATGACCCTTTTTACATGTTATTAATTTTCTGTAAAGAATAAACCAGATATGACAACAGTGGATATAAAGAGAAGTGACATCATAATGAGATATTTATATCCAGCTACATAAAAGGCTAAATGGGTTAAATACTGACTTCACTCCCTGTATTCTGTATAAATCTTGCCCAGAAGTGGCATAAAAGACCAAGAATTTTTGAGTGATCTAATAGGGGGAATTCTGCATTCCTCCATCCAGCCTTCCTTTTTGAGCCAGTAACAAAAATGGGTTGTATTTGAGCACTATATTTAGTTTTGCCCATAATTTAATGTCTGATCTTCGCAAGTGCCCAAATCCTATTTTTTAATATGCAATTTTTATGGTGTATTGGAAAAGGCTGCAATCTAGCTTTCCCTGCCACCAAAAATGAAACTGAATTTATGAGCAGTATCTAAGTGAAGCTACTACCATTCAAATGACTATGGTTGGAGAAGTCTTCCTTGTTCCCAAACTGGCATTATAAAGAATTTCCTTAGGTTATATTTTACTTCCTTTGCCATGTAGCTCAGTAACTGAGATATGAATATGTAAGGTATATGAAATATCAGACCCACTTCCTATTTGAAGCACATGAAAGTACTGAAACACTGCAATAGGTAGGATGGTTTAACTGCTTCCAGCCTCTGCTTAGGCATCAGTGATCATGAAATCATCTGGTTGGTTCATTTATAATGAATACCCAAAAATATTTAACATACACTGTTTTATATTACTCTTTATTTAATAACCAGAAAGAGGCAATCAGTGATTTTACAGATGAAGAAAGGAACATTGACATAATTTTCAGTTTTGATTGCTTCGAGAGACTAAATTAAGAATGGCAGGTATTTTAGTGTGGGCTCAGCTAATGGTATATCTGGAGATGTAATGAAGCTCTGAAGTATTTCTTCCTCTGGGAGGTGAGAGTACTGGCTGTTACAATAGCTTAGTTCTTTCATGCTTGACGTTTGAAGGGCTTTTTTAAATAATGGCAGGAAGTCCAGAGCTTTTCTGTGTTCTCCTTTCCTTTCAGTATGCCGGATGCCCTCGCACCAGAGAGCCTTTGAAACCTTCTCTTGTTTCTTCAACACCTGATGGTGATTGTTTGACTGGAGATTTACAGATGACCTGAAACTCAAAGCTTCCAAATAGCTGAAGTTACAGAAGCTTGAAATGGTGCTGGGTTCACTGGAGTGAGTGTTATCACCATCTGATGGCTCCTGAACAGTGAAATGAGATGGTAATTTTTGCATTCCAGCAGTGGAAAGTTTCTACCATCAAAAACACCAACACAAGTCAAAGAAAAAGCTATTTAGAGACCTTATGTTCCAGACATGTTTGTATACGTTTGAGCTCTAACCACATCAGTAGCATTGCTGACTTTAATGGAATATCTCCTCTGATGGTCTGTTGCAGGCATAAGAACTGGCAGGATGAAGATTACTTATCTCTGAGGGGAAATAGCCAAGACACTGTGATCCGGGAAGAAAAGAGACTTCCACCCCCTGCTCCCATCCCATCAGCACTGAGAAGAACCGATGAAGCCAAAAGGTCCGTGGGGCAGCTCTGCAAAATGTTTGTGGCTTGGGCAGTGTTTACTTTCACAGAATGGCATAATCACAGAGTAGCTGAGGTTGGTGGACACCTCTGGAGATTGTCTAGTCCAACCTTTTGCTCAAGCAGGGTCAGCTAAAGCAGATTGCTGGGGACCATGTCCAGTTGGGTTCTGAATATCTCCAAGGATGGTCACCCTACCAACTCACTGGAAAACCTGAGTCAGTGTTTGGTGACCCTCATGGTAAAACGTTTTTTTCTTATGTTCAGAGGGAACCTTCTGTGTCTCAGTTTATGTCTGTTGCCTCTTGACTGGTCACTGGGCACCAGTGAGAAGAGTCTGCATCTGTCGCCATTAGATATTGATAAAATCCCCTGTGCCTTCTCTCCTCCAGAACTCATCAGTTCCAGCTCTCCCAGTCTTTCACGGGGAAGATGCTCCAGTTCCTTCATCAACCCTGTGGCCCTGCGTGGGATTTGCTTCAGTGTGTCCTTCTTTTTCCTGGGGAGCCCAGCAGTGGACCCAGCACCCCTGATGTGTCTCACGAGGACTGAGCAGAGGGGAAGGCTTAACATCCCAGTAAAGGTGATATAGGTCTGTCAAAATCTGGGTTTCAGAAACGGTGGTTGCTCCAGAACTGTGAAGGCCTTAAGTTACACCTAAAACTGTGAAACACATGTGTCTGCTTGTTGCCTTTCCACTGTAAAACAGCAGTATGGGAGAGTCAAGATAAAAAATGCAAGTATTTTTTGTATGAACAACTTCGCTACCTAATATTCAGAAATTGAGGGTTTCATTGCTACTTGCTCATTTAAAGCCACAATACAACATTTGAAGTGACTCTGCAAATTTGCAAAACAAATGTTCCTGCTGATGTAAATAAAAGGGGAGATAAAGTGGGAGATGATTTATGTCTGTGGGAAGGAGAAGTTGCTATATATACCGAACAGGAAAGCCATGAAGCTTTATTAACTAAGACATAAAAATATTACATCAGGGATAAAGCTCCCTGATGTAATAACAGTGAAAAAGGAAAAGTTATTCCAGAGGTGACATTGGTTCAATATCTGACCAATCTTTACAAACTGTAAAATATTTTCTCAGTAGTGATTCTTTCTCTCACTAGTCTCTTACTTGTAATTCTTCCTATTAGTTCTGTAATCAGTGTCCCTATTCAGACGTGAGCATGTACCAATAGTAATTCCCACATCAGTAAGAACAGGATTTATGTGGAAAAGGAAAGAATTAGGAAAATCCTGTGGCAGGAAATGTCTTTTTTTTCTTAAAGAAAAAAGAAATAGAGAGAGCTGTGGAATTATGCTGTCAAACAACAACCCCAACCCCAAATCGGGGCAAAGATGGAGTATAATTTATTTTGTGACATCCTAGTGAGTAATAAGCTGGGGGAAAAAGAGATTAAGAGTGTCTTTGAGAATATTAAATTATGTTATTATGTCTTGACTTATCTTCTTTGAATTATTAACAACAGTGCATCTTCAGTGTTGCTTAGTCTTTGGATAATACTTCCTGGAATAATATTTTTACATCCTGGAAATACCATAGAATGTTCTAGCATAGTTCCATACATAAAATCTTTCTGTGTTTCTTTTTTTTGTTTTCAGTAAGACACTCATCCCAAATCTTAAAAATTACTTTCACTATAAAACTTTTTACAGTTTAGCAAGTTATATTGGGAAGAATATTTTTAGTGCTATTTTATGAGTCCATGATATAGACTTTTATAAGACAATTTTAAACTAAAGCATCTTTAATAAAGAAGCAAAACTCTATAAATAATAACTACTTCTGCAATGCCTGTGAACAGGTTTAATATATCAATATGTCCAAAGTTGTAATACAGATCAGTCAATAAAACACAGAGCTTCTACAATTTTTCATGCTCAGACAATGTTGCTTTTTTGTTAGCGTTATCTTGTCGTGACGGTCAAGAAAGAAAAGATCAGAAGGCTTATTCAGGGTAACATAACAGCTTCTTCTTTATTGTGTTCAGTTCCTTCTTATATCTTATTTCTAAGCAAGCAGCGAAGCAGTATCAAGCAAGCAAGCAAGCAGCAAGTAACAAGTAACAACGTTCTTAATTGGCTAACTATTATTACTAATACATTTGGCAGTGGACATGAGACATCTGGAGTGCTCCAAGGTCAAGCAGTAGTTCTCACACTCCCTAAACTCTCAGACTCACAAACTGTTTTTCTTCCCCAATTAAGCTGTGCATATTTCTCATCCAACATCAGGGAAACACACAAAAACCCATCAGGTCCACCTCTTCTTTTTCTGAGGGCCTAACAGGCCTCTGTTAACCCATACACTTTTTCATAGCTTTTGACTCCTGCTTTCTCCTTTCACTTCTGTTTAAGGGGATAGGAAGCAGAACTATTAAAAATTGCTCTAAGACAAATAGGCATAAAATATTTTTAGGCTAAAAGCAATACCACTTTTCAAGCAGAACGTGTTTACTCAAACCCTTTATGTGATGAGTTTAACACAAAAGATGGTGGAATGGTTTTGAAGATTAGATTTTTTGAAACTTATCTCTTTTTCTATCTTTAGTGCAACACTTGTGCTTCATGAAACTGCATCCTGAACAGTATCCTTTGCAATTTTCCAAACAGAAACAAAGTACAACAAAAGATGCCTTATCCCTGGAAATGTTAAAGGCCAGGTTAGACAAGGCTTGGACCAACCTGGTCTAGTGGAAGGTGTCCCTGTCCAAGGCAAGGGCGTTGGAACTGGATGGTCTTTAAGGTTCCTCCCAACCCAAACCATTTTGTGGTTCTGTGTTTCTCCTGTGTTTTAAAGAGAATCCTTTAAAAAGTAGTTGAGTTTCACAGTGATGGGATTTATATCAGGCATTTTAAAACCTGTTTTAAGGAGAGTCCTCTTGGCATCAGGGAAGTGATGTCAAAATCTGAAGCCACAGTTGGCTTGTGCTATAGCTCTTAACATTCATTTAATTAGTAGCTAGCAAAAGTGCAATTGTGGTATCTAAAACCTAAAAAGCAGAGGACCAGCAGTTCCAAAAGGAATTACAAAAATACCTGAAGTACAAGTTTAGTTGGAGCTGAAATGATCCATATACACGAACGATTTTTCTGAAAAATAGTCACTTTCCAGGCTTTATGAAAACAAATTGAATTAGCATGAGTGATTACAAGTAGGGCTGTCATAATGACTCACTCAAGGATCTATTGAAACAATAATTTGTGACTAATATATCCAATTATTTTCTCAGCTATAGTCATGACAGTTCCAACCTCTTATGTTGCTTAAAATTTATGACTTTAATAGTGCTACAGGCTATATTTAAATATCCATTTTAATACCAATTCTATGTATGCTAGTAGAAAATATCATTATGTTATAGCAGAGGAGAATTAATAAGCAGATATATATATAAGAAAGGCCTACATATTTCTTTAAAATATTTTAAAAATTTAAAAATAATTGTAAAAAATAATTTAAAAATGAACTATATGAGGAATAAATTATAAATATGGAATATATTAAAAATAAATGATGAATAAATCACTTTTTTCCTCTTCTGTTGGCCCTCACATGGAACGTAGTAAGCTGCTATAGTAAGATTCTAAAGAATGATTAAAATAACCACAGAAAAATCATTCACCATTACTACTATTTGCACAGTTTACAAGGGTTTCTACATAACTCTACAGACTTTGTTCCCATTACATTCTATACAAACTTCTTAATAATGCATATCTGCTGTATATATATTTATGCATGTATTTGTTCATAAATACGTTTATATGTGTGTGTTTGTATGCATTGCCTTGAGGATTTGTACTGGAACTTGTTTGTTTTGGGAGATTAGAGAAAATACACAAACAATGTTATTGTGGACTCACTCACCATCTGTTCACTGACTTCTAGGAGAAAACAGAGGGTAATACAGAAAAGGTTTATTGTAAAAAATATTGACTTTCATTAATCATACGAGCAGTATTCCTTTGTTTAGAGCTTTGAAGTAGCATACAATAAAAAAGATTAGTTGAGTGTAGAACCTATTACTCTTAGACATGAGCTACAAGATAAAATAGCTGTTCTTCTCATACTGTCCTCTATAGACATTTGCACTTCTTCATATTACTTCCTCAAAAAGGTGCATTTTCTTTTGGTATCCTGACATGTTAGAAACTTCTTTCAAGCATGGGGAATCTTGTTTCTCCATTTTATCTCTCTGCTGCATGAAAAAAAAGGGTAATAGTTGGAGAATTTGTCCTTGGAGAAGGAAATTTTCTGTGTGCTCATCTGAAACAAGCACTCTCATGATGCAAGAGATCTGTCTGATAAACAGTACTTGGAATGAAAAGTTTAATGAGGACAGATATTATCAGAGTTGTTCTTTAGCCTCAAGTGAATATTAATGGCATGTGTTTTCTATTTCATTTTACACTTTTGGAGAACTCTTAATTAATGGAAAATACTTATATTCTCAGAAATATGCAGTGCTTGCTATTAAGCAAGATTTTGTGTAAAACTAATGTGATTTGAATAATTATTTTTTGGCTGCCACTATGAAGTTACTTAGATGACCTCAGCTGGACACTTAATGTATTCAGTAATTATTATTTTGAAGCCTTCAAATCTTCAGTCAGCCTTTCAAATCCACAAACATCTTAAAAACTATGTGAAAAGCAATAAACATAAATAATATAAATAGTAATGCTTTACTGTCAATATCTAATAATTCTGCTTTTGTATAGAGGCAGTAGTCATTTGGACATTGAGTTCAAAACAGCCTGTAGCACTATTTTAAGTAAGCCCAAGACCATCAAATGCTCCTCTCAGTTATGTATTCCTTTATGAGCAATTTGCTTTTGTTCACTCTGGGGTTGTTTTTCTCCTAAACCCAGTCATGCTTTTTTAGATCATATCTGTTTTCTGAATAAGCCAAACATCACCAAATGTTCCTCTTTATTATGGGTTCTGAGAATGTGTAGATTACAGTAACAAATAAGAGGTTTTTTAAATACAACAACAGAAGTTATAAATTGATGGGATGAATTAGAACAAATCCAGGCCACTGACAACACAAATAAGGATGTAGGAGCTCAATTTAGGCAGATACTCTACGAGCATGAGAGAAGAAACTGCTTTGTTAATTAATGGATCACTTTGTTTTTGAATAAAATCTTTGAAAGAAACGAAAAAAAAACCTCATAAAATATGACACAGAAGTATATTTTACACCAAAGCAACAGTGTAAGATTTCCTTTTTTTTCTTTTTTTTTCATATCTGAAGAACATGATTTTCCTTAATTACTTTCAACAGAGCTCTTAAAAACCTTACTTACATTTTAATAAGTTAGTTTCTATTGCTTTGATGTGAAAAATCTGTCTAAGATTAATCAGAGTGGTGCTGTTCATAGCATTGGATTCAGGTGGATTTATTTCCCTGATTACACAGTATGACATTGTGAAGATCTACAAGTTACTTCTTTCCTTACCTAGTGTTATGGAATATTCAATAAACTCCAGTAAAACTGCTCATCTAATTCACTTTCTGAAGTCCCTCTTACAAAAATTAGTCTGAAAAAATCATGTTCTCATTTATTTGTAGGGTTTGACTCTGCCATTTTCTTTATGCTGAAATAAGAAAAAAAAAAAAAAAAAGAAACGGGAGAAAATTGACTAATTCAAGAGTAGAGAATGAACCAGAATAAACTGTTGGCAAAACATAACCAGAAAGTATGGAGGTCAAAAGGATTCCCATTAAATAGACTTTCTTTTACAGTGTCTGACTCATTTGGAAAAGTCCTTCAGCCATGAGAAACTCCACTGAAGGGAAGTGCTTTCTCAGGAAATATGTCTGCTTAAGATATCTGCAACCCTGACTTTTGATAACACGTGGGCACAGCGCCAGTCGCTACCTGGATACCAGCTAATTGGGATTATCCACTAATCCAAACACAGCAAATTAATTTGGTGTGTGCATGCACATATGAACACACACAAAGATGTATTTCACCATAAACAGTTTAAAGGTAGACAATGTTTCCCCTGGTTCGTAAGTGTCAAGGCCATGAAGATTCACTTTCAAACAAAGTAGGTTCACTTGTTAAAACCCCTCAGTTAAACCCCTGTGACTCCTGTTTTTTGGTGGAGTCATGCTCTGGAAGCTGCCCAAAGACAATTAGAAAATGCTAAACCTGTAGGATATATTCCTTTATTTATTCCATACAATATTCTTTTATAAATGCACCAAATCCAGGCTTCAGGGAGGAAGGAATGGTGTGAGTGAATGCTACACATGTGGGGAATAAAAATTTTCCAAAGAGATTGTAGGAAGACAGCCTGTCATATCCCAGAGTGGCAATTCCATGTCAATAGAGTATGATAGACAAGTTGCCAGTGTATATCTGCAGGAGAAGCACACTAAATTTAATCTTCTCTCTCACTGCTTATATTCTATTCCTAAGTCGTTGCCTATAAAAACAGCAGCAGCAGCACAGAGAATAAGTCGTTGCCTATAAAAACAGCAGCAGCAGCACAGAGAATCACTTAATTACAGCAGTGTAACACACTGGAAACCAGAATTTCTTTCATTAACATGAAAGAGTGATACTATATCATTTATAAATCAAACAATAGCTTTCTGTAAATAATTATAATAGATGCTTCCATACTAGTGGAAGAACTGGGGGTTAGAGGACAACAGAGGATTGAAATACCTTTATTCTCACATTTTCTGAAGGAAAATTTGATGCTCTCTTAATCCTCAGGTCGAATGAAATGTATGTTGAACAACTGATGTTTTCTTATTGTGGAAGAAGTTTTCAGTTCCCTAACAATATTCCTATTGCACATTAAAAACTGAATAAGGCCTGATTATGTCGATCTCCTCTAATCCATGTGGCCCCTTGGCATGTGCACATCTTGCTGGTTGGTTTTCCTGTGGTACTTTCAGAAGAGAACAAGTATTGCCTGGTCTCTGCCCTTGGGCTATCTACTGCCTCGGGCTTCACATAAGGGATGAATTGTAGTTAAACAGACTGTCTAGTGGGAGGTAGATCCCACCCGTGGAGCTGCCTTGGCCACCAGTCACTGCAGTGTGACAGCAGGAGGAAAGAAAGCTTGGAAGGCTGTGAAGTGCTCCCCTGAGACTCAAAAACACCCTTGTAATAACCCTAGTCTTCTATCACCCTGCCTGCTGTGCAGACTAATAGAGGCTGCTCAAACAAACAGAAATATTTTTATAGACTGTGAAGTTAGACTTCTTCTACGAGGAAGAGAAATAGGGAATATTCCAGAAACAGGAAAGTTTTGCGAAGCTGCAGCTGATTATCTGTTCATTATCACATTTTCCAGCGGTTTCTCTTGATAAGTGTGAAAAACAGCTGAAGTGCCGTGGTTCTTCCAGCTCCTAGTCATTGAAGCTCATGATAAACTGCACAGCAACTCCCAAACTTTCTCTACACATTTACACTAGCCAGTTTGACAGCCATTCTTTGTTTGTAGCAAAGAGACTAAAGCTCCAGGTTATGTTTATGGAGTACAGCCAGGAATACACAGGAAGGAAAGAAAACATTGATGCCTGGGAGTTTTTGGCATTAAAAGTTTTACTCGTGAACACAAATTACTGCTACATATTTAATTTTATTTTTTTTTAAAGATGCTCTAACCATGACAGTGGAATTTTATAATCACAACACAAAGATACCTGTTTCTGCAGAGTGATAGAAAGGTAGATAGATGAAAAAATATGTAAGAAATCCTTTATCATTTGAACTAATCCAAAAGTCATAACTTTTTAAGTTTCCTTATGTTAGTACTTAGAGTAGTTGAAATTCAATAAATTCTATCACACTGTGCTATGTGGATTCTCTCATACAATTTTAAAACTGATTATTCGGATATAACTAGGCTTGAAAGGGCAGAATTTCTGAGCAGCTAGAGTAGATAACACAGAGTATAGACAATCTTTGGTTGTATCACTACAGCTTTATGCAGTCTGAGATGACAGAAGGAAAATACTTTGTAAAGCAAGCCTTATTGCAAAGTCTATGTTAGCATTGCTTGAAACACACAAAAATTGGATTTTCAAAAGTGGTATGAAGGACAAGCTAATGCATTTTTCTTTTTTTTTCCTAAGCACAATTCTAGGGGATGTCTTTGCTGATCAAAGTTCTTTCTCTCTCCTCTCACAAAGTTCCACTCCTGTAATCCTTAATTTGGGCCTTTTGCCACAGATTGACACTAGATGAATGCAGAATTACTGCTTGAATTTACTGAGAGACAAAAAGATTTGCTGACAGATAGAATTATCTTCATGCAATCTCACACTTCTGTGTGTCAGATACTGCTACAAACTAGGAAATATTTCTCAGGGTATCATTTATGCAAGATACTGTACTGAAGGAATTGAGGAATTTACACAAACAATGTGTGTTAGAAAGTGGTGTAGTTTGTGTAGTGCACATTTTTCCGCCTTCCAGACTTTTCCCTGTAAGCCTCACACCACATTACTTATGTGCTCCTGCTGAGACAGACAGGCTATGGGATTTTTTCCTCCTCCACCCCCTACCTGTCAAGATATTCTTTGTTGAGCTTTGTGTCATGTGGCATTAGGAAAGCTTTGTTCTCAGAGTTTAATTCTCTTCTTCCAAGTCTGCGGTGGTGTGACATTTACAAACTAATGCACTTGCCCTTTATGTAGCCCCTAACAGAATTCCCCTGTCCAATAGGAATTAAGGATCATTTTGCTTTGAGAAGGAGTCTCAGCTGTGCTCAAGGAAATTCAGAAATAAACATGTACCACAAGACTTAGTCCCTTTTTCAACAGCAGCTTTCTTCATGTTCACTGTTCGCTCCTTCTTATTAATGGATATATTCAACATTACCTCTACAGTTTAATTGAGGAGTAAAGGGTCTTTCTTCATGCTCTAATTCAAGATTATGTTAATTTTTTTTTAAATGAAATTGATAATATATTTCTATGTGTCAAGACCAATATCAGACTCATCCAACCAACTGCTTGTCCTTCTTTTCAAATGCGTTTTGAGTCATCTAATAACAGCTACTCATTTTCCCCGTCTGAATTCTTTTGCACTTCTCTGAACAACATGATTAAAAGATGCTACTGCTATTTTCTTTGTACAAATATTTTTAAATTATTATTATTTAAAACAAGAGCCCATAAATATCAGTAATTCATTAAAAAATTTCTCACCTAAAGTTTCAATTAGCTATTCTGGCCATATTACTTACATATATGACATAATGCTTGGGTCCATTTGTGTCATTAGAAATTAAGAAGTGAGAGGGTGAAATGTGTACAGTACCAAAATCAGAGGTAAATTGTTAACACTCTTCTACATAATGTCATTCCCATAACTAGGAAAAAGGAAAGATTAAAAAAAAGCCACGTGTTTTATTTAAAAGTATACAGAAATAGAATAGAGAAGTGAATCATTGTACAAACAAATGGAAATGCTTCTTTGGAAATGACACACTCTGGCTCTATTTGAAACCTGATTATTTGAAAGAAGAAGCAAACTGCGTTTAACAAGTGTTTTTCCACAAAGCCATGGTGAGTCTCCTCAAACACGATATTAAATAGCAGGACAGTTATTAAAGATTGATATATTGCTGTAAATACATTATTTTTTATTTGAGAGTTTGGCTTTATTCCTCCTTGTAAATGTCTCCTAGGAAGATCACTGTAGAATAAGTAGTTTATATCTGATTCTTCTAACCCACAATGCAGAATGAAGACTTGTGAGTAAATGTTTAAGTAAGCTCTGTATGGAAATCTTCCTTTGATGTTTTCCACTGATTTTGCTGAAAAAGCAATTGGCCATTTTTTTTTTCTCTTTGCTGCTGTTACAGTAGAAAGCCAACAGAAAGTAACTACCAAGATTTTTCTCCACTGTGGAAAGTGCTTAGCTTCAAAAGAAAATAACAAAAGTCTTGTAAAAATCTCTGTGTAAATAAACCACTTGAGCATCACCCCCTTCATAGCATTTCTAGGTCGTTGGTGAATAGCAATGTAAATCAAGCAATATTGAAAAAAAAAATCGTTCACCTTAAGGAAGGCATCACTAAAGCCATCATCAAGGCTTGAAAATACTGGCTCAGGTTGCCCTCCTGCCACAACTGCACTTCCCCATCCCGTCCCTTGCAGCCACGATGCTAGCAGAAAATAGCTGCTACTTCCAGGGTTGTTATGACATTAAAATCCCCTTCCGTGATTTGTTGTAGCCACCTATGAGTAGAGTTAATCTGCTGAGGCACAAAAGTGAGCCTTCTCCTGTGACAGCTCATCAGTATAAAGAGGGTCTTGGGCCACACAGTGATGTCTGACAGCTCACAGCCTGTCTCAGGTTTCATGGGGCTGAAATGGACAGCTTGGACAGAAGTGGGGCTACTGTGGGAGGAGAATGGTGTTCAGCTGAGAAACTGGGCACAAGGAAGAGTTTATTCACCTAAAAATTACATCAGCATGTGTTTCAGGTGCCACATCAGCCTGAGTCTCCTTGAGGTTGCAGTTGCTGCAGGCATGCCTGGAAAGGCGACTCTGCTTTTCTGAGACCAGGCTCCTGGGAGAAAACAGAGAGACAGAGAAATGGGTGTCCAGGCCTGGCTTTCCTGGGCCTCTCCTTGCATCTGTTGTCTAACTGAGTTCCCACTGCATGTTGCAGACATTCATCTATAGGTCTAATATGTCCCCACACTGCCACAGACCAAGTCAGGCATTGGAATAAGCTGCCCAGGGAAGTGGTAGAATTTGAACACTCTTGCATCTCTGGAAGTGTTCAAAGATCATGTGGATGTGGCACTTCAGGACAGGGATAGAGGTGAACACTGCAGTGCTGGGTAAACAGTTGGATTCGATGATCTCAGTGATTTTTCTGACCTTAATGATTCTATGACTCTATATTTGTGCATTATGTATTTTGTATATTATGTCTGGTTTTATAAAGGTACATTTTTCAATGAAAGTAAGAACTTTTAATGATGAAGCAGAGAGTATTAAAAGTAGCATTCGCTGAATTAAAAATATACTCAGTGTTTACCTCCCAGTTCTGCTGTCTTCACTAAATTGATTAAAATTTTTCTTTACTGCTATGTCCAATCCTTTTTCAAATAAGTCCTGGTGACTCCAATGGGAAAGGGAACAAAGACAATGTGAGGACATTTTCTCCCCTGACACAGTCAGCCTGGTTTATGGTCTATGAAAATGAGTAAGGGATGCAGAAGCCTCAAAGTGTGTTATGGTGTGACTTTAGGGAAAGAGGAGACATCAGCTGTGGTACTGATGGAGGTACTACTTGGTGTTGCAAGTGTGGGTTTGTGATCAGCTTCATCTGTTTCTATAAAGACAAAAGTCCTAATAACTTCTAAATAACATTTACTAATTATTACTTCTATATAATATATAAATATGTATTATATAAATATAAATATGTTGTGCAGAAAGGCTCTGCTCTCACACTTCAGATGAAGACTATTTTCTGCTCTGATAACAATCTTCATTCTCTCATTCATTCATGCACACATGCCATTTGGTATCAGTTTTCCGTTTGATGGCACAATAAAAGTCACCTAATTAGGTAACAACAACTTAATGTATTAACTACATCCTTGTAAAACCACAAGAAATTTGTGGGACAGGTTTACTGCTGATGTTTTACTATCATTTGCTTTCTTTTCCTTTAGTTGTGTTTTGACCCTGAGCAATATTAAAGGTGAAATTCTGATCCACAGTGGAAAGCAGTAGCAAACCTGAAATGACTTTAAGAGCCTTGGGATTTCTCATCTAGATCTCCATATACCAATAAGACAAATTGTTCTTATGAGAAAGCCCTACTAAACCAGCCCTCCATGGGCAGTAATATTTTATGCACAGGACATATGGATACACTGCTCTTTTAAACAAAGTTAGAAAAGCAATAGCAGCCTAATTCTAGTACTCAGAATATGGGAAATACCAGAAGGCAGATTCTCCATATAACTTAATTTCAGCCCCTTGTGTGCTTTGGAAATCAGACCTGTTGGTTACTAGAATTTTTTTGTTTTCCCTCAGACCCCAGTCAATGACAGGAACTCCGACAGAATAGCAAGTTGTTCAGTATTTCACTGTGTGGACTTTAACATCCATCCCGATACGTCCCTCCCATCCCTAATGCTATTTAAACACAGTTAAGAGAGCTATTTATTTCCTCAGAATTTATATCATGGCACCGGTCATTTTTTCAGTGTATTTACTCTCACAGGACCCATTATTTTCAATTTGCTCTCAGTGTTGGACGTTTAGAAGTAGGAACATCAGGGGGGATAATTTAGAGTGTAGGCTCTAAAATACCTATTCCAAAATAACAAGACCATGGTTATTAGAGTTCAACACCATGTGGCAAAAAAAATAACTCTCAGTTAAAATGTTCAGTGACTTCAGACATGAATAGGGTCCCTGATAGTGTACATGATATGCTGCAATATAGCTGAGCTCAGCTGAAATAATTAATATCATACCAGAAGTCAGTTAGTCAAAGCAGGATAGAGTTCAGCAGCTTCTGTGTAATTCTTAATTAACATTACAATCTGTCCTCTGAGTGAAGTGGTAGAAATGTAAGTTTTGTGCAAACTGATCTATAGTAACAGACACCTTGTAAATGTGTCATTAGAGAGACAGTAATTCTTTAGGAAGAATGAAGCTGTAGTATTACAGAAAGAAACCTCAAGGTTCTCAGTAACTCTTGTGACTCATCTTTTCCTCTTGTGGAAATGTTCTGGCTCTTTAGAGTGCCTCTCTAACAATTAAAATGTGTTTCACTCACCCATTCGTTTGTCAAGATGTTCTGCTTGATAAATATCAAACATGGCATTGGCTGGATATGTGATGGATATCTGAGCATAGGCAGTTCCTCCTCAAGCAAAGTGGGATATGGAGATAGCAACAAAAACGTTCCATTTGCCTTGGGAGAGGTCAGAGAGGTCAGCTAGAATGCTAATGAAGAAGGACAGTTCTGTGTAAGCACAGCGTCCTGAGGATGGTCAAATACTTAAATACACCATTTGTGAATATGCAGTATCCCAGACACCTGAAAAGGATTCTCTCAGGTTCTAATGTAGGACCAGAAAGAAAAGATAGATTTGTAAAGGGGTACTGCCCCTGTGGTATTTCACACATAATGTAATACAGTTAATATTTAAATGCTAAATTGAGGGATTTTTTAAAATTTCTATAAACATTTCACTGAAGTTTTGGAATGAAAGATCTACAGCAAGATTTGAAAACGAAACAAAATGAAGTTTACTGAGTACTAAAGCCAAGTGAATTACATAAAATAAACATGTCATAAGTAGCATGAAGTAAATTAGATTATAATAGGATTACTGATATAGTTTATGAATAAGAAAGAATTTTTTTATGTTTACCAGAAATACAAGGGAAACTAATGACAAAATGAAGACCAAAACCCGCAGTTGTTATATAAATACAGTTTCACTGGCATTTATCTCTCACACAGCTGGATGGTCAGTTGGATTTTTTTTCATTTGGGCTTAGATCTTCAGGACATCTGAATGTTATTTAGTTGAACGCTGTGTAAGGGTGGGAGTGAGGAGGATTTGAAGCCATTTTGGAATGAATGTGATCTTCGTGTTAAATGAGTTCACTTAAGGGTAGGTTCAGTGGGAATCTGAGTCCATTCCCACAAAACTGTCAGCATATATTCCTTTGACATTAGTAAGAGCAGACAAGTGACCTGGTAGCCCCAACATCATGAAGAATTCAAATACACATGTACAGCTTGGATCCTGTTTATCACAAACAATTTTTCTCTTTGGTTACCAGCTCTCCATTTTCTCAGACTTGACATTCTCAGCATGAAAGATGGCATTATAAGGCCTGAAGAGGCTGAAGACAGAGTAGCCTCCCTAAAATGTAATGTAGCAGAGATGCTTGCAACATCTCTCTCCTTCAATTGACCCATAAATACCTATTGAGTTTTTTCCTGAACCTTGAATGTAGTCTAGCCACTCATTTTAGTCATCTGGGTAAAATAAATCTTAAATTGAAAGTTGACCTCATCAGCAAATGTCATTTATTTATATTGGCTTTCATCCTTTCGAGTGGCCTCTCTGTACGTATTAGAGGATGAACAATTAAAGCCTTTGGTTCAGAGAAAGGAAGGGCATTGGAGGTCACCAGCACTATGTAGCAGATTTTATCCAAGAAAACTTCTTTAAGTATGTTATTAAATCACGAAAATTACAGATTAATGCTCAACTAAGAAGTCAACAAAATGCTGAGCTTGCTTCTGGACTGTTCTCTCATGCACTGGAAGTAAGGCTGGAGAGTGGAGACAATTAATCTTGGAACTGAAATTTAAGGGAAAATATTTATGTGAAGGACCCTTAAGACACATTTCTCTAGGTTTTTTTCTAACTTCTCCAGAATTTCTTGTAATACTCAGAAAAGTCTTTAAAATCATATTTCTTGTCTCATACAGCTGTAAAATTACTTTGTTCCTGTTGGATGTCGTAGAGGAAAAGTGTCTTCATGATCAGTAAGAATTTGACTACACAGCTATTATATAAAATAGCCCTTCCCGAACTTTTTTCCACTCAGCAAACTTTCTAATCTTTGGGGAGAAAATAATGCAGAAAATCTTACAATGTACTACTACTGCTCACTGGATGAGCTTGAGGATTGGGGTGATGAATGACCAATGCACTTTGCAAAAACACTGAACAATTTTTCAAACTGTCACAAGCGCAGTTCCGAAAATTTTAGATAAGCCTTGAAGCCATTAGGAACTGGCTCCCAACTTAGCCTACAGGTACTCAAACCACTCGGTGGGAATAAATGTGTGCTTACAGCATCTGGATTTTTATTTGCTGTTGAGCGCTGCTGTACAGACCACCTGTGGAGGCTTTTGGAGAGCACTGCTGTGGAAAGAATATGTTAACTAATACTGAGCATGATGATGAGCATGGTTTTACAAGTGGTCATGCTGCCTCAGGACATGAAAGACTCTGTCATGAGACTTGTGATGTCTCCTCAGGACTGGAAAATGACCTTTTCACATCAATGAGTTACACAGTGAAGACTTATCCCAAGGGTAGGGCTTGTTAGCAAAGCAAGGAATTGAACCCAAGTTTCATTTGTCTTGCTCTTTGTTGACTTCCTACCCTCAGAAGGCCAACAGATAAAATAGGCTGGAACATTTAGCTGAGTTCTTCAGCACTATCATCATGGTAAATTTGGCCTCATATAAGTAGGTTAAAACAACCAAGTACTCAGCTCTGAGCATCCATAAGCTGTTTTGTTTCTGAGCCTCTTTTTCCTCTTCTTTCTTGTGTGTATGCCATAGATAAACAAACTGAGATTGTGAGACTGCAGCAACTGCGGGCATACAGGTAAAATAGACATATTTGAGTAATCCTATCAAATAACATTTATTTCTGAAGCTAATCTCAGAAGGCCCTTCTGGTACTGCAATGCTCTTGAAAACCAATTATTAGTTTATTGCCTCTGTTAGCACTGTAGCTATCACTGCTCTTTGTGTATCACTAACTAGAGCTTTGATGGCTTACTTTTGAACTTGAAAAAGTGCCTTAAACAACCTTACACCAAATGGAAAGTGTCGCTCAGAAACTGCGTGCAGAGACTGTGACCTCATTTTATATAAGTTACCAGCTACTAAACGTTTATTCTCCCTGTACAGATATGTAAGGTCTTCAATCAAGAATAAAAACTTCCTGTTCAATCTTGTTAGCTAGCTAAAAAGGTTAGGGAAAAGATCTTCCAGCTGCTGGCAGAAATCCTGCCAGTTTCTTATGCTGTACTCTGCTACAAGAACTAGCCCTAAAACAGTAAAAAATTAAGAGAAAAAAAGACTTAAAGTTCACTTTATATCAACTACACACAAACAAACAAACAAACAAACAAATCCTCATAACTAACCTCTTGGTGGACATATTGTAAAGGACTCGTGTGCATGTGAACTAGGGCACAGAATTACTGTCAGCACTTGAAAATCTCCTGTACTTCATACACAGTGATATAGATGTGCATGAAAGCCACTTGAAAAACAAAGAGGAGCTCAAGAACAGCATAGTTTGTCCATCTAAACATGTGCATCAAGAGCTGAGAATGCACTTTGGGGCTAATTCTGTTTCCAGGCTTTCTAAGAAAGCAGAAAAGCAGTGAAGAGCTTCAAAGAATTACTGTAGTTGTTCAAGGGCTTGAAGCCAACTCATCTTTAAAGTGGCCTAAAACCCATTCAGCCTCTCATGAGACAACAGTTTTCAGAACTCTTCTGCGCCTTCCTGATGACACAAAGTCAACTTTCTCAACAGTGAAAGGAATTACCAGGAAGGTGTGCACATGAATTGTGCTAATTACATATCTAATTACATCTCTAATTAGCACACAGCACATGCAGGTAAAAGTCAGGATTTCTCTGCCCCAGCACAACCAATTCCACTCACTTAACCAAGTCCCAGCGGGTACCAAACCAAAAAGGAACACAGAATTTAGAGGCTGCAGATTATCTGTCCACAACGTTTATGTAACACCCAGAATTAAGCAGCAAATTACTATGACATTGTGTGCATGAAGCTGCTACAGGCAGATCTTATTGCAGTTTAAGAACTGTTCACATCTGACACAAGCAGGTCTGAACGTTCTGGAGGCCTGGCCCTAAAGATGCACTGGGAAATTTGTCATCGATTTCGTGGAGCCTTTGTCTCATCCCAGATCTTGAAAACATTTTCTAGACACAGCGCTTCCCAGTATGTTCTCTGGGGCCAGGTGGTACACTAAACATTCCCTAGCTTTAGCATGAATAGCTCTTTTGAAGTAACTGCCCCCTTAGACACACAGAGACAGTCTGAAACTCCACTAGAAAGTAGCTACAAATAGCTGTCACATCAATAGGTGATCTGGTAATGGGCATAAAAATCCATTTTTTTTACCAGGCAGAGGATGAGCCATACTTCTCATCTTTTTATTGTTGTGAAGAGAACATTCATAATAATGATGCATCTGCACAGATGCAGCTTAAAAGCAGAATGAGTGAGGAATGCCACAGATTCTCTTTCATAGAATCAAAGAATGGTTTTGGTTGGAAGGTTAAAAATCATCTAGTTCCAACCCCCTGCCACGGGCAGGGACATCTCATACCTCTCTATCAGGATAAAGAAGGGCACTCACTTGGTTTTCCTCCTTTTACTCAGAAGGTATATAATTATAATTCACAATACTTTTCCTGTACTCTTATAAATAATATACAAATCATAGAATCATAGAACCAACTGGGTTGCAAAAGACCTCTGAGATCATCAAGTCCAACCCTCAGATGTCAATAGATATGTAAATAAAAAGGAGAACACAACCCTTACTTCCTCCTCGGTAATTTAGATTTTCAAAGTATTTTCAGTTAACACTGTGGAGTTCCCCAGTTTAGCACTGACTGACATACATCATTCATCAGCTTAGAATTTTAGAGCAAACTGTTCCACAGCACAGGGGTCCCTTGATATCTGTGGAAACTTCTGATCTAATTCTTACTTCAGTTCTCCAGCATGAGTGTAAATATATCAAACTCCTTGAACGCTCATGGTAGTCAGTCTTGGAGCAGCTGTTAAACAGCACTTTATAAATATAAAATACTAACTCTACTCGTCCCCCAGTTCCCCGTGCCCCTCTGTCCTCTTAGGAAACTTCAGTTAACAGGGCAATCAGACACATGGGCAAAACAGCCATGCAAAAGCATCTGCAAAAGAAAATGTAAGTGTACCTTACCTGTCAGTCCTGCATAGTCTCATGCTTGATTTATGCACTGACTCCCTGAGTATTATCCAGGCATCCACCAGAAAATCCTATTTTTACAGACACCTAGCCTTGATTTAATTTGATTGACAGAATATAAATTTCCAGGATATTCTTGGACACATAGAGGATCTGTGGCTGCAGCATGTGCAGTGGGAGGGGGATGTGTGAGATAATTAGAGACAGGGAAACCCACTTTCTCCTCTCTCATGCGTGTGATGGGATCAGTGAGCACAGCAGAGAGAAGTTTCTTATTTCTCCCAATGGTTTGACTTTCTCCTTTTGTGAGTGGGTGTGCTCCAAGATTTATGTGTATCCATAGGGCTCTGCTCTCCAGAGGAACATGAATTCATAATATTTCTGTCTGCTCGATGTGCTTTTGAGAAGCTTTAGTTTTCTGAGCTGGTAGCTAAGAATGGAAGCATAGACAAAGGAAATAATGTTAGGAATTGAGCAAGGAGTTAAGGAAACACAAACTTGATCTGCATGACTCCAAAGTACCAGTAGTGAGAGAGAGATATGAGGATTATTTGTTGAAAGGAAGAGAACAATTCTTAACTATAATTTGTTATTTTAATTCATCTAGTTTTCGAAGTCAAGGCCCATACCTTGAGGAAAGCAGGCAAGTTCATGCCTCTCACAAAGCAACTTTCCAAAGTGCCTCACAGTTCACTTCTGGGGATTCCTGCAAGATAAATGTGGGGTATTAAGCTAATCCCTACCTGGAGACATTTTGTATCAGAGCACCTCAAGACAAACTCATCTTTCTTGAGGTGTACACACGCTACTAGTGAATCCACTGATGAAAAAAAAAAGGTGTTAACCCAAATCTCATAATAGGCTCCAAAGGGTTTGTCCAACACTTACTCAAGATAACGTATAACTCTTCTGGGAAGGAATATTTATTACAGAATGAAACTCACAGTGTCATAATGCCAGATATACTGATCAGTCCTTCTACTCAACTAAAGTGGAGAAACCATGTGTAAAAGTCTTCCTATAGCCAAACTTGGGAATGGCAAGAGATACCACAGGGCAAGTGCTTAAAAATGAGATTCATTCTCATGGAGATTATAAATTCAATATATATTTTCCTAATCCCCATTTCATTCCAAAGGAGTCAACTGACCGTTCAGAATTAAAACAACAAACTTGCAAGAAATATCGCATGATTTTTTTTCAGCATGGCTTAAGCTTATTGTTCCAGTTAAATATTTCTGATTTGGGCTGGGTTTTCATTCCATAATTTGCAACAGAAAACTGAAAGCAACCTCCCCCCAACCTTATTACTTGACTATGGAGCAAACAAGGGATTTGAATTGCTCCATCATGGTGCTAAAAAATGGGTATAAGCTGGGATGTTACTACAGGCACCATTTTCAATACTTGCAAAAGAAAAGGATCTAGCTTTTAGTTGAAACTTGGGTCAATATGACAAAACACAGGTAATCTTTGTGGCTTTAATACGTAACTTTGGCCTACATTTCAAACAAATCTGAGGCAGCTCAAGCTTTCGATTTAAGCGGTTTCATATGTCTCTCAAATGCAGGTCATTTTCCTTAAAATTCAGTTGAGACTGTTTGCTCAATTCTGAAAGTCAGAGTTAAATTTAGGGGTATGAACCCATCTGGACTAAAACTGAAGGAAATATTGGCACAAACCTCAGCAAAATGAAACTGCCAAAACTTGAAACAGCTCTGATATATACATCTACTCAGAAAGAGAGTTTAATAAAAGTCAGTAGTTTGTCATCATCATAATCAATTTAATCTGTTTTACTCAAAGTTTGAAGGAAAGGAAGTAAATTTAAGACACCTATGGCTTTATGAGCATTTTGACTAATTTAAGGAAAGCAGAAATTAAAAAAAATAAATTTTTACTAAGCTTTTCTACATGCTAAAACATAAATTAAGTCAAGAAAAATTAAGAAGCATTTGCACTGACAATAGAAAGAGGAGGGAAGAGAGGAGAGGGGACAAAAGAACAAAAGAGAAAGGAAAGGAGAAAAGAAGCCTAACATTAAACAGACTTTAAAATCCATTAAAATACAAGTCATGAATGTCTGAACTGGAAGAATTTTGGGGGTAATGTTAAGTTTGGAGAAGTTTTATGGTTTGCATAGGTTAATTTGCTCATTATTTGAAGGGTGAGCTCAACTCATGGTAAAACATGAGATTGAACTGGGTTATTAATGTCACAAATTCTTTCTATTTCAAGGGTTTTTTTAAGGGTTAGGGAGCATTACTCATATAATAACAATGCATAAAGCAATACTATTTATCAAACATACAGAGTTTCCCAAGTGCTCTAAATAACTGTTTAAAATTAAAGTGGATTGCAGAAACTGAATAAACTGATAAAGCAGTGTATGTAACAAACAGCTCTAGCTGAGCTTTTATACCAAAAAAACCCCCACACCCTGCTTGCAAAAATGCCTGTGTTATAATGTGACCATTGTTTCTCTGGCTAATTACTGCTGTCTATGCCAGTGGGAAGCCTTGCTGTAAAGCAGCAGGAGCGTACACCTCCCATCTGCATGGACTTTTTGGAGATCATGTAAGACAAAAAAAAAGAGCTCAGGAAAAAAACATGCAAATGAAAACAAAGGTCTAGGTTTATTTTTCTAGGAATGAAATCAGTGGAGTACATAATACACTCTCTATATTTGCTGGAGTATGCACTCGCACATGAGTTACTAATCACGGGGAAGAGTGTCAATGTGATAACCAGCCTTATGTGCCTGGTGCCACTCAAAATAGCCCCTCTGAACCTTGGACCTTTTCCAAACTGTTCAGAGAAAAATATGTTTTAACTTAAGCCATTTTCATGTTATATTTTAAAAGTATTGTTCCATTTCATAGTGGAGTTACTCACATAGCCAAAAGCTCGCAGATATCTTACGCATATTTTGGGAGGTAGAGGAGAAAATGAGCACCACCTGAATGAAGTACAAAGGAAAAGATACATGTGGAGAAAAATTAAATTCCCGTCATTGGAACCAGATATATTATAGAGATTAAGATGTGTTTATTATAACTTGGAAAGATGTACCCATATAGCAACAGAAAGAATCACACACTTCTTGTTCCTGAAGCAGCAGCAGAGTGTTTCTATTTTACCTGTGTAATTGTGTTCGCTCTCTACTGTTGCCCTACAACAGTGCTGGCAAAACAGCCAAAATAACTCCTTGGAATGAGCATTTCCCTGAACAGTCTTCATTGCAGTTGAAATTTGAGAGAAACTTTCCATGGAAAAATAAAGGGCAAGACTGAATCCTTTTAAAATGTAAATCCCACAACAGTGAAATAAAAAAAAAGCTTTAAAGACTTGAAAATGACAGAAAAGCTGATCATTGAAATATAACCCCTGTTTTTATGTTAGTTGTATTCATTAAATTACATATGAAATATAATTTTGAGGGGAAAAACAGGAAGCTAAGGATATTACAAGCCCACAGATTTTAAAAGCTGCCAATTAAAGGAGACACAAATCATCAGCTTTACAAATTTGTTTTGATTGCTTCCTGCTGACATCAACAGAAATGTTGACAGAAATTCTCTTGGGAAAAGAAAGGGGACATACATAGAAGTACAGAAATTTAGCAAAATTCCTGAAGACCACAGAACATATTCATTTTAGAACTTAGCACATTTTTCTTGCACATAAATTAAACTTGTATTTTATAGTTCATTATTAATTCAATCATCTCACTAGTTATTTTTTTTCTATGCAAACTCCTGTAGGAATATTCTTTGTCATAAAACCTAATATTTTGCTTCTTTTTGATTCATAAAATCTTACATTGCAAAAAGTATTGCAGGTGAATAGTAAGTTAAAAGTCCCCTCAAAGTTTCAAAGTGGTACTTTTAATCTGCTAAAATTTTAAGCAAATCAAGTTTGGCAACCCAGATGATGTGGATAAGAGAAGACAGTCTTATAAGACAAATTCATCACCCCTTCTTATGAACTTTGAAAGCCCACTGGAAATAATATTAGAAAAAATGACCCTATATCTTTCATAACAATCCTCTTGCTAAAGGTCTACCACAAATTTCAATGAAATGGTTTGAAAAGCCAGTGGTAAAAGAAAATTGTCCAATATACTTAGTAATTTGGGTCTTTGTCTATTTTTTCCCCAATGTTGGCTATCCTTATTTTATCCCAAGCAAGAAGAGGGAATAACCCCCAGCCCCCTATTTGTCATGGTTATTACAGCTGTGCAGAGTTGTCATGAATATATCCTCTTATAAAAAGTTCACTTACTTCAAGATTAGCAGCATTTTATTGAGTTAAAATGCCCAGTCAACCTGCACTAGCGGCCTTTCTCAAGGCTGATATGTTTATCCCACGATAAAGGATGGTATAAGCCATACAAGTTCCCTGAATGATAAATTCCCTGATAAAGGGATGAAGATGTATGTAATTGGCAAACAGCACATCAGTTCCCTGAATAGCTCTACGAGGTTGGATTAAGAGTTAAATTTTGAAAAAGCAATGGAAAGGGCTTTAGTCGAGTACTTAGTGCAGGAAGGAGATTCTAAAACATAACAGGAGAAATAAGAGAATAAAAAAGTTGGAGAGGAGATGAAATATGTACTCACAGCAAAGTAACAAAGGAGAAATGAGATAATTACTAAAGGGCAGAAGAATTGGAGAGCCTTGAGAGGCAAGAGCAACAACAGGGACACTAGAAAATTTTGTGAAAGAAAAAAGAAAGTGAAACAATCAGAGACCCACAAGGGGACAGTTTTCATTTTTCATGGAAATGTACAGTGAAAATTGCAGTTGTCCGTCTAAATAAAAACAGTCCTAAATGTGGCATTAATTGTGATAACAATGAATAAGTACTACAGTCAAAAGTGTAATTGTCATTCATACCACTCCTGCTCTACTCCATCTAGGTTAGATGTCTCAGAGAACTGTTTAAAATAATGTTAATGTCTATTTGTTGTTCATATATATATGTATTTTCTTGATATACGTGTATTTTTCTTTTAAATTGACCAAAAATCCTCTTTAAAGCATCTTTTTAACCTCACTGCCTGATTGGCAGCGGCACCACTACAGCACATGGTGATGTTTGCTGGTTGCTTCCTCTGCAGTGCCAGCAGAAATTACTTGAAGAGAAAGGGCTCAGATAGAGATCATGTTGCAGTTTACAGCCTGTGACCACAAAACCCAGCATCTGATCTCCAGCTGGGCTTCAGGGGGGGCACCTTGTATCAAGTTGTGTACAGAGAGACACAGCAGAGGTCGTATCTCTGTGGAAGCGAACTGAAGCACAAAGTGTATTGTGCACAAAGGTGGCTGTGGAACACCTTTACTGCAGCAGGTTCCGCGTCCTTTCCTGCCTTGGGAGGGGAAGGGTGAGAAGGCATCTTGCTGACTCGTCTGCTGGAGGTTGATCAAATGACATCACCTCATGGCAATGAGAGACATAGTGAAGAACTGATTTCTTTGGCTTCTGGCACCACAGGGAATAAACATGCAAAGGACCACGCTGAGGGCCAGCACAACACTTTCTCCTCTGGCATAACCTAGATTACATCTAAAGGCTCTAATCCAAACACTCTGACCATGAAGCAAGTGTTGGATTTCAGATCACACTCGAAAGAATCAATGTATTTACTTCAGGAGGCTTTCAAACACTTTTGAGTATCCACCCAGGAACTTTGTACATGAGCCTCTGACCTATGTTTTCCATGGAGAACACTAGGGAGACTTGCTTTCCAGAAAAAAAAAAAAACCAAGGACTCAGGCTTGACTTTATGGGTTCTTGTGGCAGTTGATGTCTACTGACACACACAGCACAAGGTATGGAACTTTTAACAAGTCTGATACCCTCAAAAATGATATTTTATTTCCTCTGTATTTTATTTTCAGCATTTCTTCACTGTGGACAGAAATGATCTTGTTCCCAAACCTTTTATTTCTCTATGAAAATATTAGATATTTTAGGCCTGTTCCAGCAGTATCTCAGCATATCAAAGTGCAAATAAAATCATATATACTGTTTAAACTTGTACAAAAGTGGGAACAATGTGCTTGATGATGTGCTGAAAACCTAAATCAACGTATTTTGCCCTTCTGAAACATGTCACTCTGAGAACTTAGTCTGCTTGAGACTTGTATTTCGGGGTGAGCTCTGTCTTCACTGGTACCAAATAAACAGTTGTCCACATGGATCCTTACTTTTTGAGGAGACTTTCTCAATGAAGCATCCATCTTCTCTGTTCAGCTGCCTGTGACTGAAATTCACTGCAAGAGAATACCTTGAGAGCACCATCCATCACATTTAACCACATTTGGTTAAAATTAAGTGATAGTGACAAGGCAGACAAACAGGATGCTCCAATGAGCTTCATGTCCCCATGAAACAAGGCTGAAATGAGGAGATCCTCCCACATATGTGTTCATTTTTAGTGGAAGCCAACAAACATTAAGGCTGCAGACTAAACAGAAACAGCAATATGGAATATATCTCATCAGGCTTTGGCATATTTCTTGTCATTATTTTTAATCATTTTGCCCATTTTCCTGACATGATTTTACGTTCTCTATAGGCCATCAGCTCAGATATAGTATCAATTATGTAATTAATCCCAAATCCACTGATGAGCTTGGCAAAAACACAGAGATTTGAATTGATTTTATAGGGCCTTACAACTCCATAAGTGTGCAACTAGCATTTGTGTCAATGTCTTTGGCTGCTGTTAATATAAGTCTTGTCATCTTCATTGGTAGATGATGCTGCTGTGGACACAAAAATAATGGAAAATACAAGTTTTTCCCAATGGAGGCAGGTAAATTCCTCTATTTCTGTGGGTTGGGATTTATTTCCAGGTGTTTCTTTCAAATCAAGAACAACTGCATTTTCTCACATCACAAAAAAAGAGAGGGGAACATATATATACACAAAAATAAATAGGCATAACTGATTTCTAGGCAAGGTGTCAAGTATTTATGGTTGACAAACACATATTAAGGTAAAAATCTCAGAAAACAAACTAACAAAACCAACCCAAACCAGATTAAAATGTATTTTTAGGTAAATAATGTTATTTCATTGTGATTTGTCTCATGTCTTTTAATGTGGCAATCACTCAGGGAACCTAACATCATGATTTTTATTCATCATATTGTTGACATAATTAGATTAAATTATGCTCAAAATATTAATGGCCTTTCATTTTTTGATACAAGAAAGATGATTTTAACAGTTGCTCAGAAAGGCTGAATAGCTAACTAATAATTGCTTGGAATGTAAATTGAAGAAATACAGAGTTTCCAGTTCTCCTGCTGAGCTCTCTGTGGGCACCCCATGGCAGCCACTATAGTCACTCTTTTAACCATACTTTAATGATCTGCAGGAATTTTGGCTGATTTAATGGAGGTAGCTTGTTCCATTTTATTTTTTCTTCTAATGTTGTTTTGCTATGCCACATGCAATATGTATTTTTCTTCTGCTCCAGCATTTGATATTCAAGTTAAATTAAAAAGAAATTAATTCCCATTGTGCCTAATTTTCAAAATGAAACTGAAGAAACGTGCCACTCCTTACACACCCCCTTTATATTAATGGTGACTTTGGGGAATCACCACAGTAAAAATTGGGAAGTTTTCATGGAAAACAACAAATCCCCTTCCCAGTGTGTGGGATATGCAAAAAACCCTTGTAAGTGAGAAGAGCTTAGCAGAGATAGAACCTTTTTTCACTGAAGGGATTCTTTCTGCTGCTTCACCAGGTGATGATCAGCTCAGGTATGGGAAAGCAGGTAATGGAAAAAAACCTTCCTATAGCATTCAAAACTAGACACTTCTTCTCAGTCTATTCTTTTCCACAAGAGGATTTCCTACTTGATTATGAAAAACAGCTAATATCCAGAAACTCAGCATCTTAATAGCACTTATTAATGTATAGCCTTCTATCAAAAATCTCTGCTTTGTTTACTCTTTATCTGCTGAATTACATTTCATTTGATTCTTCTGAATTTCATTTATTTTGATTAGAATCTATTTTCCCTATAAGACTTTCATTTTATGGAAGATACTTTTGGTCTTTGGTCATACTTCTTTATCCCTTCTTAGCTTTAGTAGAGCATTTTTGTCATAGGATCCTAGACCCTGAGTTTCAAGGTTTAAATTATTTGGGAAACTTTCTTTATATCTTTTTTTTAATTTATTTTGATCAATAAAAAAATAACTATTTCCTCACATTTTCCTTTCACAAAATGAAAAAGTTTCCTTGGAATGAAGCTTTCATTCTTCTCATTTAATCTTCATAGAGAGGTGACATCCAAGAAGATCTAGATCTATGTTTTTTGCTTCTTTTTTTTTTGTTTGTTTGTTTTGTTTGTTTGTTTGTTTTTTCTCCTCTACCTCTAGAGTCTGAATTGCTGTTAGGTCACCTCTGGAAGCCAAAACAATCTCTGCTTTTTCCTTTTCATCCATAGGAATGACAAATCCTTTTAGTCCAACCAACGGTTCACAGGTGGGGGTTTTTAATTTCTGAATATCACCTTACCAAAATTAAAACTATTCTGCTTGAAGGGAGAGATCCTTCAGTTAGTATATCTGTCAAAGCTGAGATTTTCCCACACGAATTTCACTCCAAGTACATATATCCCGATTCCTATTTGCTCAAGTATCACAAAATAAAGGGAACTAAATGGAGCCATAGACAGCTGACTCGTTCTGCCCTTTACTCCTTTTTTTAATCTCATGTGCATAGAAATAGAAAAAATGGTGAAATATAATAGCTATTGGTAGTTGTACTCAAAGGCACTAAACAACTTTCTAACAGATGTCAAAATCACTGAGATCAAAATAGTTTGAAGCATAAAATCATAAGAATTTTTTCCCCTTCCTCCAGAGCAGATGAAAATAGTTTTGCACAAGGGAGAGAATATAAATTCTACAGTTCCTTCTCTCCCTCTTGTATTTGCTGGTTACAGTGGAAATACACTTTTGGCATCTATTTGTGCTACAGTGATCAGGGACAGAATTTGTATACCTTGGTTAAAATAGTTCTTCAGATGGGTCTGTTTGTCTGGACACTCACGTAAATGGCATATGGCTTACAGACTTTCTTCCTAATTTGTAGTGTAGTCCATTTTAAGAAGTTATAAAGGAAAAATTCAGTTCACACTTATTTTACTAATACAACAAAAGGGTTTCAGCTACAGCATTACAGCACTTTCTGGCTTCATCTGTATCAGGAATTATTTAAAGGAGGATATTCCCAAGTAATTTCATTAGTTCCTCTATCTAGATACAACTGAAGAATATTCTGTCTGAATACAGACAGAAGAAAAGCATTCATTTTTTCCCAATTTCGAACTGAATTTTAATGTTGTGACTCTTAGAGAGTCACTAATCTGAGAGCTGCTGATAGTCAGTCTGTCAATGAAGCACACAAAAGTTCGATTCTGACCTTAATCACAAAATCACAGAATGGGTCAGGTTGGAAGGGGCCACAGTGGGTCATCTGGTCCAACCTCCCTGCTCAAACAGGGTCATCCCAGAGCACAAGGCACAGGATTGTGCCCAGATGGCTCTTTAATATCTCCAGTGAGGGAGACTCCAAAACTTCTCTGGGCAATCTGGTGTACTGTGTTTCAGTACACAGGCTGCTGCACATGAAGTTCTTCTTCCTGTTCGGGTGGAACTTCTCGTGCATCAGTTTCTGCTCATAATCCCTTATACATACATCTCCCCAAAAGGAATGAAGCAGTCTAGAGTTTATAGCATTTTCTGGCTGGATTTAAATTTTGAATCCAGATCAAGGAGCAATTCAATCTGAGTTTTGTTTCATTTAAACACAACTTTCAAGAGCTGGAGACAGGATAAACAGCTTATGGTTTTTGCTCATCCCCAATGAGTAGTGAAAAAAAAACCCCAAACAACAAGCCCAAACATAACAAAGCCCCAGATACCACTTTTCTTTGAGACTGCATGTTCTGGAATACTTGACCCTGTTTGAATGGGTTCAGTTGTTTTTTAATGCAGCATATTCAAAAGAAAAGAGAGAAATATAAATTGCCTTGGTAGAAATAGAAAGTCTCAAAGTCAGGGGCCATTTGTGTCACTGTAATCTACTGAAGTGTATCTCATCAGGTTTAAATTCTTCTTTTTTAATCTCTCCAGATCAGCTTCGTGAGTTAATGTCTGCTTCTTTAGAATAGAAGAAGGAATAAAAAAAAATAGAGAATAGGGGGAAAAAAACCCTACACTGAAGAATCTTAACAATTCATCAAATATGGCTCTTTGTCAAAGCTTTTATATTCTGTAAAATTCTGCAAGAGCTGTACACAGTCATCAATTCATGGTACAAAAGCATAAAAAAATGAGAAAGCTGGAGAAGCTTTGAGAAAAGTCATCATTAACTTGGGGAAAAGAAAAAGAAATAACTCATGCTATGTTAAGGGCATTAAAAAACTAATATTTGATATCATCAGTAAATTATGTTATAATTACCATCAGTTAAAGCCTCAAATGACATTTCATTCTCCGTGGAGAAAAGTACTCTTTCATTTTATGCTATCTTTTTGTTTTATCTCCAAACCATGATCAAAAGCTGTATATCTGTCAACTTCAAACTATATCTATGAATTACAGTAAGAGAATAGAAATCACCACCCCTGGGAGTTTTTCAATGAGAAAGAGCAGATCAGAGAAGTAAAAGGGGAATACATACACATACTTTCCAGGATTTTTGGCTTTAAATCTGCATAATAATTTAAGTTTTTTAAATGCACAGAGAGTAGTAAATTATTGTGGTTTACTTAGAGGTGTTTTTAACTTCGAATACATGGGAATACAAGGCCTGCTACCTCTGTTTATCTGCAGATGATGATAAATCTTGAGATGTGCAAGGAAAACGGAGTAATCATTTCACATCTATTACATAATATGTACCTGCATGAATTAGGTGGTTACTTTGAGCTGGCTTTGAGACCCAAGCCAAGTCCTTCTTAGTATAAGGATTTCAGAGAGCGTACAGAAAAAATGTTTGAAATATCTCTGAGCATGAAGAGCAAGGCAAGATCCTAGTCAGTTGTTGTTGATTTTAGATGAGTCTTTAGTAGTTCATCCTAGAAAATCATTTCTAAGTGAGAGAGAAAGGACAACACTTGAATTTACTTCCCTAAAATTCCATACCAACTTGCTATCACAGAATGGAGGACATTTCAATGTTGCTTTGCAGATATAAGTTACTCACATTTTTCATATGTACATTTTTTGTGGTTAAAAACTTGCTTTCCTAAGTGCAATTCCATTCCAGCCATAGGAATGGCTAGAAAACTCCAAAAAGAGTTTTCATGAGAAGTTAGATGTCGCTAATATAGGTCTGTGGCTACAAAAAGGGGAGAACTTTTCTCTCCACGAGTTGCCACATGTAGAAGAAAAGGGACAACAGGTACAAGTTTTTGGAGAGGTTTTATCTTAACATAAGACAGATTTCTTTTTTTTTTTTTTTTTTTTTTTTTTTTTTTTTTAGTAAGAGCAATCATTCAGTGGAAAAACATATCCAGGAACATGGTCTGAGTCTCCATCACTGGAGGTTTTCAAGAAACCTTTGGGTAGGGTACTGGATAATCTCATCTAGGCTCCCTTTCCCACAAAAGATAGAAGTGGAGGATCTTTTGAAGTCCCTTCCAACCTGGGCTGTTCTACGATTTTATGATAGGTGGTGTTTTGTGGAAAGGTGTGATTGATTTTTAATCTTCCCTCAGGAAGTAGCACTGAGTTTCAACACTCCAGGTTGATTCCACAGGCAAATTAATTTTTCTGAGGTAAAAACTCTAAAAAGTTTCCTCCTCCTCAAAAGCAAATCCTAATTACACATTAATTCTAGTATATCTCCCCATTTATTACAAGTTAAATTTACAAGGTAAAGGAAATAACAGAGAAGTTACTTCCCCACACCCCCCCCCCCCCAATTAATGCTGAATAGAAGCTAAAGCCTCCTGAATTTTAGCATCTTCTGAATAAGCTTCAGTCAACTGAGAGATTACTATAAAATTCTAGTAACAAAAGCAACAGAAGTGATCTTTGAATTATTTTTGGTTGAAAATTTGAGAAGCTTGACCATAGATGCAGCAAAGCTGGTGGAGGTTTTTTTCATGAAATGATAAAAAGGGAAATGCATAAATCTTGGACTGTACTAAAATCCTCCAGCAGCAGGAAACACAGCAATATTATTTTGAAGAAAGATCACACAAAAAGGGTTAACAAGCATGTGGCCAAGATGTGTGGATTTTATAAAACTTTTATAAAGAAATTAGGCTAAAATACTCCAGCATTTTTGAATATGTAAACCATTGTATCTTTACAGATGATTGAACCAAACCCTGCCTGCTTAATGTAAAGTATAAAATATAGATTCATATTTCAGAAAACACGTCTCTAAACTTCCACGTATTATCTGTAGCAGATGCTGCCCGTGTGATTTGCCATGCTGTTCACATTTGGTTGGAGTGAACATTCACAAAAGGGTCTTTGTGTCACATCAGAGATGCCACGCACACACAGAGCCGCACATTTTGAGCTACTCAGACAAGTAGAGAATGAAGGTAGAAGGCAGAACAAGAAACACCAGTAGTGACTGGGACAGAAACGCAAGGAATTAATACATGTTTATTTCTGGAGAGGCCTCTCAATTGAACCTGTCAAATGTGATTAGATGATGACTTAGATCTTGCACTGGGTTCACGTTTGCCACCTTCAGTGGACTGGTAGCTCATTCAGATCCCTACATCTCACAGTGAGTGCATAACTCCTCTTTTAGTGATGTCTCAATGACAACAGATGAGGCTGTGAGCTTAATAAAAAGACAAGTGTTAACAGGGGTCTCCTCAAAACAGTGTTAGGACAGAGCTAAACTCTGGGTGATACCTGAATGCTGGACCCAATATCACTGACTTAAAAAAGTAAAATACCAGACAAGAAACCAAGTGTGTTATTCTGAAGCAAAGCAGTTGCCTGTATAATAGTTACAAGTTACTCATTATCACGCAGTCATCATCAAAATATATGCCTTGGCTTGGAAAAGCAGCCCACCAGCAAAATAATTAAAAAAAAAAAAAAGGAAAGGGGAGAAAAAAGCCCTTTCCATTCCTCAAATGCAGTGTCTTTGTGGTTGTGTCCCCGGCTGTCAACACTTTCCTTCCCTATTGAAAGACTATTAGAAAAACAGGGTTCTGCCAGTGCCAGTGGCCTCAAGAACCTCATTATATCATAAGGATAACCCCAGAGTGAACACAAAACCTAAACACTGACCATACAGAGTTCTTTTTAATTAGGGCATGCACACATGCTCCAGCCAAGTCTACCAGCAGGTGAAGCTCGTATAGCAGCAAACAGCCAGAATTAAGAAAAGAGTAAGAAGTTTGGCAGCTTTTATCAGTTTTTCTATGAAAATAAATCCAAGGGGAGGGAGGGGAAAGGATGTGGACCCAGATTCACTCTCTACATTCCCTTTTCTTCCTGTGCCTGAGCAGTTTTGTCTTCTGGAAGGATGGAAACTGAGACTCATGAGAGGTGAAGAAAGGGATGAAGATGGACTCATTGGAAGCTTTCCTCATGAGATAATGAAAGGTCTTGTGGTCATATCTTAACCCTATCCCTTTAGAAAAAAAGCTTAGAATGCTTTTATGGTTTTTTGCTCTTGGACTAAAAGCCTACAGCTGTTTTGAAGCTTGACATAGTTCTAGCATATAATTAATACCATTTCCATTTAACTCACCAGTTAAATCTTAAACAGAATGCACAAGCTGTGACATATTACTGAAAAGAAGCAATGCATATTGGACAATTGACTTGGTGGTGGCCTTTAATGCTGTGCCCTGGCGGTATGGTGTCTGTGGTTGCCATTTTTCATTGGAGAAATGTCAAACAGTTCATGGGCCTGGCAAACATAACTATCACAGGCAGTCCTGCATCTGCTGGCTTTCATCTTGTGACATGGTTGCATTTCCTTACAGACTATCCATAGATTTATAGGCATATATGCAACTTACACTCTGCATAAATACATATCTATTTTTATAGAAACATATATTAGGATATGGAGCAGGTCTGGTCACTGTCTGGTACAACATAGAATGTTTTGGGTTGGAAGGGACCTTAAACATATCTAGTCCAATCCCCCTGCCACGGGCACGAACACTTTCCACTAGACTAGGTGAAAGGTTGCTCAAAGCCCCATCCAGCCTGTGATTGAACACTTCCAGGGATGTGTAGTTTAACTACTAGATAGCCAAGAAACAGGTAAATCAGCATGCTCCAAAACTAGCTAGTTGTAATCTATCTTGGCTATCTGCATTACTGGAAGTCAATTCTGTCACTGCAGTGTGGGTATACTCTTCAAATGACAGATTCACAAATGTGCAACTTATGTCTTATATGAATCCACCAGCATTTGGCAAAATTGTTTCTGTGATAATTTCTGTCTCTAAATTCTTCCTTTAGTGTATTAATGAAAAACAGACATGTAAAAGAAACCAAGCACAAGTAAAATGTTGAATAAATATTACTCTTTTTTTGTTCAGTATTTCCACAATTCTACTCAACCAACTTATCTGTAAATTACCCTATTTGAGTCACAATTAAGGTTTTTCCAGTGAAAGCTGTTCCCAGCAGAAGTCCTGGTTGGTACAGATTAGAAATACCACTTAATGTTGTTAAAGCAGTCAGTTCTCACTAACAGCAACCAAACAGCTGGCACAGGCTGTATCACTGCTAGGCAAATTTGTAACTCCTTAGCTAAAAGCACCAACAAAAGAGAACACCCTACTCAAAACAGGAGGGATAAAATACATATCAGCTAGTAGCTGCCACACAGGGAAATTTTAAGAAACATACTGAGGAAAGTTTTTTGAATCCTACTGTTTCTATTGGCTTTTTTATTGTGAATGTACTGTTTGAGAGAATTTTTCCTCTTTCCAAATCTTTGATGGGGGTATGAGAGTGATTGGGTCTTGCCCAGAATGGAATCAGTTTATACAAGTACTGCTCCGAGCTATTGTAACCACATTACGCTCACCTTATGTTCTTTCCATCAACTGGCTATAATGTGGCTGGTTGGCTTTGAGTTGGGATTATTAGTTTTGAAAGCCTTGAAGGTGTTGGGCCTGGCTGAATTTTAGACATGGAGTAACACAGTCCCTGCTCTTTCAAGAATCTGCTATCACTTCTGAAATTGGCAGGTAGCAGTATTTTTAACTGTGGGGGGCACTACAATCCCCCTAAAAACTGATTTTACTTATTCCCTTCTAACTTTTAAAGCCTACCTTTATATCTTTTCTTTAATTTCCAAAGGTGTTCTCAGATTGACTACTGTTGGCTCTGTATTATTACTCCCCTCTCCAGTCATTTTTATTATTTTTCTTACAGGATTCCTTACACTGTTGTTCATGTTTATATCTTGAGAACCTGGCATTACATTTTCCTTTTACTGTTTATAAACTTATACAATGTTTGTTCTGTTGTACATTATCATGACACAGAGCAAATATGGTATGCTGAAAATAATATTGGGATTGGGTAATTGGGGATTTTTCAATATTGCCTTCTCTCTTGGGTTCCAGTATAAATCTATGTTATTTCGAACACGAATTATTGAAAGTCTTCAAACTTGTGTGAGGCTTAAGAAGTGACCTCCTTTCCCTCTTTGCTGCCACAGTCAGGAAATGCCTTACTGAACAACACAGCCAACATCACTGTATTATTTTAAAGTATATCAGTCTTTAGTATGAGGCCAATACTGAAAGAATGACAAATGTCTTTCAAACTGTTTATGGATGCCCGTTGCACACAATGGCATTCCTGACTCTTGAGCTCCAAATGGATATTTTTGGTTGGTACTGGGTGCAAGCTGTAGTAGAATTTGAAACAAATGATTTTCCACAAAGAAATGAGCTGAAAAGACAGTGGGAACATCTGGGAAAGCACACACTAGTTAGCTAGTTTTACATGAAACAGGGAATATGTAGGCTTTTGGGGGTTTTTTTTGTGCTTTTTTTTTTTCCTTCTATGGCAAAAGATCTGATTAAAAATTTTGTATTGAGAAGCTGTTCATTACTTGACACAAATTTACAAAACTTAGCACTAAATTAATGAATGATAGAAATGTTGTTTGGAAGGGACTGCTGGGCATCATCTACTCCAACTTCCTGTCCTGAACAGGACTAAAACCAACCCTAAACTGAGTCAGTAGTGTCCTTGTCCAAGTAAGCCTTGTAAACCTCAGACAAAGGTGAGTCTGAACAGCCACAAGTGGAGACAGCAGCTATCACCCACAAGAGTTTAAAAAAACAGAGCAAATTTAAAAGAAAACAAACCCACCCAACAACTTACAGAGCATTTTCAGGAAATAAGATGTTTGCTACAACATTGTTCTCTCCACCCCCTTAACCTCTGGGAAATACTTTTTTTTTACTGGAGACCACAGCTTTTTTTCTGGTGTTGCCATCATTTTGTCACCAAGAAAAGAATGTAGCTGCAGCACAAAGCAGTTACTACTGTTTTATTAAATAGAGATCTGCATAAATTCCAGCTGCTGACCATGTGTTCCATCTCTTTATGTCCAAACTCATTCTCATTTTAAGAAACGCTAAGCACACATGTGAGTACATGCTGTTGCAAGTCCCCAGGCTTCATATTTGCATTGTGAATAAACCCTCAACATGTGACTCGATGCTGAAAGATCTGTTGAACGTGCCCCCTTTCACCTCATAATTGCTGTATCTTTTTTTTTTCTTTTCTAAAAATGAATCTGATCTTAGAAAAAGATGATCATTAGAGTATTTTACTTGAGCATTATCTAGCATAGATAATCTGTGGAAATAAATGAGGAGCTAGAGATTTCAATCTGTAATCGTAGTAATTTGAAGGGGAAAGGATTTTGCCCTGGCATCTGTAGCAATGCAGGATTGGAATTCAAAGGGAATGGTGGAGGGCAAGCAGGGCTTTGCTAAGAAAAGCTGACAAGATTTTCACAGGGCATTTGGAGTAATGGTTAAAACCCAGCAGGCATGACATTAAACCTAACGTCTAGTTACTATTGCTTCTGAATGCTGACAACTGCTATCCCCCAGGAGTCACATGGTAATTTTGTATCCTAGTTAACGTCAGTGGAATTTAGAGGAGATATTTTATAAGGGCATTTGATCCACTTACTAGTTTAACTTTTCTAAATCCACCTAAAGTCACAAACCCCCTTACTTAGATACTGCCTCCCCAACGGGAATAGGGAGAACACTTTGGAAGTTGTTTTAACTTTTGCATTAATATTATCCTGTAGATAACTGAGATATCTTAAAGGCAACCTCAGGGAAGTGGCAACAAACCACTGAGGTATGAGAATCTCCATCTGAGGAGCTCAACTGCAATTCAACACACTGTCAGTCATAATCACAGAAATTGTTAATTTAATTCCTTAACCTATTGCTTAAATAGGAGAGCCAACTTAAATCTTATCCTTACATATACTCCGTGAAGTCATGTATATTAAAGCACATCAAAGAAAAAAGTGAGACACTAAGATAGGGAGTCATCTGCAGGCCTTGATGAGTGGAGCAAACACGGCCTTGGCAACTTCAGTGCCAAAATAAACTGTTGCTTTTAGTACTCCAAAGAATACATAAGAAATATAAATACGTATGTATAAATAAGGAAGGGAAAACATGCAGTGCAATACTTGTGTAATCCATTAAATTATTACTTGCCAGTTTTCCAATACAGTAACAAGCAACCAGTGATCAGAGTATGACTAAACCAGGCACTCAGTACTAACAAGGCTTCCAAAATAAGGGAGGTAAAAGTCAATTTCTCCAGGGAATAAAGAACTTGAGGAAGAAGGCTGCATTCAGAATAGTGACAACTGCACAAAAAGAGTTTGCCATTTGTCTTATGAAAATTATTTAAAAGTAAGGACAATATTCTTCTTGCAAGTTGCAATACTAGCCTTGAGAAGGGGTTGGTTAGTAAAATTCAGCAAAATTCTTCAGAAAGCTATTTAAAGATCTGTTTCCATATTACTGATATCTTGTTTATGTACCAAAGACTGAGGCATTATGGCTAAATTGACTACTTCAGAAGATATATTGAAATACTTCATACTGCATAATTTTCAACAGGATTTATTTAGGATAAAGTTGAGTGTTGATTCTTACAAGGAAAATTTATTTTAAGACAAAAAAAAAGAGACAGACACCCCTTTGATTAACACTAGTAGGAGTAAAACTAGGCCAAAATTCCGTCATTCTGTGATAGTAGCTGGGTTGGAAAGGATTGAAATACAATATTTTCTGAGGAGAAAACCAAAGCATTCATACAAATGCTGGGTTTGGCTTGCAGTCTTAGAGTGAGGTTTCAAGCAAGGGCACTGGATTTCTGTTGCAGCATGATCCTGTTGCTGGAGCCCCTGGGGTCAGTGACAATGCTGTAGGGCCTAGGATATTTCTCAGCTCCTGAGTATCCACCAGGCATTTTCTAACTCCCAGCTGCGGTGGGACAAGGTTACAAGCACACAGTGACAAGGGATGACAGCCTGCAAGGAGTTAGGGCATGTACCAGCCCTAATGGGGTTCAGCTGCACTGGGAACGCACCAGTTCCTCTCAATGTGGCCTAAAAGTCTAAGCAAACTTGGGTGTTAACAGCTCTGAAATAAATTAATAAATGAAGGAATAGCTAAGATCCCTCAAACATATGAGTTTTGGTGAGGTCAGCTTTGGATAAGGCATAATGAAGATCAGCCACTTAAAACAGTACCTTCTACTCCATCCTGACTTATTACTTATATGCTGGAAAGGGAAGTTATCTTCTTCTCTATGTACTTCTGACCTCGTCATGCTGAGGAGCCAGAAGTAATATCTAAATGCAGTGTAAACTTTTGGCATGTTAACCAGAACTGAAATAATTGAATGCGGATGCAACGCGAGGACTTTTCGTCTTCTCATTATTTGCCAGAGAGGTTTGTATAGTACGTGACTGCTTGTCTGCCAAAACAATATGCATCTCTGACAGAAATCACATTATGTTTCGAGTCTTTTTTCATGTGGACTGACAAATACATGCTTTCTCTGTAGCAAAAAAAAAAAAAAGCCAAAGCATTGCTTTTTCTGTAGCAGGAAAAAATTAAGTTGGTCAATATTTTTTAAAAACCTGAGCCTGGTCCATATCTGTTTTCATATTTATTTTTTTTTTTCCAGCAACTTCCACACCTCTGCTGACTTGCAAGCCTGGCTATTTCTGGACTTGAATTTAACTTACAAGCTGAGGTAAATATTTTTTGTTTTAAAAGAGGAGAATCCTAGACACTTCCTAACATTTTAAGTGACAATTTCCTTGAGAAATCTACCTCTGAAGAACATGTCGTTCAACCAAATTTAATACAAAACAGTAGGTTGTGCAGGGATTTTTTTTTTTTTTTTTTTTTAGTTTTAGGGGGTTTTTGTTGTTTTTGTTTTTGTGGGTTTTTTTAATTTTTTTTTATTTGTTTGTTTTGTTTGTTTGTTTTTTTGGTGGGGGGGAGTTTTCCCTCTTCCACTATCTTCTCCTTTCAAAAATGATTGGACAGAAAAACATCACTGTCTTACTCGGCTCATGTTAAATCAAATCAGATTTCAGTCTCTTTATCTTTTTGCTTCTATTTCTCTTGAAGACTTGAAAGATTTTCACAACTTGCTTTTGAGACTGATGTTGCTTCTGTGTTAATCTTTCAGTCTTGAAGCATTCTGAGCAGGTGTACCACTGGCATTTGCTTGTTACACTGGACTCCCTTTGTATGTTTGTGCAAATTTGTTTAGTTTTCTGATGGGACTGAGGAGTGTTAATACCTCCTGTTTTCCTGATGTGCTCTGAAGAAGGGCCTAATCAATGAGCAACTCTTCAGGTCTCTAGAAGGGAAATCCTTCTAAAACAGATCATATCAGAAAACACAGGGCTGTTGTTAACCTCCAGCAAGTTCTCAGAGATTTGGCTGACATCCTCACATTCCAAAAATCTTTTAGGAATTTGTTCTCTCTTCCCCTGCAGAGTAATCATGTGTTTAGGAGACCCCTCATATGAACCAAATTAATAGAAGCAATGGACAGATCTTTATTTATTTATTGGAGAAACTGAAAAACACGGGAAAAGAGGTGGCAATAAAAGAAAGCTTAGAAAATATAAAAAAATTATTTGAAAGAAAATTGTGTTCTGTTAACCCCCATTCTAGAATAACATCGTTTCCCTCTGTAGGAATTTTGCTGAGAAAGAAAAGGTCAATACAGCACAGCTGGGCACTGCACAGGGATGTGAGGGCTCGGGACACAGCATTTTTCTAGCTGAACATAGCATAGGTAATTTCTAAACAGTGATTAATAAAAACATAACATGCATGTGCTTGTTGCCACCAACAGAGGTCATAAAATTTTGAGTAGTTTTAGAGCAACACACTTGTCTCATTCTAGTATGCAGGGAGCATAATCTGATTACAAAAGCAAACCCATAGATCTTTTTGTAAAAAATGACATCTCTGTACAGGGATAGTGTCGGAGAAGGGAGAATGCAGACACCAGCTGGTCATCAGCAAAACTCATTTATTCCACTTTTACAAGCTCCTTATA
>JAWWES010000133.1:5743007-5763976 GCA_035583135.1 Lophotriccus pileatus | reverse complement strand
CTAATCTCCATTTCAAACAGGTCCTCCTGGCTGTGGCCCCTTTCAATCAACCACTGACTTACAAATCCCTCAACAGGATAGTTTTTCATCAAAGCTGTATTTGCATATTGCCATCAGTTGCCTCAGAATTTCAGGAAACTCTAAAGTGAGGATTCCTATCTTGCTTCAGAATGCAGATCCCACTCCAATTACTGTGATTTGGTTGAAGGTTTTGGGAAGAACTACTGGACATCCAAAAGAGGCAACAAAACGAGGTTTGACAAGAAAGAAGGAGAGTGCATAAACACACACATGTGTAATTTATATTGGCACAGGAAATATTCCTGCAGTGCACATCAGACATCTATTTGCATCTCTCAAATTTATTGTACTACCTTAATTTTCAAGCTTCTAGCTTCAAGAGAATGAGAGAAATATCACCATCTTTTTTTTATTTTTTTACTTCTCTATTTGGGAACCACTTTTCTGTTCCTTTTTCAAGTGATTTAGTGCTCAAATGACAGAAAAGACTAAGTGCAGTCTTGAAGAGAAAAGCACGGACAATTGGTTGTTGTTGGCATCATTCTTCCTGCTGTACAGGAGTTTAACTAATGAATACAGTTCTCCTGCTCTAGGAATAACAAATTTAACATGAGAAAATTGCTTGGGGAACTTACGAGCCAGAGTTACAACATATAAGGCAAAAGACTAACAGGAATCTAAATGAACATGGTAATCATTAAATGATCCCTTCTTTGAGGGTTTACATTGGAAAGCCTTAACTGGCTTAGATATTTGAGCCAAGTGCCTTTAGCATAAAACTCTCTGGTGAGTGTGAGGAAGCTGCTGGTTTACTGCGGAGTCAGTCCCTTGAGAGAAGGTAGGATGTAAAGGAAAGTGTTTTTTTTTCAAATATTCCTGAAGTAAGTTTCATAACAGACCTGAAGATGTAGCAAAGTTATTGTTCCCACTTGGCAGATTTGGAAGCGAAACCACTAAGCAATGAGATCATTTCTATGAGATCAGCCCTTGCCATCTTACCTTGGAGCCCTAGCAGACAACTTCATCCCCACAATTATTCTTCAAGGGAAGATGATATCATCCCCCACTTTATAGCTGGAGAACTGATGCCCAAGAGATTTAGCAACTTGTTGGAGATAATACAAATATTCCTTGACAGTTTTAGAAACTGGAACCAGATCTGCCAAGCCTCAGACTGATACTTTAAACACATGCCCATCCTGGTTCCTGTGCTTTTGTCTATTACTTAAGCCAATTTTACCTGATTTGGCTTTAAAATATTGACATACAGAAAATAATCTTGCGTTAGTTTTGAGGTAAGGAGCAGTAACAAGTGTGGCTGGTTGGATAGCCCCAGCAAAGGCTGTGACAGTCCAGAGCAGAGATGTGCACGAAGAAGCAGAATTTCAGCAGAATTTTGGAAGAGGCATATCCTATACCATGTGATTCCATCAGAGCTGCACACCAAAGGTCCTATATACCAGTTGTCTGATAAGACAGGCCTGATTGCTGCTAGAAAGAAGAGGACATATGATGCCAAAGAGAATCTCTGTAACACGCCTTGTAGACAATCCAATAAACAAACAAAACACTCAAAAGGACACAACCCGAAATCAAAAAACCTATCACAACAAAACCAGCATGCTGGAGGAAACAAGCTCTCTCTCTCCCTCCTCATGAACTCAAAGGCTCTCTGGGAAGTTGCCTTCATATCCCAGTCAACAAATGTAGAAAATCATAAAGATGTCTTAATTGAAAAAATAAATTACTCACAGCAAGTCTGGGTTATCTCAATCCAAACGACGAAGCAGTTCAGTTTATTTAGGGAAGATGGATTAGTGGAGAAAATTGTTATCAAACCACAAAATGACTAACCAGGGACATCCCTACTAAGATATTTACTTTCCCAACACAGTGGCTCAGATTGTCTGTTCTGATTTGTATTCTCACAGAACAGAGCAAGAGAGGGTGTGCAAAGTTAGGATAAGGCACTTAAATTCCTCTCTAATTCTGGTGCCATCTTATAGTCCTATGTACTGCTAGGGAACTCTCTATGTATTCCCTGGGCCACTGCAGCAGCCAGGGTGACCAAGGAGTAGGAATTTCCTGGCCACACTACTTTCTTTCCTAGTCACATTCCTGGTACTGTAGCAGTGATGAAAAACATCTGCTGAGGTTGTTTGCCTAAGACCAGAAAAGACCCACTGAAACATGGTTGAGCTGGATGCATAAAAACTGTTTGTACAATTGTTTTCTAAATTTTCAAAAGCAGTGAAGGAATTTTTTGTCAGCTTGCGTAAAAACTGGAGGAAACAAACAAACCAACCAAACCAAAACAAAAAAACCCACACAAAAAAAAAAAAAAAAAAAAAAGAAAAAAAAAATGAGAAGCAGGTACAAGGGGGTATTCAGAAGTCTTTCAGACTTTTTGAAGTATACCTTCTCATGCTTTCTGAGAGAATAGCTATTCCTCTGGAGAAAAAAAATACAGTTCCTGGAGGGATGATTTTGCAACTCTTTATTCTTACGAAGTTTGACAACTAGAATTTGGTGGCTAGCATTTCTTACCAATAAATGAAATACAACTAATTTTATGAAATGCTGTGGAATTATCATTCCTATTTACTGATTATTTTCAGTTAAATACTGTGAGCAACAAAATAAAATCTGGGGGAAATTATATAAGTTGAATAGATCCTATATTGCAATCTGTGGTAAATTCACAACAAGCCTTAATATAACTTGTAGATTCATTACCAGTTCATCATGCAAACAAAAAACTATACAAAGATATGCTGCCCTTTTACTGCACTTCACAAAATATGTGATGAAAAGCACAGGGTGAAAATATGTTTATGATACTACTCCACATAATCCACATGAACGACTAATACAAGTATCCATAAAAATGAAGGTCAGAAGAGCATTGTTTCCCAGAGTAATTTGTCTGGCATTAACTGACCCAGGACAACAGATGATTATTCAGTGTGCTGCCTCATGTAAAATTCAACTATTTCCCAAAACATAGGAGGAAAAAAAATAAATAAAAACAATATGAGGAAGCAATTGATATTATCATTCCCCCATTGTTCTCTACCATGTAAACCAAAATAACTCGAAGGACAGCACTAAATCCCCTGATAAAATTCCAAGAAGACATAAGCCTCCAAAAAGCTTTTTGTTAAAAAGAGATAAAAACTAGAAAATATCAAGAATACCACACAGTTTATTTTCCCAGAAACAATTTTGGCACTTAGGAAATTGTCTTTGGTGGCTTCATACACAGGCCATGTCAAAAACATACTGGCTGGAAGGAGTTTCACTAAGCCCAGCTGAGTTCTGAATCTACACCAGGATGAGATATGTGCACAAATATTTCTTCTTTGCCTACTTTCTTTCCCCTTGAAGAAAACCAAGGCACATAGGAGGGATCTGCAGAGCTGGGGCTGGACCTCAGGACATCAAGGGACATGTACCCACCATGTGCTCTGAGACAGGCACCCACCTCTCAAAGACATTCACAGTTGACAAAAAGAGAGAAACAGAGCATTAGATCATCTTGTCATGATACCTCCTTTGGCCCCCAGTTTTTCCCTGGAAAAATGAAGCACACTTTTTGGTCTCTAAAGAGAAAGCTAAACAGGTTCCAAGGCAGCTGGAAGAGAGCCAAACTCACATCTGAAGTGGGCATCTGTGATGCCCTCAGTGTAGCGAGGGGCACAGATGTGCTATAGTGAAAACCACAGAGCCTGCGTCCTGCCAGGGCAAGCAGGGTTTGTGACAAGAATTATCATTTCTCTGCTATGATCTAGTCCTGCAGGCATTTCAGTTTAATACAAAGTAAGCACTTGTGATGATTAAGGGAAATGTACAGTTGGATCACTTTGTTGTTCGGTGGCCAGTCATAACACAAAATCTGCTGGTTAGTGCAGAAACGCAGCATTTCAGGCTATGTGTGGTTACTGTCTGCTCCAGCATCTGGGTTGATGCAGGGAGCTCTTTGACATGGACCAGCAGTGCTGTTCTACACCTTCATTAGCTCCATTTTCACTGCTGCCACCAGCATTGAATGTTTGTCTCCATAGAAAGAGTCTATGTGCTTAAAGGAAACACAAGAGTTTATCAACAAAGCTTGCATGGGCCACTCTTATCTGTTATCATCCAGGCCCTGAGCACATCCCTGCCTCAGGGCATGGTCCTGACACAGTCCATGTGGGGATAGGCAGCAACCTCTTTGGGGCATAAACCCCTTCAGCTGCTGCAGTGGGATTTCACATCCAGTATACCCCAAAAATCCTTGCTCTGGCTGTCTCCCACTTCCTTCCCAATTCCTGCCCTTCCAAAGCTGACAGTGTACATTCACCCTGTGCTGTTTGTTTATCCCTCCCCCTGTAGAAGCAAGCTGTAGGACCTACAGTACAGACATCTGATTTAAATAAGAATCCAGAAAGGAGGCTGGAAAACTGGCATTGACATCCACTCAAGAGCAAGCTCCGAGGCAGAAAACAGGCAGTGTCGCTGGGTTTCAGCCTGTGCTGCCTAATCAAAACCAGGAAACAGAGAATCTCAGCAAACACTGCTCTGCATACTGTCCTCTGCTCATTTCTGAGCCATTTCCAAGGGCATGCCCAAACCCACTTACCCAGTAATGCTGCACTAAGCAGTGCCATCAGAGTGACTTTTTTAAAGAACAAGGTACTTGGCAGACTTATTTCACCACCTCATAATGATACATAAACGAAGGAGGGCACACTTTTTGGTCTCTGGCTGTTTACACTTGTGATGCAGCTGTCAAGAAAAGCCTGTGCACTTGAGAGAAGGGGGATGATGAAAGGAAACATTCCCCCTTAGCAACATAATTACTACTTAATTGTATTCAGAGCTAAAATTTCCATTTGTATGTACATGCAAATAAATATATATGCAACAAATACTCGGGAGCACATAGGTAGAGAGGGAGAAAAGGAGAAATCTGAGATGCACTTTAAAAGTAACTTTTAACACTTCTGAGAATTCAAGCTGAAAAAACAATAGAAGGCATATCTACAGCTCATAGTTGACAAATGGATTTTTTTAGACTGAATTAATGCTCTGCTTACCTATCCACTATCTGTACAGTCTCCAGGAAAAACACAGAAGGGACAGAACTCCAGATTTTACTATGATAATCCCAACGTGATTCTTCTGCTTTCCTCTGGCTTTTCCTTTTATATTTTTAAAGAGATTCTTCATTATTATTGCTCTGATCTTCTTGTCCTTGGTTTCGGCCCCACTTTGCAGCTCTTCCTCTTATTTACCCTCCTGGTACTTTCAATGAAAACACACTCGTTTCTCTGCTGCCACTTTCAAATATGAAATCAGGAGAGCTGGATTGGGTGGCCCTGAAATATAGGTGCTCCTGCAAGTACATAATGAATTCCATCTGAGATGTTTCAGTCCTTAATTATGCTCCCACCTCCTGTTATCTTCTGCTAGCAGGTATTTCTGGGTATGACAAAAGACTCCTCCAATGCTTGGTAATAGTTTAATGCAAAAAAAGACAACTTGTTCAGTAATGTGTGCAGAATTCATAGCACTATGTAGAATCATGGAATGGTTTGGGTTGGAAGGGACCTTAAATATCATCTGGTTCCAAGCCCCCTGCTGTGGACAGGGACACCTTCCACTGAACCAGGTTGCTCCAAGTCCCATCCAATTGACCTTGAATACTTTCAGGGATGGGGCATCCACAGTTTCTCTGGGTAATACCTGTAATTTATGGATAGGAACTGTACCCTGGAGCTTCAGCTCTGTGTCTAACCTGTCTGTGCTCCTGGGAATCATAGAATAACCTGAGTTAGAAGGAACCCACAAGGAATGTGCAGTAAATGAGAAGTCGTTTGGATAGATCACAAACACACCTATTGATTTTCCTCTTTGTGGCTGGTAAAATGATTTAAGCCTCATGTAACAACTTGTTTCACTGAAACAGGAGCTAACACTTTGAGATGGTGATAGATGATAACCTTTTATACGGAAATGTATACTTAACCCACCCCCCCACACACAAAATCAGTGTGTTTTTATACCACTTCCCCCATGGGAAGAGTTTTCTCTCACTAGAAGTTTTTCTTATTGGGAAAAATAATAATAATAAAAAAACGGTATTTGGAAAATGTTGGGTAACTATTCATTTATGCTTTAGAAATACCTGGACAGTGTAGGTGTTGATGGTGCCCAGGAGTTAAGAGGTATGTGTTAATATCACTGAACTTGCTGCAAGTTATTTTTGTGAGTAGAAGAGGAGTTCAGACTTAGAAAGCCAGACAGACACACTGTGAATATGTGGTCAGTACAATACTTTGCTGAGATTCGTGACGACATGGCACTACCAAAGAACTTCCTTTTTTCTTTCTAAGTTGTGTTCAAATAAACAGTAGGGCTTCAGTTTTTCTCTGACACTGTTAGGAACAGATTTATTCTTTTTTTCTCTTTCTTGGAAGCCAAGTTAACATAGACAGGCTGAATAGATTTCCAGGTTCACTAATGACCTCACAGGAATAATGAAATCATATCTGCCTCTTTACTGAAGAGAGACAGCCCAAGCTTTCACAGATCTAATTATTGCGTTTCTTGAAGATAAATTGCAGCCTTGAAGGCGTCTCACAATCACTTATCAGGCAGAGCTCCATGGGCACCAACTTTCATTTTTCTCCAGTACAGTGATGTACTGCCAATATTTAACAAGGGGCTCCCACTAAAATTTCCCTATTAATCTGTTCTATACCCTGGTGTCCCTCAGGCACATATTCTTGCAGGGAAAGAAAATAGTAACGAAGAAAATCTATTCATTTATTTTTACATTACTCTTTAAACATTTTCTGAGGGTCACAGCCAAAGAGGAAAATGAAACCACTTGGCAAACAAACCTCTATTATATGTACTTTTGCAGGAAATGTTTATACTTCACTTCATTCCTGTTAAAAAGGGGGGGGGGGGGGGGAAAGCTGAAGCACTTATAAAGTGGTGTTTGGCTTGTGATACTGCCATTGGTAGCAAAGATATGGAGTCACCTTTCTGTAAAAAAATGGAAAACTTGGGAAAGGCATCCTTTTAAAATGTTTGAAAACGAACAAAACCGGTATTCTCAGGTATGGCAAGGACAACAATTAGCTGAGTGAAGGGGAAGAGATTCCTCATGAAATGCAGTGATCACCACCTTACTGCACTGGGCAATTCCATCCATTCCAGTGGAGTCCGGGAACATACAACTAATAAACAATAAAATACACTGGACCACTCTGTATTTTTAAATAGAAACAATTCCACTTTTGACTGTGTACGAGGGCTGGTCACTAGACAATATAGTTACAATAGGATGAAAAGAAATGACCCGACTTAACAAGTATCTAGGGGATGCCACAGTTCCAGTAGCATTAGGAAATCATCCCAATACTCCTTTCAATTTGGCTGCAAAACCTTAACGAGGCTCTCAAGGAACACCAGGGATTTGTTCCAATGATGTTCACTTTTCCCCTCTTTTTTTGAACTAAATCTGACAGTGTTTTTAAATTGGCTAAATATTTTACTTATATTTGCCTTAAGAAGTGACCAGAGACATTTTTTTAGGTTTCTACAGATTGATTCCAAATGTAAATCAACTGCTACATTTTTGTTGTTGTTGGTATAACTAGTAGGAGTGTTAATGCCCTTCTATGACTTAAAAGGAAGAAGAACTTTTAGTTCTTTAAAAAAAAAAAAAAAAATTGTTCTTACTCTGAATTGAAATAAATACTTATTACACTTGAAATTTCAGAGCTTACATGAACTTTACTGTTATTACTTATGTCTTACTTGACTTTTTCAAAGAACTGATGTGAAAAATATTGGGATGACGTGACTACTCATCCCAATAATGAGCGCTGCTTCCCCACCCCAATAATTAACAAGTAGCCACCCGTTATTAAGCAGACCAAATATTTCAATAAAAGGTCCTGCTGAGTTGTCTCTGTTCTGAAACAGATTTTACTTCAAAATTGAAATAATGAGGTTCTCCTAAACTGATAAGCAGCTCAATCAAGCCCACTGCACTGGATTCATAAATCTTAAGCAGGGTTTAATTACGAGCAGAGTTTTCCTGACAGAGCCAATAATGGGGCCTTTTCCTCTTGCCTGCTGAACTAGTTGTGGTTCCCATGATTCCAGTAAATCTCTGTAGACCTGCCTGCAAGGAAAACAGTTTGAAGTTTAGACATCACTTAAAAGGGAATTTGAGGGAGTTGCAAAAACAATGCCCCAGTGAAGAAGGCTGTTAAACACTGGGGACAGACAGCTGAACACAAAACAGCCAAGCAAGTAATTAGCAAGACCAAATCACTTCCAATTAGGCAACTCAACAGCAATCCTATGTGATCTCAGAAGGCCATTCCCATTGAAAGAAGAAGATCACCTCTAAAAATACACCCTTACCCTACCTAGAGGAATCATCTGAGCAAGAGAAGAGTGTAGAAAGCAGACTGTGACATGGTAGGATCACGTGCAGCTTTCTGCAGTGGCCAGTGTACCTCTTTTAGTGCAATGGGAGCATTCACAAACACTCTAAACACACATATTGTTCAAAAACCATGTAGATATGGCACTTTAGGACATGGTTTAGTGGTGAACGTAGTAGTGCTGGGTTATCAGTTGGACTTGGTGATCTCAGATGTCTTTTCCAGCCTTTACTTTTCTGTGTTTCTGTGAAATCCTGATCCTGTCTGGGGATACTAATAGCAAGATATAGTATGTGAGAGAAAAAGTCATGCTGAAATAAATGGGATTAGCCAGTATTTCTTCTTTGCAAAATCATAACTCTGACTGAGTTGGCACTTCCATATGACTGTTCAACACAGCAGTAAATTGGCTTTAAAATTTTTTGGACTAGAGAGACTGGTAACTGCACCACTTATGAAATTAGAGAAAAGTCAGAACTAGAAATTCAAGTCAGTAAAATGCTCAATGCAGAGGTCTTTGCTTCTGTGTTCTCTGTTAAGAAGGCAATAATGTTGGATTGCTGAAATAATGGTAGTTAATTGAAAAATCCTACTAACATAGAAAAACCATCCAGTTGTCCCATGCTCGTCCAAAGCAAAAGTAACAAAAGGACAGGTTCTTCTAAAGGAACTCAGATTTAACAAACCCTTCAAATACAGCTTACAGCAAAATGATACAGCAGGGGTTTTGTTCTCTTCTATACCATCACCACTGCTTTAAAGCTACCAGAGTTTGGAAAACAAAGCTTAGTGAAAGCAATAGAAATACAGCTTAAGATATCTGAAGACTTTTGTGAGTTTTACTCTGTATTCAGTTTAAGTCTTAAGACTAATATGGCACATTCCTTCTTTGGAGAGAGTGCATTAGATTTTAGCTGATTTATTGCTGTGCTGTGCGGACTTGAGGGAAATCACTGTGCTGTGGTGTTTCACAGATTACACACGGTACAAGCCAAAATATTTGTTATAAAAGCAACCATTTGTTATATTTGCAAATCTTTATAGGCCATGCTGGGGAACAGCAAATTCAATACTACTGGAAACATTCCTGTCATACACCGAGGAGCTGGAACACAAAGATATACACAGAGTGATGAGTCTTGTATCACATACCTTCAGCACTCAAAACTGTTGCATGTCTAACACATACCAAACTCATTTAGGGAACTTAGTTTTTGCTGGGTGGGATTCCAACGAGTTCAAATTAGCCATGAAAAAAACCCCAAACATTATGGAAAGGCTTCCAATTTCACAAAGAATGTGAGTTGTTTACATCTTCCCTTTTGGATCTCCCAACCAACCTGTGTGTTTAATAACCAACCCCCAAATTTCAGCCTCTGTTTGTAGTCTCAAATTATTTGACGCTCTTCTTGAAACTATTAGGACTTTTGTCAGTAATTTGAGTATGAGTTAGAGCAGAGTAAACCCTCATGTATAGTGAGGATGGTGGAAAGATCTCCTTCATATCATGTGTGGCCTTGGTCCCTGCTTTATGAGTTTCGCAATTCATTTTAGTTTGCATGCGCCATTTCTAGAAATTTGCTGTATATGAGGAAAATATTTTTGTGTATTTTGTATGTCCATTTCAGAACTCCCAAAATGCCCATCAAGTGCTTACCCAAGTGTGGTATGTTGTTTTGTAATCTTCCCACCTTTCATTTTCATTTTGAGAGAAGGTCTATACAGATTCCTAGACCCCTCCCCATAGAATCTCTTCAGGATTTTCTTATGGAGTAAACGTGAAATAGAGAAGTCAGGGTTTTTCTTCGGTAGTTTTTCACAGTTGGCTATAGGAGAGATATATGATGAATCCATCCACTTATACATCTTTGACTGATCTCCAATGACCCAAACAGAAAATTTCCAGGCACCACCATACCTTATTAAGATTTCTTCTAACCTTTTATTGATGACATAATTAAAAAGGTACATTATAGTTTACTGAGTGATCTCAGCAGTGGAAAAGTTCCACTGTCTGTGAATTCTCTACTAGGCTGTGAAACTGCAGGAATATCTTTCTGCTTCCCAGAGACTAAAAGTAGCTTTGATTTGAGGACTTTGCTGAAATCTGAAGTTATCTGACTTTTGGTGAAAGACGAACATGTAAAGAAGTGGAACAAAGCATAAAGGCCCTTGCTTTTGCACAGAGGGGAAAAAGAGAGTTGTGTTGGGTATGTGGAGAGAACATCTGCAGCCAAGCTCTCCCAACTTCATATTTAAATCCTCCCCTATGCATATGAATGGAAGCATTAACCCATCCACTTTGTGTGATGTTTCACAAGAAAATTAACTACAAAAAAAGGACCCAGACTTATTGGTGATTGCCATTTTATATCACAAGCCAGAACATGAAGCAGCAGGATCATATTCCAGTACTGTGGAATGACACCTCTAACTTTGCCCTCTGCAGAAACAGGTTATCACAGCTCCCCTCAGTTACACTCTCTGACATCGCCAGTGTTTGCACACATATGCGCTGATGCCCCTCTGAGCATGATGGCAAAAGGCAGACTTGGCTGGTTAATGCCATAAGATAATTTAGCTGCATTCATTTTGTTGCAGTGTTCCAAGCTGTGAAAAGCTCGTGACCATTAACTACACCAAAAAGAAATTTATGAAGTCCAGTGAACTTCAGCACTTGTGCCAAGAAATCAAAATACAAAAAATCTGCAAAACAAACCAAACTAGCTTTTTTTTTTTTTTTTCCTCAAACAAAAGTATTTTCTAGTGTAGCTGTAGGTATTGCAAAAACAACTGAAAAGGACATAAAATAAAGCTGGTGTGTCAGTTGCCAAAGTTTCATCTAGTTTTAACTTCACAATATAAAAACTCCTCCGTCACTTGCCATATGACATTTGCACATCAGAGCCACCTTAAATTATATCTGAGTTAACACTTGAACTTCCCACAAAGCACAATACTTGAGTGTATGCATAAGAATTTTCTCATCTTTACTTAATTCTGGCCAGGTAGTGATGTTTTCTTCCAGGATGAATATGTTTAATGAGTCACAGAGTCATCCAGTTGCATTATAAATATTTTCTTACATGGCAGTTCTGTCTTTTTCTTGCTACTTTGCAGACCACAAATATTTGTAATGTGTTTCAGAAGCTTTACTTTTGAGTCAGGCTTGCTACAGTCTTTAACCTGGCCTTTTGCTTTTCAAATGTTATGCCATTATCAGCAGATATTGGCATGTAAGGTCTCACTGACATCCTGGCATTCATTCCAGATAATGAATTGACAGTCTGATTAGTCCAGTCTGAATCCTATGCAGGTTTCAGAAAACAGTAGTGCTGTACCCGGCACAAGTGGACATCAGTTTCAGAAGAGAATCTCTCCAAGATGTGCATCACATTACATGAGGGAATCTGAGACATAAATGGAAGGCAAAAGCTTATAGCAACACTTTCTTAACACCCAAGCAGATTAAGAAAAACCTTGAGACATTCAGAGCACTGCTTGAGTTCACCTTATAAAGCAAACTCCTTTGCAGCATCCAGGGACAGCAGGAACTGAGCCTGGAAATTGACACCAGCTTTCACAGGAGCTTTCCCAGAGCACAAAAATGTGGTAATAAATTAAAGATGTAACATTGTTTTAAAAGAGAGAGAGTTTGAGCTGACAAAGCGCAGCAATTTGACCATACGCTTTGCCTACAGTCACTTGGCACATACCTTGAGTGGGGCAGCCAGTATTTAATAAAAGTAAATGATACACTTGTTCAACACAGAGCTTAAAAAAAAAAAAAAAAAAAAAAAAAAAAAAAAAAAAAAGCAAGGAAGGGAGCCACCATTGCAGTTCTCCATGCCTGGATGATGCAAATTATTTATATATTCTTTTGTAGAACCTGACGTCCTCAGCATACAAACAGAACACTTAACTGGCTTGATTTGTTGAAACTCTACACTGCTAGCAGTGCATTACATAAATATAAAGTAAGTAGCTCTCCTAAACTTAGAATACCTTGAAAGAGAGTATTAAACTGAGGATTGCCAATTCCCAGCTGAACTGCAAACCATTTCTCACTTCAGCTGATGAAGTTCAGTTCCATTCCTTGCCGTTTCAACCCAGCAGGAAAGAAATGTAATTTCAGACAAGAGCAACAAATTCACAGTAGAGGAAAATAAGTATGCAACATCATGGAAACTCTGCCTTTCTATGTATTCACTGAGATTTGTAGTTCCCAATACAGTATAACAAATAAAGAACTCTTCTTGCTTTCTGCCTCCTGAACAGTGGAAGATCTGGCTTCCACATGTTCCTGTATCACAGTCAACTGGGAAAAGTTGTAGGTTGTTTTGTTTGTGTTTTTCTTTTGTGGGACAACAGTTACATTCCAGAAAGAGTGTTTTAGAAACAGAGAAACAGCAAACTTTGTTACTGTCTCTGTTCAAAAAGGTCCAAAGGATGAATTAGAACTTCTGTGAGGTGCCTGGGAGGTGAGTAAGAACAATGTTCTTTCTTATTCTTGGCAAATTGCCTCTTCCAATCTGACTTTCTCTTTCAAGCATGAGAACTGCAGACCCCTCCTGAGCTGTGAGCTCTCACAGTGTGTTCTCTGCAGCTCTCTGGTAAGGTGGAATCCATATAATTGAAAGGAAAATGCTGTGCATGCTCAGACTGGCATTTCACACAGCACCACAGAGGGAACTCTCTTCCCATTGTGCAGGTCTAATCTTTCTCATTTTTCTTCCCCCTTTGAGTACACCTTTACTGCACTGTATTCTTTCTCTAACCCCCAAGCCCCTCTTCATTACTAAAGCCACTTCTCTGATCCTCAGCAAGCCCAGTCATTACCAAATCAATCTTCCTAATCCAAAATAGTTTTTCCAAGCTCATTTTGTATATCCACAGAATACTTCCTGATCTCTGTACAGAGCTGATTTAAAGAGCTCAGAAAAGAGTAATGTTTAGTCAGCTAATTTAGAATTCACTTCAAAACCTAATAAATTGCTTGCCTGATCTTTACCAGTAGCCCTTCCATTACTCACACACATATAGGTGAGTTTGACAATCCCTGACACTCACTATGACTTTCTCAGTGACAATTATTCAATTTTGTCGTACCTGATCATAAGAAGGTATTTGCTGTTTGGTATCATAATCTTTTTACCTTTTCTTAGTGTTATTAGGAATTCTGAAGAAATCTTACATTCCGCGTATTTTTTAGACAGCAATTTTCCTTTCAGCACCTCTTGATTTGCTTTTTTTTCACCTGAGGTAGCTTTATTTCAAGTTCTGGACAATGACTCGTGCCACTGTCACTAATTTGAGGATTAAAAACTCATCCCTAAATAAAATAAAAATAGAAACATTCCAATAAACTATTGCTGTACATGCTGTCTTCTCAAAGATATAAAAGGTATTACAAGAATTATTCATTCTTATGGGATCTTAGAAGTCTTAAGAGCATGTAAGAAGTGCAGAGTTCTTAATTGCAGGAAGAATAATTTCAGTTTTATCTCTCCATTCTCTCTAAAGAGAATTACGTTACTATTTCATTTTAAAGCCTGGGATGTTGCAAAGCACTGGTGCCCACGCATTTTGCTGAGTTTCCTTTTATGCAGTGTGTGACTATGTCAACAGATTTCTGCTGTTCTTATTTTATTCAACAGAACAGGAAACATTTATTTTGCCTTTTGTATTGTGTTTTGGAGGTTTCAGTGTTGTAACTACAGCTTCAATGTTCAGTGTGTTAAACAAATAACATAAGATAGATGCTAACATGTTAAATACTGCAGGTGCAGTACAGGAAGATAAAAAGGCTATCACAGTTTGCAGTGCCTGGTGGACTAAGAGTAATGACTACAACAATAAAAGATAGATTGGGTTATTTCATAAGTGGCCTTGAAATCTGGCTCCATATAAACTGGTCAGAAGTCATTTCAGGGGGTTAGTGGTTTAAATGCATTAGCAGAATACTCACTGCTGTTATTTTCTTTATAATATTTACTGTTCAGTACAGCTAATGCAAAACACTGCTAGAGTCACAGTGAGGGATTTGGCAGCTAGAGAAACTTGGAAAGTCTAGCAACTACAATTTAGGAATGTGCCATGCACACAAAACCAAAAATGCTGTCCTGTGTACACACACAGTAGCATGAACCCAATCAAGAATTACTATTCCATCACCCCCATCTACTGTAAGTCAGTGTATTAGTTTTCTTAAGACAGCTGCACTTAATAGTCAGATATTCTAACAGTATTTCCAGTAGATAACAGATACGAAACTGAACTCTGTTCCTGCCATTTCCCAGATGAATTTATTTTCCATACACCCATTTCAGCTATTCACCTGGACTTCATTTTCCACATCAGTTGAAGATCATCCACGTGCAGAATTTGCTTGAGTATCAGTACAGACAACATTGCAGCAACGTTTTAGGAATCTCCTAGCTAAGTCATGCTGTGCTAGTAAGGCTTCAGAGCACAAAGTACTTCTGATATTTAGCATCCTTATAGAAAGTGTACAAAAAGAAGAAGGTGAAAAGTGAGAAAAAAACACTTATTTTACCTAATTTATCATTTGATGGGTATGAAATTTGAACCTCTGTCACAATTTCTTTAGTCCACATTTCCTTTCAGGAACAGATCCTTCACCAGACCAATGACAACATGAATGAAATTCAAAAAGTCATTTTCCCAGCAGGGAGCAGAAGAACATAATCCAAGAAAGACATTGTCTGTTAAGTGATGACAATGACAGTAAGAGTTAAAGCCCTGAATACAGGTGTCAGCCCAGAATACCGCATGGTATTACTCATAGCACATTTCGGAAAAAAAAAAAGAAAAAGAAAAAGAAATACAGATATTAGTGCTGTGAAGAAACGATCTTTTTAAGGATACCTGGTTGCTATCAATCTCACAAACTCAGTGCTTCACAGATATATTATGCACTGCAGTATTGAACTCCGCAAAGGGAGTTGGCTCTGCTGCTCCATCCCACATCTGTGCCTTTTTAAGTGAATTTTTAAGAGAAATCTGCTCATTAGAGACTCTGTGGTAACACCAAAAAAACCCATGAGCAATTCAGGATGACCAAGGACAGTGGTAACAGTTGTGTTGGTGAGACCTGGAGAGATCATGACTCCCAAAGGTCCTGAGCTTTTATCTCTATTTTTGGTGGGTTTTTTTTGTTTTGTTTTTTTTTAGGGGACTACATCATCAAGATAATTTGTATGAGAAAATACATTAAGAAAAAAAATTAAATTAAGATACAGAATCTCAGTTGAATTGAATTAGATGAAAGGATCATTTCCCATTTGCCAGCTGGTAACTGGGTGTATGATTTGCATTTTGGTTTCCTATTTGAGACACAAGGGCTGCAGAGAATCCTACAGTGAGTCTGTATATTTGTTTAATGCAGAGCCCTTCTTTTTACCTGAACTGCAAATGTGAGACTGCTCAAAGCCCTTCCAAAAATACATCTTCCTTGGAGTGAACCTTCCTTGAACTGAGAACACAGTTTCTTTTGGATATCATACACCATTCATGTTTCCCTGAGCTTTACACTTGGAAACGCTCTAATACAGAAATCACTCACCCTTGAGTGACTGCTTGGTCTTGGGGGTGGGGAGGCTGCTATTAACCCCATTCTGTGACACAGAAAAACCCCACACAGATAAGGGAAAGAGTGTTAATATGTGGAACACTTTGTCTAAACAGCCTGAAAAGTTCCTTTTCCCTCTTCTCAGGCAGAGCTTTGTCCCGAGTACATAAGCATTGATGATTCAATGGATTCTGTGTAGTAATTCTGCCACACTCAGAGGTGTAAGGGGTAGTAAGAATCACAAGATCAATTTTAATTATTACTGGAAAAACACTCTTTGCATGTTCAGGGTAGTCATTGATTAAAGGATACAAAGTGTTATAAGGAAAAAGAATATAAAACCCAGCCTTTTGCTGTTTGTTTGTTGGTTGGTTTGTTTGTTTGTTTCTAATTGTGTTTAGAAAGCTATCCTTTACGTTTCAGCTGTATCCTGAGTTTTTTCGCCAAGTTTTGTACCCACAAAATGGAGTGTGGACCATCCCTTTAACTACAGGAGCGAAGGTCTGTTATATAGCTGAGTAAATAAGTTGCCCTTCTCCTGAGGGAAGACGGTGGATGAGTGTATCCTTGCTGTTCTTAAAGTAAGCACAGCACACTGATCTATCTGTGAATAGCAGCTGACTTGGCTGAGAAGGATGGAGAGGATCAAGTAACATTTTAGATCAAGCTTTCAGACACTTTGAAAAGGTAACAGGAGGGTTTATCCATTCAGATAAATCCGTGGTTATTCAAGTAATTGAAAGCATTTAAGGCAGGAATTGCACACAAAAGAGAAACATTAATTGTGCCGATCATAGCACTGTCGATCTATTTTTACAAAACACAAACACATTTGTACATAGCTGTTCCTTTGAAGCATTTGAAGGCACCATTTCTTTCTTCCTTATATGCATAATTGACATCTTCATTCAACTCCAGCCAGCTGTTGTGCGAATTTTTAATCATTTGATTTCTTTCGGGAGAAGGCTTAGTCTTTTGAACTCCAGGAATAATTATTATTGCAAAGCAGTTTTCTCTTTCCAAAGGGACTGCTTTGGGGTCACCACTGCTTCCAGCCTCTCTGGGCAGGAGAACAATGAAGCTTTGTTGGTGCTGGAACGCCGTCCCTTCCAAGGGGGCTGGTGCTTTTTCTTTCTGGGCTTGCCTCTGCTTGTTGAAGTGAATTGTGCCAAATCAAAAGGCTTGAAATTAGCACTTCACTGCCTGCAAGTGTCTGGAAGTTAATGCTAAATCATCTGGGGCTAAGAACCTTTTCTACACCCTTGTGCCCAGGTATACCCTTCAGAGTGTAAGGTGGTTTACGAACATAAACAACATATTTATGGTTATTTTCTCTCCTCATTAAATACAATCTTAAAAAAAAGCATATTTTGCAATTGTCAGCTAATCACCAAACAGAATATGTACTATGCATTTTATGAGAGAAGGGCAGCTATAATTCTATCTGGGAAAAGGTTACTTTTCAGTGACAGGAGCATGGATTGTTATGGAAAAGGGATGGAAGCTGCAGAAAAAAGAGCGAGTGCTGCTGCCAGTAGTAATCTTGCCAGTAAATGATCCTACTGCCTATCAGACATGCAAATGGACTTAGCAAATCCAAATGACTCTACAAGCCTGATAACTAGCATGAAAAGTAGATTTTTAACTTTGCATCTTCATTGCATGTTCAATAGCTCAACATGTAACCCTGAGCCATACAGAATCTCTCTTTATCCAATCCATTGAAAGAAAACACAATTTACACTTAGTTTAAAATACTCTTCTTGACTCAGTAAATAAGGAACAATTTTTTGAAAGTTAGAGGAATCATATCTTCGTGACTTAACTTCACAAGAATATTGATTTTATATAATACTTTTATACAAAGAGAGGGAGAACCTTCTTGAAAGAGACCTGAATTCGCACCTGCTTTGCTGTGCTCTTTGTTGGCGTATAATGCAGATCAAATGCAGATTAGAACTTTGAGACTCACCCTTAATTTCTACCATAGCTCTGGTTACCAGAATGACCATCATCCAGTGACTGCAGTAGAATATTTCAGAAGGAGAGCTTACAGGATGTGTGAAATTCTCTGGTCTACCAATGCCCAGGTCAAAAGCTGCCTAGGAAGGGTCTGTGGAAGGAATGAATGCTGCTCACATCTCTGAAGACAATAGGGATAACATCCCTGCCATTGACAACACCATCTACATCTCAGTCAGCAACATTAAAAAGTCGTTTTATGATTTTCTTCCAGGAGCAGAAAAAGATACAGAAGATCTTGAAAAACATATAAATAATGTTTGCATCCCATGCTGTGCCTTTAAGGGATGTGAATAATGCTCGTGATAACATGATGGGGTGAGAGGAATGGCTGAAAGGCAGCATCAGAGAAAACACTGCAAGGAGCAACAAAAGGTCACAGAAACCGCACAATTCCTTGTGCTCCACAGCTGTATACAGAACACATAAATAGACTCCTAAAAACTAATTAAAGTCAGGAGTGTAGTTTGAAGAACTTCATGTCAAGACAGAAACAGAGACATTGCTCTGATTCATTAGCACCCAGCACAGCCCAGTAAATGTGGCTTCCAGTGGGTTTATGGGCCAGGAGAACTCTACCTATTTCTAGGCACAGATGTCTCTATTTCGCCCTTGGTATGTTCACCTGACAATTACAGTTGGTGAAAGGAAACCTAGTCAGATGCTAATTCCAGTCAGGCCAAAGGGAATATGTAGTGGTGAAGTTGCTTCACTGCTGGGTTCTCTGCTTTCTTTTCTGCTTAGAGGACAGTTACTATTTTTGGGATTCCTCTTCCAGCTTGTAACACTTTTTTTGTTGTTTGTTTTTCCAGAGAGGATGACCCAGTCTTGTCATCAAGAGCTTCTTGGAGAATGTTATAAAACCCCAGTTACACATCTCCTCTGTCTAGGAATGATAACTGCCTTTAAATTTTGCTACCCTGCTGTACAAAACATACCAGCCCTGATGAACTACAGACATAAAACTCACCCTCACCATCTCAGAACCATACATAAGCAAGAGGAGGAAAAGGGGTTTTAAAGTGGCCCAGCATTTTCTTGCCTCAGGTCGCGAAAGTGGAAGCCTCTTGCTCTGCAGCAAGAGATGCTCTAAGGTGCCCAGTATGTTGTCAGACCTGCTACTGCTGTGGGAACAAAGCATGGTTCTTACCTGGGTGCGTGATCCTGATTTCTTTGCAGTCAGTGGCAAAACTCCCCATCCATTTTAACAGCACAAGATCGAGCTTTCTGTGGCCATATTGCTAATTCATTTGATATTCCTAATTGGAGCTACATATAAACTGCCAAACTCAAATTTGACTCCAGATACGTATTTTCCAGTGTCTGGTTTACCAAGACAAGGGGGTTAGTCTTGAAATACAGAGTTAATTCAGTTCAAAGTGTTTTGTAATTTTAAGACTATTTAAGATCAAAGATTCAAATTAGAATTAATATCTTTTTTTAATCTTTTCTAACAAGAATAATGGGGGAAAAATGCATCATAGAGCAACCTGGTCTAGTGGAAGGTGTGCCTGCACAAGGCAGAGGGGCTGGAAAGAGATGATCTTTAAGGTTCCTTCTGACCCAAATTGTTCCATGATTCTATGATAAAAAAGTGTAGAGTATGATTGAGATCTACTACAAAGACCCATTTCTTCCATGGAAAAACAGTAACTTATGGAGGAATGCAAGTTTCTCTGCACACAGGTAGAATAGTTTATATTAAAAATTTCATTCAAGTTCAATAAGGTCCAGGATTGAGAGACACAAACACTAGCACAACACTAGTTTATTTCACAGGCAAATCTCTGTGACTGCTTTCCCTGTTCCAACAAGTCTTTCTGGCACTCAGCTGGCTTCTAAATATCTTCACAGTAGGAGGTTTGAATGGGAGCATCCAGTTTTTCTTACCAATTCACCAGTAAAATAACTCATAAGTGCATGGCAGAGTGTCGTGGTATTTAATTATTCTTAGAGTGGTTTGAATCCCAGTACAGGAGCCATTTGCCTCATAACGAGGCAACAAGTTCTTGGTCTCTATCCTTGAACGCAGGAACAGCCTATAAAATCCAGATCCTTGTCAAAAGCTCTAATTTTAAGTAGGTAGGTGAAAAGTGGAAAAGAAATGCTAAATATAAATTAAATCTAATACCCCACTGATGAATATGTGACATGTTCTGAGGGAAAAATAATTAAAGAAGAGCAAAGAGGGTCACTCACTCAGGTTCATTTTTATAACCATTGTATAAGATTTCTGTTTGAGACTGAAAGTACATTAAACAGTCATGGTCTGTCAGTGACCTTATATTTAAGAGCAGAGAGGTAATATGGGATTATTGGTAACACATTATTTTACAGGGCATCAATAACCATGTGTAAGAAATTACCATAGAATTACAATGTTATTACACGGTTATTTGTGGCTTTGCCAAATGCAATGTTACTTGATCATCCTTGGATTAATGGGGTGTTGATCGGGTTTGGCCATTTACCTCCATCCTGGGTCATAAACCTGATGTTAGCTGAACTAAGTTCCCAGCCTAGCAGTCATAGCATTTAACATTTCTTTCCCTCCGCAAAAATAAGTTGATGTTGGGAGGTCAAATCACAAAAGACTTCAGTTTTTAAATGCAGAGGCTTTCAAGACAACTTCATCAAGACCTTTTCAATAAATGCATGTTATTTTATATTCCCTACAGTCTGTAAACAGATTCTCAAAGTCTGGAAATTCATATTTTCCCAAACTATTTTGATTTTTCCATCAAGAAAACACTGCCACCACCCTTCTCTGCATTGTAAATGGAAATAAAATTAACTAGCTAAATTTCATTTCATAGAATCATAGAATCAGATGGGTTGGAAAGGACCTCTGAGATCATCAAGTCCAACCCTTCATCCACTACCAC
>JAWWES010000133.1:5674359-5742907 GCA_035583135.1 Lophotriccus pileatus | reverse complement strand
TTTCATAGAATCATAGAATCAGATGGGTTGGAAAGGACCTCTGAGATCATCAAGTCCAACCCTTCATCCACTACCACCACAGTTACTAGACCATGGTACTGAGTGCCACATCCAGTCTCACCTTAAAAACCTCCAGCAACAGAGAATCCATCACTTCCCTGGGCAGCCCATTCCAATGCCTGATTTAACACACAACTTTTATGAAGGCAACATTCTTGCAAAGCCCAGACCTTTTGTTTGTTAAATTTTGACACAGGTAAAGTCAACAGTCCCTAAGTTTGGTCTTGGAAGGCTGTAGAAAATCCTTATACGTGTCTATGTACATACATATACTTCACAACATCACAGAATCACAGAATCATTTAGTTGGAAAAGACCTCTGAGATCACTGAGTCCAACCTCTGACTGAACATTACCATGTCAACTAGACCATGGCACTCAGTGCCATGGCCAGTCTTTCCTTAAACACCTCCAGGGGCGGTGACTCCACCACCTCCAAGGGCAGTCAATTCCAATGTCTAATCACCCTTTCTGTGAAGAAATTCCTGCTAATATCCAACCTAAATCATGCCTGATACAGCTTGAGATCATGTCCTCTCTTCCTGTCACTTTTTACTTGGGAGAAGAGATTGACCCCCACCTGGCTAACAACCTCTTTTCAGGGAGTTGTAGAGAGTGACAAGATCCAACAGAACTGGAGAGGTTTGAAAAGAGCCTGAAGATCACTGAGTACAACCACTAACCCAGCAGTGCCAAGCCCACCACTAAAACGTGTCCCCAGCATGATGAACACTTTCAGGGATGGCCACTCCACCACTTCCCTGTTCCAGTGCCTGACCACACTTTCAGTGAAGAAATTCTTCTTAATATCCAATCTAAACTTCTCTGTTACAACTTGAGGCTGTTTCTTCTTGTCCTGCCACTTCTTACCTGGGAGAAGAGAGCAACCACCACCTGGCTACAACCTCCTTTCAGGCAGATGCAGAGAGTGATAAGGTCTCCCCTGAGCCTCCTTCTCTCCAGGCTGAGCTCTCTCAGCTCCTTCAGTCAATGCCCACCAGACCTGTGCTCCAGTTCCTCCGTTCACTGACGGATGCCACAAGAAACTATAGGTGAACAACAAATTTAGACCAATGCACTGCCCTTGTGTGTTTAGAAATTTTTAAAAGAAATGCCAAGCTGTGGAAATGAGGCTTTGGCCATAACCTCTTCAGCTTAAACGCTAACAGCAACAGGCTGTTCCCACCCTGGATTTCTGTTTTTCTAGTCTTCCTCCCAAAACTAAGGCAGCTTGAACCCAGCCCTGGCAGCAGCTATTTTCTTTACTTTACATACATCAATCACAAAGCATTTAGGTGACCAGGTCCAAGAGAAGCCTAATAGTACCCTGCAACATTCTAGAAAGTTCACCACAGTGTAGGCTTTCTGTTCCTTATGAGTGAGAGTTTAAAGATTTTAGTGTAGATATAGAGTTGAAATTCCTGTGTGCTTAGGCTGGCTTTATTGGTATACCTCACAGCAGCAATAAAAATAAAACAATTTCTAAAAACCAACTGCAATTCTAAAAGAGATTGACCTTGTCTTCCACCTCACTGAGTAATAAGAGAAAATACTGTGGTCACGGTGCCTTGTGTTCATTCTGTACTCACTTTACAAAGTTGTAAATTGAATATATTGCACAGTCCAGGTCATACATAGCACTCATTTTCTGGTCAGCAAGGGTCACCCCGTACCACACATGACCCTTATTGCAGTCTGATGTGTGAGAAACTATTTATTTTTAATCAAAGACATGCTGTGAAAGACTAGGAAAGAATAAGCAGCAAGGGTTCAACTGCACACGCACAGTCCTCGTGGCTTTATTCTGCCCCGCCAGCGACTCCCCCTGCCATCTTGAACAAACTAACTCCTTGGTATCTCAAACTCACCCGAATCCCAAATGCAATAATAACACTTCCTGTCTCTATAAGTGAAGGAGGGAATTTGTTAATATCTTCAAGCCACTTCATCTTCTCAGCTGAAAAGTGCTATTCATACTCAGATTATTATATTTGGAGCTGAGGATAATGTTGATAATTCAGCTATATGGCCTGTCTATAACTCATGTGCCTTTTTTCTTACTTGAAATATAAAGCTCTGAGCTAACTGAGCACCTTCCATCAAAGCAACTGTCATTTTTCATGTTGATGCAGCTGTAATTCATAATTTCTTTTCCCTAATCCTATGAAGAGCCAGAAGGGAGCGAGGAGTACCCATAGCTTTTTTCTGTGGAAGTTACTGTCTCCTCAGCGAGAAGGCTGCTGGGGAGGGTGGGCAGGGACTCTGGTAGGACTGGCAGTGAAAGCTCTCATCACCAGGTTTTAATCAAACCCACCAACCCTCCTGTAAGGGGGCTGTCTGTCAGCAGCCCTGGCAATTCACTGCCGAAAATCCTCCTTGCTCCATAGTCTAATTCAGGAAACTACTCTTCTTTAAGAGTGTTAACATTGGCATCCACTGCCTCATTCCAGCTTATATTTTAGCAAATAATTTCTCTTTCCTTTCACCAAATTCATCCTCAGTGGAAATTAGAAATATATATTGCCATACTCTTGAAAATTCCTGAATAAATCAAGGGCTCGGTGATTTGAATTTATAACAGAACCATCCATCACTCCTTGAGCACCACAACACTTAATCCTCTGTCTCTCTTCCATTTGAAAGTAACCTACTGTGTATAAAATCACCTCAACTTTCTTACCAAAAATATTAGGAACATAGCAATTTCCCCTATGCAAATTTGTCATTCCACATATTGAATATTTCTACCTATTATTTGATTTTGAGAGCTATACCACCAAAGAACATATGCAATTTCCACAACCTCTCACTCCTCCCAAAATTCCCTGTTTAATGATTTTGGTTTTGAAATTGCATAGCTCAAAATGTTGAGGCCCTGTTTACTGGAGTCACCTGAGTAGAAGGTAAAGGGATTTGAATGTGGCCTGAGCAGATTTTAACACCAAATACAGAAAAAGTTTGATTTTATATTCCAATTAAAAATAAATAATAGTCTTGTAGTAGAGTTCTAGCTTGATAATTAACTGTCAAATACAGGAATTTAAAGTAAGAAAAGATGCAAAAGAAGAAGAAAAAAAAGACTACTCAGACAAAAAAGGTTTTGGGTTTCTTTTGACATCAGGTTAAATAAAAATTTTTGAAAGTTAAACTGTAAGTTGTCAGAGGTTCACAAAGCTCCTTAAAAACAAATGTGTCTGTAAACAGTAATTACTATGGGGCAGAAAAAACCTGTTGGTGTTGCAGAAGGGGACTACTTTTCTATGAAGGAAGGACCATCTGCTTATGGTTTTTGCCATGGTGTAAACTCTAAAATGGCCTTGAAATGGCTAAATTTATATTTATATTTATATTCAATGTTATCAGCATAGCCATGCATTGTGTGTAATATTCATTGACATTAATGTCAATATAACTATAGCCAGAATTATATGCAGAATTAGGACTCCAACCTGGATGAAATCTGTTGTAGTCTCTGCTTATGTCATTTTCCTTTCTGGGAGAAACTATTCATCTGGAAAAGGAATTAAAAACTGCATGTCTTGTAAAAATGGAATAAACATTAGAAGATGTAAGGAAATTAAAAAAGAGAAATGGACAGAACTTTGAGTACAGTTTTTCATGGAATTCCCCATAACTTCATATAACAATAATTAGACTTCATAATTTTGTATAGTGATAAATACATGTTTTCTCTGTGAAAAGTAAATATTATTGTTTCTTGAACACTATGGAAAAGAAAGAGGAAAGTATCTAAAATGAAAGCCAGGCATATTTTATGTTGATTACAGTAATAAAATCTCAACCTCTGCAACCATCGGAATCAATGTTACTGTAGGGGTCTGACCCAGAATTCACTGGAGTCTAGGGAGAGATTTGTCCTGACTTCAATGGGCTTTGGATTAGGTTCTGCAAGAACAGCCAAACCCTGCAAAAATTTGTTCTGCCAAGTTCAAAACCAGATATTTGAATACAAATAAACCTGAACCTCAATATCATCCCTTCTTGCAATAAATTCTCCTAAGTTCATTGGGTAGAAGCTGAGATTTCACAATACCTAAAAGCTCCATTTCCCACATTCCAACAGAAATAAAGAAACCTGATGGGGATTTGCTAGTTCCATCTTTTCTAGTCTCCATGGAATAAAGAAGAAAAGGCTCCTCACTCTTTGGTGGAACTTGCTCTCTGTTCCCACGTGAAAGTGGGTAGGAACCTCTACCACAATTACAGCTCTCAGGGCAGGAGCGGGATGAAAAATGCATCCTACTCTTATTTGGTTTCCTCAGAGATTATGGATATAAATCCCATGCCCAGATAGAAGAGATGATGCTTGCTTTTTTTTGTTTGTTTGTTTGTTTTGTTTTTTTTTTTTACCCCCTCCACAACTTCTTGACTCTCATCTCTTTCTTGGAAGTCAGTTTTATTTATCTGGGGGAAGGTGTAGGCTGGACAGTTGTGGTCACATTTCATGTATGTGCAGTCCTATGACTTTAATTACTCTGGGTTGTTTTTCTTTCCGCTCATCATTACCCTGCTGCATTCACTCATCCCTGCAAAACCAATAAATCCCAAGATTAATCCCTTGGCTCTGGAGCATACTGAATGCACTCAGTGTCCTCCAGAGAGCCAGGGCAGCCATCACACCTCCCTGACTGCTCCCTGTCTGCTACATTCCCGTCTGGCATTTGCAATCCTGGTGTTGGACTGATACTACCATAGAGATGGTCTCTGGTATAGCTGGCAGGGATTCAAATGCAGGTTTATTTAGATATTATGGCCCTGATTAATAACATGGGCCAAGAGATTCTGTGGGGATGGCTGGTCTCTCTATTGCTGCTGGCGTAGGGTTTAGGGCTGGGTTGGAAAAATAGTGATCTTCAGCTTTTACTAGCTTTTTCATTAGTTGAAAAATAACATCTATCATTAGTTGAAAAATAACATCTATCATCACAATGGGACAGATTTTTCTAAAAAGCTCTTCCAGTGGTATTCCTCTGCCAATAACGAGAACTCAGTCACCTGGCTCACCATGCTACACAGTTTCGTTTAAGAAAAAGGGACCATACTTCTGCTTTCATGAATCACAGTTAAGTCTGAGTATCATCTGTCCTCTGTTTATATATGAAAACCACTGCAAAGTAGCAAACTGCAAGGAAATCTGTAACAAATCTTGCTGTTTCCAGGAGAAACTGATATTGACTTTTCTTTACCTGTATCTGACAAGAAAATGTTTTAATTTTCTGTTAAAATTTAAATATGTGAAGAAATCACGGAAAAGCAATTTGGCTTCTTCCCCCTCCACTTAATTCATTAGCCATAACTAAAACTCATAGCTTACATTAATTATTAATAAATTACTTTTTGTGGGAAAAAAAGATGATGTGTGAGCAGGAGATGCTCTATACAAGGTTCATGTGTCATTTGGTAACAAAAATTTCAGGGGTATGGCAAGTAAGGTTTTGTGAAAAAAAAACACTAAAAAATGGTCATGACTATTATTTTAGTGCACCTCAGAAATATGCATAAAAATAATTCCCACACAGGCTCTCTTAAATGTATGCAATACCGTAGCTCCATAAGCCACTATAATACCTGAATTTAGCAGTCATAATCCCTACATTTTTTCTTCATAATATATACATATAAATGCATACACACACATAGTTTTTCTCTTTTAAATACAGGCTACATTTAAGCTTCCTTTCTGTGAGTCAGGACAGATGGATTTAAGTTACAGCAACAATAAACATAATGTTTCTGTCTGCTCAACATGAACGAATGTCTCTCTTGAAAGTGTGCAGCTTTCAAGAATTGACTTCAATACACTCAGTAGAACAGCTCGACAATTTTACCCGCTCTGATGTAACACAAATTTAAAATATATGGTCACTAGCTACAGAACATATGATTCATTCCAAGTAATGTATTCACTGTCAACTTCCTCCAGTTTTAGCTGCCAGAAAGTTTCTCCTATCCATCAAAGATGTTTTCATTAAAACTGATTAGCTGCTGAAAATAATAGAGTGAAACAGGACACCAATGACTTTTGTTCTAAAATTAGCTGCTTTTTTTTTTTCCTTTTCAAAAAAGTATCATTAATTTCACCCACAGCTCTTTATTTCCATCTCAAAAGCAGAACCTAACCATTATGTATAAGCCAAAAAAGGTGGAAATAAGGGGAGAAGAATTCTAGTTATAAGCATATGCCCTTACTTTCCCAATATATCTGCAGTCAATTTCTGTTACTTCCAAATCCCGATGAAGAACTTTTAATCCCAAGACCTACATATCTGTGTTAACAATCAGTAAAAGGCATTGGAGACACCTTTTTTCCCCCCTTGGACAAATCTTACTCAGAAGATAGAACCATCAGTTTGAACGCAGCTTTCAGACAGCCAGAGCAGAACGCTGCAGTACCCAGGCCTGCCCCCTGCTAACGCTTCCTGTGTTTATCGTCTGACAGATCCCCTTGCTCTCCCCACATTTACTTGCAGACTACTCATGCCATAGAAAGAAGTTTATTTCTATAGGAAAGGACACTTATTTGGTTAAATTTTACTAATTTGGGACAGGTGAGAGGGAGTGGTGCATTTTTTGTATGAACAGCCAGGGAAGAGCACCCTCTTGACATCAGCTTGCTTCTTCCCTGGCTGCATCAGCTGGTGTATCCTGACTACAGCTGCTGCTCAGCACTGGCTCTGACACAGGGAAGTAGCTCTGTGCAACAATTTGCTCAGAATTAGAAAGAGGAAACTCAAAAAGACAGAGCAGACAGAGATGATGTCCAAATGTTTGGAGAAGGAGAATTTCATATGAGGACTGAACTTTCTGTAACCAAAACTACTTGGTTTGTTGTAAAGACTGTTGATTCACTTTTATTATTTTAATATGTCTCTCTTAAACTAACAATGTATTAGGAGCCAAATCCTCAGCTGGGATAAATTGATTTATCAGCCTACTTTCACAGCACCCTTTTTTTTGCTCCAGCCTGTAGTGTTAAATCCCACTTCAGTCTCACCAGTAAAAGCCTTTCCCAACTTAATGTGCGGGAAGTACTGAGGAAAAGCTTTTTCCTGTTGTTGCTGATACTGCTCAGAGGCTTAGCACGGATTTTTCAGGCTAAGGATTTAATTGCAACGTCTAATCTGAGTTGTCTTTAAATCTTGGATGATGTTCATTAGATATTTTCTTCTTCTTTTTCCAAAACTTGAGCACCACAAAAACAAGACTGTAAGGCTGGAGCCTCAAAAACACAGTCTAGGCAGATCAGGGAGACAATGGTGTTCCTAGAGGAGACTGTTAAAACCTGAAAATAGTTAGGTAAAAAAAACCTAGGAATCTTTGCCAAAGCCCATTGGAACCTCTTTCTACAACTGTACAAACAATAGGCTGTGACTGAAAGAGCTTGAGAAACAAAAGGTTCAGGACGTGAAATGCTTTTATCCCAAATAGCCTGACTGAGTAACAAGCATTAGATATTTATGTTCTATAAAGCCCACAGTGTTGTAGGTGGCAAGACAGGAACATTCAACTCCTGCCCAGAGACCCACCTGGGCTGAAAGGCTTTCACCACCCTCTGCAAGGAGAGGGATGGTAAAGTTTCCCTCTAACACATACCTCTGCAGAGCAGCCTGGTCAAAACAGTCACTATTTCATTCCTTTTTATACTTCAAACACTCATGAAAAAAGGCACCAAATCATATATATACATATATACATGAAGAAATGTTGCCTGACACTGAGCATCAGTGGGCAATTACATTTTTCTGTAATAGGATGTGTTCAGAATCTCCTCCAGTTATTGTAATCACGATTTTATATAACAAAATGCAATAAACCCCCTATTTATTCCTCAAATCTTTTTTTAATAAAACAAGAAAAATAAGCTTGACAAGCTCATTTTGCTAACTGGTTTGTGAAATGCTGCATATTCAAGAATTATTTGGCAGACATTTAAATCACTAGCAGAAAATCCTTGATTTTTCTAATTTGCTGCAAAGTCTGAAATCAAGTTCTTTCGATATTTGCTTTATGTAGTGAAACACATCACTAATTCCAGATGAGTCTCACAGGTATTTGGGGTACACTAAGTGTACTTCTTTTAATAAATGGGTATAAACTCAGGTATTTGATATTTCAAATCATCCAACACACAGGCTTTATTTCTAAACTTTTTTCTTCTATATAAAGCCCTTATATCTATTGTTGGTGCTCTGTCCCTGACAGCAATTCGTGCCACAGTTTCATAGTTTTTTTGGTGTGTCTCTCCGCATTTGATAGAAAATCTGAGTACAGTTCCTGTGGATTTACAGTGGTATAAATGGTGGGAATATCGAGCTCAGAATATCACCAGCTCTTCTCAAGCTACTGCCTTTCATCCTTCCTTAATACTTATTCTGCGGTTAAATCTTATCCACGTTCCCATTTGACAGAAAAACACACAAAACCCAGTTATCTCTGGTGAAGTCCTGCAAATTATAACCTTCCAGCCTAAAATGATAACTTAATCTTCCAGGAAACAGCACAGACAGACAGTATTTGAGCTTTGTGGAATAGTAGCTCACTGTGGCATGTGAAGCCAAAGCTTCATTCCTTCACATGTCCTGGACCAAAGGACATGTGAAGGGATGCAAGGGCCAAATGATTAATTTTGCTTCTTATTTTCACATTGATTCGCACAGAAGGGTGTTAATGCATTTGGCCTCAGGTGTTCACTCTTGAAGAGCTCTCTGGCATAAAGGTGGACTTAATTTTCCACTTCTAGTGAAATAAATAAGTTGGATTGTAACTCGAGTGAAGCAAGTGTTGGTACCAGGCCTCTGTGACCCCAAGCTTGGGGATGCTCCGGTGGGGATGTGCTGTCCCCGTCGCTCCGTGGTTGTTCCTGTGCTGCAGAGGGAGCAACTTTCTGTTCCTGTTACTGTGGCCGTTTAAAAATACTGCATCCCAGAACTGAAGGAGGGAAATTGCAGGCACTCAGCTGGCCCTTCCTGGTGCACAATGGCAGGAAGGCTGTGCTATGGTTTCTGTGGGACCTGGGCAGCCTGATATCATTCTGTGATAGGAATACAGTGAGTGTGCCGGGCCAATCCATGTATGACACGTGGGCTCTGTGTTAAAGGACAAATAACGCGGGATACGTTAGCAGCTGTGTTATGAGAATGTCTCATCTGCTGGCAGTAAATGATATTTAATCCTTGACATCTTCATATATAAACTCAGTTACCTTTAGCAAACAACCATTATACTTACGCATTCAAGCCTTTTTTCTTCCCTCACATGTTGTCATATTGAACTGCTACTGAGAGAAAACATGCCATGGCTGAGAGAGATGGAGTTATTCAGTCTGGAGAAAGGAAGGTTCCAGGGAGACTTTAGAACACCTTCCAGTACCTGAAGGGGCTACAGCAGAGTTGTAGATGGACTTTTTGCAAGGGCATTTAGTGACAGGACACAGGTAAGGGCTCTAAACTGAAACAGAGTAGGTTTAGATGAGATATTAGGAAGAAACTCTTTATTGTGAGGGTGGTGAGACACTGACACAGTTTGTCCAGAAAAGCTGTGGATGCCCCATCCCTGGAAGTGTTTAAGGACAGGCTGGACTTTACCAGCTTTGTCTAGTGGCAGATGTCCCTGCCCACAGCAGAGGGTTTGAAACTATACGATCTTTAAGGTCCTTTCCAACCCAAACCATTCCATGATTCCCGCTTCCCATTTGACAGCTTGTAACATTTCAAATCACTGACATAAATTACTCTTTTGGGGGTCAAAAACCATCACCAAGACACCCAGAAAAAAGAAAGTGATTCCAAATCCTTCAGAGTCTCAGCCCCCAATTCTTTCTGACATACACAGTGACATATATTATGTGGGCCTGTAATTAAAATTACTACAGAGACAAAGCAAACAAAACCCCAAAGCGTATTAGAAACATCTAATCATGGAAGAAAAATTACACTACAAAAGTATGCTAAACAAAACACTTCTTATGAGTACCTTAAAAACAATGACAAATGCAAGACTGTAAAGATCAACAATAAAAATTAAATGTAAAAAACCCTCAAAACAAACGTCTTCTAAATTAATGACAATATTTATAGAACAGATCTAAGCATAGACCTAATATTTAGCTTTATTTAAATTTTGGCTCCCAAGAGAATTAAAAAAACAGCTGGTATTGTTGATCTAATAGCGCCATGTCGTCCCAAGCAGACGGTGTAAGGACTATGTGAGGTTCAATGTCAACAAGCCATGGACTTGGAAATATTGAGTTTACTATTTTATTATATGTTTAAATGTTGTGCTGCAATGAGAGTGGAATTAGATGAAATTCTAGAACAAATATACAGTTTGAACCGTAATTCAATTAGTCAGCTGAAGCAAAGGGAGAAATAAATATCACCCCACTCAGTACAACCAGCTGAACTGTGTAGTACAACATTCACAGGGAGCATCAGCTGGCTTGGGAACTTTGTCCTTTGGAGTTCACTTTGGTTTTCAGGAGGGATCTTTAAAACTAAGTTATAAGCAACATCACAATCCTGATTCATTCCTCATAAGTCACTTATGGAGAGGAAGCAGTTTATTGTCTGAGTTTTGAAAACTTTACAAAAATTTGGCTGTCTACATGTTTATTTGTGGACTATAATGTCTAACTTTTGGCAATGGAAATGTCACTTAGGATCCTTTCTCTTCTAAAGGTCTTCACCAACAAAAAACAAATCCAGAACAGCTTTTTGTCCTACTGTAATTAGCCTTGTCCTTCTGTAATACATTAGTAGTATCTTAGAAATTACAATTATCTCCGGTGTGACATTGGGGTTTCCGAATTAAACTGTTCAATTACAGCTCTCCACTACCTTTTTCCATGATAGACATTTATTCATGGATCCTGAGAGAATATTTGCAGCTTGTTCAGCATGAAAGGACCTATGTAAGAATCAAGTCTAGTCAAAGATGCCCCTGCTCATTTCAGTGAGGTAGGACTAGATGACCTTTAATGGTCTCTTCCAACCCAAACCATTCTGTGATTCTATGATCAGTGAGAACTAATGAGGACTTTGCAACCACCTTAGAGAGCTTCGTAAACTGCCAATATACGTTTATATTTCTAAATTTACACACACATATACATAAATCTATATGATGCTGCTGACAAACTAAAATCCATTTGCTGGTGCCAAAGCTGATTCCACATTGCACACTCAGAATTATATAAACCACTTACATGCCTAGAAGTTGTGGAACTTGTGGGAGGAGAGGAGAGCAGCCAGCTGCCCCCCCAGCCCAGCGCACATACAAAAAAAAACACCCAAAGGACTATATGAGTGGCCCAGTAAACAGGCAACAAATATTTAAGTAGAGTGACAAACAGGATGAGCTAAACACTAGGAGGGAAGCCTCTGCAATGGCTCAGATGCTTCCCTCCTGGAAAGTTGTTTCTTCCCTCCAGCTTTTGCATCTTGGCCGTTTTCCATCTCATGTAGAACAAATGTCAGAATAATCCTGACATGGAAATCTCTTAAACATGCCCTAAAACCTGTCCTCATGTGAGGGGAAAAAAAAAAAAAAAATAAAATTGATACATGCGTCAATATGGGACTTCCCTCACTGACAAAAACCTGGATAAAAATACTCTCACCTGCCAGGAGTGCCTGCCCAGGTCTGTGCCCAAAACTATGCTACTGCTGTGACACGTTGCCTGGTATCAAAAGCTATCTAATATGCTCCTTTTTCTTCTTTATATTCATTCATACTGAGAGCCCATAATCTTTTACTAAGATGAATTTTTGTAAGAAATAACAGAAAAGTGCTTCTTAAGCCCACTTTATAGGGAAACTTACTTTTTTGGTTCCAATCGTTGCATATCTTTATCCCCTCTGGAATGATTTCTCAGTGATATATAGTGCTAGATGTTCTTTACCATCAGTTTCTTGGCACTGAATTGCACTCGGTTTAGTTTCTGACACATCCGGTCGAACAATAAAGTTTTTGGAAAAATTTGAGCCCTGACACACAGGAGCTGTACATAAATTTACTTTAATGTTCCTAACGGCATCTTTTGCATTCAGGAGACCATTTAATATCACCAGACTTATTTTCTTTGACTCTTCTACATTCTCCTTTTTTTCAATCACACCAGTGAGAGGAGCAGAAAGTATGGAAAATCTCTGAGTTATGTTTCCTATAATATCCTTGCAATCTAAATTTTTTTATTATCTGAATATGGAAATGGCCTTTCAAATAGCTTACAAAGCTGAGTTTAACCTTCACTCTTCAGCATAAAAGTCAAGGATTTAGTCCTATTTCTGCAACAATTGCTGTTTCATATAAGCTTGAGAATAACCTGAAATCTCACCCAAAGTATTTGTTTCAGGTCTGATGATTGATCTAGAACCTGCCATATTTGCTGTAATGTTTAGACACAGACGGAGAAATTAATTAGGGTAACCCTAATTCAGCCCTAGCGGTTGACTTTACAAGCCCAGAGAAAGCCCCTGAGCTATATCCAACTACCACCTCGTGTCATGAAATATGTTGCCACACAGCATTTTGCTCTTCTCTGGACAGCTGGCAAGGTGCCATCTGCAGACTGAATACTTTTAATATCAAAGGTCTCCTCCTTGTTAGCTATTGAACCACACAAAAGCCTACATTTGCTCCATACACTTCTAATGTATAATTTAGAAAAGATAAACTAACATGTTGCCTGTGAGCTGTAATTAAATCAGTAATTCCTTGTGGAGTTCTCATTAACTAGAAACAGTAGGAACAGTCATAGCCTGAGGTACTCCTTCCTGCCTGCAGTTTTATTTTGTTTTTCTGCACATCTGCTTCCTATTGTGCCTTTTAGTACTAACACCTTGAACGTGAATGATTCCCCTAGGCTTTCTGGCTGGCCACCTTGCTATTGTTTTTCTCCTTTAAAAAATAATGGTAGAAAAATCCCCTGACCTAAATGGTTCAGTTCTCCCTTAAAGCACTACTGTCTTCACTGAATCTTTGTGACAGATCATATTTACATTGTTAACCTTTAATAAAAGGAATTCAGTATTTTCTTTGTTCTTTCACTGTCACACATCACACAAGAAATACAATTTAACATATGTTTTTCTTTGCTATAAAACATAAATGTTCTTGTTTAAGATCATTCTTTATGTCTGTGTGTGTAAATGCAGGATGGTCCAGCAATACAAGCTGATTGCCAGAAATCCAGGCTCAATTCTTTCCACCAACACAGACTTTACATGATTCACCCTTAGCTAAGCCATGCAGTGTTTACCTCTCCTGTATGCTTAGGTCCACATTCCCTGAAAAGGGTTAATCTGAAGTTTCTCACTGGCAACTCACCAGTGAGAAGATGGAAAGTGTGGTACTTCACAGGACATGTACAGGAACCAGCTGTGACAGCTGGCCAAAAAGGAGCAAGGACACATCTGAGCAGCTTCCCCTAATACTGGTATCTGGATTGGACTGGACTGCAGGGAGGTACTCAATGTTATAAATCAATTTCTGTCCTAGATTCCCAGCCTATTTGACTTCCACTCACTTCGGCAATGGATGAGAAGATAGATTTGGATGAATGTGCATACTTTTCCAAGCAAAGGCTGCAGCATGTTAAAGATCCTCTGGCTGATGCTTTCCAAGCCTATATCAGACCTCCAGATGCTATTGCTGACACCAAGAAATTGGCTGCTGGGGTTTCTTCACCTTTCTATTGAGCAGTTTTTCATCATAAGAAAGACAAATTTTCTGAGCCAGAAAAGAGAATAAGACCTCACAGCACACTCACTAGGGAGACCAGACACATGAATTGTAGTTTTTACCCTAAGACATGTTTACGCTTTAACTGAGAGTTTAATGGAAAGTACATTGACCTGGCCTAAGTGCTTCTGCACCCATGTGTAGATCCCTTCCTTTTTCCAGGCATTTCCTGCCTGCTTGTTAATAAAAAAAAAAAAAAAAAAAAAAATTAAATCATCTCAGCCACTCTTCACACTTTTAGCACTGGTGGAGTTTGCATTACAGGCAGAGAACTTCCAGAATCTGCATATAGCCTTTCAGAGCTACAACCAGAGCAAAAAAATGCTTTGGACTCTTCAGAAACCATTTATATTTTACCAGTATGTTTTTCTCACACTTAATACTTAATTGCATTATAAAAGAATTCCTCTTCTGTCAGGGCTGGTTCTAAAACAAGCAGTACCCAGATGTTCTGCTCTCTGCCAGACTGTGGTGCTTATGTGAGCGAAGAAGAGAAGCACTTCACTCCCAGGCATGCACAAATTGCATCTGTCTTGTCTTTGTTTTTATGAGGTCTACTATATCAAACAGGATATGTCAGAGGCCCCAATTCAAGTACACAATTCACTTTATGCAAATGTTTATGAGCATGACTGAGGAGGAATGGCTTTGCCATATTAGGAGCTAGGAAAAAAGGAATAGTTTGAATAGTATATGTCCAAAATCATGAAGATTCAACTACAGATGTCTCAGCAAAACTTAAAAGGAAAACAAAAGTCCAGATAGGGGCAATGTTGTTTATCAATAAAGTTCGTGAACTCATTCGTTCCTTAAAGGGAGGCAAAAAAAGGCCAAAAATGTATTTATAAAGGGAGAAAAGGGAAAATGCTTTAATTTAAGATCACAGTGCTCAGATTATGTGCAGTTTAATAGATTATGCTCATACAAAAGCATAATCAAAAAGTCATAAAAGGATGGAGTCTTTCTGACAAAGTGTCTCCTATTCTAGTTTGTTACTTTTTCTGTCATAAATTCCCAGTAAACTTAAGAAGGCAAGATCCTATAGATAATGTAGATGCTCAACACCAGGACTTTCAAAATGATGCCAAACTTGCAGAGCTTTCGAGGGTCCATTTCCCCTTCATTTGCACTTCCTGCACCAGTGTTCTCCATGAGGTGCCAGAGCTTTATGTCAGCAATGCTGTGAGGAGATGGAGAGTTGGACAAAGCCATCGTCTGCACAGACTCATGAAAGAAGCTCTTTCAGCTCTTTTATAACTCTTTTTGTGAAACATTACTTGATCAAGAAAGGACTCTTCCTTTGCCAAACAGAGAAGGAAGACAGGTTAGAAAATAGAAATCAAAATACACCTCACTTTCTAAAAGAGTCTCCTCTATTAGTCCCTTCCTCTGTAAAAGTAACATACAAAGTGTCAAGATTATGAAACCTTTGCTTAGAACACCTTGGGTCTGGCTGGTTTCCATTTACAAATCACAATAATAGAAACACTGCATAAAGAAAGGGCCAACAAGCTGAAAAGTAGAGCTGGAACGTGCCATGCCGCGAGTTCAGGTCCTAGTGGTTTGTGAGCACTGACTTAACATTTCTTCCTTTTTTTCCCACCCCATTCCCACTTCCTTACTGCCTTCTCCCATCTGTTTACTTTTGCAAACTAAAGATCACCATCATCTCTAGCAATTTAGCCCTCAACAGTTTCTACCTAACAGGACAGCGCACAAAGTTTTCAGGTTCTCTTTGAGGGTGCATTTCTATTCCCGTGAACTTCTTTACCTGACCAACTATTCCAGATTCTTGCAGAATATCTTCTGAGAGATATTTGGTCTCTTAGACGCTGCCAACTCTTGTTTCTCTGAATCTATTGCATTTAGTTTGATTTACAGTGCACTTTTTGAAAGCTTTTACTTACAGAAACTTGAGAGCTTTTCCTATTTTGCTTGATATTTGTGCCCCTAGGCCTGCAAGTAAACCAATACACGAAGAAATATTCAGATGTTTCCAGACTCAAATTCTTGTACAATTTCCTTCAGTTTAGAGCAAAAATTTATTTTACATAGTTTTCTTCACCAATTGCCTGTATCAACAGCCTGGCTATACTATGTTTCCCAGCAGTCTAGTTTGCTCTATTGTTTCAACTTGGTGAGTTATTCATAGAATTCTCTGTGAAACAGGGTAAAAGAAACCTTCTCTGTGAGCATGGCCCATAATGTATACCTTGTTCTTCAGGAATCTCACAAACACTAATTATTCTGCATTGACCATACCACAGTGGAGAAATAAAAACATTTTTTCTAAGATTCTATTCCTAAGGTTTTCTTACCTTTTCTTTGGGCATCCATAAATCACTGTGACAACTCTGAAGTCCTTCACAGTCCCTCAAGAAGACATGTCAAAAGAACTGTAAAAAGTAAGGCTTCAGAAAACATCTGATTCAATGTATTTTCATTTCACTCCTTATTCTTCAACTGGCTATGACATCCTTAAAGAATAAAGATTGAAGAGCAGACCTTTCTTCTTCCCCAAACTCTTTCCAAAAAACAGTGCTGTAGTGTAAGCAATTTGGGGATGTTGGATATGCTTTCCTTAAACTTTCTACCAGAAAATAAATTTAGGAGTTATAAATAGCACATGTGCATATAGAAAAGAGCTTACCCTTAGGCTTAATTTTATATGTAATTTCAGTTGGTTTCTGTGTTTTGTGTACATTCGAAAGCAAGTTCTATACAGTATATGGTTGATATTCTTAGTTTCGATAATGCATGAGGAAATAACACTAAACCATTTTTATTTACTGAAATATCAAAAGGGCTTTAGCTGACATAACATCAGGGAAGAATTGGCTGTGACTCCCAGCAAGTTAAAAGGTACCATTTTCATGGAAGGATGGCAGAGATGGGAAACTCCTTCCTTTCCTCACACTGCTTTCACTTTCCTCAGCTGCCTGACAAGGCACTTTTGTTTAGCTAGATGTGGACAGAGAAAATGCAGAATTGCAAGCTTTGAGAAGGAATCAAGAAGCAGGGAGTGCTCAGCAGCACACACGACTGGATGCTGACCTTAATAAAACTGCCTCTTCACAAGCAGCCCCCGAATTTGGCAAGCCGAGCTTCCAGGCGCTAATTAAAAAGCAGCCGAGCCAAATGTGTTTGCACAAGTGTCATGGTCACACTTCTGTCTTCATGCTAGTTATGTGATCAGCATCAGAACTGCTCATTAGAAAGGCTTTTTGAAATGCTCCGGGAACCCAGCTTTGGCAATTTGGGTGACAGCTTCTTCAGCTGCGTGTGCAATTAGGGGATGCATAAATGAGTAGGCAGCTGAATTATTTTCCCCATGTCTGTGAAAACAAGGTTAACCAAGCACATAATGGATGCTGAAGGAAAATGACAGTCACTGTTTATGTATTTCTGTCAGGATGAAAGATAACTCTTCGCAACTGCCATGACATATCTCATCTTGAAAATCAGTCCTTAATTACCTTCCTGATCCTACAAGCAGCTCCAGCTAGGCAATGTGCTACACAAGAAGAGATTTCAAAGAACTGTTGCTCCAGTGCTTACCCCATGAAGACTTTGCAAGGGTAGGGGAGCAGCAGGAAGGATCTCAGCTGTGCTAGATGTGGACACCAGTAAAGTGCCTCTCCAACTAGTTTAGTAGTGGAGGAGTGGTGATCAGGTTTTCAGAAAGCCTTTTTGAATTCTCCTGCTTGCCCCAGGTAATTTCACCTTTCAGATTCTGTGTGAGACAAATACCTAAATTATAGAGAGCATTATAAGATATCACATAATACTTATTTTCAGAAGTAGTATGACTGGCTTTGGGTTTCATTCACAAGTAACATGAATTTCACTTACATTTCCTTACTTACATTTCTTAACTGCTGCTTCTGTGCAGGACACATTGGGCAAGTTCATTTTAAAAAGAGGCATTTCTGTGAATTAAATAAATCAAACCTTCGCCTTTGTGACAGGCTTGCAAAGAGCTGACAGCAAGCTATGGGTGAAGAAATGAAAGCAGCTCACTTCTTGCCACTAAAAAATGCGGAAAGGTGGATTGGTTATCCATTCCGACACCTCTTACATTAAAGCATACTGCAAGTAAGAACTGTCTTTGATATCAAGATTGAACAGCTGAAGGTAAATAAAAATATTTTAATCCATAAGAGATCAGGTCCAAGTTATACAAGATTTAGAGGATGTTTAACACACAACCCAAAACTGAAAGAAATACAAGGAAGGAATAGTCAGGTATTAAAAAAAAAAAAAAAGGAGAGAGAAAAAATACATGATAGATGCTTATTTTGGAAAGTCTAACAGTGCAGGCAGTTTCCAGATAGTCCTTTCACAGGTGAAAATTCAACTTCTAAAACTCATCAAATCTAATTAAGAAGCAAGTAGGATTGACCACCAGACAGTTTTGGGAAGAAAAACACACCTTCTGTCCACCCATCCATCCCTCCTTGCCCTTAGAACTGTTAACTATTACAGCCCTAGAGCTGCAAAACTCTGACAATGGGACGTAGTGTGGGAGAGTATAAGACTATGAGCGATGAAAAGATAAAACAGTTCAATGTTTTGTTTTCCTTGCAGTGAATTTTTTGGTTCTGTGCAACTCAGGGGCAAATTAGAAGCTTTACTGCAATCATCACCTGAACCCCATATTTTTCAATAGCCAGACTGTCAAAAAGCTTCCTGGTAAAAGTTTCTCAAAATAACCTCAAAATGGGCACTTCACACACTGTAGAATGTTAGAACAGCCTAAAAACAATTGCTGGAAGAAATCATGAAGTTACTCTGAAGAGTAGACATCCACAAGGAATTTGTACAAACTGTGTCAGTAAAACTGAAAACAAATGAGATCACTCTGCCTTCTGTATATGTCGCTTATTTTACAGAAGCCATATTTTGGATGTTCCATAGGGGACTCAAAATACGTTTTATAGGCTCTTCTTCTCCATCCCTCTTTCATGAAGTCCTCCACCACCAAACCATATGAGCAGACTTCAGAAAAACACAGACAGCTGACATGAACCCTTCTCCTCTCCAAATAGTACTTCGTAATTAGGAGCACCGCTGCACAGACCATTAGAACAATGATTGTGATTGCAAGGACAATCATGGAGACACCCAAATATGTGGATGAGAACCAGATCAGGATGCAACACATTCCTAGCACGGAAAACAATTGGTTGTTGGATCTGAAACCTGTAATAATCCCAGTGCCAACTATTGCAGCAGACTCCAATCTGGAGCAATACATTTGTCTTAAATAAATACCTTGTGTGAGAGTGGGCAATACATATGTTTTGGTTATTTTTCCAAGGCAGATGTTAGACAGAGGCTCTGAGTGCCCCGTGAAGTGTCCTGGCACAAAAATATTTTGTAGGTTAAGAGGTCAAAAGTGGGTGCCCCTTAACAGAGGAGGGCTCAGTTTATCAAGCGACCCTGCAATTTGTCATCCTGACATCATTATCCCACTACATCTGTTTCAAACCCTAACATACTGTATATAAGACATACACACGTAGCAAACTTTTTTCCCCACTAGTTTGTACTACATATGCATGTTTATAAACTTACAGACAGACACACACGGAGGATTCTGCTTTTTTCATTCTCCAGGATCACACCCATCAAGCACACAACAGGCACTGGAAATGCTTGTTTACATATCCAGTTTGAACATCAAGAAATTAATTGTTACTTTACAGTATTATCATAGATTGCCTGTGGCAATGCATGTTTCTCCCAGTTTGTACCTAAGCATCTGTGTCCACAAACACAAATTGGACATAACATTCTTCTTTTGGCTCTTTGTCTCAAGCCTCCAAGACCACAGAGACAATTTTCTCCATAAAACATCTCAGAAGTATTGAACTTAGAATCACAGAAAGGTCTGGGTTGGAAGGGACCTTAGAGATCATCTAGTTCTAAACTTGGTGTTGTGGGCAGGGACGCCTTCCATGAGATCAGGTTGCTCAGAGCCCCACCCAACCTGGTCTTAAACACTTCTAGGGGTGGGGCATCCACAGCTTCTCTGGCCAACCTGTTCTAGTTCCTCACCACCCTCACAGTAAAGATTTTTTTCCTAATATCTAATCTAAACCTACTCTGTTTCAGTTTAAAACCATTCCCCCTTGCCCTGTCACTACATGCCCTCGCAAATAATAGGCTTGTTTCTTGAGTGCTTCCTTCAGATACTGGAAGGCTGCAATTGGGTCACCCCAAAACCTTCTCTTCTCCAGGCTGAACAAACCCAGTTCTCTCAGCCTTTCCCCATAGGAGTGGTGATTCGTTACCCTAATCAACTTGGTGGCCTGCTCTGGACTTTCTCCAACAGGTCCATGTCCTTCCTGTGCTGGGACTCCAGGGCTGGAGGCAGCACTGCAGGGGGGTCTCACCAGAGCAGAGTAGAGGGGCAGAATCACCTCCCTCAACCTGCTGCCCACACTGCTTTGGATGCAGCCCAGGATACAGTTGGCTTTCTGTGCTGCCAGCACACAGGGTTGGCTCATGCCCAGCCTCTCATCCACCTGCACCCCCAAGTCCTTTTTGGCAGGGCTGCTCTGGATCTGTTCATCCCCAGCCTGGATTGATACCAGGGGCTGCTGCGACCCAGGTGCATCAGTAATGCCGGCTTACCCCATAACATCCCAAGACAGGCAACTTTGAAAGGAAAATAGCGCTTTAGCTCTTGGTCACTTTGCCTACTTGCTGAATGTGCTTTCCTTTTACAAAGCAGTTGGACAATAATGATGAGAAATTACCAGATGCCACTGATTCACATAAAACCCACTAAGCCAAAGAAACATTGGAAACTTTAAAATGTGATCCGCACAGAGAAAAGTCATCACTACCCAGACGATCACAAATGAATGAGAATGTTTGCTTCAGAAATTTGAACCAAGCAGTGCTCTCTGAGAGGACTTTTTGGCCTTTACAAAAATGTAATTTGTGGATTGATGATAACTAGGCACAGTACTGACATTAGCTCCCAGACACTGCTAGACAATAGGAAAGTACAGGAAATCCATAAGCCAAATCTTTCTCCTTGGGGGATACACTTTGTCTGACCTGGAAACCACACACTCAGCCCTGTCTAAAAAGGAAAAGATTAGTCACTGGTAGGTGGGCTCTTAGTCCTACCTTGCATGAGCCTGATGACAGACTTTCAAGGACAGGTCCTTGTGAAAAGGGACTTGGCTTGAAAACAAAATATTACAGTGAAAACATTACCATTTGAGCTCCTTCATACTTTATGTCTAAAAGCGAAGACCACATACTCAGGCTGGATGCAGAATTAGCATCGACAGAGGCAACATTCCCCCATTTAACCATTAGCATGTGACTGCAAATTTTATGATGTTATTAATCTACAGCTCATCAAATTCTCGTTAACACTGAATCTGAAAAATTAGTAAAGAATAACTGTCCATGAAATTACTGTGAACTCCTATGTGCTATGTATTTCTAGAGTGTCTACTTTGTCTCTTCCAACTTTCCTGTTAATGGAGAAGAAAATCCGTCACCACATTCACTGGATTACGACAGTCTCCAGATTTTTTCACTTTGACTGTATATGAGTAATATCACTTTGGGTTAATAAAAATAGGTATTCTCTGAATTTCTAGTAATCTCTCTATGATGGGTTCATATCAACAGCCTCAGAAACCTCCAGTATCACTGCTTCAGCTTAATTATATGAGGAAAGCAACCACCTCAAACTATTTTAAGTGCTTTTTTTTTTCCATTACACAGGGCTTCCCCATTCCTCCTTTGTGTTTTCCAGCTATTTCCTCTGCTCATACACTTTCTCCATCCCATAACAGAGCAGTTCCAACCCTGCATAGTCAAGCAAACAGGCATTTGGGGTCAGAGTAAGGCACAAGAGAATCCAAAGCACTGCAATGACAGCAGTGCAGGCTTCAGCATAAAGGAGCCCTGAAAAGCAGTTCTGTCTCTTGTGGCACCCCTAGTTCTGAGGTCACTCACCCATGACCAGTGCCAGAGGTGCCTCCAAAGGTAGGAGATGTTAATCACCATCCTCAATGAGGAGGGTTAAGACAACTGCTGAGACTTACACACCTTAAATGGCAACTGGGGTTTCTCCTTTGAGATGTTAATGGATTTTTATAGCAGTTTTCAGCCACCATTTCTCCTTTACTGGAGCTTTCCTGTTTCTCACTGCTGGCTTTCACACTTTCTCCTATGCTTTGGCCCAAGAGCTCCTTTAAAGGGACTGAATAACGTTTCCCACATGACAAATTGGCAGGACTGGATCGTTATTATTCTTTAGGTTAAACAAACAGTTTGGGTAGGGAACAGGTCTAGGTTAACTGAGGTAACAAGAGGAAGGAGCAGAGCTGCTGCTGAGGCCAAACACTTGGTGGGTGGCATTTGCTTGATTCACTATTGCTGCTCCAAATTGCATAGGATTGGCAAACCAAGGGTTTTTCAAATAGGAATCAGGACCAAAAATCTGTGCAGTTTTGGCACTGAGGTCACAAGCTAGAGTTTGGGTTGTTTTTCTTTCTGGCTTTCCTCCTTAGAGGAGATCTAGCAAATTATTGCTGCTTTTTGTTTTCCTTCTTAAGTAGATCTGCTTATCTCACAAATACTTGGCTTTGTAAGTTAAGGCTTGAAGAGAACCATCCAGTGGTGATGCCACCAAAAATCTCCATCTGCTCCAAAGCGGACTTTGCACTTGCAGCTTGGATGGATCTCTGTGGAAAGATGAGGTATTGTGTTCTTTTAAGGAATGCTCTGATCTCAGCATCCACTTATTTGGGGGAATCTCACAGGATTTATCCTGGTCATCGCCTTGCACAGGGACAAAATAATAAAAGTTACAGCTTTCATTTTAAGCGGATCTTGGTGTGTGGTATGAGACTTGCTGCAGTGTCTGGACCAGATGGCAAAGTTTCATCTGAGTCAGGCTTTTCCAGGAGACAGGTAAATCCCTTGGTAACTGCAAGGAGGGATGGTTGAATTTCATTGTTTGTATAGAAGCCCATACACACACTTTTAAAGTAAACCAGCCTAGGTCCCCACAGGGTCTCTCAGCTTGTTTACTTTCAGACTCCTGGAAATTTGGGGTGGTAGTTTAACTGGCTTGTTACTTTACTCTCCTGGCAGCTCCTCCAGTACCTTTTCTCACTATAAGCTTGGAAAGGAAAAGGGGGAAAAAAAAGAAAAAATAAAAAGAAAAATTCTGTCCCATAAAGATAGCACAATAAATGTTGCATCAGCAGTTTTCCAAAAGGATTTTGTTGTTATCAGAACTGGCAGACATTAAACAGACAGAGTCTCAGAATAATTGATATGGGCAAGAGGGTAAGCATTTAGTCTCCCGGTAGGCCAGCCACCTGTGCAAACAGCACTTCCAACTTCTATTTCAGTTGCTGGCTCCTGAACAGTCAATTATTTAGGGCTTTCCAGAGATTTCAGTGGTAGAGGAAAAAAAAATAGCCAGGCCTGTATTTGAAAGGTAGCTTTATCAGCACAGCTCAGTTGTGCAATTACAGCCTGTGTCTTTGCTCCTCTGGAGGTGACTGCGAGTTTCAGCAAGATGACTCTTTTGTTTAACTTTTGGGGAGTAACTGCAGTACCATTTGTAATGTTCCCACATTCCTCATACCCCACACAATCCTTTCTACCTGCAATCTCCCTGCATACACTGCAGAAGAACAGGATGGATTCAGTGAGACACAGACCATTTTATCCCTTCCTTTCCTTCCAAAGTGAGATAAAAAATCCTGAATAACTTCTAACGGGTGATTTCAGTAGTGACTCAATACCACTGAAAATAAACTGCTTGGAAAGACCTTTTCCTGTAGTTGAAGCTTTTCTGAGCTATCTTTCAACAATGCACAATAAAGAACTCATGAATTCAGAATAAAAAGATGAACGTATTTATCTCACTCATCTGGATTAGACATCAGTGTACATGATTCATATTGCTTTATGTAAGGCTAATGATAACAAAAACAATAAGAAAACAACAACTAGAAAGAGCTATATGTCCTCTTATTTGGGGGAGGAATAGAACCATTAATTGCTTAATAATACATTACTTATCCTGGTTTATGATTTCCTAAGTGTTTGTTTCAAGGTTTCTTGTACCCATGGCAAAGGAAGTTATTTGATTTCAGAAACCTTTGATGATCTATATTATGCCTTGTTCTGCATTCTCTTGGGGATGTTGGAAGAAACTGTGTTACTTTTGTTTAATGAAATGAATCCTTTTACACAAACATAAAGCAATTCACATGGGAAAACACATTCCTAAAGTGACATATAAAATGTTTGGCTCTGATCTGCTCATTAGCACCCAGGAACAAGGTTTAACAGTCTGTGTTGACAGCTCAGTGTTCAGTGGTGGTCAGGAGATGAAATATCAAATCATCAAATATGCTCATACAAGCAAATATTTTCCCTGTGTGTTCTTCTCCTTCAAGGATTGTTTATGAGTCACATACTTGTAATTCTACCTTTATATTTGGTGTCTCTCAGAACTAATTGCTCCAAATTCTTCAAGTTGTTTAAACACTGATGCCCAGGACTCACGTTTCTTATTTTCTTCCTGTTTTAATTGCCCAGTAAGAGACACACCCAGCCCCTTTATCTCCTACACAGTTAATGTTTTCTTACAAAGTTATTACTGCAATCCCAAAGTTACCTTACTGAGTATTTTGGGATCAAAACTGATGATGCTTTTAACCAACCAGCATCCTATTACCCTGCTGATGTCGTTTGACTTTGTCATTGCCAAGTTGGGTTTAAGGTTGTTTGACTCAGAAGTACTATAGTCCAGGAGTGGGGTTTCTGGGCACAGCTGGAAGCACTGTTGTTACACAAAAGCAGTCCCTGACCTGCCCCAGTCCCTGCTGGCCATGGTCACAGGAGTGCTCTCCCTCGCTTTCTCTCCCCCAGAAAGACCTGGCCCCTCTCCTCCTTTTGCTCAACAAAAGAAGGAAATCTCTCTTTAAACATATTTTCCAGTAAACCCAGAGACAGTACAAAGCATGTTCTCTACACATGGCATGGTTTTCTCGTGGGAGAACTGAAGTCCCATGATTTCAGTAAGTAAGGTGATGGATCTCATGGATCCAATCAAACCTGAGAACTGTCTCCCAAAGACCACGACTTGCACAGGGCTCTCCCCAAAACAGCCCACTGCGCACCAGCAGCTACTTCAGAGACTAGTAGCAACATGGAGCTAAATAAACAAGAGAAAAAATAAACAAAAAAGAAACAATGTTTCCAATTGTCAAGCCAAACTACTCTTTCTGACCTGAGGAAATACAACAACCAGAAAATTACTCTTGTCTCTTGGTGCCAGTGCGGGTTTGTTTCCCTTCAGACATATTTCAGAGCTTGATATAGCTCGGTGACTCAAGGGGTAAAACTTCCACTGTATTCTGTAGCAAATTATTCATAAATCACTTAACAAAACAGATTTATTATCTTGTCTTTCTGTTAGCCTACAAATCCTATTCCCTATTCATCCTGCTATTCCCAGTAACGCTTCTGTCAATTGCCTATATGCAATATGGCATTTACAATTTTGGACTCAAAACATTTCCCTTTATCACCAACGAGTGATTGCATTGTATTATGCAAGTAAGGTTTTAATAATAATGCAAGGTTTAAACACCTTTTAGCTGAACAAAATCTACTTGGTTTTTCATTTGAAATATTTTTCCCTTGAAACCCTGAATCCCTCTGGGGGATATTTCTGTATACACAGCACTCTGGATGCATTTCCCACACTCGAGGGGTCCCACCAAAAGCTCTGCTGTGATGCCTGTATATACGGTATCTCCTCAGTTGTGGAGACCTTACAGATTCCTTCTGCTCCATATATGCAAACAATGCATACAAAATGCACACAAAACATACATGTGTTTCCCTAACTTTCCAAATAGTTCCCTCTCAACAGGGGTCTCAAAAGATCTTCTGTGATTTCCGCTGTGTCTGCTCTTGTGGGGGCTGTCAATCCCAGCTGAAGTGCTTTTGAACACGTAGCTGTGACTGCAGACAAATAAGTATGAAACAGCACAAGGGAGTTAAACTTTGACTTTCTGCTTAAATTCAGCACAGTTGTTTTCAATAAGCAAGGAAAGCTTCAGCTAAAAAAAATCTGTTTTCTGCTAAGAGAGTAAACTTAGATAAAACTTTTCCAGCAAAACTAACCATTATGCATGAAACTAAATGGAGGCTAAAGTGCATCAGTTTTGTTTGTTTCATATGACTTTTTTTTCTTGTGGAATCCATCAGACAAATGCTACCCTAAAATATTCACAGAGCACAGTCCTAACAAACATTTGGCATCCATCCTGCAGCAGCAGAACTTGTAATCACTGAAGAGATTTACATGGTCCAATCTGCCTTGTTTTGACTGGTCAAAATCAGTCCTAATACAGGGTGCTGGTTTCTACCAAGTGTCACTCATTCCTAAGGTAATGGTTCTAGGGCCGATATGATAGGAAAAATCACAGTAAGTGAAGACTGGATATGCTATTTGAGAAGAAAAATCACCACAGCAATGAGATTCATTCTCATTTGGACTCTTCACCCCATCACTGATATTCCCCCTCACAAAATGACAGATACTTCAATCACTTTACTGCTAACATTTCTGTGGTGCTTTGGTTTTCTCTGGTGGGTAAACAAGTTCTCCCCTATTCACTCCCTGATGTTTTTGTAAGAGCCTTTTTATGTGTTGATGTATGTTGTAAACTTAACGTGGCCTGGCTCTTTTTAAACTGTATTGGGAGAATACCATGGGTTCCTTTCAGAGGCTACCAAGTGGAAAGTACAGTTTTACAATACATTTTCTTTTACACTCCAGCTTTCCCCCTGGCTTTTTAAATTTTATTTTAACTTCTAGCCTTTGTGTCCCTTTATTGATTTTAGAAGACATGGTGTGTCTGCATCTTCCTCTTACTCAAAAGTCACTTTCATGAAGATCACAAATTGTGACTGGCATAATTTCTTTTCCTTTCTACAACTGAAACAATTACAAAAATAAAAGAAAACATTTGCTTTACATTATTTTCCAAACACAGTGTCAGTGAACAGCAAATCATTTTTAGCCTGATGGAACAGCTTTGGATCTGTCCTGTCAATGGCAAAACTGCAAAATTCACATCAGTGATTCACACAATTTTCCAATTACCAGGAAACAAACTGGTTAAAAGAATAGGAAAGCAAGTTCATATGTGAAAATGTTAATGTACCAAAGTGTTTCATTACACACAGCTGCAGATATGCTATTCCATATAAATGCTGGCCAGCGATATAATCTTTGTGTTTGTTGTAGTAAATGGGACCCGTAGTCTCAGGTGTGCATGACTTCCACCTCTTTTACCTAAAAATTGGAATGGAGGACCTTGAAAGACCTTGCAGGATATTCACTTCCAAGCTTTTCATATCTCATGAGGACTGTTACTGTGAACTGATGTTCCCAGTACGCTCTAAAAGTCCTTCTCGTCAGACTCCAAGCCCATATAGAATCATAGAATTCCAAGATACTATGATATGCAGAAGCTTTTGTGTCTCAAATAACGATACAGAAAGACTAAGCATTTAAATTAGACTCTGAGAATTAGACTTCACGGAAATCCTCAGCTCCCAGATAAATATCACAAAGGAAAGATTTCTCTCCCTCCAACTCCAGCTGCAGAATCTGTTAATTCGTCTTCTTCCATTTGTGAGGCAGGACTCCCTCCTTAAGCTTTACCCACAAGCTTTTGCCACATCCGAGAAAAAAATATCAGAAGCTTCATTCTGAAGCTGTCATGATTTCCTGTGAAAGATATTTTAATTGGATTTAATTGTCATAGTGTATTTGCTGTGTCCTCAATCTGAAATGGTGGCCTTAGCCCCTCCCCCAGATAGCTAGAGTTAATAAAATAAGCAATCCTTTTCTGCATCCTTATCTGCCATCTGGGCATTGCTGGGGTCAGTAATTCCTTATACTGGTGGAAGCACAGATGGATTTGGGGAATTAGGGCTTCACACAGATTGTGATGTAGATTCTCTCAAAATAGAAGCTTTTGTTTTTAAACAAATTAAGTACCTCCTCCACTGCTTGGTTACAAAGACCCTTTTCCAATATCCAATCACATATCCATGTAATCCTTTTGTTATTGCAGCTTCAGTAACTACCTTACTGAAAGAAATTAAAGCAAACCTCTTTCCAGAAATGTTGGGCAGGGAGGCAGCTTCCCCAGCTCACTGAGGCACTGGGCTGGAAGCCTTTTGTACAATATCTAGCTTGACTGCACTATTTTTGCCCTTTTCTTATTATTTCCTCATGATTTACCCCTCTGTTACTTCCTTCTTCGGATCTCTGGAAGGTGCTCGAACCTGGGAAGGAGCTTTTGGAGCAAGATAACTAAGGCAGAAAACAAATCCTTCACCAATCCTTCATGTGACAGCTGTTTGCCATCACTGCTGCTTGGACACCAAACTACTTTCATGTCTCTTCACTATTAAGCTATTGGGTTCAAAGAATGTCTCTGCATACGTTGTGTTTTTAAGGACCTAATTTCAACCAATGTTTGATATTTACATGGTTTCCAGAAAACACATGGAACAAACTAGTTATACTTTTCCTAATGATTTAGAGTTGTTATTAAATTTTACTTCCCTTTCTAATGAGTCAAGAAAATCAGTCTTTTTTTAAAAATTGTTATTTATGATGTCCATGGAACAGAAAGTGTGTTCACTAGATCAGAAAAAACCTGATACTCTTCACACAAGCCACAACTTTAATAGTCAAAATGTATTAAAGTCATTAGAAAGCCCAGTAAACTGGACAGCTACAGTAAGCTAAAAAAAGTTACAGTCCCCAAAGTTTGCCTCGTTTAAACTACATTTATCACCAGTTTGGAGACAAACATGCATTTAGACACTTTGTCTGGCTGCAGAAATATTTTCCAGCATTTATTATTTTCTGTCAGCTGACAGCACTGAATCTTCCAAGTGCTGAATTTAATGCTGAAAGTAGAAACATTATTCCTGCTTTCCCTTGCTGTCCCAATACACCCTCCAGGCTCCAGCTATGCTGCTAATCCTGGGCTGGGATTTCAGCTGGTGTCATGAGCAGTGCTGGGGCCCCAGGGTGGGAGCTGATGGGAAGGTGTCCATCTCAGATGATGCCCTACAGTGTTCCTTTTCTACATAACATGGGACTTCTGCCCCAGCTGCTCCCTCACCAATTGTTATAAAAGTCATTTTAACTTTCACTGGGCCACAATGATGAGAGAAGGGGAGCAAAGAAGCCATATGTGATGTTTTGGCCTTGAACTCTGTGGATACTCAGATCTTGATGCATGTTATCACAGTGACCCAATTGCAACTGATTAAGTTAAAGGGTACAAAATATTTAACTCTACTGTTTAATTTATTTCTAAAAGTCTTATTCAGTATTCTGGGAAGCAGATTTTTTTTTTCATTTTCATACTTTGCATTTCATTGCCTGAGTAAGGAAAAGATTACAGTAATGTTAAATTCCTCATCTTTTTTTTTTTTTTTTAGGAAGCAAACTCATCGTAGGTGTTTAAGACAAAAAAATCCTGAAAAATACCTGTAAGCCAGAACTCCAAACTTTGACCATGGGAAATGATAAACAATTTTTTTTCTATGTTTAAAACAATTTTTTATAATTGACAGTTCTTTGATTGAGAACTCAAGACCAAAATTAAATTAACCTGAAAGTCCGTTTTGAGAGATGGGGAAGCATACATATACAGGCATTCCCAAAGAGATATGCCTAAGGTGGTGGTAAACCAAAGATCTAAAAGATGATTCCTCTCTGTACACATAGAAAAGACAAAATGACTAATGCTCTTAATTCTCTTACTCACTTTTCCTACCTTTCATTCAGCTTTGTAATAGGCATAAGGAATTTTTTCCAAAGAAAGCACATGAATGTGAAGAACAGAGAATCATGGAATTTTTTGGTTTGGAAGAGACCTTCTTTACAACTCCCCTGCCATGGGCAGGGAGATCTACCACTAGACAAGGTTACCCAAAGTCCCATCTAACCTGGCCTTGGACAATTCCAGGCATGGAGCAGCCACAAGTGGCCAAGGGAGCCCAGCTTACTCTACATGAAAGGAAGGCAAGAAATGCCTCAACAACACAATATGTATGGACAAGAGGTTTAGTGTTGAAGGCTGTTAAGACTTCTCTGTTAAAGCCCTACAGTGGCTCGGACCTAAAGTTAGACTAACACAGCCTTGAACTAGACACCTTTAAAGCTGTGGAGGTTAAACATTGGAATCCCTTATGGAGGAGATAGGTGAGCTTTGACATAAGATCAGACAACACATTAAAGTAATGCTTCGATCTGTTTTCAGGGTAATTTCTTCAGTTTCTATATGTGTTATGACTGAGACAAGACTCTTCCCTTTATCTCCTTTGTTCCCTTTCTCTCTGAAAAATACCTTTGATTGCAGTGTACTATCATATTTAACAGCTACACATTTGTGCAACAACTGTGATTGAATCCTGTTTAGGAAGACTCTTTATTGAGGCTGAGCAGAATTATTTTTGCTTGAGGAATAAACTTGCTTTATTCTTTTCTCCCCAGCATCAGCAACTGCCAGCAATAGGAGACAAGGTGCTGAGCCCAGGGAACAGGGCTTTTTGTCAGCACAGAGAAATCCCCTCGGTCCACTGAACATTTAGTACCTCTTTCTTGGAATACCACCTATCTGGGGACAAAAGAAATTTTCCCACCAGACAGAGGTAGTGAAACACTTCTGGCTTTCATCTTTCTCTGCAGCGTGAGGGTGGAAGGAAACCCTCCAGGGCTTTAGCCCTCCAGTCATCTTCCCAGTGGGGTCTTTGCCTGTGGAGTCATGTTTTATACTCTGGACGCTAATATACAGACTGAAGTCTTATAAATGAAGTCTTTGGTTTTGACACAGAATACTTGACAGATGCACAATGGTGTGTTTTACAAGTCTGTGCAAGGTGATCTTTTGATCTCCTCTTGGCCTAAGGAACAGATATATAGGTATGAAAACCATTGACTCCCTGACATGTACCTCCTCTAGTGACCTGCATGCTGTGAGCAGAAATACCCCAGGCACTTATTCTTTATGAGCCTTCAAGCAATTTGAAAACATCACCTACACAATTTTTTTCAATCTTTACAAAGAGTTTGAACCCAAAAAAGAGGCATGGGGATCATTACTAAAAAATAAAACAGTCAGTGCTTTATGTAACTGCAAGGTATACAAGTACCTCTGTTCTTCAATTGCACAGTAATTGCTGACTGTTCAAGCTCACGGAAAATGTTTAAAGGCAAGTTCCATGCATCTCATGTTTTTAAAAGACATACATGTAGTAGCTTTATTTGCACTGTAGCAAGCTGGATGTTTTAGCATGATCTCTCCTGCTCCAGTTGCAACCCCAATGCGTGTTTAAAAATAGTCTCAAATGTGTCAGGCTGGCATATAAGCATATTCATATGGAATCTGTTTCAAACACTGAAATAGGATGCTCTTTACACTTATTTGAGTATAAAGGGTTTTGATTTTAAGGGATTTGGGTGTAACAAGTACATTAATCAATTCAACCATTTGACTGTGCTCCTTACGGTGAACACGAAGTGTGCTTTCTCTATAAATAATAAGAGAAAATTACTTTTAAAGTGAGTAAATCTAGTATAGACCTCAGGAAATGAAGTCTATTTCCCCAGTCTTAAGATGTAATGAATTTGCCTTTTCTCTTTGGAAATTCTTTAATCCTTTTTATTTGTCTCACACCAACTCTCTCCCCCCCTCCCCACCAAATTAACACTTGGTAATTTAATGTGAAAACTTCTAATATCCTTTCCTTTTTCACAAAGAAGTCCATAAAATTACAAGAGTTATTTCTACCTACTCAGTGGCCTCAAATAATTTCTGTTTTATTCCTGTGAACAGTTTCAGCTACAAGCTCCAGTCTGTAAATATCCGCCCTTCCAGTCAGAGCAGACGGAAAGCAGTGCAAGTTGAAATTATATTTGAGGATTGTATGATTTTCTCAACTACCTAAGCAAGCAAAGAGAAACAAGAACTGAAATATTTTTATGCCTATGAATTGTTCAAATGCTCCAATACTCTGCTTTATAGTAAGTTTACTACCTGCTAATATAGTCTAATAATGACAGAGAACTGGAAAGAGAAGGCTTTATAATCATATACTTCGTTTCAGCTTCAAAAACTATTTGATTTAAAATGAAAAATCTACATAGACCTGTGCTTTCAGAAACAGCATCTAGTTTTAGATTTACATGGGTGTAGGTTAACAGATTTTAACCAAGAATTCCAGCAATTACAAATGCAGAGTCACAACTCAGTTACCTACTCTGTGCCCACTAACTCTGCTTGTGTTTTATAAACACTTAGTGTTCTACATAAGTGTTGAGACTGGATGGCGTTTGGAAGGAGAACTGAAGTTTTTTTCAGTGTTTCACCCAGCTGATGTCGGTGACTTTTCAAGATGATACAGATGACCTCTTCAGTGAACTGAAGGAGGTTTTTTTCAGGTTGGGTTTCGGATATTGCATGAAATGCTAGTCTCAAGCCATTTTCTTTATCTGACACAGCTCAAGCCCATGCAGAAAGGTCAAGTAACTTGCCCTAAGTGACAAAGTGACTGAGTGGCTCCTAGACCTCTGCTCTCAGCTACTAGACCTCCCATGCTCCTCAGTCACGTCCCACAGAAATTCAACAGCCTGTGCCATTAGGAAAGTGTTACTGCCTCAAGTCACGTGTTGCCAAAACTGTGTCTGGAGGGGGAAGTCAGTATCTAAAGGTGTAGAAAAACATGACTTTTGCCCTCATCAACAAGCTTGCAAATGCCTGTTTTCCTCCCTCCTCTCCCGCCATCCCATCTGGTTCAATAGCTATCAGTGCACCCCCCCTGACCAGCAGCCTGCCCCTGCCCCAGCACCTTTCCTAAGACAGCAGATTGCAAAATATACTTCTGCTGTGGGGCTTATTTCTTTTCAGTCGTAACCTCCTGACTCATTTAATAGACTCAGTATCTGGGATGGAGCCCAAAACTTTGTAGCTGGATCCCATTTTCTGTCCCTAAGGGCAATTAAGTCCTTCAAGCAGTGCAAACAGCTTGAGACCCCTCTAGTGTTGCCTGCTTGATCCAGGCGAGGCCATTGAAAAAGAAAGAAAAAGCCTATTCTGTTGAAGTTCTTATATTCCCCACAAAATACTGGTGCTTTGTTTTAAAAAGTGGTCTTAAAAGATCTCCACATACAATATAAAGCAGCCAGCCATCCAGCCCCAGACTTTAAGTGTCTTATAGGCACAGGTTAGTCACAGGGCTCCCACTGACTTTAATGGGAGTTTTGATACAAAACCTATTTGCAGGGTATTGGTAATCTGAACGTACAGATTACCAATAAAGAGAAAGTTTTAGAGAAGTAAAATGTCTTGAGGGGTTCAAGCTAGTGGAAAAACTCTGTGATGGCATGACAGCACAGCTCAAATCTTACATTACTCTCGAGTGTCTGAGTGGGTTGGTGAAGCCAAGAGTCCAGAGCTCTGGTGTGAGATTTTACATGCTGTCTTATTTCCACGTCTGAAGAGTACCGAAAATGCCCCTGCAGTATTTCAAAAGTCTTTATGATAGCAAATATGTGGATAGGAGACAAAAAAATTTTCTCAAGCTGTTTCTTAAGGTAAAATGCAATACTACTTTTTAAATTATGGCTATCTTTGAGGGAATTTTAACTTATTAATACTGGTTTGCCACATATAGATAGAGGCTGTTATTTTCCTAACCTCTCTGAATATTTAGCATTCCAGCAGAGGCATTTTTTTATTGGCTTGTGTCATAAATCTCAGTGTCATGGGTCTTTTGTGCATACTAAAAAGTTAAAGAGGTTTACCAACTCAGCAAAAACACACATAACTGTAAAGCTACAAGAATAGATTGGTTCTGAGATTTTGGGAAGAAAAAAAAAAAAGACCAGAATTATGGCTTGATGGGATAAATCTGCAAGGAAACAACTGCATTAGCAGTAGATATTTGTAAGTGATTAGGTATGTTTGTTAGAATGATCCTTTGGAAACCAAACATACACATGTCCAATTGTCATGCAATACATCTCTTTTTCTCTCAAAGGACTTATATCTTAATTTTAGACTTGACACTTTAAGTGTGTAAGTGGATCAGCTCAAAGAGCAAATCACTTTTCTCATTGAGAACACGAACAGTTTAGCAGCACCACTGTGCATCCTAGTGCCCTCATTGCCTCTGTTTTTGGAGATACTACAAAAGCAGTAAGTTTTTCTGTCAATGCTCTTAAAAGAGAGAGGAATCAGTGAATTAGTTGAATTCAGAAATCATTTCAAGCAGTCTGTCACCTGCAGAGGATTATGAAGAGGTTGCTGTACAGGGAAGGCAGTCAGCTATACAATGTCAGCCTAGATTGCATACTAGACAACAGAGGTAGCTGAAATCTGATAGTGTGTGAAGAGAGAGCTGGTAGATTTATTCAAAATGTGGAGCAAACCGGCTACACAAAAGTAGGAAGAATAACTTTAACAGATGGTTGTTCAGGAAGGCTCAGAAAAGAGAAGATCGCAAATATCAGAGTAGGACATGCCCAGGAGATAAATAGATTAAATGGAAAGAAAATATGGATTTTGCTGCTCTGTAGAAAAAGCAGTGACAAAATATTCTTATGTCATGCAGGTGGGGTGAACAAAAAAAGCAGATGTCAAATGGGATCAGCTGGGAGGAGCAGAGTCTGTTCTAAACACCACAGGAAAAAATATCTAAAAAACACCAGCTATATATATGTCTGTGCCTGAACAACTGATAAAAGCTGCAGAGTTTTCCAGGATTCTGTTCACTGCTTATCTAGACGGGAGACCCGGCCAAAATGTACTGTACTGAGGCTCCTTTTTGGCCAACATTTCTGCACTTAGTTCCATGGAAACTATGGTATGGACAGGTAGGAGAAAAAGGCCTCAAGTGCACATCTAGATCCCATCCCATCCCAGATCTGGGATGCGTCCAGGACCTGCACTTGGACCCAGAAGCCAGGAAGCACTGCCAAATCCCACAGTATTCACATCATCTTATCCCACAATATTCACATCGTCTTAGCAGAGCGCAGGAGGATCGTGAAACCATCAGTGTCATGCAGCTGTGAAAGAGGCAAAATGTTCTCCTGGGATGGAGCAGAGGAGGAATTTCCAGTGGAGATAAGGAAGCACTAATGCCTTAGAGAGGCCTTGTCTGGCATAGTGTACTCAGTGTCCTCCACGTTGGAGGAAAACTGACTTGCGCAGGAAGATGTAGAGACAAGAACTACTTGGGTGAAGGGGAGACACTGAAGAAATCAGTGAAAGACAGAGCTGGGTATTTTAATCTCCCCATAAAGGAGAAATGATCACTATTTTGACACTTGGGGACATAAATGCCTGCAAATCACCATCCATTTACTCCTCAGAGCTTACCCACCATCTCCTGTTTAGCCTATCTGGAGGATTAATAACATCACCATCAGCTACAGCTTGCTGCCATTTTCCCCTCCATGCCTTAGCTACGATTAAGGTAGAGGGGAATTTTAAGGTTTCCCCAGGTGGAGGCATGTTTGTCCAAAATAGCTGTGTTGTTCAGGCCCATATTACTTGCTCTCTCCATAAATTTAGCTACTTCATGGTAGGTTTGGTTTTAATTTTTTTTTTCTGGCACATGGCATTTGGTCCCACAACACACCCAGTGGCTCAAGCCAAGAATGACACTTAATTTTCAAGCAGCCTTATTGATGGTATTATAGCTAATATAAATTATACTGAAATATTTAAAATAGCAGCAAGTTCATTTTGTTGCCCAAAAATAGTATATGAAAGACTGTGTATTTTCTTTTAATCATTTTTACTGAATAGATAAACACTTTGCAAGCAATTGTTTCTCAAGCAAAGCCAAGACAGGTATTAGATAGCAGAGCTTATTAAACATTTGAGTTTGGGAACGTTGATACACTGAGAAATGCTATGTTTTCATTCAAAAAAAAAAGAAAAAAAAAAAAGAAAAAAAAAGAAAAAGGCAAACCAGCCAAAAACTCTCTAATGAGCCTGACAAGAGCTAGACACTTTTTAGGAGGAGACACATCTGGGGCTAGATTATCGATTTGGGCCCCCTGCCCAGCTTCACTCAGGGACCGCCAAGTTTGCCCATCTGTGCATACGCTTTGTGAAGTGTTTGCCCTGTGCAGAGGGCCTTCAGCACAGAGACCACCATCCAAACTCCACTTAAATCCTCAAAACGCAGCCCAAAACAGACTTAAAGTGACACAGACCCATGTGCAAACTCTTTACAGAGGAGTAAGCTAGGTCGTTTTTCAGGCATTGACACCTGCGTGCACAGCTGATAGATTCTCACACCTGGCTAAACAGATGATTGAGTTTGCACCTGGAAAATCCATTTTAGAAATTATTTTTACATGTATGAACTGTATGACGTTACAGTCTCTCTAGGAGTTTATGCATGGAAAAGACCATGTGCAGGACTGGTAATCTGAGGTAAAGGTTATCTCTCTATGCACAGGACAAAATAGAAATTTGGGATAAGAAAAGCAGAATCCTGTGGATCTCAAATCTTATAAAAAAAATCTGGAAGAAGGTTTTCCCCCCTTTAATTCTATCACTACTTGAAAACAACTTAAGGCTACAGCCTAACACAGCCATGTGTTAACCTCTCTGCCTTTTCCAGACTTTGTCAAACTTTTTAAAGTCTTCACACCCTACAGTTCTGTATCTCAGATTTCCCAGTCTGAACTGGAACAGACAAAATTACAAGCACTCTGGTCCATTGCATCCTTCCTCTGACTGAGCAGCCCTAATTCTTCTCCCCAGATCAATGAGCCAAAGTCGAATGGATGCCTAGACAGCAATCCTGAAGCTTGCCTCCCTGCTGCTGCATCACGGAGCTGTGATGGGATACACAGCCACAACCCCAAAATGGCTGAGCCTCGGGGATGGAAAATTAATTTCACAAATATCAACCTTAAAAGATTCTAATTTAATAAGCTGCAACCATATGCTATGCCCATGAACTGTGGGTGGAGACCCATGCCTACTCCAAACTTAAATGGACCAGAGCAGACAGAAAATCCTCCTCTTACTTTGGAGCCATTATTTATTTTCCTCATCTTCACCATAGTATTGGATTTATATTTCCATCTGTCAGCAATAAGATGCAGGTAATACCAGAGGCTTCCAGGATTTGCACTGAACACTTTTGGTCTTGAAAACATTATCCAAAACACTCTGCTGGCAGCAGTGACTGGAAATAACCCATGCAGGAGATCCCAGTGAGGATGGTGACATGTCAGAAGAAGGAATCTATGTATTTTTGCCATCACTGTTGCTATAAGAAAAGTAAGAATTAAACAGAAATGAAACAGAGCAGTCAAAAGGCTATGACAGTCAGGGAGCACCAGGATTTCCTGGAAAGGCAGTGAGAAGCACCTCCAGGAATAATTGGTGAGACTATACCACACTGGATATCCCTCACCATCCAGCACCTTGCTCAGTGAGCTAGGAAATGCCTGGCTGCAAGCATCAATTTGGAAACGCCAATGGAATTTTGCTTAAGAAAGACAAAATAGGACTGACCCGTTAGGTGTGAGAATTGGCAGCCCAGCTGCCTGGAAAATGCAGAGCTGGTGGAGGCCACTAATGAAACAGAAGTTTTTCTGCTGCGCCAATCAATCATTTAACACCTTTGTCAGTTTGTGCTACCCACATAACTTTAGCTGGATGTTCAAGAACAGAGGCTACATATAATTTTGTAGGAAAATGTGATGCCACGTTCAGTGATGCCTCACTTGAGTCTGAATGGGTCCCTCATTTCTAAGGTCTTCCATCTAGTCACTGCTGAAAATGAGTGGGAACATGAGAAAGGAAAAATGGAAGAAGTAGGAGGAAGGATAGAAAGAAATCCTTTGTCATTTGTTGGTTGCAGCCACAGAAAAAAAGAACATAGCTCCTTGGTCTACCTATGAGTCTCATGGCCAGCTTCTTAGAGGCAGTAAGAAAGAGATGCAAGAAAGAGATGGAAAGCAGTAAATGATTGTAGAGATGTGTGGTTTGAGGGAAAACAAAAAAAGATCCACCATTATCCAAGCCTATTACAAACACGTAAAACATTACTCTGAAAACGTGAGTGCTAATGGTGAGGCTTGTGAGTAAGCACTGCACTCAAAACTATTCCTAGCTGCCATTTTTTACCGTGTCAAAATTGCTTGCTTTCTGCAGCAGTACTTTCTGTCAGTCCTGAGATGAATCCAGAAATTTCAGAGTAAAGCTGAGTTTATTTTCCCTAGTGAGGTCATCAGTCAAAATTAATTCTCAAGTGGATTTGCAAAAGTATAGCTTATTCAACATCTGTAAATGGCTTTATTGGTATTTAGAAGAACTAGAATCATCTCCTTTTCTGCTTTTCAGCAAAATCTGAAAGGCTATAGGGAATTAAAAGTCACACCCCCTCCCCCAAAAAGCCAGCAGTTATGATTTTGAACAAAACCCAAGAACAGATCTGCTGACAAAAATCTTAGTAAGGGTCAGGATGTTTACATTTATATCTACATTTTTGCCTGAAAATGGTAGTTACGTCTCACTGAGGCGCACTCTTCATCCCCTGCCCCATGGACATTGGGTCTCCCACACATGGAGTTCTGCCCCAGCATAATGGACTCAGATCTTGACCTTTCTCTGAGGGCAGGGAAGATGATCGTGGTCTTGCCTAGCAGCCCATCGAGCCTGAGTCCTTTACAACTTCACTCCCAGCACTCAAATCAGATGGGTTTATGTCCCCGTAGTTTCAGTGTTTGCTTTATCCAAAGAGGAGAACATCACTGGCTTTGCCTATCGCTTACAGACAACAGGCAGGAGGATGGGAGCATTTTTCTTCCCACCCCTCTTTTACCCTTCCCCCAGCACCTCCATGGGTTTTGGCATCAGAGAATCAAACTGCATCATCAGCTTATTATATCTGACCACTTGATTTTTAAAAGTCTACTTTTAGGCTGCTGAAGTTTTTTGAAATTAGCTTAGCATCTGTGCCCATCAGCTCCTGTGTTTCTTTGTAATAAACTTATTAAAACTGTGTGGTTTTGTTCTGTGGATTTATTACTTGGATGCTTTTCAAACTCCTAATCTTGGGTTTCTTGAGACCTTAAAATGTTAGAGAGTTTAGGTTAATCTTTTTGCTTTTATATTCTCATCATTTTGGTCCACTAAAAACAAAGTATAAATAATTGGTTCTACTCCTATCTGCTCTGCCTAAAGTTTTGATAACTTAAATGCAGGCAAATTCTTCTCTGAAGCCAATTAAACTGAAGACTTTTGTAAAGAACAGAACTTGAAGTGGAAAAAAACAGATTTCATATATGAAATAATGTAGGATTCCATTCCTTTTACCACAATAATAGCCTTGAAGGGTTTGCTTTCACAAATAATTCAACCCCAGTGAAAGTGATATAACTCAGCTGAAATCAGAGCAACAGCTCTGAACTTTGATTCACTGTTTTGCTCAAATAGTTTAAACTTTCAGCGACGTGTGATTTAATAAAGACAAAGTGGAATTGTCTATCCTAGCAGCTACCAAGTAATTTAATACACTCTCTTTTCAGCTGTAGATAAACAGAAAATACCGTGACAAGGCTGCATCAGCTATAGAAATATTCACTTGAGAAGGAGACTGATCTTGGAAGTCCTTCTAAAATAAAGTGAATGCTGTTGCTCCCATGAGCTCATTTTCCCCAGCTGCAGAGTAAGGATGAGGTGTAGGAACCACGGTGGGGATCAGAGGGGATGGTATCCTCTGCTGTACCAGAGTGCTGTGTGACAATATTGACCTGCCACACAGAAGTTTGCTATCATTGACCCAGATTAATTAGAAAAGTCTATGGTTTAAATATGCATTTCAAAATATAGGAGGAGAATTTAAAAAAAAAATTAAATAAAGGGAAAAAAAACCAGTACAAGAACTGAGGGAGCTGGAATCTTAATATTTAGATATTTCCCAATGATTTATATGGGATTTATTCCTCCATGTTTATCTGAAGCTCAGTGAACTGACAAAGAGCAAAGCAACATGCCTTTTTCCCAGGTTTTACTCCCAAGGCTAACTTACATGGGAAGTATGATGCCACTTAGTCCTTCTGCTCGTTCAGTCAGTTCCAGGCAGGTACAGGAAAACCTGGAATAAATACAATTTTTCCTTCTTCAGTGTGCTGGTATGGTTTTCAGAGGGGTACACACAGTTATTTCTGTGCCTTTTGCATTACTGCCATTTCAGAGGGTAACTGATACAAGTCAAGGAGTGGTTATAAGTTTATATGTGGTTTTCTGTGCATAAAACACCCTGTTCTTGCGTGCCCACCATCAGAAATCAGACCTTAGATGTTAATAACCAAAAGAGCCAATACCTTGGGGCAAACCAGAAGTTACTAAGAATAGGACAAGAACTTTCTAGGAATTTTCTATTTGACTAGTAAATACACCATATTTGCTCCCTTGCTGCTGCCTTTAGTCAAAGAGAAGTTCTAGAGGTATTACTTTGGCTAAGTTAAATTTACTTTAATTTTTGAACATTAAATTTGCAAGTTAATTATAAGAATGAACACACAGAGGCATTTTGGTCAGTAACTCCAATAATCAGTCATTTTATACTTCATTCAAAAGCATACCTTTCATGTCACAAATGCTAAAAGCAAGAAACAAATTACTGTCTTTATTCTGGACTCTATCAGTGAAATAAATTGATTGATTTTGATGGACTTATGTCACTAGACGCTTGCTACAAGGAAAATCAGGAACGGCTCTGGTTTTGGTGGTTGGTTGGTTGGTTTTTTTCCAGTATATACCTTTAAAGAACAGCTGGCAAAAGTACCTGAGTATCAGTAATCATTTAATAAACTAGCATCAAAACTCATATGTTCACCCCATGAGGTAATTCCACAGCTCTAGGAAATGGCGCAGGAGAGATAGGAGCTCCTCAAAGGACAGCTGAAAATAACCAGGGGGCAATCCCAACTGTGATGATAAAATTATACAGAAGATTCTTCAAAGAACAGTGTTATTAAAGGTTTCTTCTAAATGACCAGAAGCAAGACCTGGCCGTTAAGAGTGCAGTTATTATTGCTGAGATAATTAGCTTCTAGAAAGCTTCTTGGAGTATATGTAGCTTCCTTTCTTCTAAGGAGAATTAACATTATTTCATTTCAGAAATTAATTTCATTTGCCTTCTTTAGATTAGGGCCAAAGCAAACATATAAGAAACCTTGGGGCCAAATAATACATTTTTAAAGGAAAAAAAAGTACTCCTAGTCTTTAATGGTTTTTTTGCATTTAAAGCCATACAATTCATCGTGTTCTCCTCATGGAGGAGGAAGTTTCAAGCTAAGTAGAGAGAGCAGAAGTTGCAGAGCTATATTTCCTTCTACTTCATGTAGTAGACATACTGAAAGATGATCTTTGGTCCTGAAGGTAAAAGAATAATCTCCTTTTTATTAAAGAGGTGAATCAATAAGAAGAAATAGAAGTTTTACTTAGATATTTAGACAGTACCTGGAATAAAAGAATTCAACTCCAGTCCCCATTTTTAAGCTCAGTTTACTCATTTTATCCACTAACTCTGTAACAGGAATAGGAAATGCCTATGCCTAATCCAGGTGTTCCAGAAGATGCTGTCATTAGAAAGTTGTTTTCATCCTCTTGGTAGCTGTAATTGCAGCATTAAGTGAAGCACAGCTGAATTCTTTCAGCTCATTTTCCTCTGCTCTGGTGAGGCTTTCCACTGCCTCACTATTCCATATCAAACTGCACTTCTTGTGTCATTTACTTCTGGTCCTATGTAGCATTCAAAAATTAGAGGAGAAATGCTTCCTGTGGTGTCTGAATTCCACCTGCTGTGCATGCCCTAATGTGAACCTCTCATAGCTGCTCACTACTAGCAAGGGACTCCTTAAAGTACAATTTCCTATGCTGAACCTCATGGCTGTGGGGTAGAAGCAGGAAACCTTTCACCACAGGGTAAGAGGTATTAGTAGGGTACAGCTTCCACCTCTCTGGGGAATACACTTTAAAAGCAAGCAGTGAGATGCCTCCTGCCTTTTGTGGAGATAGATCTTCAGTTTTGTAGAGCCCGAGGCCAGGAGATAAATTTTCTGATCTGAGTTCTTAAGTATTTCTTATTTCTTTCCCCCCACCTTTAGTGACATGACTGATTATTGGAATAAGGCAGGTGAGGAGGATGCTTGCTCAAGATATTTACTGCTCTCCTATTACTATGACTTCCCCCCACCTCCACAACTATTTTACCCGCTCACCAAACAGTAAGTACATGGAGAGGAGCTGTCAGGTACACTTGCTCTCTTCCACTAAACATAGTACTGAGCCCTACCTTGCTCACAGTGCAGTGGAGAAAAAAACATGAACCCTCAGTAAGGAGTCAGGTTGGAGCAAGAAATAGATACTGAGTCTCATCTCCAGGTCAGCTCCAATGATGCTCATACCATAAGTTTTTATAGTAAATGTGGAATTTTGCCCCGAAACAGTTTTTGTGACTTACTGTAAATATGAAGACTTAGTTCATTTCCCAACTTAAATTCCATCTTTGATCCCCTTAGATATAAAAAAACCCCATTGTCAGCACTCAACATTGATGGCATATACCTACTGAATGAGTGCCTTCCTCCTGTTGGGCTGCATGTCCTAGGACCACAAGGACAGCACACTGTTCATGGCTTTATCTGGATGCACGCATCTTCTCTGTACCTGGAAAAGTTACTTCAGTGTCTTGGTGTTAAGTTGGCATCAAGCCTTATGCCAGACATTTTATTTTGGATTCCTTTATTAAATTGTCCTTGTGTGAGGATGTTTCTCCCTTTCAGTCCCCCTAGGGCTGGTTCACCCAGGCTTATTCACTCTCCAGACAGCCATATAAGAAGCTTTTCTGCCTGATATTAAGTTAGTTTGCTTTAGCTGGATGAATTCATGGGCTACTTTGTGTGGGTCTTCCAGGTGCTACAACTCTAAATTGTCTAAAAGCTCAGGTGCCTGTTGAGGTCAATGTATGTGCAACAGACAACAAAGAAGCTTCAAGTTCTGGCTTGCTGGGAGTCCTGGAAACACAGAAGCATTGATGTCCTCTGGTCTGGTAAGGGAGCCTTGACTTGGACATCCATATCTGCATCCTTTGAACATTTGTATTGCAAGGGATGAAGAGTGTGGGGAAGAGATGAGGGTAGCAGGGATGCACGGCTGCATCCTCATGGGATCTGGTGGCTAAGCACAGAACAGCAAAGACATAAAACAAGGAGTAATGTGTATGAATAAACCCTTCTGGGGGAACAAAGAAACCTCTGCCTGGAATCTGGCCCTTATGGCAAACCCTTAAGTGCCTGCCTCAGCCATGTTCCAGATCTGGGTTTATTGACCTAAAATTCTAGGCACATGCGAGAGCGTTTAAGAGAGGCATGTGCTTCATGTCACACTTATCTTTCAGAACAGGAAAAAAGAGGACAATTGTTTTTTCTCCATGTTTCAGTTTCAGCCAAAATCTGAAAGGAATAATAGACTAGTATCGAGGTCCCCTCCTTTAGGCAGTTTTTATGCTAGACAAAATTCAAACCAGAAACTATCCTTCCATAAAAACAAATGCAGAAAGATAAAAACTTTGTAGCAGAAAGTGGAAAATAATGGTTATATACTGGATTTCCCCATAGCTGTTTGAGTATTGGTATGAAAGTAATGAACAAAAAGAAATTGAGCTGTAACATTTGGATCTGGACTGACTGCACTGAAAGTTTTGATTTGGCCCCCAAAATTCTGGGTTGTTAGTAAGGGATATCTCAAGACTGTGAAAATCTCACAGTGAAAGAATGTGAGATCAGGTCAGCAAGGGAACACTTCCTCACCATGGCATGAAAGGTTGAATCTGGAGGTATTAACCAATTCAACAACAGAACTCTATTGGGGTTGCAATAATATCAAAGCCAAATGTGTCCTCTTCAAAATCAGTTGCCACGCGGAAGCTTTCTGCTCACTATTTTTAATATGAAGAAACTGAGCTGAAATCCAGAGTTATGATGTTTGGTTTGTTAATTTACTCTGCTTACTCAACCTCATATGTCAGGAATCTCAGAGCATCGCTAGAAGTACAGATGTCAGCAGTTGGCAGCCAGTGATTTCCGGCTGTTCCGAGGTCATTTTTCTGTTGGATTCCCCCTGTGAAAGGTTTCAAATTCACCATTAAACAATATCACATTTCATGCCTGCTTGCTACTTCAGGTCCAGGAACTAAATTTCTTCTGAGCAGTGTAACAGTAAAAGCCAGAGAGGCTGTTTGCTTTTTGATGTTGGATGGTTCCTAGGTATGACTGCAGTGCCATAAACTGTTTGTACCTGTGATCAAATCACACGTTATAAAATAGCCAACACACACGACTGCTTACAAATGGATCAGAAAAAGGAAAAGAAAAAAGAAAAAACAACATGATTAATTTTTTCAAAATAGGATAATAATTAAAAACCATTTACTGACTTTAGATTAGATTTCGAAGCAATATTTTGTGCTGATTTTATTTTTACTAGCAAACACAGCTGCTAGATACACCCAAAGAAATCTGTTTCATCCCTGTATTATCACTTCATTACATTTATGTACTTGGAGCTTAGCTTGAATGTGCAGGATTGAACAGGAATAATGGTACTCTTACTCCACATTTCAGTGTAGCTATAAAGTTAGGACACTCTGGATTTGAAGGGAGTGAATCTGGCTCATGTTAAAAAAAGGGAAGTTGGACTAAAAATCAGTTATTGGAACAGGAATAATTTGCAAAATATGAGCAGTTTGTGTCGTAAATATAGAAAGAGAAATTTCTCAGAAAGGTGAAAGGTCTTGCTTGTGCTGCTTTAGTAGTGAGCAATGATAAGGCAAGAATACACAAAAAATGTTAAACTTTGTTTTACAAAAGAAAAGGGAAATTGTGGGTTTAGTGGAAGATGTACTGATTTTCCTAAAATGCTGCTACTTAAAAATCCAGCTTTTCAAGAAGATCCCACTGTATTTCAGTGCCACACAAACAAGTGAGGGAGGAGAAATTGAAGGACATGAAGGTTGCAGTGAGCATCAGGCAGATCCACAGCTTCCTTCTGTGCCTGACCAGCAGCTGTGCAAACCCCTTTGTTTTGGGAATAAAGCACTCAGCTGGTACCAAATCATACAGCTCACTCCACAGTTCTTGTGGAAACGTATGTCTGAACTGTCTTGTACACAATGGTAATCTGTAAGTGTACATGTGTGAAAACTATCTTTCAATCTATTATTAATAATGTGTTAAATATATAAGGATATTTTATGTATAATGATAATATGAAAATTAATAAAGAAAAAAAACTTAGATATCAAATAGAAAAATAATGTATATGAAGTAGGTCAGTGTGTCTAAATACTCTCAGCTCCCACTATAAAGTTCTTTTCACCCTGAAAATCTGTGAACAAACATGCATTGAATATATCAGTGGTCTGTGATGTCACCCAGGGAGAAATGTAATGGACACATTTCATCATTCATTATGATTTTTTTCTTTTTTTTAAAGGTGGGAAAATCCACTGCTACTTTTCTGTCATTTAAGCAATGCAGATGTCATGCAGATGAACTTAATAGTGTGGGGCTGTGAGCTGATCGTCTGAGCTATTGCTGATGAGCATATTCTACAATCAACAATAATTAATCAGTTAGCTTAAAAAAAAGTTAGTATACAGTTAGTTAGTATACAGTGGTTTTCACCTCCAATAAATCAATCTGTATAAAAACATAAACATACAAGAAAATGTTTATAGATGGAAACTCTGACCTAAGGCTTTAAACAGACTCAGACCACCAGAGTTTTGTCATCTTAGGATGCACATGCCTAATGCAAAGAGTTGCCTAAATGGCACTGGGGACTCCTCAGAGCAAAGCCCTTTGTGTCAGGAATATTTAGCAAGTGATATTCAATGTTAGCAGTGGCACTCATTACAGCAGATGTTTTTAACTGAAAGGACAGGAAAAAAAAGTAATGGAGGTTTTTTCCTACAGCTATTAGTTGGGCATTAAGGATGAATGGAAGAGGAAAATAAGGGAAAGGCCTGTAGCAATCAACTGAACTAAGCTGCTAAAGTCAGAATAGACATTATTTCAGCAGAGAAAGAGCTTCCATTCAAGCAACACGAAACCAGTTTTGCAATTTAAGTAACACAAAATGCACAAAAAGAGCAACAAAAGATTATGATTTATATTATTATTTGTTTTTTTCAACTTCCCTTTCAGGCGGACAATTAATCCCTCTGGAGCTGCCAAGTTCAGGGTTTCAGACGTGAAAAAAAGGGGAAGGAGAGGTGAGACAGTTGACAAGTCCTTTTTAACACGTCTTTACTTCAAAATAACATCAATGCATTTTAAGAAAGTATATGTTTGTATTTCTCACTGGAGCACAGCTTATACAGCATGTTTCAAGGCACACTTCCACCAAGGCAAATCAAATACACAAATATGTATAAAAGAAAATAAAATATATAGGTGCGTTTAAAATACTGTTGAAAACAAATGGATATTCCACAGAGCACGGGCTATCTCAGAGCAAAGGGAAAGTATTCCACATTCATTCATTCATTATGGAATGAATGAGTCTATATGATTATATAATATATTTTCTCAATGGGTTTTCTAATGTAATCTATATTAAATGAGCTTTCTAATAATCATCCATAATATCATATATTCTAATAATAATATGTGGGTTTCCTAATAACAAGCTATATTATTCATTCATTATAAAATCATTCTATGATTGTATAACATGTTTCCTCAATGAGCTTTTCAGCCTGTTAATGCAAATTTTCACATTAAGTGTCTCACTGCACTGCTAAATTCACAAAAACCATTCCCATCAACTTTGGATTAGGATGGAAGCAGACACAGAACTGTTGCATGGGCAGCACTTCAGATGAGGATGCTGCAACCAGGTGCAGGGGACCCTCCAGTTGCTTTGGGAGCAGAGGGATGAACTGGGACATCATCTGCCTGGCCTCTGGCATGCTGCTGATGGCAGAGGCAGCAGCACAGGAACATGCCCACGCACACCAGGCTGCAGTTCCAGATGCAGTCGAAATTACCAGCTAATTTTTTTTCCCTGGTCTGCTTATAGAAACATAGATAGGTGATTACAGGGCCTGTAAAAGCTGTTTACATGACTTTTACGACTTTGTTTTTTAATGGAAATGGTATATTCTGTCATTTCAGCTGAAAAAGCTCAAACATTTACTTTGGAAAGAAATCATAAGGAGCCAGAGCTGCCACTGAAATGCAACAAAGATAAACATTACTTTATGGTAATTAATTGATAAGGCAGATAAAAAAAGCTTAAAACAAAACAAAAAAATCTTGTAAAGCTAAGGTATTTTTTTTATTCCTCTGCCATGAATTGCCTCTTTATCCTTCAAACAGGGAGAAAACAAGGGGATTATTTTTGGTCTCTGGCACAACCTATATGTTATAACCACTACTTTTTTTTTACAGCCTCTTTAGCTCATTAAGGTATCAAAAGTTTCACTCAGCTTTATTCTGCGTAGGATGCTGGGCACTGTTGGACATGGGATGCTTGGCTGAGGCTTCAAGTGCTTTACTTGCCAAACCTCTAATGCAAAGTTTGCCTTTGAAGTCTTTGCCTACTTGCCGGAGGACCACTGTGTCCTGTGATAATCCCAGTTCCTACTAAAAAGCTTAACCAGAAAAAGGTTCTTTGACCCAACTAATTTTTGGAGACAGAGATTTTGTAGCCTTGTGCCAGGGGGAAAGAAAATCACAACACCACTTTGATTAATTCGATACCTGTGTCAGCAAATGGATTGTTGCTTTTTCAGCAGCTGTCTGCTGTGAAAAACAGCTCTAACTCAGTTGGTGACATTACCTTCCTGGTTCCTGAAGATTTTAAGAAGGAGCAAGTGAAAAATTCAGGTTCATATCTACCCTGGAAAAATACAGCAAGAGCTTCATCACAGGGTGGCAGCTTTCTATGGTCATGACAGAGTGCTGAAACGATGATCTTGGAATCACGATTAATGGATGAATATGGAATACCATTTGGAAATATATATTTTTCAAGAAAATTTCTTTTTATTAGGCTGTTAACAACTAAGTTTCAAATATCCCTGGCCTGGAAATGAATAGTAGTACTTCATATTTTGCCAAAAGCTGGGGGAAAGCAGTTGCTCTTTGCATGTACTGTGAAGACCTCCAGGAAGACAAAGTTTTTGAATGAGTTTGTTCTTGACACCCAACAGGCAATCTTGTGGTGACCCATTCTAGAGGCTAAAACACCATAATGTTGCCAGAACAAAAGTCCCAAGTCAGATCATTTAAAGGAACTTCGTCTCAGGTGTCCCTATTTACTTACCTATGTTAAGAACTGTTGTTCTGTTGTTTTGTGCTGGAGATCTGGACCACTGCTCGTATCAGACACAAGGAATTGCAGACTAAAGATGGACTGCAGTTATAGGAGGAAAAAGAAAGAAATGTGGCATCATATGGGACCATCTGAAAGCCCTTAAACAGCATAACTGGTTGGTAAACCTTATGAATTGATTATTCTCTCTCCATTCTGGTTAGTCTTTCATAGAAATTTTGTCAGTTCTAATCATCTCTGCTTATTTCTTCTATTGATCCCCTCTGATTTCTTTTTAATTTCATTCTTTTTTTCAAACTCTTTAGGTCTCACTCTTTCTGCAACATACAAAACTGGTTTGCTTTACTGAATATTAACTTATTTTTATGCTTCTCGATATTCTCATGTGGAATGTATTCTGGATATATTCACATGGAAACTTACTGAGGATCCATGCTGTTATGTGATATTGTTGAAACTATATTTAATTTTTTTTTACTTTCATAGTATCTGAATGTCCTAGACAAAAAAATTAGATTTGTAACAAATTACAGTTATTCAGAATTACTGGACAATTGCAGGCAAAGACTCCACTAATTTAAATTAGGAGACTCCCCTTGAATAAGCACAAGACTGTGCACTGTATCTTGAGAAAGTTTTACATAATTTTTTTTTCCCTCAGGTGTTTAGTATGGATCCTTTAGATATTTGGTTTCTGACCATACTCAGCTGCTGAGGCCTCTGTAGAATTTCTTTAATTAAAGAATAAAACCTAAGGTTCCTGTTGTCCTGATCACTGTCTTTCAGAGCAAGCATTAGGACACTTGTATTTAAAGCATTATGTCTGGGAAACCTGAAGAAATTAATTTAAATAATATTCTGGGAAAGACATATTACAAATGGAATTTCACCAGATTAAAGACCAAATGTTAATAAAAGTCACATGAAACTAATGGATTGAGAACATTTTGTTCTCCCATTCATAGAGAGATAGTAGAAAAATACAATAACAGATAAAGAAATGTTAAAATAAGAAAGTAAAAGTTTTTGTTTGCTCTCAAACAAAGGATGCACAAATTTACATGAAATCATGAAGGCACACATATATATAGAGAGAGCGTCCTCAAAAGCTATGGAAAAGCTGTACTATAATAATTATATTTCTCATGCAGCAGTTAACATTTTTCTGTTTTACAGACAGTTTAGCTATGCAGTTACTACTCAGTCATCACATTAACATTACTGTTTCTTCAGAGCCTTTTCTCTGGCTCCATACACTTCATGCTCTAGATACTGCAGCTCCCAGCACTTAAAAATGATTTACACAGATTACACAATGCTTCATTTATGTATAAAAATTATACAAATGCACTGGAGTATGAATTGGCAAAACAGAGTCCGCTTTATGTAGTACATTTTCCAGTTTCCATAGTATTTTCCTAATTCTGTCAAGTTAATTCATGTACTGCTAGACACTTGACTTTTAAACAGACCCCAATTGCTGGTTCAAGAGCATTATACTGAGTGTTATTTGTTCCCCTTCATTATTATGCATTTGTAGATGGCAATAGTCATATTCCACCAAAGGAAAATAGTTTCCTACCATAGGAGTACTCTGGTTCTTTTCCTCAAAACTATGTGTTTTCCTTCATGAAGAGAAGCCTCACAAAGCCTAAACATAAGAGGGAACCAATAAGACACACCATAGAATTTCTCAGACTAATCATGGTACTATTGCTGAAAGCAACTTTTTTATTTTTTTCCCCAGTCATGTCTTTTTACCAATCCTTTTCTAGTCTTCCATTTCATCTCTCACTAGACTGGGCTTTATATTGCTGCCAGATGGTATTTCAACTTAAATCACTGAACTAGCCAAAGATTTGACCATACAGGTCATGCTGAAAAATAACTGGAGGCTGTGGTTCACTGGGATAAAAAATCACCGAGACCTGCATCCCAGTATGCAGAGTAACAACCAGTGAAGGTCTTGGCAGCTGCCAGGCTCAAAAAGAAAAAGGTTTGGAAGCATATCCAAACTATTGTTAACAAAATCTGAAAATTTCCAGCTGTTCCTGGGTGGTTATTATAAAGCTGATGTCTCCCTGGGTATTTCTGTCCCCTCTTGATCCTCTTGTACAGCTCAGAGCAGCAGGATGCTCACCTGGCCACCACACCTTGAACATCATCAGGACAAGAATATTCCCCTTTCCCCCAAATGTCCTCTTTCTGCTCACACCCACCACCTGCATCTGGTAAGTCTGATGAAAGGAGTGTCAGATGGGGAATCAGTAGAATATTTTTACTTGCAGGACAGGGTGCAGATGAATAAGACCTGAGCTTAAATTTGAGACACTAGATTGACCTTTAGACTAGATAATTTAACATGATCTGCCTGCTGTGCCTAATATGAGTAATAATATAATAATTAATGCTGAGCCTAATAGTTAATTATTTTCCCTTATTTTCCCATGCTTAATGCCTTCACCTGATGCATATCTTCATTCTTGATGCCCATGAGTGAAATCTCAGGCTAATCCATCCTGCTTTCCCCATGCTGTGAACTCCATGGGACAGGGCAGTTAACATCACAACTACCTTTCCCTTGGCTCCTATTGCTGAGCCATCTGCATCCAGCAAGGAGAACGTCTGTCCCATAAACAGAAACACCTATCAGATGCAATGAATAGTTCCATAGCTACATTTAAAAAATATTGATCTAAAAATATCAATGAGTTTAATGGATTTTCACAATTGCATTTGTACTGATGACCTTCGAGTTTGGCATTTCCTGCTTTTAAAGACCCGTGAAGCTCAGGGCTGGTACTTTCACCACGACTTTTACCCCAGCTCATCATCCATGAGCTGTCAGGAAATGCTTTCTCTATTGGTCGTTACTCCTTAACTTCATCCAGTGATTCCATCTCTGAAATGCACCTTGGGTGCATTTTAAAGCATTATAGGAGTATGTCCTAATGAAAATATTAGCAATGACTTTTTTTTTTCTCTCTCTCTAATGGGTGCTGTATGCTATTTGCACTTTTAGAGTAAAGGCTATTTCAACTTTTTTCCATTATACAATTCTCCCCCCCCCCCCACAATGGTTTATAACCATGTAATAAAAATTCACTCAGTTTAAATCTTGGCAAACAAGGTTTTAAGTTGGGAAAAAAGTCACTAAAGCCAAGTTGGACTTTAAAGAGTGTAAACTATGAGGGAAATTGAGTTTTCTTAAATACATTTTTGTGCTTATACAAATGAAAACCAGATTAATTCTTTATATTTATTGAACTTCGATTGCCATACACAAAATGCATTCACTACTGAATGTGTTTTCCTTGGTCCAAAAGTACAGGCATGCAAGGTATATTATTTATTGTCAGACTATGGATTGGAGCAAGGTGCTACCTAGGATAGAAAAATAATCATATTAATAATTAACTTAAGCTTGAAATAAAGCTTGTAATATGATTTTTTTCCAAGGTTGTCTACTTAAGTAATGAGGCTAAGCATTCATTTAAATGAAATGCAAATTATCTACCAGCCTCAAAAACTCAGGGGCCCATTTTAACTCACCATGGATGATCTATCATTTTTTTACTCATCACTAGGATGCCTTCAAGGAATCTACTGGAAGCAAGATGCTCTGATACATCTCCTGGTTGCTTTAGAAACACTTCTGAGATTGGTGAAAGACTGAAAACAGCCAACACTTCTGGATGAATACAACTGAAGAGTCACAGTGGCACTGTAGCTGCTGTTCACAAAACCTTCCTTTATTGTGACTAAACAAACACCTTATTGGTGCCATGTAGGAGAGATTAATTATCTTATCATTTTGATCTCAGTGAGGGAAGGTGCTGTTACCAGAAAAGCATCTCAAAGAGCCCAGAACTTGGTCATTAAGCTATGAGGAAAAGGTAAATGATGTTTCAAAGCCAAGTAGATAAAAAGTCTCAGTTCAGAAATACATGCAAGGTATCTAATTTGATATTTTTATACACAATCTGTCTTATGGCTTTTTCCTGTTTAAGCACAGGAGCTCTTAGCTGAGGATAAATCATGAGAGGATTTTAGCTGCAATCATTGTAAAAAAAGCGACAGACCAGAGGCTTAATTAGAGATGAAAAAATATAAAGCGTTTAGTTCTATTAGTGATCTTCACATATGAAAATAAAAATGCCTGAGGAGGAAGATGAGGGGAAACATTAGCAGAAAGCCAAGATCTAAAGTGAACCCAATGGTGTCAGGTCTCATACTGAACTCTAGAAGTGAGAGATGCCCTGACCTCTCCTCCAGCTGTGACAAGTTCTCCTCTGTCCAGTCAAATGGTGATAATTTTTTTAGGATCTTATTTATTTTCAGAGCAAAGAGGCTTTTCAAGAATCTTCACTTCACTGCTCAGTCAGTTTCTGGGACTGAGTGACCTTCACCCCTCCTTACTTTCAGTTACGAGATTAACTGCGAATACACTTGAAATTTCTCACTTCATCCGGTATACAGTGAGCAAAAATGAGCAAAGTCTGAACAGTCAGTTTTCCTTTCCACCTCATCTCAGCGTCAGCAGGTATTTGCAATGTCGTTTAAAGAAAGCAACCTTCTCTTTTTCTAACAGTCACTGACCCAAGACATTAAGATGATGAAAACTGGAAAGGAGCATGGGAAGCAGAGAGCAGCAAGATAACTACTGTTCTGACTCTGACTACTCTTTATTCCCTTTCTGAGGACATAAAGGATTTCCCACCTGTCCATTTACTTGCTTTTATCACGTTATCAACTCTCTGTTGTCATGTGGTTCTTTCAACCAAAATACCTGATTTGGGAATCTGAAGAAGATTCCCTCAATGAAGTTTAATTATTTATTTCCTCTCCAAAACAACAAGCCTTTATAAAATGCCCATGTAGAATTGAAAACTACTGCTTAATGCTTAGAATAAAGGTTTGAGAGTCATAGCTTCCGATTTTTGTTGTTCATGTTGCATAATTAATGTTACCTCATGGTTGTTTTCTGGCTTCGGAAAGTAATTTATTTAATTTCTCCTGATTTCTAATTTTACACTGATGTAAGATGTATAATATACCTAATATACATTATGCAGAATGTATTATATATTTTATAAATATAGAATAAATAAACAGGCAAGGTAGCTAGTGTAAAGAGCTCTTAACACCTTCAGTAGAGGTACATGCATGCAAAGGATCCAAGACATATTTAACAACCACAGTTGTAATATTTTAACAATGTATTTCAATACATTGTGTGCCATTGATAACGGAGAATTAAAGGAGTACAGTAAGTTTCCTCAAGAGTTATAATCTGTAGATTTTTAGCCTTGCACCAAGAATAAACTGGTGGAATATAGTCCGTACTTCTCTTCAGAGATTAGTATTCATGAGAAAGTAAGAAATGTATTCCATTTTGTACTGTTTCCCACAACAGTCTGACACAAAATACTTTAGGAGAACTTTGGCAAGCCCCTAATATAATAAAATATTCAGTTTACAAAGCAGAAATTGTGCCCCATTTTCTTCCATAAATCTACTATAATAGGCACTTGTGGCAAAAAATACATTTCTGAACACAGAGAAAACACAGATTATGGCATAATCATGATGTAATTGGTTGAAAGCCACCATGGCTGTTTTCTGCTGCAAACCATATAAAAGGTTTGTGACTATTTTAAGTTCAGGATGAAATGAAGTGAGAGGAAGCCTCCGCAGATTTAACTTTGCTGGAAGTCACATGAGCAGATGAAATGAGATCAACTTGTAAAGTCAAGGCAAGCTGTGGCTGGAAAGATTTCCTCATGGCTGCTGCATTAGTAAGCTCAGAGGAGAACTAAAGTGATGTAGACTATTACTATGTAGTTAGTGGGCTGAGCATATCATGCTTATTTTCTACTGTGCACTCTTACATCAAGTTAATAAGGTTTAGATGGGAGCTCATTCGCTGATCAGCATAGCAACACAAACTTGAAACATACAAAATACCAACACAGAAGTTCCCAACCACTGCCACACATATGGCTGTTTCTATGAACAAACAAGGGAATTTTTCCAGGAAGAAGTATTGGAAATCACTCACGAATGTGCTACATCGATCCAAAACATTTATAGTAATTTAACTTTGGTTTTGGGCACAGGCACATGCACATGCACACAGGCAGACAGATCCTCCCTATCTCCCTCCCTCTCTCATGCTTTCTTATAAAAGCAGTTGCTATTTCCTGACTGGCTTTCTTCCAAATTTGTGAACTAATTTAATTTGGCACCTTTTAACTCATTCCGTTTTGCCCACCACAAACCTTGGCTAGGAAAAAAAAAAAAAAAAGATCCCCCATGGGATTGAAGGAATGAGGTTGACAGAGAAGAAAAGTAAACGACCAGGGAGCCAAGTTTATCAATGCTGGTGTATAAAACATGGGGCTGACAAAAAATCTGGATACTGTGTGCAACGTGCTTCCACAGATGCAAAGGTGGGAGTTAGAAATGATACAACTGTGCTTGTTTGCAAGTTTCCCAGCCTAACCCCTACAGGGCACCTACATGACATTAATGCTTTGGGGCCCCAATTCAGCATCTGCACGCAACCTGTTTTGGAACTGCCTCTCATCTCTCCGAGCATTGTTATGTGGGGCAGATAAAACACCCATCAGGAGACTGTCTGTGCTGTTACAGGATGCTGCTGCAAACCCAGGTGACTGAGTGGAAAATCCTGGGACTTTCTGGAGGTTTCCAGATGCTGTGGGGAGGGAAAGGCACCCACACTGCTCTACCAGGTGACAATATTCCCCTGACAACAGTGAGGAAACTACAAACCAAGTGCGACTGTCACAGCTGGGCTCCAGCACCAGTGTGAAGAGTGTCCCAGCATCACATCAAGGAAATGTGTGGCTGCAGTGAACAGTCATTGTGTTTCTTTCCCAGGACGTCTTACAGCACCTCAAGCAGTCCTTCAAAAGGTGTAAGACATTTGGTAAGTGGTATGAATAGTCCAAATTTTTCTCATACTACTAGGAAGAAAATAACTCAACTTCTCAGTCATGGCAGTGTAAAAACACCATAAGAGAAAGATTGTAAATACCTGTATCAGATCAACTCAGTTGTGTTTTCTCCGGCAACTGAAGGGTCAGGATCCTTCATGCAACTGATGTACAATTTATGTAGCATGATATGTGTGTTGTTTAATGCATCACCTCAGAAGAATCAGTGTGACAATATTTCTGTACCATTTCCAGGTAGAATAAACTTAAATAGAAGTTATATAAATAAAAATAATCCAGAAAAATCCAGATGAACGGCTTCAGTTAAAATTCACCAGCCCAAAGCTGCCATTGGAGCATGGAGGGGGCATGTTCAAACGTCCTCGTATCCTCAAATTCTTTGTTGCATAAGTTGCATCCCCTCCAACCCAGCTCACAGTATCCTCACCGACAGGAATACCATGAAGAGCCAGACGGCCCCTAACCCAGGCACAGGGCTCAGAGGCCTGTGCCACAATCAGGTCCTCCTCCTGAAGATGCCTACTGGGTACAGTCATGGTTCTTGCAGAGAAGAATCATAGAGTCATAGAATCGTTTAGGCTCGGAAAGACCTCCAGGATCATTGAGTCCAACCATTAATCCAGCACTTCCAAGTCCATCACTAAACCAGGTCCCCGAGTGCCCCATCCACACACCTTCTAAACACATCCAGGATTGGTGACTCAGCCCCTTCCCTGGACAGCCTGTTCCACTTCGTGGCAAACCTTGCAGTGATGAGATTTTTCCTAACATCCAATTTAAACATTCCCAGTGCAACTTGAGGCTGTTTCCTTTTGTCCTGTCACTTGTTACTTGAAAGAGACTGACCCCCACCTCACAGAGAAGTTTGGAACCCAATTAAATAGACAGTATTTGCTTTTTTGGAGTTCTTTCATGTGCCACATGACAAATTCAGGAATTGAAGCTGAGGTGGCAGAAATAACCAATCCACCCAGCAGAAATCGAGGCTTGCATGAAATTATTCATGAGCTCCTGCTGGGATGAGGCCGGGAAAGTACAGTGACTAGGGTAGGGTTAAACAGTCTCCTGATGTTCTGTGATGAGATTATCTTGTATAAACAGTCACTTGAGAGTCATCTCTGTGCGTTATCACAGTTAGTCTTGTCAGAAGCTGTGTCTGAACAACTACAGTGATGTTACACAGGACTTGCACATTTTCACAGTTCCAAAAATCCTCCTCTTCCACAAGGACAACTCTCAAAGGCACTAAGACTGTTGTCACAGTAAATTAATAAAAAAACTAAACAAAACTCCCCAAATTCCTGCTGCCTTGTAACCAGAATTTCCCAGAATTACTTATCAATACTGGGGATGGAAAAACAGGAAAGTTTTTCTTTTTCTTCTCTGTGTGGTTCTAAAGAGAAAGAAAGCCAACCTCACCTGTTTTAGTGGACAGACATCCTTTCTCCCATCTGCATCAGCCTGACAAGCACATTTATCCTTCTTAAAATAAAGTTCTCTTTCAGTTTCTGTAAATTATTTTTATTAATTCAGAATAACAAAGTGAACAGTTGAACTGTCTTAGGAAAGACAACACAGTCTTTCTGATGACACATGTTCCTACTCATAATATGGAGAGAGTTGGAGGACATTGGTAACAGTAGGAGCACAGAAAAATGGTTTTCCACTCACTCAGGAAAAAAAAAGAATGCAACTTTCAGTTAGATATAGTACTGACACCACCGTAACTAAAAGCGAATGCTTTGCAAATTGTTACCTATATTTTTTCAAAAGCTTGATTAAGCTTTATTCTCAGACCATCATCCATTGAATCCTAAGTTTGTGTAGGATATTTAAGAGGGGAGTTAGGCACCCACTTACAGGAAAACAAAAACAAGTGGAAATCTCATGGCATCTGGACTGCCTTACTAACAAGGATGTACAAATAATTTTTTTCAATGTATATCTGTAACTTTTAAACTCACTTAAAGAATATCCTATTTAGGAAATGTCATATAAAGCTTACAGAATTTGCTGATTTTCTTTCATCAGGAATGTTTTACCTGAAAAACAGACTAATGTTTCACCTGAAAACCAGAATGTTTTACCTGAAAAACAGCTATAGGAAGCTCAAGAGAATCTCTAAATACTGTGTTGACTAGAAAATCTTGTTGGGTAACTTTGTTAATTAACCTCACTAACGCCTTTTTCAGCAGAGCTATTCTCCTTCTTACCTACACTGACAACCCTCTGCTTTGGCAACATAACACTGTTAAACTTGGAAAAGAAACTCTAATGGTAAAATTTCTCTTCAATAAGGCAAAAACCACTTATGTCTTAAGCATCTTTTCCAGTCACCAGCTCACTGTCATTTGAGTCCACTGTAACCAACTCTTTCCATTAATACCAGTGGCCCTGGTTGGAATATTGTCATTATGAAAGCTTTCATTTTTATCCTTAGATATAATGCAAATTGTAGAAACCAATAAAATATAACAATATACAAGAAGTATATTGTTAAAACAATACAGTTCTATCATGTAATAGTTGCAAACTATGACTTGTGAACCTGAGATATATTAGAGGTCCCTCCTAATAAAATTGTTAGAGGTCATAAATAAACAGAACTGAGTGCCTATCTGTAAACAAGTACACAAACCAAACAACCTTGTCCTCTTCCTCCATTTGCCAAATTTAAAATCTTTACAGCCTTCATGCCTTTTCAATACCTTTTTTTCCATAAGAAAGCTTCTATTCACAGTACCTTCATATTGCTACATGACTAATAAACCCTTTTTGCCACTGTATACATATAAATAAATTTAAACGAGATTTCAGACATTTATGTCTCTCTTAGAAACGAAAACTGAAAATTGTTCCTCTCCACTTTATGTTGAAACTGATTTTTTTCCCCTCTTTGTTTGTTTCTTTGTTTGGATTTTTTTTTGTGTCTAGAAACAATTCTGCTTGAAACATTCAAAGCACAAGGCTGTTTTCAATAGGGATAGAAGCTTTGGAGGAAATTCTCTGCATTTACTGAAGCCTGGTAGGGCTGGCAAAAGAAATTAGGAGCAGCTGCAAAAATTACTAATGCAGAAGGAGGCAATGCATATTAAAACAGTGAAGTCAAATACCTCTTCAAATTGTAGAAGCTGAGAGGAGGCAGTGATTTACCTGCACCTCCTCCAAACCAGCTCTGAGAAGGTGTGAGGGTATCTGGTGAGAAACCAGAGAGAGACGAAAGACACGAGGCTATGAAAGGGAAGCACTATCACTTTTCTCTCTAGTCAAAGTACAGTCTCAAGGTGTTTAGTTACAGCAAAAAAGGTGCCAGATCATCAGAGAGAACAGTCTATGATGAGAGGCATAAATTTATTTAGATTAACTGAAATTTTCACCATTTGGCTTCAAGCAAAAGGACTAAATATTTTTTCTTGCAACTAATCTGTTTTGACTCTATGAAAAACATTTTCATTGCAATGAAATTATTAAAGTCTTAGCACTTACTGTTTTGTAGTTAATATAGGAACTTTTTCTCTCATCCTGCTAGTTTCTCTGCAATAAATTTCTTTACACAGGTCAGCTCTTCACTCTCGTTCTCTTATTACTTCATTTAAGAAAATGATTTATTTTAAACCCCAAACCAAACATAGGATTGAAGAGTAGAGGTTAAGAAATGAAATAAAAAGAAAACAGACCTTCACCTTTCATTATGCTTGTCTTAAGTATCCGTTTTATTAAACTTACTTGGTGTTTAAGTTCGGTTTATTAGAAACCATCAATGTTTAGCTTATGCTATTTTTAAAGCAGTCTGCACTGTGTAATATTTAATAGGCTGCCCAAAACCAGGGTTTTTTTCTTGTTGTTTGAAAAGCAAACAAAGTTAGAATGCTCCAAGATATCCATTTGTATTAATTAGTTAACATTCATATAAAGCTTGGCGAATATCATATCAAGTTAATTTTATAAACCAAAATCTGAAATGTGTTTATTGTATCTAGTATGGCTACTCATTAAAGGTATAATCTGGTCCCCTATTAGAAATCTCAGCATAGATTGACACATCAGCATTTAACCACAATTTTTATCCATATGAAAATCTCCTTTTGCTGCCAAGATCATGTAAAGAATCATCGGTCAGTAGTAACCTCATTTTCTGTTCCACCCCTAAAATCTCAGCTGATACATCAAGAATCACTTTTAATCACCTCCATTTTAATATTTATAAAATATATATAATTATATATATATATTTATATATATTGCACTTGCAATCAGTGGGAACTCTGTTAAGGATCTAGTTGAGAGGAAGGTTGACTTACAGTGAATTTAGGAGCAGGATCCAGCAGCAGACACTACATTTAAAATGTTACTTCTGAGCCACTGCTCCCATGATATCCACAGGGAATGCTATCACTTTGGTTATCAAGTGCTATTAGTTCTGAATCAGTGTAATCATAGCATCTCCACTGCATCATCAGTTTTAGAAATGGGGAATTTGGTATGGATCATGTGCATATCTTATTTGGTATTGTTTTTCCCTATTTCTTTGCATGACGCAGTTTGGAAAGCTACAGCAAGAAACATGCTTCAATCCAGCCAGGAAAGTCCTGTTTTCTCTGGTCCTTATAAAATAAGAAGACTGCTTAACACACGATAAGAGCAGTTATATTTGATACAAGCAGATCTTTCTCAGCCATGAATAGCCAGCAGCTATAACTGTGAATACAACGGATAGCACAGGATAAATTTATTTGTCTGAACACAACACTTTTTTAGATGCTGTAAGACATGGTTTTCCTGCGATCTGACCAAAAATAGAGAGCAATTTTTTTAAACCATTGCCCGTGTTGAAGAGACGCCTCAAACAGCAGCGTCAGTCCCAGCTGAAACCTGCATCTTTGGAAGCCTGACAGCTCCTCCTGCCCTGGAGACAAATCCCTTTAACCCCTTTAACTGCTCTCAGGCTCTGTGGAGCAGGGACCAGTCAGTCCAGTATCTGTCAGGACCATGTGAGAATTCACCAGGGTGACCACCAAGTCATCACTTGGTTCCCTGCAGCTATCCCACCTCCACCCCCAGCCCCAGTCAGTCCATTGCCATCTGGTTTCCCAGCTCCCGAGGGAGACCAGCAGACCCACGGGGTGGGTGGCTTGCAGCCCACGTGCCTTCTCCTTCCCCAACCTGATTGAGACTTGGCTGTGTCTCAGTTTGGCAGGACAACTTTGTCACGCAGCAAAGCTTCCCCGAGAGCAGGGGGGTTGGTGGGACCCACCTGGGGGACCATCTACAGCCACTAGCAAGGGCCAACACTGTCATCATGGTCAGCCAGGGGCACGATGCATGTACAGGCAAGCCCATGCACTGTCCTGTCCTGTAACTCAGCCTAATGAAGCACAGCTTGCTGAAAGTCCATTTCCCTTCCCTGTAAAAATATATCGGTATTTTGCAAAAGCAAACAAAAAAAGCCCCAAACTTTGTTCCATGTCGGAATGAAAAGTGGACATTTTTAAATTCCCAATAGATAAAGCCGTGTTTGAGCAAACCCAAATTTCTGGACCTCACAAGTTGCCACAGAGCAGAGTTGTTGTTGCCCTTCAGTCAGCTCTAATTATGAACTAATTGAATCAGTTTTTGCCTCAGACATTTCTGCAAACAGCCTTGAACTACAGAGTCATAGACAAAGTTCTTCATTTGAAAAGCTGCTCCTGACTCTATACTCAAACATATTGCACACTCTTTTGGAATGCCCTGGAAAGCAGGTAAATAATTGAAAATGTGTAGCTCTCAAGCTTATCCCGAATCTAATGTCTAGCACCTTATAGAAATAACAGAGGAAGGAAATAAATGCAAGAAGGAGAAGTCATAAAAAAAGCTCTAGGAGGTTCCCATGTAAGGTCACCAGAGGAGTTGAGAGAGTTGTTTTTCTTCTTCCTAACAGAGGAGCCTAAATTTAATATCTCTTTTCATTTTCTACTTTACTCTGTTCTTTTCCTCTCAATCTCTGTCCTCCTCCTCCTCCTTTCTTCTCCTCCAGTCTGAAATTCCACTCCCGGCCATATGTTTCTCATTGTGATCCACCTTCCATTTTTGGTCATGCAGCAAAATGTGGTTTGAAGATCCAAGAAAGTCAGAGCGTGTTGACACAAGGACGTTGGATTCTAGGTTTTGTCAACACTGAGCTGAAGAGCTTTGGGTCTTGAATCAATTTTAGCCTCCTTGACCAAGGAAACCCTGCAGAGAGTCAGACTAAGATCAACGAGAACAGATTTCCAAGTGAACAGAGCCATATAAGTATATCTTGCACAACAGGGGAGTGTTTTTTATTTTCTGTATGATCTGCCCTTGCTCTAATATTAAATTCAAACACTACTCAATTTTGCTTGGCATGCAGCTCTTTGCAATGAGACCCAAAAGTTTTCTTGTAAGTGATAGACAGTAATAAGACCTTTAAGACAAACTTGACTTTCAAACATCAGATGGCTTTTTTCTAGAAATTGAGATAAATAATAAACCCAAAACAACTCCAAGGTCTCTTAGTGATCTATTCCAAAAGCAACAGGACTGGCAAGTGACAGAGAGTCTCACTCTTTTCCCAGACGACCTAGGGAATTTCCTGTTGAATTACTGTGCTCCCAGACATTTGGGCATGCGAAGTGGGTCCACCAGCTAAAAGTCCATCCCCGACCTCAGGATTCAACTAAAAAAACATGTGTATAAGGCTGGGTAATGGAAGAGGGTGCAGGGGAAGGAGAATTAAACTGATGTTGACATTATTTGAAATGTGCTTTAATTCATGCTCTGCCAGATAGCTGAAGATTAATCTCAAACTGTTTATTTTAATGTATCATATTTCTGACTTCCAGCTAGCTATCAGCTGGTGTAATATAAGCTTTAATTTTGGCACCACTAAGTCTTCATTGTGTTTACATTTTCACTCACACTTTCTTTGGTTCTATCATAAGCAATTTTATGATTTAATGGCACTTGCTTTCCTGAATAAGAGCCGGTGTAGTTAGTTTTCAGAGATGGAAGAGGGACTTTTTATAAACTACCTATTTTCCATGTGCAGTTGCTTGCAACATCGAGAGCTTGAAAGATCCCTTAGTCACAGGTCCACTTCTGAGGGAAAGTGAAAATGAAACTGGATTATCTGGTTTTAAATTCTGGATTATGGATCAGGCTGATCTGAACAAAGCTGAAAAGTTTTCATCGCTTTTCTAGCTAACACTCTGAACTCCACATTGAAAATATGACACTTTCATTTAGCTCAAACAGACCTATACTGTAACACAGAAATAACCAGGAAAACCCTGTCAATATAAAAATTATAAACTAGGAAAAAAAAAAAAGGGTATTTTGCTGAACAGAGTTACTGTAGCACAATTCAGTCTAGGAAAGAACCAGGATTAATTTATTTGATCCAAATATTTTTAATCACTTAAAAATAGTGCTGCTTTAAATTAGTGTACAGTTTGATAGGCAGACCCTTGCAGATCCTGATGGCCATGGATAGGAAGCGCTCATTGGCCGTGTAGTCAAGAGCTTCATTCCCATCTTCGCTAGGATAGGACTGGCTTCTCGCTCCCTTCATCCTGCCAAAGGATGAGCCCAACTCTGTACTGAATTTACAACTGATGGTCTGGTTTTAGGATCCGTGGCAGGTTTCCAAGATGACATACTGGTGTGTTCAGATGCCTCTAATGAGCAGCAGCGACATGCCTAAGAGGAATTTTTACAAAACACATGTACATAAAGCTTAAGGAGTCATGTTTTACATGAGGCAGCGCAGTCTGAAGATTCAGCCTTTATAACCAGGGCAATAATGCCGAATAGTCCCAAACGACTCCAAGTATTACAACTTGCAAAACACTGCAGGACCTCACAAATGTGGAGACACACAAGCAGGAGGCAAAATACATCACAATTTCTAGCCAGCTTTCTTGGCTTGAGAAAATTTCCCAGCTAGAGAAAGTTACTCTGATTCTGGAGCACACTAGAGAAATTCAAACAGGAACCATACATCTTGAAGATGCATAAAACTATGAAAGTATAGGCAAAACTTTTTGTACCTATGTCTACAGATTTTATCCTTTTGGGACAGAATTCTCATATAGCATCTGTGAGAGAAAATGAACTGTGCAGGGGTAAGGAGAACAGAGAATGAGAAATTATAAAAAAAGGCAATAAAAAGAAAAGAATAGGAGACGACTCTTAGACCTCACACAGCCTCCGTTAAACAATGGGGAGAAAATCTTCCAGGAATTCAGTAAGACCTGAGAAGAAATAGAGGGACTGCTGGAACAAATGGCTGCTGGCTCCAGTTCCATTGAATGACCCTGACTGTGCACATTAGAGCTAGTTGTTACATCAGGCACTGAAATAGAGAACAGACCATAAAAAACCCTGAACATTTCCTCCCATAAGATTCCTTTGTTATAGGACTCTTTTGTAACATTTAGTAATAATTTCCTCTCTGACAAATGTTCTTGTGCAAATTATAATGCCATTATGTTCCGATGCAAGCTTTTCCCTCGTTTCTTAGTTAATTCATCTTTATGGAAGCTCTTCAGCTGCCAGCCAGTACTGGATAGTTATTAATTCCAAGTGACTTTAATAATGCATGGGAGCTGAGGAAAAGCTGAGCAAACTCTCAAAATATTTCTTTACCAACACTTGAATGAATATTATATTTGTCCTCTAATTTCTATTTCTTTGCTGGAAAACCTTCGCCTGGACCTCTACCATGGTTCCTGGGTTTTTCAGCTCTGACAAGGTAGATTGCCAGTAGGAAGCACAGGAAAGATGGGGAGTGAGTTGGCTTTTTATTCAGCATTTACATGGTAGGCTGATCACAGAGTTACTGCAAAAGCTCTCCTCTGCTCCTTTCTGCACAAAAAGTGGTTTTTGTTACACATGTAGTAGGGCCAAGGAAATCAGACAAAGCAAGTGAGAAACAGGTTGTTGGCCACCATCAGCTATCAAAGTAAAGGGTGTTTCAAGACAGCATGAATTTCCTGCTCAGTTATTAAACCTCTTCTGATTGTCTAGATTACTGCTCTCCCAGTTTCTTCCTCTATGCTCTGGTATGTCCACAAGCCCTAGCTCACCCCCTAGTTTAGCCCTAGCTCACCCCTAGAAGTTCAGTGGTGCTAAAACCTTCATAAATTATTGTTCTCTCTGCTTCACTAGCAGATAACTTGTGCCTAGTCTGACTAAAAACTTGGCAAAAAATGTAAAATGACTGATGCACCAGAAAGACTGATTTGGGAATACATTTAATACTCACACAAAATGAGGTAGAAAAATGTTTAGAAAGTAATTTGTAGGAAAATCAGATTGCAGGAGGTACCAGATTTTTGCTTTAGATTATCTGACATTTAGTACCTGGCAACCGCTGATCTTATCAAGAAGAAAGATACCCTCCTCTTCTGAACCTCAGAGGAACCCCACAAATGGGAGCTTTCTCATCCTAAAGACAGTTTTCTGGGGAAGGGAATATTTCACTCTTTTGTAAGTTTCCAAAAAGATTCTTCTGCCTGGCTGTGAAAATCAGCATGATCTCTCTTTTCTTCTGTTTAGCTTTGTTCAAGTTTAACACAAACAGCTTAAATTCTGTGTGGTTACTGGAACAAAATATACTGCCAAGGACTGAAAGTATTAAATCTTTTCTTTTATCTGTTCCTCATGGATATCACATGCCCAGACAAATTAGATTGTTCATAACAGTCTGAGCTTAATAATATTTTCATTGTTAAAAGAAAAATACTTGTGATAACATATGTAGAGATGAACCTCTCCACAGTGCTTTTATAGCATTTTTTTCTGATGAGGCTAATGAAACAGATTTATAAAGCTGAATACTTTTAGTCTTGCAAGACATATGCATTTGCAGTGATACTGTGTTTGGAAGCTTGCTCAGGAACTTCAAATCATAAAATGATGTCTCTTCTTTTTAAAAAATTAATTACACCAGAGGATAGTTTTGGATGGCTGGAGACCTGTTCAATAACATGATCAGGCAGGTGTTGCCCATTTAGTCATGTCAGAATTAATAGTCTAAGTGATAGGGTTACTACTTCTTTACAAACAGGGGCCACTGCATTCAGCACCTACAATAAACAAATAAAGCATCCCATGTGTGAAAGAGTGGAAGAGTGGCAGAGGCAAAAGGAACCTGGTCTAGTGCAAGGTGTCCCTGCACACAGCATAGGGTTTGAAACTAGACAATTTTTAAGGTTACTTCCAACCAAAACCATTCTATGATTCTATGTTGCATAAGCAACATGGGAATCTAATCCTTCATCTTACTGAAGGGCAAGGACAAATCCAAGAGCATATCAGGATCTGCTGGAATGAAGCTGTCTCTGAGGCTGCATCCTTCAATGCTTTTCCTCTGGCTTTTCTTCTCTTCTTTGAGCTGGCAAGAGCAATAGGAAGGAAAATGCTGTTTTGTGTAACACTGTCAGCAAAGATAACCCTGTTTGTCAGTGCAGGGAATTACAGCATCTGTAATCACAAGCTGTGAACTGAAGCAGCAATGAAGTGTCTGGGTTCCTATGACCGTGTCTCTCGTGCCCAAAACACACCTGACTGCTGCCATTGGTCATGCTGGGTGGGTAGGAAGGCAAGGTCTCCTCTCCAATAAACGAGGAATGTGTTGGAGAAGATCACAAATGGTGGCCAGATTGAACAGAGGACAAGACTGCAGTGTCACACAATGTTTCTCACCAAAATGGAGTTGCATCATTAAGGCATAAATAAGCTAGGTGTCTGAGGTATAACTAATGCTTGATCAAGTATGAAGAGGAAATAAAATGTTATGTTGAACTCGTGGTGCATTTTTATAGATGAGACCTAAGCTGTTTTATTATATTTTTTTCACAGGTCCAAATAACTCAGACAAAAATACAGTATCTAAATGGCAGGTTTTGATGAGGAGATCAGCAAGGCAGAGGGAGGATACTAAAGTGAGAAAGCTTGAAATAAAATAGGTGCAAGCCACTAAAAAACATGCATTATGAGAGGTGCATGTGGGATACCAAAAGCTCAAAGCTTGCCTCTCAGTTGATTTATAGTTCAGTCTGGTTGACTAAAGACCACTTTTGTGTACAATTAGTCCATGACTACTGTTTGTAAGACATCAGTGGTTGATAGAATCTACTAGCATGGTCTTGAGAAGGAAAAATAATAATTGTCTTTAACATTTCTGCTATTAAACAAGCTAATAATTCAGGTTCTTTTTGGTACCCATCACTCCAGCCAACTTAGTTTTTTGCTGTCTTATTTGTGCAGACATGAAAACCTTCACAGCCTTAAAAGAAGCAGCAGCCCTCAGTCCCCAGTCACACAAAGTGACAGCCTGACACACCGATCTATTCTTTCCTCACTGCAAATTGTGATAAGAAAGGACCATCTTGCAGCTTCTTGCTGTTTCTTTTTTTGTACAAGAAAAAAGCCTGCCATCCAACCTGCTCTCTGCTGGCAACCCAAGAGTGTAACAGACATCTTCCTAGCAGGAGAGCTATAGTTTTTAACAATGAATACATCACAGTGTAAATCTGAGTACTCTGAAACCACAGCCAAACACTAAGTCTGTTTATGATATGTTCCGTGTGACAGAAGAGAATTCAAGCACAATCTCAGATATATTTGCAAGTTAGATGAGGTTTTATCACAAGGTAACTTTGGGTTACACAAGGTTTGTTTGTCATGGTGGTATCAGCTCTTGTGCTTGGATTCCTCCAATTCTTTTCATGTCATTTAGTGTTAGGAAATCATTCCGGCATGCTGAACCACCTCTTCATGAGGTCAGAGCAAACAAACCTCAGAATTTAGCCACCCAAAGGAGGGAGGGAACAGATCTGCTGATGAAGAAGAGACTAAACTGCCCTCTCTTGCTCCAAAATCACACCAACATTTGGAGCTCTGCTAGTGACCCCTTTGCCCAACATATTTTGAAAACCTTTCAATGACTTTCAATGGCAAAGGTGCTGATTGGGATCATTTTAGGATGAGCTTTAGGGTATTTGGAGCGGAGAGAATATCTGTTGCCCTTGTTTAACTATGTAATTATTTTTTTTTATTAAACCTCTAACTTTATATAGAGTTTAATATTTATAATTTAACATTTCTCTTTTAATATTTTTTAAGGGTTTCATTAAAATTTCTAAAAGGCCACCTATTTTTGCTGCATAGATTAGCATGAAATTCATTAGCCTTTCCTAAACAATGAAAAAAATTAAAGTGTTAAATTGTGTAAAATAACAATTAAGTCATTTTTTATCCACAGAGTTACACTTTCCTAAATAAAAGGGTATTTACCAGAGTAAACTCTAACTCCTTTCAAGAAAAAATAGTAACAACAACAAAAGACATTGATGCAAATATTTTAGTAGCAACAGTATTGTTGCAGCTGTGACGGTCTAAGGGCATAGAAGAAATATCATTAGTAAGAAGATGCAATATCTTTTTATTAGACTGACTGACACAGCTGTAAAACACTGACAAATCTTGGACAAAGAACACATAGCTCAGAAGAAAAAGAAAATCCAGAAATACGGTAAGTCAAACATAGATGTCCCCATGCCTCATAGAGGACTTCTTCAGACAGAGCTCCACTGGGGCTTCCAGTACCATAAGGTTTCACCCCTGCTGGAGTTCAGGCATTGCACAGAATGGTGTGACAGCAGGGATCTAACTAAATACAGATGTACCTGGGAATGCTTATCATTTTAAAAGAAACACATTGATATGTCTGTTAGAAGAGGTTATACATCAGAGCCGGCATAATAAGCTCCAGAGAACAGGCTAAGAGATGTCACTCAATGTGATTTGTTCTCCTGGAATTTTATTTATGACTGCTGTACTTAAAAGCACACTGAAGTGCTGGCCAAAGGCAGCCTTAAATCTAAATTTGGATTAACCCTGACTAAAGTTTATCCTGAAGAGGATGACTTTGTATTTATATCCAAGACTCAAGTAAACTGTTTTCTCTCTCATCCTAGCACTGCACTTGAGCCATGTGGAAGAAACTGAAATTTACTCATCTACTAAGGAAGGAAAATATGTTGCAATGATTTATATTCAAACAATCCCATTCACTTGTAATGAAATGTAGGTGCTTATTACTGACATAAAATTTAAACCCTGAAACTAAGGTAAAAAGCTTTATGGGCATATCCAGCAGCTCAAGCACTTTGCACATTAAATCAAGGTGCCATACTACAAAACAGTGGCCAAAATCAGGACTCATTTCAGAAGAAAAATGTGATGAGG
>JAWWES010000133.1:5645309-5674259 GCA_035583135.1 Lophotriccus pileatus | reverse complement strand
CAGAAGTTATTGAATGCAATTCAATGTGTAAGCTGGTCACCAAGAAGACAATGAAAACCCAAAATCAGGCTAGAAATTGGGAATTCAATTGGGAAATTCATCAACCACCCATTTCCTTACAAGAAAGGAGATTCTAGAAAGTTTTTTGTTAGAATATAAGCTAGATTTAACCTCAATGTAGAGAACTCTTTTAACAACGTATTTGTACATTTCTTGTTGCATCTATGAAGATTGTGTTGAACAGGAGCAGTGTCCAAGAATATTCCACTCCTCTAGAAATGCCAGGTGCTGAGGGCAGCTTTTATAGGCATTGACATCGAGGCAGCTTTTCAGACCACTTGACACCATGAATGGTAAGAAAAGGTAGAATATTAAGTCTCTAGTTTTCTTGGTTTTGTTTTTGTTTCTGTTTAGTTTGGGGGTTTTTTTCCAATTTAAACAGAGAGAATAGGAAAAAAGCTATTTTAAGAGAGAGAAAGAAAATATTTTCCTCTGATTGCAAATATTCAAGCAGCATATCTGACTGAAGCATTTCAAATCATATTTTGTTGTGTTGTAGTGGCCACTCAGTTGAAGAAAATTAGTTTTGTAATTGGTCAGATCAGCACAAGTTTTGAAGTTTTCATCATAAAGGGGTGTATTGAAATAAGAAACTTTGTTCTTTTCTCTCCCCTGACTTAGCAGGTTTAAGTACATCACAAATCATGTCTTATTATAAACTGCTATGTCAGTGGAGAGAAAACAATGGAGGATAAACAAATAGCATCTCAATTTTCTACACATGGGTGTTTTTATATTTCAGCAGTAATATACAATAATATAGTTTCTGTAGAGCAACATCTTAAGCATTAATAGAACTTTTCTAACAGCCTTTTCTGTCAAATTACAGCTGTAGTAACTTTAGGTTTTATTGTTCATGACTATGCAAAGTATGCCTGACCATCCGATAAATCTTCCTTTCTAGACTTTTGAGTTACAAAAGAAATGGTTTAACTCTGTTACCTTCGTCTTTCCTACTGAATGTGTTGTAAAATACTTCAAAATGAATTATTGTGTGACTTCTCAAGCTGAAGTTTTTATGTAAATAGTCCACACACAATTTATAGCATTACTGTTTGTGTAACATTCTAGCTTATTGGCATTTGTCCTATGAATATACTGTTTTGGAAACTATGCACTAGGGTTATAAAACATTGTTTTCCCATTACACCATTTTAAAAAAGTAAAATGCTAAAAATCAGTCCTGAAAGATTTGTCTGGTAAAATATTTTAAATTTAAAGATCAGGGTGAATATGTACTTTCATGAAGTAAGGAAACACTAGCTCCTTATTAGAGTAATGACCTTTGCAATCGTATAGGCATCCAGTGAAGGCCACAAGGCTTTGGGACAGTAATGAATATTATTTGTATTACAGAGACCTTGGAAGTATTGACCAGCTCTTACTGACTGGAAGAATAGCCATGGCCTGAATAAATACAATCCAAGACAGAAAAAAATGGGTGTTGAAGGAAGATGGATGAGATGATGGGAATTGTCCACACCTGCCTAACCTGCCAATAAGGACAACATCCAAATCCCAGAACAGGGTAACTGTCCTGCATACTGGTGGTGCTGAGCCTTTAGTGTTTTTCACATCGATGCATAGGAGTGTTTGATCCAAACAAGCAAACACACACAAAGCAAAGACACATGCAGAATCAGAGTTAAAAAAAACCCCAGAAATCTTGCTTGCATGGTAACCACTAAAGGATGTTATTGCACTTCAAGTCAGTCAAGCATGATTCCTTCAAATTAGCCATGAATATGTTGTGCACTTAGTGCACATAGAGCTTAAGTATTTGCAACTTGTTTGAGTAGAAGCACACAGCATGTAAACATGCTCACTAAAATATTGAATACAATTCAGAAAAAACAGTACTGTCTTCAGAGTGCTGTCTGTGCTCAAGAACAGCAGAAGGCTTCTTCATTCATATAATAGCCAATTTTTTGTTTAATCCCTGAGTCTTTCTTTCTCTGCATTCTCTCAAGCGTAGCTTGAGAGATGAAAAATACCAGCAGCCATGCCTTGCCTCAGGAGGAGGAGGAGGAAGTTGTCCTTATACTAACTCAAACCTGGACATAAAGTAATAAGAATTAAATGATTCTATATACCCAGATTAACAGGCAACACATTTTTGTTCTGCAACATTGTGATTTGGCCATAGACTCTAAGTGGATTGAGAAGAGATAGTGCTTTATCTTCCCAATACATTAAAAACACATATATATGACTTAAAAGCACAAAAACAAATTCCAACAAACAGTGTAAATAATGGATGCAAGAGGAGTAAATGAAAGGGAGGAGCAACAAGAAGGCTAAACTAAACTCTACAATAATTACAAAGGTCATTACTTAAATAGTCCATAAATAGCTTCTTAGTTTCAAAGTCATATCAATTTCATGATTATTAATGCAAGCTTTTAAAATACCAGTGATGTGGTATCACTAATTTCCATTTGTTGCCTGTGTTAGACTTTTGCTTTAAATGCTCAGTACAGATTCTGCAACAACAACAACAAACTAAAAGGAGAAACTTTCTCATTCTTCACTCCCTCCCATGCCTACACTCCAGAAGAGATGGAAAGTGTCAATTTGATTAGGTGTTTTTCCCACCACAGAATATAAATTTCATCATGACACCAGAGAACCCCATAAAACAATGAAACCATTGAAACATGTAATTCTTCAGATCCTTACTAATAACATGTAACTTAAGCAACTTGGGCAGTGATTTTTAGCAATGTTAGAAGTCATGTGCTGAGCAGAGGCTTCTTAAACCCCTTTGGCTCCAGTGACACTTGACCATCTGCACAAGGCTGGGAGGGATCAGGATTTAATTAGGAGTACAGTAGATATCAAGGCAGCATTTTAAAAGCGTTTAGGCCCTAGGCTTCCTTCGATCACCTTTTCCCCCTCCAAATCTAATCCTTATGATGTCTCAAACTTCACAAATACTGACACTGCGTTTTCCATATCTGATAGGTTATTACACTCTCTTCACACTATTGCTTACCTGAAACTCATAAAGAAGAGCAATCCCATGCTTTGCCCTGGTACCAAGCTTATCAAAATCTTGAGCTAAGCCTGACCTCCTGCAACTCTTCTTGTGTCTGCCTTCATTATCCTGGGTAAAATATGTTCTTCAGATCATACTCTTTATAGGTATCATAGAATCACAGAACGGTTTGGTTAGGAAGAGACCTTAAAGCTCATCCAGTTCCACCCCCCCCTGCCATGGGCAGGGGCACTTTCCACTAGACCAGGTTGCTCAGAGCCCTATCCAGCCTGGTCTTGAACACTTTCAGGGATGGGGTGTCCTCAGATTCTCTAGTCATTCTTTCAAATATGAACCTTAAGACTCTCCCAGCCTGCTGTACTGATTTAAAGGACTGGTTTTACAAACCCTTGCCCAACAGCCTGGGGATTAGGCACAGGAGGCAGGCAGGCAGACAGCAGCACACTAGGCACGGCACAGCACCGCTTTCTGCTCTCTTGTGCTGCTCAGCAGGCATGTTACAGAAGCTTGCTCAAAGGCTTCTTCCTGAAAAGAAAGCCACAATCAAGGTTTTTCTCTCTTTCAAAGTCAGCTATTCTCGCTGAATCCAAACTACATGGCCTTATGCTTTCTTCGTGAGTTTTCTGACTGATGTGATGCAGCAAAGTAGTGCCTTCTCTGTTCAGCTCTCAGAGCTTAACGTCCAAATAAGCAAATCAAAGAAGTCTTCATTCTTCCCAGACATCAAACAAAATGATATCAACTCCAGCCTACACGTAAACAGATTTCTCAAATCTTTTCAGAAATTAATCAACATCAGTAAACACTTCATTTCCTTCCTCTAGAGAAACCCTCTATCTTAGACTAGAAACGTTACTTGCAGTAGGAAAGGCAGCCAAACATTTTCTTTGGGTTTAGTTTTTTTACTATTTTGTCTACTCAAACAGCATCCGGATGGTTTGCTCTCTCCCAGCTCAGGAATAGCAGCTCTGGCAACTGCCACAGCCCTGAGCTGCAGATTAGATACAGCCAGAGCTACTGCTACAGCAGCAAAGCAAGCCATGCACATCCCTCAGACGTGCTTCAAGGTGCTGACTTTGAGGCAAGAATCTGATGTGTCTAACTCACTCCAGGAGATGGGCAGAGACATAAGAGAGACAGGGTCACATATACACAGCCCTTTCTACTCCCACCTTCATCTCCGCAGGCAGAAGTGGGTCTGGAATCAAACAGGAATTGTTCAGCTGCTGAAAAAAGTTGCTGCAACAGGTATGACTGCAGTAAGTCTGCATCTACAACCCTGAATGACAGCTAGGTTCCCAGAGAATTTAGATGGTTCATTCTGATTCATGCCAGTCATTAGATTTAGTCTAAAGATATAAAAGGTGATAAACTGTGATATGCAGAGTTACACACAAAATCTGCATGATTTCTAAAAGCCTAGCTGAGTTAGAAAAAGTAGGTTATCTGTTATTTACAGCTGTCAGCAGGAAATACAGAGCAAGATACGTGCTTTTAAATTCCTACCCTAGCGATTTAAGTGCAGTGTCTTATCAGCACCTTTGTTTGAATTGACAGAGACACAATAACCTTAGTAACTAAGATTAAAAACAAGCTTAGCATAAGTCAGGTACCATGTAAGATTACAGAGTTATGCTCCCCTTCAAATCCCCTTGAGAAAAATTACAGAGACAAAAATCCTTTTTTTTTTCTTCTACTTGTTACAAAAAAACCAAAAGGAATTCTGAAAGAGAGGAAAGAAACAAAGAGAAAAAATGCTGAAGGTTAAGAAAATCCTTAAAATGGAGATAAGCAAAAGATGCATTTATGGAAAGACGAAATAATAATAATAAAATAATAATACCTCATTCCTTACAAAAGCTTGAGCATGAGCATCTCCTTTCCGAGGTCCTCCTGGCTCAACTTCAATCTCCGTGGAGGTGAAGCTTTTTGACACTTCTCAGAAGAGCCACTGGCCTTCATCACCACCTCCCTCCCATGCTGATGGGCTGCAGGTGGCTCAGATCCCTGCAACAGGTAGTTGTTGCACAGGGAATTTCCCTGGGAAGAGCTCATAATTTAACCCTGCTCCTGCCACATCCTTCTGTAAAGGAATTTGACCCACCACTTCCTTGGATAAGCCATGCACACCTGGAGAGCACTTAGAGGGGAGACATAAACTGCAATCAAGTACCTTTCAGTGTTTGTGACACTATCCTTAGCACCAAGGCCAGAACTTGACAAAAAAATGATCAAAAATAATGGCTTTATACTGAAAGGGGGTGGGTTTATATTAGATAGTAGGAACAAATATATTACTGTGAGTGTGGTGAGACACTGGCACAGGTTTTCCAGAGAAGCTGTGGAAGTGTCTAAGGTCAGGATGGGACTTTGAGCAACCTGGTTTACCTCCCTTGGGACCCTGAGAAGCCCCTGGCCCCAGGCTATGCCCACACAGGGTGCCGGGAGAGCACTCAAGCCAAGAGATGCTGCCAAACCTTGCTCTGCCTGAGCTCAAAACTGGCTCCATGTAACCACCAGTTGTAGATGCAGTTCATGTCCCCTTCTCTGACACTGACCAAATCAAGCACTTACACAGGGTTACAACGCTGGGCAGGGGGTGTGAGAGGTCCAGCTGGCTGGAGGTGTCAGCCAGCTCATAGACTGGTTTTAAATTTGGCCACGCCACATACCAACACCTGAGCATCCTGACATCTGTCCAGGACGCCTGAATCCTTTATTCATTAAGGTGCAAAGATATTTCCATCCTGTTATAATTCAGGGGCTTGTGCTGGCTCTTAGAGGGGTAAATTAAGCCAAGGTATTTTTCATTTAGAAAAATAAGACATCTGTGCCCACTTTCCTCCATTAATGAGAAGCTCCCATCCAGCTTATGAAACACCTAGACAAATTCATGCTTCTGCTTTCCTAGACCTCCTGATTTTGGTAACAGCCCTTTTGGTAACACCCAGCCCTTCAAATCTGGTCCCTCACAGACAGATTTTCAGGAGTCAGATGAATGTGTATATGCATCCAAATATTCTTCCCATAGTCCCCTAAGTTTATCTGACAGTAGTGCTTTCACACTGAGCCACTGGAAATCAGGATAGAATAAGGCCCTTCCACTTTACATGGAATTAATTATACAACCAGAGGATGGAGTGCAGCTCTGTAAGGCAGGTGCCTGGAGGGTAAATCAAGGTTTCAATCCCTTACTCTAGTGTTTATTTTTATTTTTCAGTATTCAAAATTCATAGGGTGAGGTATGCTGCAGCAGCAGCTCCTGGCTGGACATTAGAAAAAAATCAATGTCTTATTAGGACCAGAGTAACAGGCCATGCCTGTGAGCATCACTTCAAGTATATTTAGGAATTTAGGCCTGGAGTCTTGGCTACATACAAACCCATATAATTTACAGTCTCTGCAAGCCAAAAGAAATTTTCAGAAATTTGTTCAAGGTGGGTTAAAAATCCACAGTTTTTAATAAAAGAGATGTTTGCTTCCCAGAACTGGGCTCTTGGTGACTGTATTTCTCCTCAGCTTTGGCATTTGTGCTGAAGCTATTGGGGAGATCATGCAGCTTTCAGCAAAGCCCCTGGCACTTGTTGGCAGCTTTGCTGTGCTGGTACAAGTGGAGGAGGAGACTCATTCAGGAAAATCAGTGTTGCCTTGGGAGGTCTGCTCAGGCTGTGGCACTAGATCTTAATTTAAAACCCAGTGTGTTGGAATTGCAGTTAATGGGGCTGGACTTTGGGAACTTTTGCTAGAGCTGATTCCTGATGTAGGTTTTCCTGCTCTTGTCCAAGTCAGGAGAGTGAAGAGTGGGAGAAATATCTTATATACAAGCATAGAAATTTCCATACTGATTTAGAGTAGTGATCCGTTTTATCCTTTCTCTCAGATAATAGCCAGTGGGAGAGGTCTCAAAAAGAAAATAAAAGTGGAGAAATAGGTCCCTGGGGAACAGAGTGTGAATTAATAGTCATCACACAAAGCAAGAAGATTTCTTATTCTTTTTCTCTTTTCAATCCCACACTACTTTTTAATCCTGCATAATACAGCTGGGAATTTACAAAAATGCCTTAATTTCTCAATTCTTATTATATCTTTTTTATCGGTAATGACTTCTGAGAACAACTTTAACGTATTTATTACAACCTGCCAATACATATGAGTGTGTTTGTGTGTGCATATTTTCTGTTTTTTTAAGTTCTGTCATTGTGTTTTGTGGGATTCTGTTAAATAATCCAAGAAAAACAGAAATAGCAGAAACCAGCTATTTAAGGACAGAATAGGAAAAAGCACCATTGATATATAAATTTGGAAAACAAGGGGAAAGGATTAATAGTTTTCTGCTGCAATTTACAGAGTCATGCACCTTGTAGGGAATATAAATATTAATGCCACTCTTTCAGCAGTAAAATATCTCTCCCTTTACTCGTTCCTCTGGTGACTGATTAGCCATCCCCTCTCATTGCACTATTTTAAAATTTGGGTACACTGGACACAGACAAAGCCGTAGAAAATTACCTGCATTTACTTTTCACCTCTCTAATTCTGAAAAGTAGGAATTTAGGAGGGCTCTTTCTCAACACCCGTATGGGACCACAACACCCACATCTCTGTTTCCAAATACAGACAGCTTCTCCCTTGCTAGAGATAATTCCTTCCTGCTATTCTTGAACAGTGGTTGAAGCCTGGGACTTGAGTATTTTATCAGCTTAAAAGTATTTTAAGGACTACTTTCTCTTATGCTTTTGGGGGATTGTTACTGAAAAATCCTTTGCCAGGTTAAATATTTTTGTTTTAGTTTATGAGGCCAGAGACCCAATTTGCTAATGTTTAATATTAATCCAACTTCCATAACCAAACAGAGATTAGATTGGGACACTCTCACAGAAGTATCACAAAAATTTGCTGGTGTTTTATCTTCTTCTGTTATCATTGAGGATCGTTTTCCCATACAAATGAAAGCTACCAAAAAACCCACTTGAATTTGCTGTGCTTGAATAATTTCCATAGAAAAGCCAGTGCTACTCCTGAGCATTGTTCAGAGAGCTCTGATGGGACTGGCAACAGTCACTGCTCTCTGTCTACTGGGAAGTTAATGCCAGATGAAAGCTTTTCTTTATCCAAAGCTCAGATGTTCAGTTAAATCATTACATATGTACATTAAATTACCTATTACACACGACACAAAATATTCGCCTGATTTTAATTAGAGCCATGTTATTTGACCATCGGGGGAAACCAGAACTAGATCAGAGTACAAAAAAGAACAGGTAACATTTAAGCAACATCAGAGTGTGGCTGTGCTAAGTGCCTGTCTCAGTGGTAGCGTGTAGGTCCATCCTTAAATAACTCCTAGCAATTTTCACATTAAATTTCCTTTGCTGTAAAGAAGAAACAATGGTAAAAAAACCCCTCCAAAACGCTTTTTTTTTTTAAATGGAGCTAGACATGCTCAAGAAATAGTATCAGTATATCAACCGGATGATAACCCATGGCTTGAGAATGTCTCATATATATTTCTACACATAGCATAAGCCAGGCTGGTTTTGCTGAAATCAATGTGCTTGCTAGAGTCACAGCAGGAGGAAAAAAAGCCACATCCTTTTCCAACTGCCAGGTGTTAAACCATCCAGCAGCAACTCAGTTTCTGGAATCAGGCATTGATCATCAAAATTTTATTAATATATTTTTATTTGTGAATTAATTACTTATTCAATATCTCCCATGAGGGAAACATCTTTCTTTTTCTTTGTACAGTTACAGTCAATGTCTTCTAGGGCAGAAGGACACAGCTAGGCTGAATTTATTTAACAATAAATCATCTTCAATGTTCATCTCAGCTGATTTTGAAGTTGACAAGCAGAGAGACCTTCATCCAATGATTGCCAAACTGACTTTCAATTACCAGAAAAATACGTTCCCAGATTTACCTGTCTACTGCAGGGAGTCCTGCTACATTTGATGTAGGGTGTGCTTTTCTTTTCCCCTGCAGGTTACAGTCATTTTTTTTCTGTTTAGAATTGAAGTGGTGACCAGCAATAAGTGCTAAACAATGAAGGATTACTTTTGTTAGACTTGGGATTCACAGAAAATTGTTTTACACTGCTCTGTGGAAAGCCTCAATTGAAGAAGATGAGCTGGCTTGGAAGGAAGAACATGAGGGTTAGAAGCATTTGAGCTGTTGACAGCTTTTGTCTTTTCTCCTTTCTTGCTCTTTTTCCTCTCGCTTTAAATCTCCTTCTGTAGAAGATCAAAGCACCAGCAGCTGAATTAAAGTTAAAGGGTTGAGCCATACCTTAAAAACCCCCTGAAATCTTTATCTCTTTTTTCCCCCTCAAAAGAATGCTCAGCTAAAAGTGGGCACTCTTATCAGAAATTCCATCTGCCTTCCTAGGAAACCACTTTTCCAGCAAACCCACTGCAATATTTGTGAGATGGCCACCAAACACCACGTTACACAATATCTTTGATCATGTTGCAGAGTAGGTTCTCCAAAGAAGGAACTTTCCACGGGATTAAAGTAGTATTGGAGACATAAGAAGTTAGTGTCCGACTCCGTGTGTAACACTCCAGCACCAGAGTCCCTCTGCCAGGAACAACCAGACCAAAAATAGCTTTGATTTCCTGCTTTTTTTTTTTTTTCATTCTTATTAGGCTATAACATCATTAGGTTACGTTTCTCATCTCTAATTTTGATGGGCAAAGACAAGCCTAGAAAGAGAAGCAGAGCTAAGTGAAACAGGGAAACCTCTGAGGGGTCAAGACACATACGGGGAACAGCTGGATCGCAAACATGACTAGACTGTGAGTGAGCTCATGCAGCTGAGGCTGGGGGAAGACAGCTCTGAGGCTGCCCAAAATGTCACTGCAAACAAACTCTCTCTATTCCCAGCTGAATCGCAGCTGTGTGGTTAGAGCCTGTGGTGGAAATACAAGGGAATACACCAAAATGTCATAACTATGGTCATGAAATCACTGCAGCACATCTTAATTCCCCCCCCACTGCAGAATACCTCGGCACTGCACACAGAGGTATTTCACACGCAGTGGGTAAACCTTCGAGTGATTTATCAAAACTGTAAGTATTACGTTTGTTTATAGAAAGGGGTAAATACTTGAAAGTTTGGAAATTCTTTCCAGTCTTATCTGAACCATCATAAACTTCCTTAAAAGGTAAGTTTTGGACTACACTTTCATGATGGATTTCTGGGATTTTACGATCTATTCTCTTTGGAAAGGCCCAACAGTTTTGAGCCTTAGTGAGACACACCTTTTCTCATAGTGTTTCAATTATTTTCAGTAATTTCAAGTAATTTCAAGTAATGCTGTCTTGCCAGAACCTTAAATCACTGCAAATGACCAAGAAACAAGCCCATGACTATGTGGAGTGCATGTACATATAGGTAAATGTACAGTTATTTGTATTTATAATATGTTCATCTATTTAGCAAAAGTAGGTTTTCAAAATAAAAGAATAACATTTGCTGTTCTGGTTTTAAAACATATTTCACTATCAGCAGATAGATTTTGGGGCTGCCATGGAACACACTGAGAGTGCCCAGCTTGCTGTGACACACCGACTCTCTCAGGTTACAGTTCTTCTGCGTCCTCCAGACTCTGCTGATTTTCTCTCTGATTAAAATGCAATCAGTTTAACTGAAGCATTAGGGAAAAAAAAATCAAAGGATGGCAAAACCTCAGTAGTGTTGGGTTATATTTAACTGGTACTGAGAGAAGTCAATGAATCTATACAGTGCAAATAGTACTGAAAGAAATGTAGGGAGAAACTGAGTCTCTGTCACTTTAAATGTTATTAATTATGAAAACGAGCTTGGCTGCTGAGCGAACATGTCATTTGGAGAAATAGGGCTTGAAGGACTGGCAGTGCAGTTTGTCTGTAGACAAAAACAGTTTGCAGTTTGTCTGATAGACTAAAACACAGCATAAATAACCACCGAAATGCCGGCCTTCAGCACCATCACGAACTATTTATCAGCAAACTGCATTTAACTGAATGAGCAGTTTTTCTTGTGAATAGGCCACCTCTCAAAGCAGAGCCTCATTCTGCTGATGGATTTTCCCTACCTCTGCGAAAAAGGCATTATATGCTTGACAGTGATACCCAGCATACCAGTGGAGTTTTGAACGACGCAAAATGTGTCGGTGCTTCGCTCCTCTTTTGCAGGCAGGGTACCTGGGTCCTGGATGGTGCTGCCAGGCACTGACATCTTGGCAGCCCAGCAAAATACAGCATTTTCTGAGCTATTTTGACAAAACTGTACACACAAAAAGTTGCAATACATTTTGCATCTGACTCTAAGCTCAGTTATCTCAGTGCCAATCAGAAAAAACTCCCATGAAGGCAATGGAGTTCCACTAATTTAAAAATAATGAAAATCGAGACTCGAGCTGAGTTCTCCCTCTCCTTTATTTTCTGCCAACTCCTGCCTTCTATTGGGGCATATTTTTCCTTATGAGGATACAAGCCTGAGGTGGATTTCATAAACCAGCACTGCTGTGCTTTGTCTGTCACCGAGAGCAGCAGTGTGGCTATGTAGCTCCAGCTCCATCGTTCCTGCCCACCACACCAAGGTGGTATTGACTAGGGAATGCCTAGAAATTGATGGTATCACCTGGAGAACATCTAGAAATCAATACCACCTCACACCATTCAGATAAGTCGCCTAAGAAGAAAACCCGCAAACACATTTTCCAAAGCACTGAGGTCTGGGTAAATTGCTCCCTTCACTCAGTGCTGCTCTCAGTTTGTCTCTCTGAAAAGGATTTCTCCATTTTTGTTTGCTTTTCATGACTATAGAAATGCAAAGCACTTTGGGATGAGGTTTTAGCTTGATTATCTCCCTCCCTCCTGAAAAATGCAACCAAGTGTTCTGTGGCCCGACGTGATAGCAACAAATGCCACATGAGTAAAAAAAAAAAGGAAACAGGAGAGGAGAAAGTCACCAAAAAAAATGGGGAAAATGGGAAAGAAAGGGACCATCTGAACAAACTCACTGCAGTTTGCTAGTTCCTCGACAGACAAAAACATCTTCAGCAAACACTATTTTGGATGGTTCAGTTCTGTTTTCTCTCACCAGCATTTTCTGGAATGATTCTAGTGGAGTTTTACTGGTCAGACTGTCAATATATACAATGCTAATACAATAATAAACATCCAGAGTCATGACTCCAGAGCCACGCTGTTGAAAGAGGAAAGCTTTGGAAACACAATGGTTTACTGAGGGTAGTCCCCCTCCCACCTAATCCCAGTAAGCTTATTTATTTTTTCAGGGTCTTCTTATCATGAAGTATTAAAAACAACCCTTCCCCTCCAAAAAAAAAAAAGAACCACCCAGCAACACAAAGAGGAGTGTTCTTGTAAAGACAATGTGCAGATAGTAAGAATAATATTGCTATTTTTTGCTGCTTTAAGGTCGAATGTTTGCTTCCAGCTAATCCATAATAAGTCTATCTTTATTTCAGTGAACTCATTCACCATATAAATGCCAGCAGACTCTTCCAACAGCATTTATGGAAATAGACCACTTTGACAATGCTCTGCTATGCTTCCTGTTATTATAAAAGCAAACTAAAAGTAATTAGGCCTTGATAACTCCATGTTTTGGAATCACTGGATGCTGAGTTAGTTTTTTTGATTTTATAGAAAAGTTTAGCCAGGAACTATATAACTAATAAGATATGGAAGTGCCCTGCTTAATGTAAGAAGAAGCTGGGGATTCCCTACCCCTAGAAGTGTTCAAGACCAGGTTGGATGGGGCTTTGAGCAAACTGGTCTAGTGGAAGATGGCAGGGGGTAAGAACTTGATGGTTTTAAATGCCCCTTCCAACCCAAAGCATTCTGTGATTCTCTGTAGGGGCCATGTGAACAGAGCATAGGCCTAATGTGAAGCTGCTTTGAGAAGGTTAAATTTCTGTTTGGCTGTCTCTCCATCAGCACTTTGATAAGTGCTACATGTTCTCTGAAGTTTTTCTTAGATTCAGAACTTCTAGCTATAATTGATCAGCCACATGCAGATCACGGAAACTGCTAAAAGAAGTGTGGTATAAAAGAGAGGGAGAAGTCATCCAAGACTAGGAAAGTCAGAACAAAATGTAGATCAATCACCCTAGTTCTTTGCAGACTGTGGAACTAGGAAATGGGCCTAAATGCTGCCCACATATCATTGCTTATATCCAGGATTTGTAAGATAATTCTTTAATTTGAGGAGGAACCAGAAAGGTGTCTTGAAAGGGCTGTATAGCCTGAGTTCCTCTATGTAAAACTTGTTCTGGCAAAGGGTGCTACATTCTCCTGATATATTACTGACATGAGGTTCAAATGAGGAAGATTTGGTAGCTTTTTTAAGTGTCAGAAACTAATAATTCTCTTTGGTTTGGTAATGGAATTTTCAGCAAGAATGTAGCACTTTTTAAGTGGGGAAAGGATGAGAGAAGAGGAAAAAACACAGCTGGCGTCCTTAGGGAAAAAAACAGAGAGTGGCAAATTTGCAGTGGGTAACTCCTTATGATGCTCTTTCATGTGGTTCTGCATCAGACAAACTCATTTACTCAGCTATTTCGGCATTTTTGGTTAGTGGGTGACCAGATCATTATGGTGTAAAACATAGTTTATGTATATGTTTCTCTTTGTTCTTGATTCTTGACCCCAAATCTCACTGGACCAGGGGAAAGCTAATTCATTAGATCTTTCAATGAAGGCTACTGAAGTATTTTTGTGCATGACTTGAAGAAATAAGAGGTTTGATGCTTTGAGCTGAATCCCACCACTCACAGTGATACACCCAGTATCACTTCTCGTGTGTTTCCACTTCAGCCTACGAATCTTTGTGGGGGCTCTTATCCCATCTCAGCATCTCAACACCCATATTCAGGTATAAAACACTGTCTTGTGAGTGCATCTCTGTTTTCTGTGCCCAGGAGCCTGGGTGTATCATGGGGGTTGGAGCTGCAGCACACTGCAAAGGCTCCCAACCACTGCACTACATCCCAGAGAGGCAGACCTTGATAGAGCAGGAACTGATTTGTGGAAAAATCCAAATTTCCATTAAGGTAAAAAAGCAATAACATCTGTTTTGTTTTGGTTTTTGTTTGTTTGCTTGTTTAAAAAAAAAACCAAAATAAAAGTTCTGCTCTGTGTGTTTTGCACATGCATGTTGTCTCATGCACACAAACCTGGAGCACAGCATTTGAGCACAGAGCTCAAACAGAGCTCTCTTTATAGCAGCTGCGTATGGAGAAATAGCATCAAATGAAAACCAGCACACAAGGACACCCATTAGCTCGTTCTGCAAGACTGAGAGTCCAAAAGAGACATTTGCTAAACATGGTGTGTCTTTCAGCACAGGCTCGGTGGAAACATTAAAACCAGGATCAGCAAGTACCATAAACACGCCTTCCTTTAAAGCATCTGAAGACAAGCAGTTTGTTTGCTGTTACTCCCAATGCTGGAGGTCTTTCCACAGACACAATGTAATGCTGTGGGCTTAAATTTTGGGACAGCAGATAACTCTGAACTGCAAGAATCTTGTGTCAGGATTTTGCACCAAACGAGATCCCCGTGGAGTCTGTGCCCATCAGGTAGTTTTACTGTCTTAACGCACAGCAGCCTCACCTCTCTTTTATTTCTCTTCTTATTTTGCTCTGGGTACATCCAGCAGCAGTGTCCCTACTGCCTGTGGCTCTCACACAAATACAGCCTCCCTCTTTCTACCAAGCTGGTGCCCCTCGCACTGCTCTCAGATCAGATACGACTCTGGGAAGTCCTGGCATGGGCACAAGGAGTCCTGCTGGATGTAGTCTGCTAGCTCCACTGAACACCCAGGGGTGTAGAAGAAGCCAGGTTTGGTTCTCTTCTGCTGGATTAGCTTCTGAGAAGCCAGCTGGGGAACAGAGATGTGGTCGTGTAAATTGGCTCCAAGTGGGCTGCGAGAATAGAAAATTCTGCGTTGGCTCCAAGGCTCCAAGAAGTTCTGGATAGTTAGTGCCTGGATTCAACCTGTCAGGGATAACCTTAAATCACCTGACTGCCTCATAGAAGCTTAAAGATCTAAACATTGGGGATACACATAGTTTGGAAATGATCAGAACCACAGAACATCCTCACAACATAGCATGGCTTCACCAGTCCCTCACATCTTACTTCACCAGCAGGGGACCTCAAAGCTTTATTATTATTACCTTTATTATTACTATTATTAATTTTATTATCATTCCCTTTATTATTATTACCTTTAATTCTGTGGTGAGCAAGCAGGTATGGAGCTTATATCGCCAGCAGCAGAGCTGCAAGGTGATCCCTGAGTTCCAGGAGCACCCAGTCGAACTCTGAAGGGCCATTTCCTTGCTATGAATGCCAGAAATCAGGGGTAAAGAGGAAGGAATTTGTCCCACCACAGCCGCTCCCAGGGCAGCAATCCTCAGTGACGTATGGAGTGGAAAATATGTCAAAGCAGTTTAGCAGGAAAGCAAACAATCACCATGAAGAGAAGGGCGGCTGAGTGACAAAAGAGTCATGAAACAAACATCCAACCACAAATAATTTGTTGGTTTTATTTGTTCATATTATCCTGCTGACACGGCATGTTTTTCCCTGCTGACTGCACTTGCCATATCAGCACTGAAGGCTGGCAAACTTTGAGGCTCCTTTCTCTCTAACAAAAGTGATTATGATCAATACCAATTCCTTGTGTGTCACCCGTGTCTAAATGTGACATCAGTATAACAAAGAAAAGGGGACATGGGATTAAGTAAAAAGATTAAACAAAAATTTCTGTGTGACAATTGACTATTTTAGCATCACATTTGGCCTAGAACAAAGAAAAGCAAAAGAAAAGGCTCACACTGGAAGCTGCATCCTGGTGCCTTTCAAAGGTGGAGAAGGATTTCTTTCCTCCATGTGGGTTATGTCTGATATGGAAGGTCATCTAGAAGTCATGTGTGACCCTCTCAATCACTTTTTAATCCCAGATAAGCAGGGGAAAGAACCCACTAGAACCAGCAGAAAATAAACCACAACAGAGCAGTTAAGACCATAAAGGGCCATTTAAAAAGAACCTTAAAAGTTTTGTTCCACAGAGCTCTTAGAGTTTACAGATATGTAAAGGACCCCTTGAAAACATTAGGTTGCCTGCTGCTTTTTGTTTAGGAATCTCCATCCAGCCATCACAGGAAAGATACACAGCCTCTTGGACGTCTCCCTAACAGTTCTCATTTTAGGTAATGTAAATAACATTTTTTACATTAACATCTTATTTATGTAGAATCTTCTGTCTCAGCAGATGTCCTACAGCTGTAGGTGTATAAAAATACAAAGCAGGGCCGGGGGTGGGAGGCGAGGATTAATCTCTTCCTTGTACTCAAGCAACTAAGGAGGCAATTCAGTGGTGCTTTGGAAATGTTATCAGTTAATATCACACAAGCCGGATATCGGACCCAGAGCTGAAGCTCTGTTTGCCTAAGACAGTTTGTATCACCCACTGATGTCCTGCATATCAAATTTTCAAGTCAAAGATGTAGAAGTCTAATTATTTTTAGAGAAGCAAATTTTTTTTTAGGTAGAATCATAGAATGGTTTGGCTTGGAAAGGACCATGAAGATCGTCTTGTTCCAATCCCACTGCCATGGGCAGGGAAAATTACACTAGACCAGGTTGCTCAAAGCCTCACCAAACCTGGCCTTGAACACTTCCAGGTATGGGGGCATCCACAGGTGCTCTGTACAACTTGTGCCAGTACCTCCAACCTCACAGTAAAGAATTTTTTCTACTAATGCAGATTTCCCCTACTCTACTGCATCTACTCACAGATGTCTGGGGACCTGTGCTGCTGCTCTTAACTAACCACAGAGAATCAGCTCTTCAGCTGCTCTAAATCAGCCAAGTGCCATTGTTTCCAGCAAAAATAGGATAGTTTTGCCACAAGACTAATAACCCTTCAGAGCAAAAAAGGCATTATGAAGTAGTTAAACCCAGGAATCTGCACTATTTAATCGTATTAAAACCATTTATTAAAGGCAGATTTTAGCTCCACAACCTGTTGCTTGCTGTGCAGGAACCCTACAGTTTCTCTTACTACCTATTTTTTTCAGGCACTATAGACTCTGCAGCTTTGTTTTTCACCAAGTGGCAGCGTCTCCTGCCAAAGGGCAGAGAAGTGCTGACGAGACAAATTGAAAAAGGTTCTCTCAGTTGTCATACCACAGCTTTTCTCTTGTCACTGACATTTGCCAGATTAAAAACTCAGTGCTCTACAAGAGTAATTTATAAGTGTAAAAAAATTCTGAACTAGCTACAGGGAAACCCTATTAAAAATCCAGGACATACTGTACTGCATGAGCAGAACAGTTAGATATGTACATGCCTGGCTATTTCATGGGTGGAAAAAGAAAAATTGACCCAATTACAGACTTGTCATACTCCACTTCTTTCTTCGGAGTATTAAATGTCACTTAAACCAAACCAAACAGCCAAGCTCATTTCCCGTGACAAACATCCAGGGACATCTTAAAGTCAAAACAGAAGCAACCAAAATCAGAAGGCAGAGGAAACTTTGACAAAGCTTCAGAACCTTGTCAGATGCAATTATTCAGTGACTGCACTAAAATCAATGAAAAAGAAGGGCCCCCTTTGCCACAAACAGCATTGAAAGGCTTCACAGGAGATGCTATTTGCAGCAATAGCTTAATAAAAAGCTGCCCTGGGTTTTCATGCTGAGAACAGGTGAACAAAAGCAATACTGAGAAAACCAAATGGGGTACAGAACAGCAAAAAAACAACAGAAATCTGCTAACACTAAGAAAAGAGTCAAAGTGAACAGAATTTAATATAATCTCCCTCGTAATAAACTCCACCTTACTGCAATTAAAAACTGCAATGATAAAAATCAGTTCTCTTGCAGTAATGAGAGTATTTCTTACCTCTTTCACATGACTCGAGATGCAAACTACTTTGGGAAAAAAAAATGGACCAAACCCCTAAATATAACAGGATTAGAAAAGCCCCAAATGACACCCACATATAGGGCATGATTTGCCCTAGCTGGAAAGCAATTTCCTAACCATCATTAGTACATCACTTACCAGGAATGATGTCCTTCAGGAGAAGTAAGGAACAACTGTCATCCTCTGGGACCTGTTTGTTCCGCTAGGATCTGTTTTCTACTTGCTGTTCTTTGAGTGATTGGGTGGTGCTGTAAGTGCAGCCAGGGCACTAGAGATTCTGTGGGTAATTTTATTGAAGTATATTTGATATGAATAAAATAATCCTGTTATTTGGATTTTTTTCTGTCATTTCTGGGAAGCCAGAATTTTATGCAATTTCATAAAACAGTTGCTGAAATGTTGGGGTGCTTTGTAGATTAGATACATTCATTTTTGGCTTTTAAAGGATTGCATTCTTACATGCTGTTACATTTAAGTGCTTTCAGCCTTGATTAAATCTCAAACAAAACTAGTTTCCAGTCTATGTTGCCTATATAATCTCTAATTCAAAAACAGAACAGCAGTCAGATGAATCTATACAGAGATGATGTTGTGGATACCCCATCCCTGGAAGTGCTCAAGGCCAAGTTAAACAGGGCTTTGAGCAACCTGTCTAGTGGAAGGTGTCCCTGCCCATGGCAGGGGGTTTGGAACTGAGTGATTTTTAAGGTCTCTTCCAACTCAAAGCTTTCCGTGGTTTTATATGTAACATCTTCTGAGGGTGTGGAGTCCTGGCACAGAAGCATCCAGAACCACCTCTGGCTGCTTCCATAGCCTCCCTCACTTCCTTCAGAAGACATTTGAGTTGAGTTTCCTAAAGAAAAGGAATATTTGCTGTTGGTTGTCAGTGCTTCTGCAATCCATCATTAGAAAACATGCTTTTTTTACTGCCCTCCCAAAGTGTTATTTGCACGAGGATGTAGTAACTTTATTCATAATAACATATTGATTATAAACCCCTTCTGAAAAGCAGGGAAGTGTTACCATCACAGAAATGACATTCCCTGCCACATGGTGTTATGTGGCTCTATAAAGTCCAGCCTGTTTTGATGATTGCAATGACTTCTACAGGAGTGAAAAAATATCAAAACATTATTAATTTTCCTTTTTAATACACTTACCATCAGTCGTTTTATGAGACAAGCCATTCCAGTTCTCACTTAGCTTTCTACGAACTACAAGGAATTCTTATAAAACAATGCTGTCACATAGTGTCTTTGCCAAGGTTTAACAAACTGTTTTAATAAAGACTTGAATTATTAAGAGAGAGTTATATTTTAAAGAAAATTATAATGCATATTTGTAAGGATTCTAGATCATTGCACCAAAGTGCCTTTTGAATGACTCAACAATATCCATTTCTCATCCCATATGTGTTCTTCTATATTAATGTTTGTTTTTTATATTTAATGTTTATTTCTTATTCCCTAATTTGCTGTTTTACCTAATTGCACAAGATATGCAAGAAGAAACCCTAATTACTAAATCAGACTCTGGGTTTTAAAAGGCTCTGGGGAAATAAACCAACAAATTGGAAGACAGGGACATGTTTATTTTCCCTGCTCCTTGTTGGATGTGCTGCACAAAAAGTCCCAGTGTTGTAAAGGAACATACAGAATCACATGGAACAGTGGTTTGGGCTTTTATTACTGGGGGGAGGGAGGTTGCTAATCTGTTTTCCAAACATGGAGTCTTGACAGGGAATTTGAAAGGTATTAATTGCCATATGGAAAGCACGTTCATGAATGCCTAAGAATGCTGTTGCTATGTGTACACATCATAGACTCCTTTAGGTTGGAAAAGCCCTCTAAGATCATCGAGTCCAGTCATTAACCCAGCACTGCCAAGTCTATCACTAAACCATCTCCGCAACTGCCACATCTACACAATTTTTTGAACACTTCCAGGGATGATGATTCCACCACTTCCCTGGGCAGCCTGTCCCAATGCCTGTTCCACTTTTTTCTCTTGACAGTTTTAATACAGTAGATGACACAACACGCGAGTTATCCGAAATATCACATGGGGACTCGGTCTGGAGAGACTGAAATATTTCTAATCCCTTTGCTGTTTATTTGTCCTGACTGAAAAATTCTCTAATGTGGGGCTTCCGTCCTCATTTTCTTCTACTTGACACTGTTTGATGAGTCCCTGAAAATGCTCCCTCTAAAAGGATCTAAAGTTAAATGAACTTACTTTAGCATTCCTGTTTCCCAGCATTCCTGTTTCCCAGTGGTTAGGAGGAGCCATTTCTACTCATTTTCCATCTACTGCCAAATGTGCTTTCCAGTTTTAAGGTGGGGGGAGGGGGGGACCAACACCTTGTGGGATCCTTGTTTTGTCCTACGCTGAAAGCAGAAGAGTGTAAAGATTGTGTAACACAGGGATGAAGTTGAGCTCCATCCAGCCACAGTGTAATCCATATCAATGCCAAAGAACAGGCAGAGCATGATGCCATTTGACTGCCATAATGCACCATGCAGGGTCTTCCCTTAACCCCCCATCTGGGGGGAAGACCCAGCTGAAAAAGGGCTTGGTGGAAACTTCAGAAAATTGCAGAAAATTTCTGAACATACTTCCTTGGAACCACAGATTGAGAGTCTTTCCTTCCCCAACAGTAGGAGGAACAAATTGGAGGAACAGATACTGGTTATTTATACAGGGAATTACTCCAAAGCAGCCCCTGGAAACCAGTCCTTCAGTTTGGTCTGAGGTGAAAGATACAGTTACTTTTGAACTTGCCCTCAGCTCAGGCTCTTGAACAACTCAAGCACGAGATGAGCACTTGGAGACTTCTACACAGTCTCTACTGAGGACATCTCATCATTAGCTGGTTAAACATCAAGCTCTTATCATCATTAGTGGCAGACACTCTCCCAACAGAGAGTGCAATCAGTAATGCCCTGTGGTTTTGTTTTAGCAGGATGCCAAACTTTCTGGCACTGCTTTTACAGACTCTTCCCCTTTTAGAAGTTGTTAAGACATTGCCTGTTACTATCACTACACTTTATTTTTTTTTTGGTACATGTTCATAAATAAAGTGTGGCCCTAATATTGAAGAGCAATTATCTTGAGGATTTACTTGGTGAAGGCCAGAGCTAAAAGCATTGTTAAACTCAAAATCCAACTTAGAAAGACTCTATCCACTGCTGATCATCTCAGTACAAAAGGATGATGAAACCTGAAAGTCACTGGAGAAATGAAAAGGCTGTGAAATTTTTTTAGAGTACAACGGTATTTGATTACTGGAAAAAGCTATTGTAAGGTGTCAGAATGGAAGGTGAGGTTCATGCAAAATACAGGAAAGGCCAATAGTGCAAATATCTAATTTTTTTAAAAAGGCTGTGATGCTCTCTGACAACCTAAACACATGCTGTCAGTCATCCCATTAAGTGATACACTTAAAGTGAGCACATTGGGATGAACAAAGCACTGACTTCACCAAGCAGAGGGAAGGATGGTGGAATTAATACATAGATGGACATGGAAAAGGATAAAATGGTGAACAGTAAAACACTAGGATGAGAAAGTAGAAAGACCAACATTTTCCTTTTCTTCTGCCCTCAGTCCAACTTCATAAAAATAGCAAGCTTTTCTCTTAATAATCTTTTACTCCTCATTCCTCTTCCCCATTTCAAAAGATTCATAATTAGGAGTCTCTTGCAGATTTCGGTTGAGGTATTGCCCTTTACACATCCTCACACTGAAGGATAACATTATTATTTGAATTTTATACTTCAGAAATACAACCTACAATATAATAAAACACACAGTACTGAAAAAGTGGCACAGGAGGTGATCAGTAAAAGCACAAAACACATCAGCTCAAGGGCACCTCTGATTATCTTGAGCTGGCTGGCAAAAATTAAATAGGATTCATGTTACACAGAAGGAATAAATGAAATTCAGTAAATTGCTGCAGTGAATAGACTGCTTTGCTGGTATCAGCTCCTGTGTTCTCTGCACTCCTCACTGGTGACTTGGATGGTATGATCTTCCTAGGCCAGCACATCTCACCCACTTCTTTCTATAACAATGGGAAGGGTAAATAGAGGGTTCTGGACATCCCTGTAACGACAGGATCATTCAGGTTGGGAGAGACTGCCTGAGGACATGTGGTCCAACACCCCTCTAAAAGCACAGCCAGCTATGAAGTTAGATAAGGTTCAACAGTATGTTGTCCAAGTAAGTTTTTAGTATTTCCAGGGGCAGGAATGCCACACCACCTCAGGGCAATATTTTCCAGCACCCACCCACTCCTACTGCCAGAACAGCTTCCCTCACATCCAATGGGAATGTACCTTATGAACACTGGCAGTTCTAGTCCTTTTGTTGTGTGAGAAGTGTCTGGCTCCATCTTCTGTTTTTGAGGACATCAGCGAGATCTGCACACCCTTCCCACTCCAAGCCTTCTCATTTCCAGACTGCAGTAATGTGGCCCCAGCTGGATTTTGCACTGCTAACTGATACTCCCTAAAACAGGTTGTGGTCTGCAGCACAGACTCATAGTCTGACTCTTGATGGGGGGTTTTCACCAAAATGTGGGACTTTATGTCACTTTTTAGTGTAGTGTGCCTTTCTATTAATTTTATGGTTTTGAAGTTATACACCTTTGATGAAAACTACGGGAAGGTCTCGACTCAGATAAATTTGGATTTCACTTCTTTTATTAATTTATTCCTCCCTCTGCCACAAATCACAGTATTCTTCTATTTTCCTTTTCATAGGTAAACAAGAGAATGCCAAGTAAACTTACCATTTCCCTGTCTGTTTTCATCTTATTAGTAACATCATGAGGAAAAAACACCTTCATCTGAGATGGCAACAACAGCTCAGCAATCTACCAGCAGAAAGACAGGTCACAGACAAATTGCTGACATGAGATGTGCTTGGAGGCTCCTGTGCACCGCACTGAGCAGTGCAGACTGTTTTTCTTTCCACATATTTACGACTTACAATATGTCCCAGATCTTGAAACAGGACCATGTAGTTCTGCTCATGAATCAGGGGAATAATGCAGCTCCCTCCCTCACAACTAGTAATTTTGGATGTTTGCTTCGCATGATTCACTTGGAACTCTTTGCTGACTCTCATCATGAAAGAATTATATAAAAAAAAAAAAAGGCAGAAATGGATCATATGTTTAAGTGTCAAAAACATCTCTATGCTTTTCAGAAACAGGGAAACAAGGAAACCAGTAAAAGACACATTTGTCTACCATAAGGTGTCAAAATTTAGAGGAATGCACTACAACTCGATAAACTGTAAACTGTGTTGAAGTTATGACATAAATTTTGTGTAAGTCCACATTGAATATTACTTTCCTTTAGCAAAAGTTTCTGATAATTTCAGAGTGCTTAACTGGCATAACGCAGCTCTCAGTATGTTTGGCGTTACATTTGAAAGCTTTCATTTGTTAAAGTTTTCATGTGTTATTAAAATCACTGCTTAGATGTGGTACAGTTTGTATTAAAGGATAATATTCAAGCTAAACATACAGCTTTTTAACAGATGTTTAATTACAGCAGCTCCTCAAACTCTGAAATCACTTGTGGATCTCATGTTATTTCAGATGAAACTACTTACATACCAACATGGCTATCTTCTCACTTTTTTTGGGCATGATGAAGACAGTAGCACTTTAGCCAAAAAGAGCTGGTTCCTCATTGCCAGTTTTGCAATAAGCTGACCAAAATAAACTCTAAACCAAATGGGTAACAGATAAAACCCCCTCAAATTTTTATATTTTTTTTAAGTTCTTTAAACAAAATATCACCAATTCAAAGTATAACCTCAGAACTCACCTCTTGCCTGCAGCCTTAACTTTTCTACTCTCTGCATTATATAACAAGTTGTCCAAGTTGGATTTACTCTCTTATAAATACACAAGAATCCAGTTATTTATTGTTCAACTGCTGCTTTATTATAAAAAGCTCTTATTCTCACACTCCTGTCTATGTATGGGAAAGCTTCAGCTTGGAGCAGAGATCGAATTCTTGGTTAAAAGTGTAAAATCAGTTGCTACAATAAACCCTTATGGACTGAAATACAGTTTTTATTATGTTACCAGGAATATGGTAACACAATCAAAGTGGATTTGGTACCTTTTGACATTATCTTAGGCTTAACAACCTCATGTTACCAACTCTGCTCCATCTTGCTGAGATAGGTGAAGCCAATTCATAGTGAGATCAGTCATGAAATAGAAGAGGGATGGGCCAAATGCTCCTCTCACCCTTGGTGAAATCCATCCCTTTGCAAGGAACAACCACACTGGACTCAGTGGGACTTTAAGAAGTGTACTGGGCTCATGCTGCCCCTCTGCAGGGAGATTAATTTAATTTCCACAGTGATACTAGTGCTGCCTTCACTGTGAATGAACCCCAAATGTGTAATTTTACATCATCATCTTACTTCTCAAAGTCTGTTTTCTGGATAAAAAGCTTATATATCTTAAAAAGCTTAAAACTTAAACTCCAAAAGTGCAGATGGAGGAGTGGAAAGTAGAGAGAGAGAGAGAGAAAAGACAAAAGGTTACCAATAACACATACTAAAGATTTTAAATAAATATTTTAATTCTATTATTGGCATTTACAGGTAGAAAGCATACAGTATGTTACAATTTTATCAAAATGTGAAAAATATGGATGTTACATAAGTAACAAATGTAAAAAAAGTATTTTTCTTACCTTCCCTGAAAGTAAGAAAACTATTCAGCATAGGAAAATATTGATATAAAAACACAGCTTAGGTAAAAAAAAAAAAAATTGAAGTTTTTACACAGTACAATAGGTTCATCAAATCTGCATGAAGATGTAAAGACTTTGTTGGGTTCTATTTCACCTAAAACTTTAGGGAACTGGGGGCAACTGGTAAGCTACATTAATGAATCTACAAGTAGTTTTCCCTCATATCCGCTCCAAAATGCCAGAGTGCAGTAATTTTCTATACAATAAATAATTCTTCAAAGTTTCCATCACAGAAAATTATAGAATGCAGAAAATGCCACTCCAAGGTCACAAAGGCTAGGCAGTGCTTTAATAATAATTATGATAATACTTATTATAGTGCTTTATAATGTCGAAGCACTTCAGACGAGTTAAACACTAATTAGTCCTCTCAACACCCCTGCGAGGTAGGGGAGTAAGTGTTGTTCCTATCTTTCCATAGTACAGATGAGAATCAGGGGAGAAGCACAGACTGCAGCAGCAGCACAGCCGAGATGAGAGGCCGAGAGATGTGGGAATTGAGAGGTTTTTCCCTCGCTCCTGCTGCTGCGAGCCAGGGTGCTGGGCTGGGCTGACAAAGGCCCATCACTCCCCTCCCATGGGAAGCACTGAGGGGGGCAGGGAGGGACCAGGGTTAAGTAAGCATCCCCAAAAATTCATAGAGATTCAGAAGCTCTCACACAACTTTGTCAAAAAAACAAAACAACAAAAAAAAAAAAGAAAAAAAAAAGAAAAAAAAGAAAAGAAAGAAACCTGAAACAAACAAATAGACGAACTGAAAAGGAAAAAAACTCCTAAAGTGCTGACTGGCTTGAGCTGCTTCTAGCACCTCTTCTTGTATGGAATAAGACTTACAGCACTATTGCCAGCAATTATTCAAGCTGCTTTCATCCATAAAGTCACATGTGAGCAACTGCAGGATATGAAAACTATGTTTTCTGAGACACCTTACTACTGTTATTCCTTCATTCACCATCTTTCTTCCACACATTTCTTAAGGAAAATGAAATCCTCAATAATCTTGCATCGTAAAACATGTTAGTAGCTGGAGACAATATGCACATCCTTCACAATTAAAACAAAAAAATTAGTTCATTTTCAGAACAAAGCATTATTAATTTAAGAATCACGAACCAAACAATGGGAAATAGGAAACCCTTTCCAAAGGCTGCATGCCGAATATCTGGTTTGCAAATACAATGCATGCAGGAGAAATAAATTCATCCAAGCATAATTAAATTAAAAATGTTTTTAAGTCTCTTTCAGCAGCATAATGGTTATTATTTTTAAAGTCTCCTCCATCCAAACTGGCCTGGGGTTCAGATGCTGACCTCGGCTTTTCTACAACCATATAATGGTTTGACCAGACCCCGTGGCTTTGCACTGTGGCAATACCAGGAGATAAAGCCTATACATATTGTTCTGCTTCCCCCTCCTTGGAAACAGGCTTTGTTGTACCACCTTTGCCATCTTCACTCACTGCTGCTGCTGCTTTTTCAGGAAGTGATGCCAAATCTTTGAAAACATCCACATAATGCCCAAATCCCGGGCCCCAGTTCAAGAGGTTGTCCCAGTTGAAGCTTCCAGCTTGCTGCCCCAGCTTCACAGGCAGGGAGCCCTCCCCGGCCCCGGATGCCTGTGCCCCCACGGGCCCCCCCTCACCACGGCGGCCGGGATAGCGCCGGGGCTTCAGCCTGGAGCCGTAGTTGTCCTCGTCATCCGCATCAGACTCATTGACCTGGGACAATTTGGGCATCTTGGAGGTGTACGTCACAGGCTTATCCCTGTCGTACTCCATCTCCGAGCAGGTGAAGGACTCGTGGGAGTCGCTGTCGGAGGAGGACTCGGGTGCGGGAATTCCATCGGCTGGGTTTCTCGTCCGGGATAGAGGCCTTCTGCAGTCCTCCTCTGAAGAGGACCGGCCGTGGTCTGCACTGCAGATGCTGGGGTTTCTGGGGCGAGGGGTGTTCAGTCTCTCCACCTCTTCAATGGACAGCCCCACTGGAGGAACAGTCTCCAGAGGGATCTGCCCAATGGGCTGCTTCAGGCGGCTTCCCGGTCGGGAGCTGTGGCTCGCCATGGTCTGTGGACTCTTACTTCTCCTCCCCAGTCGAGTGGCATAGTTAAAAATGCCAGGCTGGCAGACATCGTTGTGCGTCTCCAGCGGGCTCCCTTCCCTTATGGCGAGGTGCAGCTCCCTCGCTGGGCTGTGCCTGTAGAATGTCGATGATTTGGAGAAGGGTGCAGGGCTGTGCCGAGACAGGGGGTTGGGAGTAGGGCATGCTGAGTGGCTTAAAGATGTTGTCCTTAAGCCCTGCCCGTAGGCGGGCTGGTAGGTCAAGCTGCTGGCTCCCAGGGGCATGGGGGACTGCCGCGCAAAGCCCAGCGGGCTGTGCCTCTGGATGGAGAACTTGGGCGTGTGGCTCCGAAACTGCTTGTAGTGCTGGATGATGTCAGCGTCCGATGGGGCGATGCTGCTGGCATTGTCGATGTCGTAGTGCTCGATCTCAGGCTCAGGGGATGCCAGTGGGGCGCTGGGGATTGTCTCCGTGGCATGTGGGATGTCGGTCTCATCATAGATGAGATATGGGTTTTCTCTTTCAATGATATCGGGTTTTGGGTTCCCCTCAGGCTGCTTCCTGACAGTCATGTCATCACCGTAGGGTGGGATGTTGTCAGGGTCATCAAACGCCACGTTTTCACTCCCCTTTTTCTTTTTCTGCTTTGTTTTCTTCTCCTCTTTCGGCCCTTTGGACTTCTTTCCTCGGCACTGGTTGCAGAGGATGAGGCTGAGGACCAGCAGCGCCAGGACGGTCGCGCAGCTGCCCACGATGGCCGGAACGGCCCAGAGAGGAAGGGACAGCTCGGTGGGGTGTGGGGATGGGAGGCAGATGTGGCCACCATTGATCCCTGCTCTGCACTCGTGGCCAGGGGTACATGAGACCCCCAGGCAGGCCACCACCGTCTCGCACGTCCGTCCTGCGTACGCCTCAGGGCAGCTGCAGGTGAAGCTGTCGTGTGCCGTGGGCTCGCAGCTGCCTCCGTTCTGGCAGGGGCTGGAGGCACAAGCTCCTGGTGGGACGCACTGGTAGGCATACCAGCGGTTGATGCACATCAGCTCTCCCCAGCAGGGACTGCTGGCACAGATGTTGGGGCCACGGCAACCGATCTTCACGGAGGGGTCTGTTTTGGAGAGGGTGGCAAGGCTGTGCTTGCCAGCGAAGGGAAGGCTCTCCCCGCCATACTTGATGTAGGAAATGCAGCCATCAAAGCCTAGGAGAAAAAGCAACAGTCACGTCAGGACCTGAAGACTGTGCACTGTCAGCAGTGCAGTACAGTCTCCACTGTTCACCAAACAAGCCAAGAATTCAAATGGTTACCATAGGAAAACATCTTGTCTAATAGTACTTAATGTCTTGAAATTGAATTTAAACAAATATGCCTTCTAGTGACTTCATTCAATATACTGAAATGTCTTTGTTTCCTAATTTTCCCATATTTCTAAAACTTCCTATCATCCCCCTAGAGAAACCTGTGTGCAGCTGGCTCGGCTGTGCTAGCATCAAACATTATCTGGATTTGCATATCATGCTTCAGCTAAACCTCCTGCCTTACTGTCTCCTACATTCATGACAGTACTTTTGAATCTCTGAATCTCAAGTGACCTTTTCCCAAACTTCCCACACCCCAGTTGTTGCGCTACTCTTCAACGCATTTTAGTGCTGTGAGACCTCAGGGAGATGGAATTATCCCCAGGCTCTGTGCGGTGGTTGCAAGTGAGGTTGCAGGAAAATCCAGCCTTTTGCCAGTCTCATAATTCTCTGTGTTCCCCAGACTTAATCCTTTCTTCAAAGGCTTTAAGGCAGTGATACCTTATGCGGATCTCTCCTTGGAGCTGTGGCAAAATGGTACATAGAGATGGGTTCCAGAGGTTTACTCTGTCACGAAATAGCATACTGGAGTCGTATGACATGATATTAAAGGTTTACAATCTCCAGAATTGAAGATTTAGGTTCAGGTGGGAGCCAAAGCAAAAATGATGATCACCTTGCTGCACAGTTGGTGGTCCCTTGCAGCAGTGATTTGATAAACAGCAATGGGGAATTTAGCAGGTCTACCCAGGTTTGAAAATGTTATTGCACACACAGCTTCACAGCCCTGGAACTGTCACCCATG
>JAWWES010000133.1:5470301-5645209 GCA_035583135.1 Lophotriccus pileatus | reverse complement strand
GGGAATTTAGCAGGTCTACCCAGGTTTGAAAATGTTATTGCACACACAGCTTCACAGCCCTGGAACTGTCACCCATGTATGTTTTTGTCTGCCTTTAACAGCACTGCAGATATTTTTGACTCTGAGTTCATGCAGAGTTTTATACCACCCCCTTGTAAATCCTTGGTATGTCGTACACAATGTAATCCAATACTAAAATAAAATAAAATCATATGAATATGACATTTTGGATTGTGTGTTCTTAATGGAAGCCAGACATTCCTAATTTGTCTGCCACAGTGCTGGGCAGTGGTGAGAAGTTAGTGTCCTCAATTTTCTTTGTTCCAGCTTTCCTACAAGCCTCTGATTTTTTCATACACGTGCTGCTCGTAAAACATACACATAGAAAGGACAAAGGTCATCTCAGCATCCATATGATTTCATACCACATTTCAGACAAATTCACAATACACAAGTGTAAAGTGTGAATTTGCTCCACTCAAAAATACTTTATCTGGTCACAAATCACGAAGCCAGGAACATTTCTTGATATAAAAACTCTGTGAAACCTACATCTACATTGTCTGCAGTATCTCACGTTTTGCAGCTAAAAATCACTTCCATCTTTACTTAGCACTGGGGGAATGATATCAAATATGTGTTATTGACTTCTTTTGCCAGGGTTTAAGACAGTTGCTTTAACTTTTAAGGGAGACTGATTTACTTCTTAACAGCTAGATGTTGGTCAGAGGGTGATTCCTTATTGTCCTTGGTTTCTGTTGCTCAGAAATAAATCCTATTCTTCATTTGACAACAGCATAAAGCAGAATGAAGGCAGAGTTTCAGAAAATATTTTAATCATATTAATAACAGGCTAAATTCTGCAATACTTACCAAACCCCTACAGAGACAAAGTTTCCATTTCACATTTTTGCCTAAATGAAAGCTTTGCCTTGGTTTTACAGATCCTGACCCAGATAAAGATCCTTTTTTTTTTCTCTCCATTAGGATAACCAAATTATAGCAAGTGATGTACAGGCAAGCAACCAAAGCCACCTCCCCGTCTCCAAAAAGCCCTGCAGATGGAGTGCCTGCTTTTGGAAACAACAAGCCTGCAGTGTGTACTGAAGGAACAAAGTCTGTAACCCTTACTCATTCAATTTGCAGTTTTTCTGGCAAAGGATGGATATATACTAATTACTGATGAAGAATTACAGTACTTTGGGTAACCTTAAAGGAAACAGAGACTCTTTGTTCAAATGTGCTTACGTGAGCTATATTAAAAAAATCAAGTGAAACAAAAATTACCTGCAACCATGCTCTTGAAAGATTGGCTTGATGGAATTCCTCCCAAAGAAATGGTAAGGACATTTAGGCCCCCAAAGTCTTGGGTGGCATGGAGAATGTCTCGGCTGTGGGTCTTGTCGACTGACAGGATGGTGGAAGACCCGTTCTTCTCCAGGAGGACCGAGTGCCACTGACCATCTGCAGTGTACACCTCGGGGATGTTCCGTTCCACCTTCCCAGCTACCCCAGCATCCGATATGTAATGCACTTTCCCACCTTTTATCTGAACAGAAGAACACATAATGGATAACTTTAAAATTATATCACATAACGACTCCTACACACACATCACCAATGTGATGCCTATTCAGTACAGCTACAGTAACATGTGGCTTTGGTGCAACAGAAAGCTGGGGTGTTATTTTCCTCCAAAGAAATGTTTTATACTAAAAACGCATTAATCATTTATTACTACAAATTTGGCCAGAATTAAATACATCACATGTAGAAACCTCTGCAGAAACATCCCATCTGCATCTTACACTCATTCCCTGCCTAATATCATAAGAGAAAAGCCTTTTGAGAAGCCAGCTATAGGACATGCACACGACAAAACATTTTAACCAATAAAATAATAGTTCTTCCTCCATCTTCAAGGCAAGTGCGGAAAATGCTTTGCAGAGTGAACGGATTGTTCTTGCCCCAAAATCTTGCATCTGATTTTCATTATGACACAATAGGAATGTAAAAGGCATGGTAGGGTTTGAGCAAGAGTCCCATTTAATATCTGTTTTTTCTGCTAATTTGTATTTTGCAGAAAACCAGTTGTATTTCAGAAAACTTCCTGAAAAGTTGCTAAGTGCCTTATTTTGGGCAAATTTTCAAATGGTGCTTACTTGAGCAAACTGCTTTAAAACTTGTGAGCTGTTAGGAAAAAAAAAAGAATATTTTGGCTTTTCCTCTAGGAATGACGCCTCGCAATTCTACTGAATCATGAGATGCAGGATTTCAAACCTCTTATTATGATCCCAAAATGAGATCAGTGCAAATTCTGCATTTAAGATATAGGAGCTTAAAAAGAATCCCTAAAATCCAAGCCTGCCAGTTTCTCAAATATTGCATAAGTTTGGGTATGTCAGCTGATGTCCTAAGGGTGTACAGACTTGTGTAAGCTCATACAAGGTGCCTCTTGTTGCAAGTTTCCTCCCATGCTCTGCATGTTAAATAAAGCCACTGTTTTCCACCTGATGTTCCTCTCTGCAGCTCTCTCAGTGCCGTGACCTGTAACACGAGTGTACAGAACGTGCACATACACAGATTCCAGCAAAGCCCCAGGTTTGCTGAAAGCTCTCAAAGCCTTGCATCCTTTTTGTTCCAGGAAAAATAATGTTCACCTGGGAAGAACTGTGAGGTGACACACCAGCTCCAAGAATGCTGCTCTCGTTTCCAGAAACTGTTAAATGTTCTGGATTTGCTTCTTTAGTGATGCAAGCTGAGCACTTTGTTCATACACTTCTGTGCACTTTGTTCATACACTTCAGCTTTAATACACTGTAAGACCACGCTCATGTCTTGGCAGCAGCCTGAATGAATGCATCTAGCATGTATTCATTTATGAATGCAATAATTTGGATTATTTGAAAACTGATTGTTTGAGGGCCTCTTTGACAAAGCTATCCTTGGAGACAGGATGCTTTTGTTACTGGCAAACACAAGTGGGCATATGTTAAACTATCACATGGCCCCCCAAAAACCCCACTTTTCAAAATGCAGCAACAAAGACTATTGTGACATATTATACACCATTTTCCCCAATCATTTATAAAAAGATTAACTGAGCTGAATATATACACATATTTATGTCTGCAGCCTGTAATTGGATCGTTAGTCTTGTCTTTTATGCTCCATAAAAATACCTCGTTGTATTTTGGTCTTTATGTAAACAGAAAGAAATACACCATATCAGACAACACCCTCCAAGCTTAACGGAAGACTGAGCACAGAATGGTAACTTTTAATTCCACTTTAGAAAAGAATTGTAGAATTATTTACCTGTCAGCAACTGATATTTTCCATACTGAAAATATGACTCTTTATTTCCGTTTCTTGAAAATTGGATGTGACTAACGCTAACAGACTCATAAATAACATACGAGGGGCATTTGGAAAAGAAAATTTCGAGAGACAAGACTGGTCCATAACTTCTTCGACCAGGAAAAAATAAGGAATGTTCTTCTTGGTTCCTTGAAGCAAAACATATTTCTAAATTTGAAACAAATGCTGATGCTGACAGTACTGGGAAACACCCATTTCTGGGTTTTATTTAAATGGCTGAGCAACTGAAAAGAAAAATATAATGAAAAGAATGAACCACTAAAGCAAACATATTCCTAACTACAAGGATGATTCAGCTGTACTAATATTCTGAGTCCCATTTACTGAACAAATTGTTTTTCATTTGTCTTAAAACTGAGCATTAGCCCTTACAGATCTATAGCTCACTGAATGAGATATCATTTAAAAGGGTTATGTTCTGATTAAATCCTGCAAGTTGATATGTGCACAGAATCATAGAATGGTTTAGGTTGGAAGCGACATGAAAGATTATCTAGTTCCAACTCCCCTGCCATAGGCAGGGACACCTTTCACTAGACCAGATTGCTCAGAGCTCCATCCGACCTAGACTTGAACACCTCCAGAGATGGGGCAGCCACAACTTCTCTGGGCAACCTGTGCCAGGGCCTCACCACCCTCACATATGAGTATGTCAGTTGTAATCTGTAATCCACATTCTCTACACTTACCATTCATAGATCTCATAACTCCATTTATGCTAATTTAATCTGATTTCAGATGAGATTTCCAGATAAAGTAAGGCAGGCAATTTCACCTTTAACCTGCTGTATTTATCGCATTATTTCTAACTGAATTACATACAATGTGTATTTTAGGAAAATAAGATGTGACAAGGAGCTTTAGTAATAAGGAAACGCCCATTTTCTTCCTTGCTGTGGGTTTTGGAGGAAGCATTTTCCATCTGAATTTGACCATTATTAATGTACCGGCAAAGGTTTGTATCTGTCTTGCATTAAGGATCCTTTTATGTCACAAAGCCCTCTCTTGGGTTCTTTGTGAGGAGTTTACATCCATCATTTAGTGACTCAACTGCTCAGAGTCTCAGTGGGTCTCATTTATTACTACTTCACTGATTTTACCCCAATCCCAGCTACACCAAAACCAAAAATGTGGAGGCACGGAAGTAGCCACAGGACTTGTAGCTTTTCCCTAGCACAATTTAATATCAAAAACACATGGTAGGTCTTCTCTGAGGGCTCATACTGTGGATAACAAGTGTACTAAAAGACCCAAAACCCAAGTGATAAACTTATCTGTTATGAAGATTGACAAGAGCCGTAAGCAGAAGTCCCTAAACCTCAACTTCTGCACCAGGGGTGAACTGAGATGTCGTGGAGATCTTCATGTGGGTTGGCTTCTCTGGCATCTTCGGCCACCACTGAGGGAAGTACTTGTCGTGATACCTACTCTGGGTACAAGCAGCAGTGCAGAAGCCACACTGTACTAACTACAGTTAAATTACTACATTTTTACTAACTAGCATCATCTGGGATTTTTTTGGCAACAACCACCACGCTGATGTTACCTCTCCTTCTCAAACTTCTGCATCTGTTACGAGGCAAACCTCTGCTCTTTGCCCTTGCACAGCTGGGTCTGGGACTTGACACCCTCTGCTTGCTTGTATAACTTCACCAATATTAACAATAATCAGAGTGTTTGCATAAACACAGCACTAGTGCTTTCAGCCAGGAAAGGCAACTCTGTCTTTTTTCTAATAATGCTTGTAGAGCTCACCTAGCAAATGCTACTAGGGAGAAAAAGGCTTTTTCTCTCCAAAACTCAGAATAATGAGATTTTATCTGCTAATATGACCAAGGCAGAAACTTCCTATGAAATGATGTGGTAAAAGCATATGCCAGAGAAGTAGTGCAGACTTGCTTCTTAAACACAGTCGGTGTGTGAGGAAAGCTCCATACCTCTGATCAGGCAGGTAGAGAATATCCATGGGGCTGCAGCTTAGAAAGTGTGAATTTCTGTATGAATTTCTTTAGAAGTCAGGGGAAAAAAAACAACTTGGAAAGCCTTAGAGCAGTCAAGGAAACTTGGAGCTTACACCAACCCAATAAAGGGGCTTGCCAACATCACTGCTGTACTCATTTAGAGTTATGAGTAAATGGACTGAGTCATAGCCAGGAACTGAACCATCGCTTTCTCTTGAGAAAGGTAACTTGTGCAGCAATAAGCTCTTTGATAGAAGAAAAAAAAAAGCAAACCAAAACAGTATGGCATTTGAATCATTAATTCATCTATGTATCTCAAAATAATTTGATATTGACACTGGTCTATGAGTAACCTCATGAATTCAAGTTATCCCTCACTTCCTAGTTTGATAAGCATGAGCCATGTTAGTAGGAATTAATGAAAACGTTTTGGCAATTGTTTGCTAGCTTAAGGAGGGTCTGGGTTCAAGGCTCAAAAAGTTAGAAGATAAAAGGCCAATAGCGAAATGATTTGTTTTGTAAAGTGTAATGATGATAATAACCATGGCAATGAGTACCATTCTTGCTGCCTTAAAACAGTCACTATTTGGAGTCTAGACAAAACTGATTAGATACAAAACCATCAAGATCTTCTGATACCTTGGCGAACAGCAAGGGAATTGTTGAGAAGATGAATGATACTGGAGCAGTGCCGAGGCTCAGTTAGAGACCCAGTATTTTATAAAAGAAACAGCAAGAGTAATGGAAAAACATGATTTTGATCCCTCTGCACGAGGCAGCCCAATCAAACCAAACACAGCATTAGCTGTAATCTTACCTTCACGGTAGTGAAGTTGCTGCTTTCTTGGACGTGAAGTAAAACACCGTTCTCGCTTCTTGTCCTGAACTTCACCTCCAAGCGTTCCACATTCGGGGGTCCCACGCCAGCGCCTCGAGCTCCCAGTCCCATCACGTAGTCTCGCTTCTTGTTTGGGCTCAGGTGGTAGTCGAGTCGTCCTTTGCCTTCCAGCGATAAGGCAGTGTCAGCAGTGATATCTGGGATAAGGACAGGGACGTACTGAGTATGCAGCTCACTACAGCTCTAGCCATCATCTGTCTGGTAATGATCATTTTCTCTCAGAGCAGAGATCAAGTTCAGAGCAGGTCAGGGGGGAGAGCAGGACTGAATGGCAATTGCAGCCCCTCTATTCTTTGGCTTCAACCAGAATGTGTATTTGAGAGTGGGAGTGTGCGAGTAATTTACCGCTGCTATCAGTCAATAGTAAATTAAAACTCGCTAGGGAACAAGTGAGGGAGTAGGGAAAAAAATTTGGCTCTCAGAACTGCAACTCCTTCCCAGGGATGTTACTGTTTCCATTACTGCAAGCAGAGTTTCATGATATATTGAACTCTAAGCTCTTCAGGGCAGAGATAATAACTTTCTATTTGTTATGGCATAAAAAAGTGAATAAAAAATGGCAGAGCATTGACTACCAAATGCCGTTAAAATTATGGCTGAATTCTTTTGTAAAATGGTGCAATAAAAACATAAATCAACTAAGCAATAATGGGACATGTAAGAAAACAAAGCCCAGTCATTATACTACAACTACATGGAAATAAATCACTTCTCTCTCCTAGACAATCCCATATTGATTTACAGAGCTATTCCTATGAGAGTTAATCACCCTAGAGTGTAAATGCCTTGTTTTCATTTACATTTACAATATATTCATGCATATAGTCTATGGTCAATTTGATTAAAAGGACTTTAGTTTGGAGAGGCCATAAGCACATAAACACAGCATTTCCATGAAAGGGTTTCCACTTACCCTCTTACCTTCCCATAGCAAACAAATCCCTCCTATGGGATACCTTTATTTTAGTTATGGATTATACATTATTGGGAACCAGTAGTTTTAAATGAGTGCAAGTTACCTTGAAACGTGATACACAGACCAGAAAAAAATATGCATTTAAGTTGTGGCTATTTTTAGCTCATGAAAGAAAAATAGTCCATTGTGAACTTTTCCTTCAAAATTATTTAAAAGAGGCAAGCATGCTGCCTGTTCTCATTATTTTATAAAATTCATTATCCCATGGCCCCGAAAAGAAACTCCTAACAGCATTTGGTTAAGCCATAGTTAGGTGTACATTAAAGGGGAAGGCAGTAAAACCTCCTCCATACATTTTTCACAGTGCTTTCCTGTCAGTCCATCCTTGCAGTGACACTGCTGCCATGACCAGTGATCGACACAAGTGCCACTGTGTTGGCAGGGGCTGGTTGTGCAAGCACCTTCCAGTCTGGGACACCTGAAAGAAATCAGAGGAGTAGATGCTGAAGAGTGTGCACATAAACTCACAGAGAAAACATGCTGGGAAGCATCCTGCATTTGAATGGTACTCCTTTTCTTCCCCCCAGAGATGCAAAAATTGTTCTTTTCCCCATCCCTGGATGTGTTCAAGGCCATGTTGGATGGGGTTTTGAGCAACCTGGTCTAGTGGAAGGTGTCCCTGCCTACGGCAGGGGAGTTGGAACGAGATGATCTTTAAGTTTCCTTCCAACACAAACCATTCTGTGATTCCAAGAATCTAACAGACAGTTCCTGTTTCAAAGCAGATCCCAGTTTTCAGCGTCAAGTTATAACAGTCTTACAAAAGAGAAAGGAATTCACTGCCAGCCAAACTCCTGTAATCTGTTACACCAGAGAGCTGAACCTCTTTTAGGTGCTTTTTATGCTGCACACTGCCAGAGACTCTGTATCACAATGAGCAGCACAAACCCGGGTGTTGAAAGAGGAAGGGTGAGCTAGGAAATTTGGACAGAAGACTGACATTATTGCTACGACTGTGACTTCAAACACTGAGTTGGAAAAAACAGTAGAATCAGATAGTTCATCATTTCTGAAAGACAACCTGGAGGATATAAGGGAAATTCAGTGATACTTGAGAGGCAAAGTGGTAGAACAGACATTATGGATTAAAAGGAAATAAAAGGGAGTAGAAGGTTACCAAACAGTATGAGTACAGTCAAAACCAGGTGGAATTTATAAAGAAATCCAAGAACAGGGCTACTCAATTTCAGCCTGCAAAGCAACTTTAATAATCATTGGCAATAGAAATATAATGATGTTGCTTTTTTAAAGCCTCTGTAATCTTTTGTGAACCTCTCATCCAAATTCCCTTTCTTCTTATATTTTTCCCACTTCACAGTAGATTCTACAGTAATTTTTTTTACAAGAATCCCTGACATGTCTGCATGGAATAGCATCTGACTTTCATGACAGCTTCCTTTATTGTAAACATGGTCCATTTGACACAACATATAGCAGACGTACTGATCTAAGATTCCTTGAGCTGCCAAAGCCTGGCTGGGCTCCAAGGGACGTCCGTTGACTGCAAACTCCATTATACAGCCCACAAAATCATGGCTTTCCACCTGTCCTCTCCTTTGAAGGATGGGCTCTATGGACCTGATGCCACCAACGGTAACTCGATTTGGTTGTACATCCAGAGTCCTATAAAAGAGTTGGAAAAATAACTAATCAGTATCAGACATTAAGATAGCAATGACAACATATGAACTGCAACCATCAGCTACAGTCTGAGAATAAAATTCCTCTTCCAAAATTTCTATTTTACATTCAGAAGGGGACACAGAGATCAAAAGCACTTGAACTAACAGTTAGAATGGATATGACTCCAAATTCACACTCAGTTATTGCAAGTCAAAGTTTCTGTTCAACTGACTGATCAATGTGCTTGATTTTACTCAATTATCATTTAGATTGTAGATGATATTTAAATACCTGGAAGAAAGACTCACTGTTTTACAAAGATATAGCACCTCTGCTAGCAGGGAAAATGTGTGACAAAAAATATGATTGTGATTATTTTAAGAAAATAGCCAAAGTGATTGGAATAAAAGTTATTCTTATTGCCAAAGATGCAACAAAAAAGGCTACATAATTAGTTACAATAAACAGCAGAAACAAAGTTTGTTTTTTTTTTAACTGGCCAGTGTTTGCAAACTGAAAAGTATAAAAGCCAACACCTGGAAATTACTGAAAACAATGACAAAGTAATTACTCCCAGTATTTTTTTAAACACAGCAGCAATCATGTGATGTTATTTCTTACACCTTTATAAGAAATAAGAGGTTCAGGTTAAAAAAAAGAAATTAATACATGACCCCAAATCATTAGGCAATAGATCTTACTCCCTCTTACACCACAGAGCAGATTACCCATGGCCATACATTTCCTGAGTGCCACTACAGCCTGGGGATAGACAAAGAGTCGAGAACTGAAGATTTCTGAGCAAAACCTTTGTTATAATCAAACTCCATGCAGAAATGTAGCCTCAACCAGCAAGCAGAAGTACACAGAGAAAATTTAATTTGCTTGGATGGAAGAAAATGACACTTGGGAGCCTTACCATTACTCCAAATTTCTCTGGCTTTACAGAGAGATTTCTTTTTAATTTTAATTTTAATTAAAAAATAAAGAAACCATCAAAAAGACAAACTAACTCCACAAAATGAAGAGTTATTTACCAGTCCGTTGAAACAGCAACATTGCTAACAGTGCAGTAGCCTGGCTCCTGATCCTCAGAGCAGGAATCCACAGTCAGGGATGCTGCCTGCAAAAGGCACACACACAGATATGCTGAATATTACACAGCTGTAGTCCCCAACCACAATAAATATTTATACTTATAGATGTTATATCAAGGACTTGGCTAGAATGCATCACTTGTACCAGCACAGAAAACACCGAGGTGTGGATTACTAACAGAGAGGGTGCCAGTTGTCTGCTTCATACAGAGACTCAATTAAACAGCAAGTTCTCAGATTTGGGTAGAGTTTCTTTGGTATTTGTTTGCTTTACTCCTTGAAACTGCAGTTATTTTGTATTATTTTTGTACTATATCCTACTTGTGATATGGGTTCAGATAATCTGAACAGAAAGCTGCTCCCTCCAAACACAAAGGGCGTTCCTTCAGGGGCCTGACTGTGACAATAAACATATTGCTTGAACTTGATAAGAAGCATGTTACAAAAGCTGGGAGTACAAACACTGAGATTACTTGTTAAAAGTAATAATCAACCACTCAGTAGAACTCAAAAAGTAACCAAGTGGACCTGGGTAAGGTAACCCTTAGGCTGACAGGTATGATGGATGAGGGATCTCCACTTTGATAATGGAGAAGCATTTGAACACCCACAGTAGGACCATGCTGATGTTTAGAGAAGTACCAGGCATCATCAGTGCTTAAAGCAGTCTTACTCTATATTATTATTACAATTATTATTATCATTTCCAAGCCATCAAGTCCCAGAAAATGAGGTTGCTTCAATCTGTTCTAGTGGAAGGTGTCCCCTCCCATGGCAGAGGGTGGGAATGAGATGATCTTTAAGCTTTCTTCCAAGCCAAGACATTCTATGATTCTATGATTACCTATCTAAATCATTTACCAAAAAGCCACTCATGGCATATCTATCTGTAATCTCTAACCAAAGCTGTCACTAAAATCATGAAATAACTCCCGATTTAAAAAGGAGTTTTTATTTTATTCCTTATTTAGCAAAGAATTGTCCCCACAGTGATTTATTAATAACAGATGCACTGAAATAAAAACAAAAACCAACCCTGAAGGTTAGTTATTCCTTAAAACAAATTTTCAGAAAAATAAACATAATCTCCAAATTGTACTTATCAGCTCCTCATGTTTCAACTAGATGTGTGGTACAGTTTTACAGCAAATTTAAATCAAATGCCACCTTTAAAAATGCCTGGGTTTATATTTTCCTTTAGATTACGCTGTAGGAGCTGAGCAAACAGCAACAGCTATCAGTACGTCATTACTCTGCAGAGGTTTTTTCTATTGCCTGCAACGAAGTTCATTAACAACAGCCTGTTGAAATCCCCACAGACTGTCCACGCTATTTCCAAATACACACTGCAGGCTGACACGCTGTATTGACCAAATAAATTTGTAGCTCTTAGCCCTATAGGACACCTAAATTGTTCAATTTGCTATTTTTAATGAAAGCTTGTCTTGAATTTCTTTCCATACACAATGAGCAAACTGCTTCTCCGAAGAAATATCAGTCTGCTGTTCCAAAGCAGATTATACCCCGTATAAACGAAACAATTCACAGAAAGAATAATAAGCTGGCTGCTCTGTATGCCATCACATAAGTACATATTTTTCTTCAGAACATCAACAACAAAAACTGAAATGAGTTTTTTGTTCTTAGCTCAATCAGCGTAATCTCCCTAACTTACATCGCTATGCAGTGTGCAAGCCAAGCTCCAACCCCAGCTGAAGGGCTGGATATTTGAGAATATATTTTCCTTGGACCTGAGTTCATACAATTTATTTTCTAATGTTAGTCAAATGTTCCTGCTTGTTACTTAAGCATTACTCTACAGTTACCTTGCCGTGTTATGAAACTTTCTATCCTGTCACTCTGCAATAGCTCAGGACTGACAACTTAATGATTTTACCAGTTTCCGATAAAATCCCAGTGTGCTGTAGGAAATGACAGATTTGGAATCCTGAAGGGGGGGGAGGGGAGGGCTATTTTATACAGTTTTGGACACCTGGGAGACATTTTTCCTGCAGCAGAAATATCTAAGACAAAGGTGATTCTTTTCACATACTGTGTTTGTAAACAGCTGACATCACTGAAAAGGTTTAAACGTTAAAAAAAAAAAAATCAGACAAAGGTATGGGTTGTCTGAAATGTTTTCTTTCAGCCTGAAGCATTCCTAGCTGAAATTTTCTGTAAATAGACCTGTTTATATTATCTCTTCTTCTATAGTCCTCTGGCATACTGTCAAGTAAAACATTTTCCTGTTCTATTTTTTCTTAAGATTACTTTATTTATTTGTTGCAATTTTTCCTGTGTGCTCCTATACTTAGGCACTTAAATCCTTTTAATAGAAATATCATACTACTATAGTTACTAAAATGGGAACCTGGTGCTTTTCAAGACTAAGGTGCACCTTTGGGTTTTACCACTTGGAACCTGTGACACAAATTATTAAGTATCTGATATCAAGATATGTAAAACCAAAGTCATTGATCAACATCACAATTATCCTTCACCTTGTTTGGATATATAACTTCCACAAACACAACAAAATTGGATTTGCAAATCCAGCTGAAGAGTGGATTTCATAGAACCCTTTATGTTGGAAAAAACTATGAGTCCAGCCATTAACCCAGCATTGTCAAGTCCACCACTAAACCATGTCCCTAAATGCCACATCTACATGTCTTTTGAATACCTCCACAGGTAGTGACTCAACCACTTTCCTGGACAGACTGCTCCAATGCCTGACAACCCTTTTGGGGAAGAACTTTTTCCCAATACCCAATCTAAACCTCCCCTGCTGCAACTTGAGGCCATTTCCTCTTGTCCCGTTGCTCATTACTTGGGAGAAGAGGCCAACACCCACAATAAATGGGAGATATTGGGTCTTGCACTATAAACTGAAATGCAGTTTCAAGCTCAAGAGATTCTCATAGGAGAGAACAAAAAAGCATTATTGAGGAAGGTCACGAGACAACCCTGGTCCTAGAAAGAAACCAAGACCATAAGGAAATACATCCCCCTGCTGTTCTCAGGACATTTGTGCCTATGGCCATCTCACCCTGGACCCAAAGCTCTTCAGCAACAGCAGTTTCTTCTGCAGCAGTTCCTGATGGGAAATCTCTACAAGGACTCAGGGGGATCCAAGCTGGCTAGAACAGAGTATTGTTTTTTATTCCCTACATCACTTCTAGCTTGAAATATATAAAACAAAAAGTGGAGCCTCAGAAATATATTACTTTTAAATGACTTTAAATTCAAACATGGGAAGAATATGGGATTCCATTTCTGTCTGAAAAGGGAACTGTTGGGCAATAGTTACTGATTATGGATGGCAAATAGATTTGGTTTCATTTCTAACTCAAACACTGTGGAGTCAAAAAGCTTGGCTTGAATTCAAAGAGCATTTGGTTTATGTTCTGCTTTGGAAATATTAAAAAAATTGGAGAAGAGGAATAAAAAACATTTACTGGAGAAAAAACAAAGGCAGGAGAGGGGTCAGAGTACTAGGCATATGGCAATCAGTTGTCCCAGTCAAGTTTTTGGCATAGTTCCCTCCCCTCAGATGCTTTCTGGGGGACAAAAAAAAAAGTAACTTCCCTCCTTCCCCCAAAAAAATTCTCATAACGTAGCACCTTTAACTTTGTACACGTATGCTACGGAGGAAAACCAGGCTCCCAGTCTGATGAGATTGGTAAAATCTCTGAATTAGCTCAAGGAGGTAAGGGAAGCCTGAAAATTTAAGTTTATCTGTTTCTATTTTCCAAATGTGGAGAAAAATTATTTTGAGGCTTTTTGTAGTTACTGTGGTTAATTAGCATTCCCTGATAATCATCCCTGTAATCTGTACCGGTTTAATTAGCCTCATGCCTAGTCATCTATTTCATTAATTATTCCTGGTTCTCATTTTTCACATTGAGAGGTAAGGGCACTGCACATGTTTTATTAATTATACTTTATCTTCATCATACTAAACAAACACCGTAGGGCCTTGAGTCAGTTGGAGTAAGACAGAAAGGAGGGAAGTTTTTCCCAAAGCTGGAGGTTCTGCTAGCAGACACAACGTTTTTATGTTCCTCTGAGTGCACATGGAAGCCAAAGTGATTTGGCTGAACTTAGTCTTAAATCCTCATTTTAGCATTTCTTACCATTCCAGCCCTCCTGGCAATGACTGTGTGGAATTGCCCATCAGACACCCTCTTAGCTGTGGTAAGCTTGTATGTGCCACTGCCAAGGTTGTAGGAAAATCTCAGCCTTTCTTCTGCTATTTCCAGGGCCAGAAATTCTGCCCTCTCTCCGGTTTGGTTATCGTAGTTATACAACAACAAGGCATTACTTTTTATAGTGGCAAACTTTATATAGATGTAATTATTGTTTGGATCCATACTGGGAAACTCCATGTACGACAGCTCTTCAAATCCATAGCTGTTCAGTTCACAGTGATTCCCAAAAACACCTGTAAAAATGAAAAGAAAAATCTGGAATCAGAGAGTTTTTTTCCCCCACTAAGCATTCTCCCAGAAACAAAGTAGAGATGTGCTCTCAACATGGCTGTGATACACAGGCACTTTAAGGAACTCCAACATATGATTAAAAACATACAGCTTGAACAGAAGAATGCTGTTATCCACAGGTGGGTGTTGAGGTACATATATTCAAACTTAAAAATCGAGTTACAAAGGACAGATACGTCTACTGAAAAGCAAAGTACATTTCATTGAGCTCTCTAGTTTCTTTAGAAAACAACAAAACAAGCCAGTTTGACAGCTATGTCAGATGTTGTTAATTACAATCAGGCATTTATTAATCCAGTTATGGAAATGAATTTGCAAATTGATTTTACTTTTCTTTCTCTAGCTGTTACAATCTGAACTGTTTCTCACTGGGTGGTTCATTTTTTAGACTTACGATAAAAGCATATGGGTGATTTAAACATTATGCCTTCTCATGTTTTTATTGATGTAAAGATTTTGGTGCATTCTACATCTTTCTTTTCAGATCTCTGTCACATCATTTCCCTTGATTTTTTTCACTGCAGCAATGATAACAAAAAAACCCCTGATTTAATTTATGAATATTAGGTCCATTTACAACGGACATAGGAAATTAATAAACCCTGAGAAAGTGTAAAATAAAGGAAATAAAAGAGAATAAAGAAGTTATTCCACATGTTTGTAGAAAAACTTATTCAGCATTAGTCACAAATGCATATTGAGAACCATATTTTTTTGAGAAGGTTTTCAGCGACCTTAAAACACTGTAAATGATTAATCAGGTTTCTCTGTTTTTTTTTTATTAAACTGATGCATTTACTTTCATACTTTTCCATATGAGCAATGAAAATTCCGGATTAATCTGCATTCAGAATCAATCTTGCTGCAATTGTATCGTGATACCTTAAAACATTTGTGTTACTTTATGTTTTAGTTGGGTTCATTCCACAAACCAAATCTGGGATAATTAAATTCTAAAAATTATTAAACTATTTTGGCACTATTACATGCTTCTCTGATGGAAAATACTGACATTATATACAGTGATCTTACTCTTCAGCTCTCCTAAAAGTGTCTGTTATTCATCAGGAGAGCTTTGTTATCATCATACCTCCTCCTTCAGACTGAACTTTGGGATATCCTTGGTGGGCAGGTCCTTTAGCCCTGATCAAGCTGTGGCTGAGCTAAGTTCCTCCTTTAGGAAGTCACTGGTCTTGATTTAAAGATTTCAAGCATCCATTCTGCTTTTGGTCAGTTATCTGTCTCTCTCTCTCTCTCAATTCTTTCTTATTTTTAGGCACTGAGTAGTTTGGCTGGATCTTGTTATTGTGTTTGTGTCAGAGAGAAAGAAGCCATGACTAGCAATGACAAAATAAGTATTTGTAGCGATCACATCACTTTCTAATTCCCTTTTAGAGAAGAGTAAGTTAATCAAACCTATATATACGTGCAGTTTTTCCAAACCTTGAATCATTTCCAGACCAGAAATCATTTATGCAGGTAAAAATAAAGAGCAATTTAAGAAATATGAATAGGGCAAGGGGAGATGAAGAGGAGAGGAGGAGGAGGGTACTCACCAAATGGGCAGTGGCAGTAATACCCCTCCAACCCACTTTGGCAGGACCCGCCATTGAAACAGGGGTTGCACTCACAGTAGTTGACAGTGGAGTCACACGTTTTCCCTGTGATTAGGGAATAAAAGCAATTTCCAGGTCAGAGTATTCAGGGCAATAGGGAAGTCAGGCTGGTATGTAGGTCATGAGGTTATGAACCAATCCTGAACATATGGCCAGGAGAGAAGGTGCCAAGGACTGGCTGTGGGATGGAGAGAGGGAATACAGACAGGATGCTGGGCTGCTCCCAGCCCTGGTACAGGCATAAAATGTGGGCTGGAGAAATTTACTTTACTTTTCAAGTGTCTCATTGTAATTATATCATGCAGTTACCGGTGGCTTGATTTTTTAACTGAATTGAATTTTACTTTATTATTTATTTTATTTTATTTTATTAACTGGTGTCCACAAAAGAGAGATCATGAAATTAAAGGCAATGCTGAACTAAAAAACTGAAAAAATGTAACTTCTTTCTCCCTGTTGAATGCAGTGTACAAAGGAGATACAGAGAGCCCTCGCTGGACCCTGTACAAACAGGGCATGCTGAATACAGGCTGCTGTTGTACATGACATGTTTTTTCTTATTTTCCCCCATCAATTAAAACCTCCTTCCTGACTTGGAGGGGCAACCGTCCTCTGGAGCTAAAACAAGTTCTCCTGGAAACAGTCCTTTCCTAAGCAGGCATTGCCACATGTGGTAAATATTATTCCCCAGAGAATAAATTGAAATCACATAATTCATTTCAGTAAGGAAGGGAACCAAGAGAAAAAGTGAAGATTTTAACAGATGCCAAATATGGACACTGGGATTCTTTGTACACAACTAAAATCTTCTTTGTTTGGAAAAATTAACTACAAAAGTATTGGTCTTCATTTCTAAGGTTTTCATCGCTTGGCTTTGATCAGTTTAGCAGCACTTCCACTGCATCCCACTCTTGAAACCTGCCTGCCTTCTGCCAGCAGTGCCTGTGCTCACCAAAAACTACAAAATATCATCATGTTTGTCCCTCCTGTTTCACTGCAAAAACAGGCAAAACCAGATACACTCTTCCAGACCTCTGAACTTCATCTCAACCAGCATAAATATACAAAACATGGGCTAAGATTGCCTTAACACTTCTTATTGCATTGATAATTATTTTATTTCTTACATTTTATACATTATATATGTTTAAGTTAAAAGTACAACATGAGCTTGCATAGAGGGTGTCCATCCCTATATGTCAAATACATCTTAAAATTTTACATCTCACGTGACAGGAATGCAAGCACAATATGCAGTCCTTAAGAACTGCTGGTCCCTAAAACTGTAGAAAACCACGACTGTGCTATATGCATTCTGCTACCTTTTACAGAATTTCACAACTTGAGCCACCTAATAAAGAAAACTTCTTTTTTTACCCTTCCTCTACTTTTCTGCTTAACCTACAGTTTGCAAGCAGTTCTTCCGTGTGAGCAGCAGCTTTCCATGTGTGACTGCAAGTGGGATGGAAATGGAGCGCTGGAGGATTCCTGTGGTTAATACATAACTTGTAGATCCACCATAAATCCAGGAAACTTTTCCAGTGTCTGAATCTAATTATGCTTTGGGGGTATTTATTTATATTTTATTCTTTAATGGGCATGACTGAAGGATGAGCTAACTTTTTATGTTAGATTTTGCTGTTTTCTTTGTTTTAAAATTATGGCCCACAGTACAGTTCTTTGACTTACTGAGGAGAACACACTGCAGGAGTGAAGAAGACGTGCCTAAAATAGCTCAATGATGTTGCTTAGTTTCACAAAAATCAAGTGTAGCTCATAAGACTTACTCAGATCTTTGCAGTTCAATCTAAGTACTCTTCTTTTTCTCAGCTAACATTAAAGCTGACACAGTTGCTGAGTCAGCAAGAGAATATGGATGTTTATTTTAATTGCACATATTTTAACCAGTGAGTAGAAGCATCTTTAGTTTAACTGTTGTTTAAAGAATTCTTGAAACCAATAAAATTGTGTTTAGAATAACAGAACTATAGAACCATAGAACGGTTTGGGTTGGAAGGGACCTTAAAGATCACCCACTTCCTGCCTCCTGACATGGGCAGGGACATCTTCCACTTGACCAGTTTGCTCAGAGCTCCATCCAACCTGGCCTTGAACATGGAATTCCAGGGATGGGACAGCCACAGCTTCTCTGGGCAACTTGTGCCAGTGTCTCAGCACCCTCACTGTAATATATTTCTTCCTTTATATAGACTAAACTGCCCTCTTTTAGTTTAAACCCATTAAACCCTTGTCCTATCTCTACAGACCCTGTTTGCATTTATTCCAACTGTTTTGGCTCAGAAGAAGATGAATACTCTGATTTTATTTGGACAGCATAAAGAATTAGGCTAATCATGTACACCTGATTAGTGTTTCAGTGTATCCAATCAAGCAAGGTGAAGGAAACATCTGAGTTCATGTTTTGGGAACCAGGGAGATCCCAAACCAGGGCCACTCTACAGTCCTACAGTTCAGATGAAAAATGCAGTTAGTTGAGTTTATAGATCGCTTCTCAGCTGAAATGCTGAAAGATTCAGGGTATTCAATTCTGTGTCAGAAAGATCTTTTTCTGAAGACCTTGAAAATTAGAAGGAGGCTGGATAATTGATAGCAGACAGCATTCAAACTTTATCATTCATCACCTCCAGCTGATGATATCATATGCAGGGGCTTATGCAAAAATCTAATTTCCTCAGATTTTTTTTTTTTTTAATTTAAAAATTTATCAGGGACAGATATCAGCTGAATGCTCTTGGGTTAAATTTCAGCTGATTTGAGAATTTTATTTTCTGTGGTTTTCTGTGTCCATCTTTTAAAGTGGTTGTTCTAATATTCTAATCCTGCATTTGAAACAACTTCACAAACCTACATTCCTTCATCTTAATGAGTCCTGGAAAACAGGAAATGAAGGGTTCAAAGGAAGGGCAGACAACTACTGTAAATCACAAAGCATATTCCCTCCAGAAAGTGATTATTTTAAAAACAAAACCTGATCATCATTAAGAGATGTAATTATAACAGATTGTTTAAACCCTAATGATGTTACTCTGAGGTAATCAGTCTTTCTAATCCTATCCAGTGAAAAGAATGACATTACCTTTGCTGTATGATGAAGTCAAATGCAGCTGACAAAACAAAATAAATCAAGGAAAAGTAAGATTCTCGGTTTTCAGGTACACCATTATAAAGGTCTACAGCTCATGTACTCTAATTTACAGTGAACAGAGAGTCTGTCTCAGAAAATACTGATTTCTACTTGTATGCAGTACCATGTAAATATTATTTTTTTTTATCAACCATGCAAATTCAATTATGTGACTGTGTTTTCATTCAACAAATGAAAAAAAAGCTATGTATATGGTGAAGTGAATTAGAAGTCCACTATTTTGAAAGTCTCATTCTTTTTTATTTTGTTGTTGTTGAGGCACTCAAGGTTTATATTAATGAAGAAACAGTTTCAGGATTTTTTTTTACATTCACTATGGCTATCTTTAATCATATATGAAACAGGATTAAGAGCCTAAGCAGCTGTGTTCTCATTCCATTGGCAGTATAATAATGACATAATAGCGTCTATGTCAAGCATTCTCAAACTGTGTATTCTGACATTTGTTTGCAGAACCTATTGAATATTAAAGTAGCAGAATTTCAAATATGCTTTTGCAGAACATAAATGTCTAAACATACTGCATGTTAATTGTGATCTTATCTAATAAGCTCAGCTGATACTAAACTCCAAAGATACTTTGGGTTTTAATTACACTGCTGCCATTTCTTTTCTATCTTGATCAATTAATCTCAGGATACTTTAATAACTCTTGATTCTGCAATATCCAACTGATTAAAAACGATCTGACTCCCAAATTGAAACGTCTGCCCCGGTGGCAGTCTATTTTAAGGTTATCTGTGTTGACAAGGAGTTTAAGAAGCTCCTATCAGATGCCACATTTAATTCATGGCATGAAAAAAATCCAGCACTTCAAACTCTAAGAGTCTCTCATCACATTTTCTTGGTAAAAATATTCATCTTTTTTTTGAGCTTGTCACACGTAGATCTTGATCTTTTGCTGACATAAGGGTTGAACATTAAGATATGAGCTTTAATACCAGAAGAAATCAGCTGGATGTTTCATTTATGTTTTAAATTATAGTCCAGAGGCATATATATACTATAGTGTGCTGCTGGAGTTAATGAAGTGTTTGGTTTCATTGCAACAGCAAACATATGCCCATATAATCTCCAGTGCTAATGACCTAAAGAGTTAGAGGGCATAGGTGCCCTAGAAATTTTTTACCATGCTCCTGGCAAAGTAATTTGATGTACTAATACAACATGAAATAAAATCCTGAATTGGTAACTTAATCAGAACTGCTTGTCAACTAATAGCAATTGCTCCTGACCTGAGGCTCAGGAGTACAATTTGTGAGGTTCAGGAGAAAGATCATCAGCGTCCTTGATATTGCACTGACTATGTACCCACTGCTGCAGCTGTGATTTAAATTAAGTAGTTAAACATTTATTTTGAAATTGTTTAACTTACTCCTCTGCATCATATACTGTACTGATCTGGTTTAAGGAAAAAAAAAAAAACAAAGGGAAGGTGGATCCTCAGATCACTCCAAGGGCTACAGGTGAGTTTTGGTGGCACTGATGGCAAGTCCCAAAACCCACACCATAATGAACCCAGCTGTGTTGCCCTGGGGCATCTGTAATACAGAAATATTCCTCTGAAAAAGTATAAGTAATCTTCTCTAGTTAGATTTTTTTTTCTGACTTCTATAAACAGTGGGCATAAACACTGGATAAGATTGTTCAGACCTTCCTTAAATATCATACTCATGGCAGAAGCAAAGACCAGCCTGTTTTTCTAGGCTTACAATGCTGCTGTGTTTGAGTGTATTTATTAAATAGTAGAGAAAATATACTTGGAAGAGGTAGGAATGCCGCAGACATTTCTGTGCTTAGTGAAAAAAAAATGACTAAGGAACAAATAGGGAACACACAGGTTGATCATTCTGCCTGAATTCTGGTTTTTCCTATATCCTTCATCTGTTTCCTGTCATGTATGACTGTAAACAATTTGGGGAAGAGGCTGTTTTTCTTGCTTAGCACACTTCTAGCAGACTTGAAGTCCTAACACAATATGCATAACAATAACATGAACAGAAAAATCATACTTAAGCATTGGAAATGGTTTCTACACATTTAACAAATTTAAATAGCTCTTGTAAAAACCTTTCTGTTCCAGTGCATATCAGGTAAGTGTGATTTGCCTGAGGACAGAGCTAAAATAAAATAAGACTGTGAGCACCCGGTCTTCTGAGTTTTCATAACTATTAATATGTCATTTTGTATGACCTCTTCATCTAATGGGGATGCTCATATTCAGGAAAACTTGTGCTAAAAAGATGCATTTCCACCCTCTTTCCATCCCTTCCAGGTTGTAAGGCATAGAGAAGTAAAAGCGTACCTGTATATCCGGTTTTACAAACGCAGTTGAAGCTTCCTGGGAAGTTCTGGCAGGCGGCACCATTTTTGCACGGGTTGGAAAGGCACTCGTTGATGTCCCTCTCGCAAGCCATGCCAGTGAAACCCTCCGGGCAGCTGCATGAGAAGCCTCCCACCAAGTTGTGGCAAGTCCCATCGTTGTGGCAGGGGGAAGGGAGGCACTCGTCGATATCGGTCTCGCACAGACTCCCATCGTACCCCGGCATGCAACGGCACACGAAGGGCTGGAGGGGCTCGTTGGCCACGATGATGACGGGGATGCTCTCGTGGGTCTTCAGAGCTGGGCCCACCGCCAGCCTCCTCAGGCAGCTCCCTCCATTCTGGCAGGGGCTATGCAGACACCAGTCGTGGTCCACAGCCTCAACCCGCACGCCGCTCTGGCGGAAGAGGACATCCTTGATGCTCTCGAAGAAGGTGGCCACACCGCTGGGGTTCACGTACTGGTTGTTGCCGCGCTTGACGGCTGCCATCAGGAAGGTGTGGTTGCTCTCCTCATAGAGCCCGTAGAGCTGGATGGCAGTGCCCAGCCCCGTCAGCTGGGAGCTGGCGATGCGCAGGAAGTGAAGGTAGTGGTTTGTCAGGAAGTCCCGCACGCTCTGGGTGCTCAGGCGAAGGAGGACGCTGTTGTCAATGGTGGTGTTGCTGAAACCCGTGAAGAAAATCCGGACACTGCTGGTGACAGCACCGTGTAACCCATCGTTGCTGAGGACGGCCAGGTCAAATGTGCCATCTGTAGACCTCGCCTGCGAGTGCAGCTCACAGGTACCCCCAGGAATGCTGAAGAGGCTGGTCACTCCTGAGGTGAGGGAGCACTGGAAGCTATCTAGCACGTCTGGATCCTGTGGCTTTACGTTGCCCAAAATTCCACCTGGGAAGAGGTTGCCATAATAGTGAACAAAGATTTCTACCATTCTGGGCTGAGATGGGTTGTCATTTTGGTCTATTACCTTGATCTGCACAGTTCCTGTGGAAGACATCTGAGGGACACCAGAGTCTCTCGTAATCACTGACAGGTAGAAATCACTGATTTGCTCCCTGTCAATCTCCCTCGTCGTTGTCAGAACGCCAGCAGTGCTGAGGCTGAAGTAGCTGGTCGCAGGACCAGTGCTGAGCAAGTAATACGTAAAAGGGCCTTGATTGGGAGGGAGATCAGGGTCTGACGACTGAAGCGTCATCACAAGAGTTCCTGCACGGTTATTCTCCATGACTTCTCCTTGGCTGGTGGACAAGGTAGGGCCATTGTCATTGATATCTTCCAAAGTTACCAACAAAGAGGCACTTCCTGTAGCAGATGGTGTTCCCGAATCAATGGCCAGCACAGACAGGTTGTAGACAGGCAGCGTTTCTCGATCCAGCTCTGCAGTGACTGTCACCTGCCCCGTCTGTGGGTTGATGGAAAAGGCGCTGTTGTCGTTGCCAGAGCCAATGAAATAGGAAAACCTGCTCCAGCTAGGGACAGAATCTGAATCAAAGGCACTAACAAACGTGACGTGGGTCCCTGGAGGAACACCCTCGCTGATTTGTATGTTGTAGGTTCCTAAGGTAAAAACGGGAGGATCATTGGCATCCAGTATAGTGATATTAACGGTTACTTCATCTATGTCTGCACCACGAATGCTCCCCAAATTTTTTGCAAGGACTTTCAAAGAGATTCGTTCTTCTTTTTCTCTGTCAAGAGGTCCTGAAACGTAGATCTGGCCACTCCTCTTATCTATCTGGAAGCCCTTCTTTCTGCTGTTGCCAAAGATAAGGTAGTGGACTTCTCCATCAGTTCCCATATCACGATCACTTGCAAAAACTTCACCTATGACAGTACCTTTGGAGGCTGCTTCTGAAACCTCAAAATAATAAAGCTTGGACACAAAACGGGGCACATATTCATTTGTCCCTTCTAACTGGATGTTGACACTAGCAAAGCTGCACCTCTCTTCATCTGGAACATTGAAAGCCTTTACTGTTAAATGGTAACTTTGCTTTGTTTCATAATCTAAAAATCCCTGGGTGGTGATTGTTCCCGTATTAGGGTCAATGACAAAGAGGTCACTGTCTGAGGACTGAATGGCATATGCAATCACAGCGTTAGGTCCAGAGTCAGCATCAGTGGCGTTTAAACAAATAACAGTTGTCCCACTGGGGGCATTCTCTAACACGTTGGGAAAGTAGTCCTCAGGGCTGAATGCTGGAGAATTATCATTCACATCAATGACATTAACAGTGACACTGCAGTAGCCCGTTCTGGACACCCATCCTCCATCTGTGGCAGTAACAACCAGCTCATGCTTTTGGCATAACTCAAAATCAAGTGGCTTTGCCAGTGTCAGCGTACCAGTAGTTGTATTGACAGCAAAGATTCCAGCTTCATTTCCAGAGGAAATATTATATCTGACTAATCCATTCATAGCAGCATCTCTGTCTCGTGCTGAAACTGTCCTGATCACTGTTCCAACAGAGTGACTCTCTGGGACAGTAACAGTCATACTGCTCTGGGAAAACTCAGGTGTATGGTAATTTTCTTCTGTTACTACTATTTCAACAGATACCTCGGATGAGAGTGGAGGATTACCTTTGTCCTTGGCTTTCACTTTAAACAGGAAGTTTTTGTTCAAATCAGCCATTAGCGAAGATGACACAGAAATCCAGCCTGTACTCCTGTCCAGCCTGAATTTATTAGTTTTGCTCTCATCCGAGATAAAGTATTCCACCTCAGAATTCAAACCAAAGTCCTTGTCATCCACGGCAGTAACTTTGATTAAGTTTGTTCCAACCCTCACATTCTTAGTAACAGGAGTGAAGTATTTGGGAGTGAGGAACAGTGGCGCATTGTCATTGCTGTCCACTATGTTAATGGTGACGGTTGTCTCGCTCATTAATGGGGGACTGCCCCGGTCTGAGGACGTAACGATGAAGCTGTGCCTATTGATGTTGACGTTGCTTGAACGGCTGGAGTTTTGGTACCTTAAGTACTGCTTGTTGAAAATTTCCCCCGTGGTTGCATTAATGCGGAAAAACTCAGACTGGGATTTTATGAAGTAGAAGACTTGGCCATTTGACCCTTCATCTGGATCGGTGGCTGAAACCTGGGTGACCTTTAGCCCAATCCCAGGAAGCTCGGGGCACTCCAGGTAATAAGATGGCTTTGTAAATCGTGGGGCGTTGTCATTGACATCCATGACAAATATGGTGACATCTGTGCTCACCGTCCACCCAGAGTCATGCGCAGAGACCCTGATCCTGTAGCGGTCAGTGTCCTCCCTGTTTAGTGGTCTGCTGATGGTGATGTCCCCAGTGCTGGGATTTATGGTAAATGGGAGACTTGTATCTCTTATGGAGTACCTGCTGATGGCGTTCACCCCAATGTCTTCATCTGATGTTGTGACACGGGTTACTGTAAAACCCAGAGGTGCATTTTCAGGCACAGAAGCACTGAATATCTGGGAAAACCTTGGAGCATTGTCATTTTCATCTAAAATATTAATGATAACTTTGACAGTTGTGCTCTGGAGTGGAGTGCCTTTATCTGAAGCTTTTATGGTTAGTGCGTATTGAGACAGCTTCTCCCTGTCCAAGGGCCTGACACTCCTGATCTCACCAGTGGCTCGATTGATACTGAAGCTATTTTCAGTATTGCCCTCAATTATTTCATAATTTAGCTGTCCATTTAGACCACTGTCCCTGTCCACAGCAGCCACTGTCAGTATCTTCCGTGGGGACAGGTTCTCCACTATTTCTGCAATGAATGGATCTTGCTCAAATTCTGGCGCGTTATCATTGACATCTATCACCGTTACTTCCAATTTTTTGTACGAGGAAAAGGGAGGAAAGCCCATATCTCTGGCCTCAATCCACACCACATATTTCTGTATGGCTTCAAAATCCAAAGCCCGCCTGACAGAAAGCTGTCCTGTTACCTGGTCGACCATGAAAGTGCTGCCCAGGTTACCACTGGCGATGTAGTAAGACAAGGAACCTCCTCTGGCTGAAGATCCAGAGATGGTGGTGACAACTGTACCAACTGCCTGGTTTTCAGGGAACGTGAAGGTCTCCTGATCTGCCTGAACATGAGGGAATTCAGCTTTGTTCACAAACCTTACAGTGACAGTGGTAGAGTCTGTCTTGGGATACCGGCCGCCATCCCTCACGTGAACAGAAATGGTGACTTCAGACTCTCCCACCAGCGGGTTTGCGGCCAGAATTGCCCCTCTCGCTGGATCAATGTGGAATTTCTCAGAGTTTTTCCCAACAAGGGAATAATGGAGCTCGGCATTGGATCCAGCATCTGCATCGGTGACAGTCACAGCAAACACGAATGAGCCTGAAATGGAGAACAAAGTTAGGTCAGTCATTTAATGAAGGCACCAATTGCAGGAAATGTGATGCTAGCTTTTCCCTGGAAGCATATCCTGGAGCAGTATGCTCCTCCTTACACTGCTCCAAAAATGCATTGCCTTTTTCACAAGATGGTAAGTTCAACAAGGGGCAAGTAGTTTGTGAGTCTGCAAGACATGCGTGCAGCCAAAAAACGTGGGATCAAAAAACAGGACACTGCATTCAGACAGGTGGATGTACTGATCTCAGTGACTGCACTCAGAAATGGACCTGTAACCTTTTGTAAGCCTATCATCCTACTACTTCTGTAACGTTCACACTATGAAAGCCATAAATCTAACAAGATTGAATGCTACTTTGATGTTTTTATATTATCCATAGCTTATTTATCCATGTAAAGAAACCCACCAAAACTGGAATTCAAGGCCTATTAAGGTTACATAAGCGAGCAGGCAGCAACCACAGACATTTATCCTACACAACCGCCCTCCCTTGTAGTACCTTCTCTTCCTATTCCCCAGGTGCTGCTCCTTTCTCCCCACCAGTCTCTTATTTCTAAGGGTATTCTAAGGACAGTAACTAACAGCACTACATTTTTAAAAGCATGCTGGCCCTCTGAGAAAGGGGTTAAATAGAAATACGAAACTATTGCACACTATTACAGTAACATGATACATGAAACATCATATGTTTCAGGGCTTCTGAATTTATGCTTCACAATGAGCTTGACTATATTTGCATTAACCTCTATATTTGTCCATCTGCAAGGAGAATCCAGGGTGTCCTTTCTCACTGGACTTCACAGATCTAATGCACAGTACGCCTTTCAAACTTGACACTGTCCAACCAATTTGCAGAACACTCTGTTGATGTTTTACTGGTACTAAAATTTAGAAATTACCCACTCCTGTATAAAAATCATGTTATTTTCAACCTCTTAAGGCAAAATCATTTATAGGCAGGAATGACTTTGACAGCATCCCTTTAAAACTACACTTCATGTCACTATTTGTCATGTGCAGTGATTTGCACTCCAGGGGCAGGAATATTTAGACAAGAACAGTATTCAAACCCATGTGAGAAATGGGACAGGAAGAAACGAAGATCTGTTGCTTCAGTTACACAAATTATATATTAACTATTATTACTAGTTTCCCCTTTTATACTCGATTAAAAAAAGAACAAGGAAAGGAAGCTTTTTCTTTCAAAATTTACACAAGATATTCTATTATTGGAATAAAAGCAAAAGTCTTGATCAAGTTATGAGAGTTTGCTCTCATTTTTTTCCTGGAAAAGCTATTTCAGATGCTACATTCAACTCTACTAAAGATGTTGTTTGTTTTTTTTTTTTTTTTAGTGGATGCCATGCCTGTTAGTAACATCATTATCAACAGCCTCTCAAACTAATGTGAAAATATATTGACATTTCCTTTTAAAAGAATAAAAAAGTGCATGCATCCCTAGATTTCTGCTAAGTTAAAAACAGAGTCAACATAGCTTAGGCTTTCTATATGTTTCTAGTTAGATTTCATACAAAAAGTATCCAAAAAGATATGGCCAGAAAACATCACTTCAACCTATGTGTACTTCTCATTAAAGCATTTAAAGAAACACCCCAAAAAGAACCAGACAAAGGCACCGTGCCCTAGTCAGAATACACAAAGATTCACCAATGCGATTATACAACAATTTCATAATGTTGTTCTGGAAACAGGGAAGAATTGTAAACAAATTCATTCTTCCATAAAAAGGAGAAGTATTTGCAATTGTTTTAAATTTAGAGAGAAAACCAAGACATGGAAATAAGCCTTTTTTTTTTTTCTTTTAAAGGAAAATTTGTTTTGTAAAACATTTGTCTTGGGATCCTCTTTGTAGGCATCACATATCCATGTATATGTAAGCATATGAAAACATAGCGTTGCCAACTTCCAGAGCCAACCTCTCCAATGCAGTTGAGTGAATCTGTGGCAGTAAAGTGATCAGATTATAAAATCCTTTTACTTTGAGATAGCAGAGGTCATAGTATTAGTTCATTTTAAACCTTGGAAAAAATTTTCAAGATAGGAGAATCTTTCACTAAATTGTCTCCATCCTCCTACAAACATACATATTCTCCTTTCTTTCCCCTTGAAATGCCAGTTCAGCAAACAGAAAATAATAGTATTTTTGACTTACCCATTTCTAATGTATTTATTTATCAGGTTTGTTTAAATATAAACTAAATCAGAACTTAATTGTTGTGTTGAGTGAAGTCATATTAATTTGCATGTAGGCTTCACAAAAGGAAGGTTTCTGGCTTAGCTTCACTTTTATCTCATCTCTTGGCTCAAGAGAAAGGAACATAGTTAACATCTGTGATACAGTCTTTTTGGAAGAGGTTGTCAAAATCCTCTTTAAAAATGTCTCAGGGCAGAAAAAGAATATCAATACACAGAAGAGACTTTCTGAAATAAAAACAGGCCATTGTCTACCTAACCCTGGCAAAATAATTTAATCACTTGTTAGAGTGGGTGCTTAATTACACTGTATCTACTTTACATAACTACAGGAACATAACTGAATTTAGATGGCAGGAACACACTAAAAAAAATTGCTAAATTGTGGGTGATATATTAAGCCTTGATATTCCTCTTTTCCCATATGACATGAAGATAATACCAGGAAAACAGCTGCAGAGGAACATCTCAGAAGCATTCCTTGTAGCACAGCTTTTGCATTTCATTAACATGTTGCCCAGAGAAGTTGTGGATGCCCCATCTCTGGAAGTGTTCAAGGGCAGGTAGGATGGGGCAACCTGGTCTAGTGGAAGGTGTCCCTGCCCATGGCAGGGCAGTTGGAATGAGATGATCTTAAAGCTCCCTGCCAACCCAAACCACTCTATATTTATGCAATCTGAAGTATCCCAAGCAGTGCCACTGATCAGATTACCTGAGGCGGTAGGTGATGGGATGTGGGTGACATAGGGATGGTGTTGAAATTTGGGTGGGTTGTCATTCACATCAGCAACAGAGACGAGCACACTGGCGGAACTGGAGAGAGCCCTGGGGTAGCCCCCGTCACTCGCCACCACCACCAAAGTGTAGTTCTCCCTTGTCTCTCGATCAAGGAGGGCACTGGTGATGATTTGTCCTGTAGATGGGTTGATTGTGAATTGTGAATTGCCACCAGAAAGCCTATAGCTGTTTGAAAGGAAAAACAAGGAAGAGGAATTTGATTACTATTTCAAAGTAACCATTTTCTATATTCTTCAGACCACCATGCTGATGGGCATCAATAGACAGCCAGATTTTCTTCTGACTGCCCATCTGTCTTCACTTTTTTACTCTTCCAAATTTCAAGTCCTGTTATAAATGACATTTCTGTGGATTTCCAAGCATAGTTGCTTAACCAGATTTCTAATACATGAGTAGCTGACTGAGCCTTTTGATATTTGGAGATACCATCAGACGTATTCTCAAAACTGCGTGCTGGAGTACTGACTTCCCTGAACTAATGCAATAAGTGTTACTCCAAAAGGCTGACGTACCTCTTAACTGAATCTGCAGCATGTAATTAAGAAAAAGAATACTATTTTCTGAAATTAAAGTATGACAGTTTTACAAAATAAAAGGAGGATTTAGAATTCATATTGTTTCCTGATACTGAGCCAAGTTTTGCTGTTCAATATTTCAATGTTAATTCACAGCAATACATAGCAAATTACTAACAGAGCTACATTAATAGAGACTAACTGGTTTAAGAATTTAACCCTTGGCTGGTGTATATGTATGTGCCCACATCCCTGAGTGTGTGCAACAGTGTGATTTGATAAGAACTGACTGTGTGCTTACTGTAGGGCTATGGCTTCCTAGCACAGTGAGTTTGTTCTTTCTCTTGGAATGTTTATCCAGTTTTTGTTCGTACAGAATGAATCGCAAAGATATGGTGGAGCCTTATTTTTAAACGTAATTGATTAATATTACATTTTTTATTAATTCAGATAACATATTTTCAACAAAACAATGGAAACAAAAATTAGCTAAAATGAACAATTCTCATATTCAACACTGTAACCCAAAACGGCTGTGGTTTACATTGCTCCTTCAGAGAAGCAAAGTAGCAGCTTTTTTGAGGTATATGATTCTGTGAAAGATTCAGAAGAAAGTTACTTTAATGAAAGAGATTAATATTCCTATCTTCACCTCTTTAAAATCAGCACAGGTTATGACAGCAATAACACAGCCCAGAAGCTGTGCCAAGAGGATTTAGAGTGAGCCTGTGTAATAAGCTGTGGCAACTTCTCCTGTTCAGTCATTAATCTCTGCACAATGCCACGAGCATACCTTAATTGCTTAATTATGCTATAATATGATGGCCATATGTAATTATTCTCCAGCCATAGCAATGTGCATCTAGAATGGCAAGAATGTGCACAAAGCCTAAAGCACCACTTAAATCTCCCTAAATAGCAGCAGCACGGGCACATTTCATCTGTGACTTGCAATGATTTAAGCCTGCGTGAGGTGCTGCAGAAGACAGAGACTTTCTCTTCTGTATTTCCACATACGTATAATGGCTCAAACATCAGCACGGGAAAGATACTATGAAAATCTTTAAAAAAATCAAAGAAATAATAAAGACACTAAATTTTTCGTAAGACATTCCGAATTATATCTGAGTATAAATGCATGCAAACCAACTGGACAATGTAAGTGTGTCTCAATAAAACTAGAAAAAAAATCCATAAAAACCCCATAAAAACTAAACCAAACCAAACACTCCCTGAAACTCTAAGGGTGACAACTGGCGTAAAAGCAATTTGATACAAGCCTTTTGATTATTTGTCTGTGCTGACCTCTCTTATCTACACTATCTTTAACAAGACAACACAAGTGTGCACTTCCATGTACAACCCAATCACCCTCCTTCAATGACTCCACAAGTTATCACCAGAAATAAGAGAAAAAGACTCAGCACATATGGACAGGTAACAGTTTTGCAGATTAACCACTTCTTGCAAAACACAGCATATTTTTGCCTCTACATGAAAATATCAGCCAAGGATTTTACGCTTTCGGAAACCAAAGGTTTCATTTTGAAACAGAGTCTAACAAGACTGAAAAGGAACTCTGAGTGCTCAACACCTCTGACAAGACGACCTTATGTTCTGGTTCTTCTGGCTTTCGCCAGTTTTGTAATACCAGTCATATTTTAAGATCTAGTTTAAACGCTGAATCTGGACAAATTCTGTCCAAGAAAAACAAAGTCTGTTCCTGAGTCTAAAGAGCGTAAAACAAAACCTGAAAACAATTTTTTAATAGCCACTTACGAAGGGAAGAAATGTTTTTATCAACTAATTCTACAATGAGGTACTGAGTGAATGACAAAGACTAATGGCAGAGATATTAAAGCAATTCAACCACAGTAAAGAAATCTGAGAGCAGTCTGATAATTTCTGATTATGGGACACAATCGTTACAATCATTCATGTTTTGCATGGAATTCTTTTTTTTCTACAGGAGCTGCCAGAAATAGTTTCTTAGACTAAGATGGAATAAAATTAAAAGCTTTATTGTTTCCCAACTTAATAAATGGTAATTTTGGATGATTTTCAATATCTAAAGATGCCTAAACATCAAGTTTTTATTTTTGGCATGCAACTAGTTGGAAAGAAAATATTAGAGTATTTTATAAACATTGCTTTGCCACAACATAGTTCTGTTTTATTTTACTTTATTTTACTTCCTTTCTTCAAAAAAAAAGGTGACAACCACAGTGGCATTCTTACGCTCTTTAAAAAATGAACTCAGGTGAACTAACTAAAAAGTAAATATAGAATCTGCTTTTATATCCTGTTTTGTAACAGTGATGTTTGCAGCCACAAGTTAAATGTGATAAGGTTACCTTCTGATTAATAACTAATACAAATCTGCTTGCATTCCATTTTGCAATATATCAGTCCTTAGTGGAAAAATCTTAGGCTTGTCACTGCCGCTCAGCATCTTCATTACTGTTGTCTGCGACACTGGGAATGGCCAGTGTTCAGACCAGTGCCCAGCTAAGTTCCATCAACTGAGCTCTGCAAACCAGTTGGCATTTAGAGCAAAAATGTCAAATTCTAGCTTTTTACTGTTTTTCTGAATGTCATAAGCTTTATGCCTCACCTTGTGTAATTTTCATGTTAAACTGAAGACATTTACTGACCAAAAATTTACTCAAGGAGTCTGTTGGTTTTTAGCGAAAATTGCTCACTACATGAAAAGGTGTGAATGCAGCAGCAAGGCAGGTAGTGGTTCCAGGTGCAAGTTAAACTCATTTGCTTTTCACTTAGTGAAAAACTAAAATAACCCTGCAACTCTACTTGTGCTTAATATAATTCTAAAAGCCCAAAACAATAAAAAGACAGATTTGCCAAAATAATTTAGTCACACAGATACACCTGATCTATTGTATCTTGCTGCTTTAAGGCACGCTGGTGTTGGACACCGAGGAAAACAATAATCTTGAGACAAGTTATGAGGCAGGATTACACAGAGCAGCAGTAACTGACCTACCTAATAACAGCATTTGTAGAAGCATCAGCATCCGAGGAGTTCACGAGCAAAATATCTGTCCCTGTAGGAGCATCCTCCAGAACAGTGGCAGAGTACACGTTAAAGGCGAATGTGGGGACATTGTCATTGACATCATCCACTGTGACAGCAATGGTTCCAGTGCCAGTGAGGGCAGGAGATCCTGCGGGAAAGGGGGATAAAAGTGCTAGAGGTTACAAATACCAGCATGCTAATCAAAGGTCTGCCAGCCCTGATTTAGACTGAGCACTTGAGCATGTCACAGTTCACAGAGCAAGAAAGTCGGTTCACCATAGAGGAAAGGGTCAGGTTTGTTTCAATGTCATCTTGACATAAAGTACAAGTTGTGAAAGATGCAAAAAAAAGTTGTTATTTTTCTTGCTCCATCTAATTCCAGAAATATTTTGTAATACAAGCTCAGTGGAAAAAGATGGTCTTGGAACTGCTCAGCAGCCTTCCTGTAAAAATTAGGACTGGTTTGAAGATGTGGTTGACTTTTCCTATTTCTCTGCAAGAAGGCCTTCAAAGGTGGCACACTGACAGACGTGAAGATTCCAGACCTCAAATTATTTCTCCGCAGAACAAATAGAGTGGAAACTGTGGCAAAACACAGATTTCCGTGTGGCTTTTCTACTGCCGGTTGCACCTCTGACCTTGGGAGACCTTCTCGGAGTTGGTGAGAGGGTTGCACAGTCTCCAGCCCTGTTCAGATTCATTTTCTCCATAGAAGCAACCATCTATAGCAGCAAATAATGCTCGCTCCGATGGGATACTGGCTTACGGGAAATCGGACTGAACTTATTTAACCTACGGCTTTCATCCTCCTTGTTATTCTAAACTTAACTGTGATGAGCAGCAACGAGCAAGAAATAGCATGTTTATTCATGTGCAATCTCTCCGTATTTATTCTCTTAAGCTTTTATTTATTTTTATTTATTTTTTATTCTCTTAAGACTTTGTCAAGTCCAAAAAAAGACAATGAAGAGTTTTACAAGTTCATGTTAGTTTTGTCAGTCCATTACATTTCTTTTCAGCCAAGAATCAGCAAGACATCTTCTGCTAACCAAATTCTTCGCTGAGGGTCCCTGAATAAAAGGGATTATTCCCTTCTTTGAATACGTGGGAAGGAGAAGGAAAAAGTGATAGCAGAGAATAAACACATGAGTTACGGCCCCTTTTACTCAAAAGACAGATGATGACCATGCCTGTTTTACCCAAAATTGCTTCTCTTTCCTCTTCAATCCCAAACAGATACAATTTAACATTTGCTGGACTAGGAAAAAAGAGACAATAATGAAATGCTTTGGGCCAGATAGTGGTCGAGTCCTTGCTTTGAGGCAAACATATTACATGGAGCTGTCATTTGATGGAACACAGGCAGCCCTGTGTGACCGCCCTCGTCCTTCCAACCCAGAAGATGATTGGGTCACTGCTATACAAGGTTATTGCTGGACCCAACCTTACGGCTGGGAAGGAGGCAGGCTTCTGCTCTTGGGTCTCATCTGCTCCTGGCAAGGGCTCCAAACACAAAACTCTTATATAAAAGAAGAAAAAATGACCCATTTTCCCACATGTTAACCCTTGCAGGTTGAAGAAGCACCACACTGCATTGCTGGGAAGAAGCTGAAAGCAGCTTCTGCACAGAAAGGAGGCTTTTCGCCACAAAATGCTTCACAGCAACTTGGTTCCATGCACAAATGGGCTGAATGACAAAGCTTCCAATTGAAAGGTGTTATAAATATCACCAGGCTGAATTTGAAGCCTGCTGATCAGACGGGAAAGATCAAAATGCCGAGGAAGGAGCGTGCAAGCCAAGAAGTGTAGGTTTCACATCAGGGCTGCACACAATAGAGGCCTTTCTCTGCTCGAGTCTGAGGTAATTCATTCTGCCAATTAATACACTTTCAGCCAGGAGGGTTACATTAAGGCAATAAGCCTGACTCACTTTTTAGACTTTTTTTTTCCCCTCCCCATTTTGTCATTTAGCCAAACACATATAGATAGAAAATCCTGCAGAAGTGTTCCTGATTGCTGAAATATTGCCTGTGGAGTGTTTATTATTACTGCACTAAATGAAAGAGAGTCCTCGGCAGCATTTGCTGCGTGTGTCATCAAGCTCTGGCCTTCCACACACATTTTACTGACATTCATCTTGCAGCTAATGAAATGAAAGGTTGAAAGCTGTGAAGTTTCACAGGTGATTAAACAATTTATACATAATTCAGAAATTAATCTTGGGTAAGTCACATTCAAAAGAGCATCAGTAATGCCATTCAGTCTGGAAAAGAAAGCTCGCTCACAGCTAAAACCTGAAACTCCTTGTTTTAAGCCTATTTGCTACAGCAAAGCCAATGCTGGAAAATTCACACTATCAATTTAGTCACAAAAATGAATGGAGGTGGCAGCAACTCCATAGGTAACCCAAGGTTGGGGAGATGGGACTGGCTCCAGCACAGCTCTGCAGGCTGTTCCAGAGCTTGGGCTTGGTGCTACACTAACTACACTCACAGGACTGATGGAAAGAGGAGCATGGGAAGAACACGTTCACATCTGCTGGCAAAGCACCATGTGCACAGACATCAACAGCAAAATGCTGCAATGGGTTTGTTCTTCCTCCTGCATGGCTATTGAATCTTTGGTCACTTAATGGAAACAGCCAAAAGGGATGCCAGATGTAATAGATCCTTGTGGGCTGTAGATATTCTCCTGCTCACACTGAAACCAGCAGCTTTTGACTCAGCCATTTGACTCCCACCAGCCCTGGCCCTCTTTCCTCTTCAAGGCATCTGAATTTGAAGGGTACCAAACAATCAAACACTCCAAGCGTCAAATCCCAGCCCTTGTCTCAGGCCCTTACATATTCCGTGCCCTCATTCTCCAATTCCACTTCCTCCCTGGGCAGTATGGGCATATTTGTATCAGCCTCAGAGAAGTGAATAAACCAGTCATGGTTGAGTGCCATACTAACAAAATTAGCTGGGGTAACATAAGTAACTTGTGGCTGCATAGTGCTCACAGAAACGTCCCACAAGTCCAGTATTAATTCAGCTGTTTGTAACATCCCAAGACACTGCTCTCCAGTTCAAACCCCCAAACCTTTCTCATCTTACTTAGATGGAAAAACTCACGTATTTACACTGGTTTCCTGTCTGTGTAGTTATCCAAATATGCTTTTTTCCCCTCAAGTAAAATATCACGTCCACAAATTTACCCCTTTATTCTATTACACCAAAAGATAAAGTTGCAATCTCATAGAGAGTCCTCAAAGTTTTTATTCACTTGAAATTAAAAGACTAGCTCACATTTCTGCAGTTACTGAGAAATATAAGAAGAGGAAATTACAAATGAAGTAATTTCATATGGAAAAGAAATAGCTCAGCGCCAAATTCTACCATTCTCAGTGAACTTCCAGTGAAAGCTGTGCTTGTATAAGGACCACAGAATTTGGCCCTTGGTAATAAGCAGGTTTCATAAAACGTACATGTCATATTTGCGGTAAGAGAAGTAGTTTCCATGGTCAGGCTGAGTTCCCAGATTTCTTAGTTATGCTTCGATAGCAAATCTTCCCCAACGCAGTTATCTTATTATGCTACAGCATCCCCCCTTATTTTCTTCAAAGTGCACGTAATATTTTCCATAAATAAGTGCAGTAAATTCTGTGTAAATTCTGCAATATTAGCCAAACATTCAAGATGAGCCCAAACTGTTCTTACTAAACCAGGCATGTTACAACCTATCTAAAATTGCTGTACACAGCCACACAAGCCTTTGAGTACTCTTACAAACAGCCCTGAGAGCTAAAGCCACAAAGAAACATACGCTTTTCCCTTAGTGAGCTTCCATTAAAATTTCTATAATTTTTCATTATAGTCTGAACTATTTTTCAGAAGAAGCAGCAACTATTTCTTTGTCACAAACTCCTCATCTAGAGCATTTTTCTGGAGTTATACTACTAGTAGGGTTTTTTTTTCCAAATCCCAAAACACCATGTCTCACAGAGGCTCAGGATACGCATGTTGGAAAAAAAAAATTCTAGAAGGATGGAGGAGTAAAAGAACCATCAAATGATGAATTAACCAGAGGACATAAAGTTAACTACATGAACTAAATGGGAGAGATCAGATTGACTGTTCCTGTTCAGTGCATATCAAACCTTTAAAATTTAAAAGACTATGACATTAATGCATTTTTATTATTCTGAATATCCCATCTCTGTGTGCTGTGGTCTGTATCTATGAACTGAACAGTTTATTTTCTAGGTGACAGCTGTACATATATATTAAGCAGACGGTCCCACAAATGTCCAAACGTCACTGTTGACATAAAGATTAACCTGGGATAGTGTCAAAATAGTAACACTGAGTTCAGGAGGAAAATTGCTTCCCACGGATGTTCTTCCAAAAATTTCAGCTTTTTTGCTTACATCTGCAAGTAAACATGTGTCTGGGGATGAAGAGAAGGAGCAGACTTTGGGAGCCTGCTCCCCAGGGGCCCACGGTGGAGGGTGAGATACTGGGGGAGGTTGTGAGAGGCCACCTAAGGCTTGGCCAGTGCTGGGCTGTGGTCTCTGTCTCTGCACAGGACATTTGAGGAAGTGACATGAAAAAACAGCAAGGGGAACATGGGTCAGGCAGGCAGGAGCACGGGGCAGGATCTCTTGTCCCAGCATGATGGGACTGGCAAACAACTATGAGCAGGTTTCCATACCCCGTTCCCCAGTGCTTGTTTGTGGCTTATCACCACAGAAAATATGATGATATTTGTAATTTGTCAGTTTAGAAGTTATAACAAGCCCTTTCAGTGTTTTTCTCTCCCTGTCCAGGAGAAGGGGGATGAAAAATAATGGTCATGTGCAGAAACACAAGTAGAAGAAAGGAAATAAAATGCAGGAAGGTGAGAGAGAGAGGGAGGGAGAAATACCACTTAAACTGACAATTTGCACTTTTCAGCATCTGGATAACAAGCAAAGAGAGGACAAGACACCTTTTTGGATGAATTCATCATAAGTCACTCATTCCCTAACTGGTGCTAATGCTTCTAAGCTACAAAGTTTTCCACAGGGGATGCAAAGACTGCTTTCACTTACACCTTGGTCTACACATGTGCCCTTGGAAGAAGGGAGCACCACATGCTATCTTCATCCACCTTGTCCTGGAGAATGAGGAAGGTAAGATGCTTTGGCTGCCTGTAATCCCAAACACATGGCATTGTCTGCTCCGGTACATGTTCAGCTCTCCACACCACAGTGGGACACCAGGATGAGTGGGGAATGATTGGAATACTTAAGACTGAAGTAGTAAGAGAAAACCATGGAAGGAAACTTGCAAAGGCATTTAGATTTTTTTAAGAAAGCTCAGGAAAAGATGATGCTATTGGAAATTATCTCGGCTGTGTGGTACTGTGTGGCTCACAGCAGAAATTAGAAATAGGAGAAAGTGTTCAGCACACCATCCGCATATTGTTTGAAGCTTTAATGGCTTCTGGGTCCTGTCTGCATCGTGATTAGCACAACAGATAGCAAAATGATCATTCAGAAACCAGGAACTCAAAGGTTTTCGCCAGCATTAAAATATCCAAATTATGTGCTAGAAAACTAACAACAAACTAAGCAAAAAACCCAGAAATACACTGCACTAAATAAATAAATAAATAAATAAATAAATAAATAAATAAAATAAAATTAATCTAAATGACTAATCAAGACTCATACTGCAGGCAGCTTACCATGTTTTGTGGTAAATTAAACACATCATTATCCCGAAAATTGGAAACGGTTTAACAGAAATGGAATTTTTGCCTCACTGAAATGTGTTGCTTTGCAACAAAGCGGATTTCACTTCTCCAGTCAAACACTCAGTGAATGAGTCCCAGGACTAGGAGTTGTATGTGTTATTACAGAGCATTAACTTTTTCACTCAAGTAAACAAGGCCTTTCTCACAATAAAGTGGCCAATCGTTCTAAATGCATTTAAATGCAGACAGAGTGTGCTGAGCCTCACACAACTGGTGAGTTTTAAGATAAATAGGGAGCTAGTTTAAGGGAAAATGCAACTAGCTTGCATTACACTTTGAATTTTTAGTGCACACAAAGCTTGATTTGGAACATGGCTGACTTTAACGTATTTTCTAAGAATACAAAAGTAACTGCGCATGTGACGTGAGAAAAAGAAGTAATTCTTTTTACAAGATTGCACCACAAATATTCGTCCTGGTTGGGTATGTTGACTGGGCTTTGTTTCTTCTTACTCAATTTTTCACCACAGGCTTCCATGCTAAGTCTTAAAAAAACTGGTGAACCTACATTAGTTTGAGACAAAAGATGAAATAAATAAGTAGCTAATAAACAAAGGTAATACCAAGCTTAGAAGAAAGCCTTTCTCTGTCAGTTCAGTGGGTGACTGGTAAATGAGACCATGCAGGAACTCGGATTTTCAAAATTTCTGAGTGTGTCAAATCTGAGTTTTTCCTCGGGTACAAAGTAGCAGTTGTTGCCAAAGTTGATTTAACAAAACTACTACTACAAAAACCAAAGGGATAGATAGACAACTGGGATAGATCTCCACTTTTGCAAGAACTATATAACAAGAAAAAAAAGGAATTTTCTGTACTGCACCAGATATTACAAAAGTCAGTATCATCCCTCATCTGGCAGCCTAACTAAGCTGAGAGAAAGCAGAACTAAATTTGAGAACCTAAGACATCAAAAGGAAAGAAAAAATAAAACTAATCACTAGACCAGAGTCCAAACTTGTTCAAGCCATGACATGTCCAGTCTGATGCATGCACACAAACATGTGCTCACACCTGTTTGGAGAGTGTAAAAGAAAATCTTGTCCTGAATAGTGATGCAAGATGGGATCTCTCATCTGGTTTTATCCACATGGGTTTTAAATTTGGATACCAAAATTCGTCACTGACTTCATCCTATGAACTCATTAAGCTTTGGAGCTTCACAACAGGGACAATGTTACACTGAATACATTTAATACGCTGTTGAAAGGATGGGAGTTGCAGGCACACAGAGAGGCAGTTTCAAGACCTCTGGTGTATATACACATTTTACTATCCCCATTCTCTTCCTCTGATCAGGAGGAGTTACATGCAGCTGTTTACCCAGAGAGGGAAAAAAGATGCTGTAGCACTGTAACAGAGCTGGACCTACTGGAATGAGACACAGCTTGAGAACAAAACACCTGCAATAAAGCAAAAGTATAGTATATATTTATCCTAACTTTAGGCTATTCCACATAACAATCTCTTTCGGCGCATACACATGATCATAAGTATCCCTTACACATCTGAAAGGTGGCAGGTAATATATTCCTCCTGTTCATAATTTTTTCCCAGCGCTGCTTTTGTCTCGTAAACTTTAAAATGTACAAAGGAAAGGCTACAAGAGTCCTGCTCTGCTGCCCATGGTGTAAGCTGGATACAAGGATGGTGACATAAGCAGATGGCAGCAAGCGCCTCGTGCCCGTCACGTTTCCTTCTCCTTTTGTGAAAGGCACAAGCATTAATCCCAGGTGCCATAAACCCCACTTGTCATCTATTAACATCAAAGGTAGAGGTCATCTGAGATGGTGCTCAGAAATGACACAGGTAGGTACCTCAGGTTTCTTAGCCAGAAATGCATTTATTTCCAGAGCAAGAAGTTGCATTTCTGCCAAATATGTTTTTAAAAAAGAACACGTATGGAAAACCCCGGATATAAGGTTCATACCAAAACCTAGCAAATGACTGGTTGTAACAGCACAAAGAAGAAATTCTTTCCTATGAGGGTGGTGAGACACTGGCACAGGTTGCCCAGAAAAGTTGTAGATGCCTCATCCCTGGAAGTGTGCAAGGCCAGTTTGGATGGGGCTTGGAGTAACCTGGTCTAGCGGAAGGTGTTCCTGCTTGATGAGCTTTGAGGTCCCATCCAACCCAAACCATTTTATGATCTGTGCCCACATGGGAGGGTGTGGGAGGGCAGGCATGGCCATGTGCTCCACCAAGGCCTCTTGTGACCCAAGTGAGATTTCAAGAAAGCGGAACTGCGACTTAAAAGAAAGGCAGAGCCATTTTAAAAAAATATTTTCTTAAAACCACCAAAGTACTCCTCCTTATTATAAGTTATTATAAGTTATTGCTGTAAACAGAAAAAAACACAAAAGCTGGCTCCTGCAGGGACTGCTGACTAAGGCAATTTTTGATGTCTTGTGACTCCTGAATATCCCACAGCGAAATTTCTGTAATGCACAATTTTGAATTACACTTTAAAAACACCCTGTATAAATAGAGAAGATTAACCAGCAGGATAACTGTTCAGACCATATGTTTTACTTGCTTTATCTTTGCAATTAAGTCTTCCTGAAATTGCAACTTTGTATTTGAAGACTGAGCTAGCAGACTTAGAATTTATAAGGTGTAACACTTAATTTAAAAAATGGTTTAACATCACTAAGACTGGGAAAATCTCAGTATTTCTCAAAGGCTTATAAACTGCACAGCACTAACAATTACTCTAGGTATTCTTTTGCAGAACAGATTGCATTCAGTCAAATCACCTTTAAAGGTGAATTTCATAGAAAAGCAACGTAGGCAAAAGGACAATAATTTTAAATTATTTTTCATTTAAAAGTTCCAAACTAATCAGAGCAAGAGGAATAAGAGAGGAAGTGTAACACCTGAAAATTTACAAACAGAAAATTCTTTCTTCTCTGAAAATTTTGATTTTTTATCAAGTCCTACATATTAAGCATTATATTCTAGTCTGTTTCCCAGTTTAAATAAATGTACCTGAACCTTTTTTTTTCAAAGAGATATACCTGTTTTTTTTTTTTATCCCTAAAACTAGTTTGAGTTGGTTTAAAAGCTGAAATTCTATCCATTATTTTAACCTGAGTGAAAAGCTTTCATTGTTTTCACAGATATTTCAACTTGAACTGGCCAGCCTGAGCCCTTTGCCAACCCTTTGCTTGGATTTAGCCCAGAGATTCCCACTGGACTATTTTGAAAATAGTGATCTAATAATGAAAGTTTAAGACCTAACAGAAGGCTAAATCCCCAAAATGGTATTCTGGGGCTGTATTGTGCATCTCATGCGGCAGTTCGTGGAAGGGATGGGCTAAAGTCCTCATCTCCTTTGGGGAGTAAATGTGTCACATGATATAGACATAGATACATTCTCTTCCCTGACAATTACTCTTTAGGGGACATCAGACAGACTTGGCCATAAACCCAGTTTTTGGAGCTTTTGCCTTCTAGAGAAAAATTTAATAGTGCTAACAGTTTCTAGGCTCTATGGTAGGGTAAGACCCTGCTAGTAGATTCCCACAACCACAAAATGCCACTCTCAATTCTCCTCCCTCCTGATTTTAGAGGATGGTAAGACAATATGAACACTATGAACTCATTGATGAGTGTCACCATGAACTCATTGATGAGTGTCACCATTTCAGTTCTCCCACTCTGCTATTTAGAAATGAATTAAAAAATCATGTAGAGCTACTAAAACAATAGTTTTAGTACCAGTATTAAAAGAGCAAAAATAATAAAACTAGTAAAATAGCAAACCAGTAAAACCAGTCTCAAATAGACTGCACTGACATGAGGAAGAGCTTCCATAAGGACAAGGAAATAACGGAGCTGGGACAGAACCCAAAATTCACTTTGAAACAGCTGTGCCATAAACAAGACCATAGAAGAGAGCAATCACTCTGTAAACTGCTAAGCAGCAAGGTAAGCACACATCAGCTTCATTTAGCTCACTGAAGCCTGAAGCGATGGGTATATTTAGACATTGCACAGACAGCATGGAGGACAGGATACTTCTAACCAAAATTTGTGAATTGCTTGTTTGTTTTGACAGTACCAAAATTTAAAAAGAGCTAAATTTGTTTTAAAAATAATAATCGTTCTTTTCAGGCAACATTTTTTCACACTGTAGACTCCATGTTAAACAGACATACCGTGTCTGCTAAGAAAACAGGATGAGTACAGATGTCTTTAAGCCCAGTCACATAAAACTCACACAGTGTTGAGTCTCAAGACTTTCTTAACATTACTAGAAAACACAGCTGTCCTTTAGTTGTCACCTTAAACAGGGAAATATCTTCAAACATGTTAAAAAACAATACAGCTACACTGTCAGGTTTCATTTGATTTTAGGATTGAAGGGAACCAAAAGCCTAGCTCAGAAGAGAATTCCTGAAAAGGATATAACCTCTCTTATTTGGTTGCCCTCCTACATTCTTGAAGGAAAGAATGCATAAGTCGGAGACCAGCATTTCCTAAAGAAAAAACATATGGTTGTTTTTCATCCAAGTCAGGGATGTATACAAAGAACAGCTAACTAAATATAATAATCAGTCCACTGAATCCTTTCTTTCAGGACTATTTATCTAAATCAGTAAATAGATGATTTAATAAAATAAAATAAAATTAAAAAAACCACACGAACACAGCTTCTAATTAGAAACATCACATTTTGACTTCGGTTATATTGTGGTAACATGCCATTCTGACCAACCAAATCAAGAGATGGTGGCTGCAGTTTATTTAAACAGTAGTCCTGGGCAGCGAACGGATTTCCAGATGTGCTATTCCGCATCCCTGCGATCAATAAATAAAAGGAGGAGGACTGTTGGAATGCTAACATTTGTCCAGAAAATTGCTCAAAGAGTTAAAGACATGGATGATAAAAGCAGCTGCACCAGTTCTTGTCATGCTGCCAGAGTTGAATGTTTACCCAGTGCTGCGTCCCCTCCAGATGGGGTGAAAAAAAAAAAACATAGAAAGTTTCTTTTCCCAACCATTTTGCCATGAAGAAAGGTAGAGCAAAGCAGACCAGATTTATGTGGTAGAAACAGACCCATGAAGACACATTCAGATAGTTGCATGTAGGTTTTCTGGCGCTTACGTTAGCAGACATTCTGGGGGAGCATCTGCAATCCAAACACTATCCTGTTATTCCACAGTCCATCATTTTGCCTGTCGCTATATTTATAATTCATGTACTCTGGTCTTACAGCTTGTGCTGCAAGAGGGGCTCTGAAATGGGATGGCTGAACTTTGGCATTGAATTATGTTTTATTTGTCGACCAAAGTCACAGGTGTACAGTTCTGGAAGATGCTGAATGCTCCTAGTGATGGATGCTTTGTGCGTCCTCATAAATCCCCGCTGCCTGGAGTACCGGTCTAGTGTCCAAGACCCAGCAATAGTGAGAGCAGGGTGGAAGTGCAGAAGTGAGGGAAGAGTGATGATAAACTCAGGTTGAAATAAGAAACCTTTGTGCAGACTGTCCTGTGGAAACTGGGCACAAAGCAGGCTGCATAGCCACAAATCATTGAGCCAAGTGCCAGAAAACGTTTTGTCAGCCTTTTCCCTTCCCCAGGGCGGAGGAAAGACCCTCTGCTGACCCATGATCTACCCTGAGGACCAGACGGAGGATCAGCAGGCAAGGCCAAGGAATAGTTGGGCCAGAGCCAGGACAATGCATATATCATCACTGACTTCTCTGGGCCTGAGGGGAGCTCTTGCTTGGGAAAGCATTTCTTCAACAACTGCCTGAATTTCCATTGCTGGCACATGTGGTCCCACCAGTGGTCCCTCACCTGACCTGCCCAGCATGTTTATGAGCAGCTCAGCTCTTAATAACTCCACAATTCTTCTCAAATGCCCAGGATGGAGCTCTGGGCTCTGAAAAAGCACGTCTGTGCATAGTCAAAAAGCACATAGATCTCTGAGCTGCTGCAGGCACCACGGCCCACGCAGCCCCGAGGGCTCCACGCTTTACCATGTCCTAATCCTTCACTGGCTATCGGACTCAGTGTACCTGCTGCCAATACATGCTATAAAACCTATAAGATGCATTGGACTGATACCTTGAGATAAAAATAAACAAAAATTAAAGATCATCCTTCTTCCACCAATTTCCTCTACGCAGTCTAAAGTAGCAGTGCAAGAACCTACAGTCACAACTTGATGAAGTGAAAATAAACATAAATGTAAGAAATCCTTGATTATGGATAAGGATCAGGAAGACCACCAAAACTAAGTCGGGAATCCATTAGTTCTTGTGTCTAAAGGTATTTCTAACTATGCATTGTGTCTGCTTCCTGGAAAGAACAGGAAGAGTTGGCATAGACCTCTATAGGAGCAGGATATCATGTCTGAACAGTTTAAACCAGTCCGTGTAGCCTATAAAAATTGAGATGCAGAGCCTAAGAAAGATAGGAAGTGGGTTGGACAGATAGAATTTTGCTCTAGATGTGCTACCCAGACTTTTCCACAGTTAACTGCAACTGGATCTGTACCATGATTTTTATCTGTAAAAAAACCCCAAACCATATATGGCAAGACTGTTGCTTGGGCTGCTAAAGACAACTTGAAAGACTGTTTATTACAGCAAATAAAAGCCAACCTCAAAATGCAAAGGATAATAACCTTTTCCTTGACTCATTTTCAAAGATAATACGGATGTGGAAAATTTCAGACAAGTCTGCTTTCTTCAGCAATTTGGCAGGCACAGTCTCCTTACAGAGGAGCACTACCTGTTTTGCATGTGTGCTTCTGGATGAATTGTCTCTATGCAAAATCCTTCTTTCTAAGAACTATCAAACCAACACAAACTAAAACACTAAAGAAGTAGTTACATCAGGCAAAGAGCTTGACATGTCTGTGAGAGTTTTATAAACAATTAAGAGCTACTCAAGAACATAAATACTCAAAACATTGTTCTTATCCATTTCAAGATTGTGTCATTGACATCTTTTTGCTAATATGGCAAGAAATACCTCAGTTAATGAAACAAGAACTGAGTAGCAACACTCAGTGTGGTACCACCTGGATATCTATTGTCTACGGTTCATATTCCGCTTCCATGAAATCAAGTTAACTTCTGACATTGACTTCTACTGAAGACTTCTACTTTCCTGTGATGTTTTAGTTTAGATAAATCAAGAATAATGTAGTTTTCAATGTTTTCTTTGATGGCATGAATTTAGAGGAAGTCTTCAGTGTAAGCAGAAGATGATAACTAACATTACTCACTGGGCTGGTTGAAAACTATCCCAAATCACACCATCTGTGGATTAGTCAGATTGTAAACTTAAGCACATTAGAATAGTTACATTAGCCTAAAGTTACTACTGACCAGCTGTTTATGAACACACTAGTGCTTTTTAACACTGATAGGGGGGCCTAATAACTTGTGAGTTAGCTTTATAAGAACAAAGCAAATCTAAAAAAGAAGCTCCAAACAGTGTTTAATCAGTGTGATATCTACATGTTTAAATACAGGCACTCGGCTGCTGTTCTTGTCAGCCACTTTATGGCAAAGGTCCCATGCACACTTCATGCATTAACGTCTCCCCAGATTATCTGAAACTCAGAGATCTCCCAATACAACTAAACATTTTCATTTGGGACTGCTGGATTTAACTGTTGGTTAAATCTCCTGGATTTCATATTTGTTTAGGAACCACAGTCCAGGAAAAGACTATGCTCTTGTCAGACTCGTGGCTTATATGTGGTGCGAGGCTAGAGATGACTTCAGCTGCCCTCCCTCTTCCAAGAAGGACAGTAATTGCTGGCTGCACGACACCCTTTACCAGTTCAGCCTTTAGGTATATTGTATGTAGAGTGAATACGTTCTGTAAGTCCTCACTGACTTCTGCCAGCTTGGACTGAGAGACCAAATAGACATCAAGGATCTGCTATCCCTACAAAAGCCGCAGCTTCCGAAGGAACATAAGGATGTTCAAGCCCAAGCGAGTCCAAGTCACAAGTGAGCATTTTGAGGCTTTAGAGTAATGGAAAGCCAGTGCAAAACCCATAAAGCAAACAGTATCTATAGCCAAAGTACAAGACAAATGATACGTCAAGTCCTAAAATTGTGTTTCTCAGCTTCAGCTGAGACTGTGGAATACCTGAGCACTGCTGCAATAGGAAAATATAAACCATAGATACTGTCACAAGATACTGCACACAGTATGGCAGAAACCAAAACTGTATTCACTTGTCAACAAGCCGAGTTTAGTTCTATTTTTACTATCAGAAAGTACGAACATGTCCTGCAGTAAATTAAATCCATCAAACCATGGGAGACAGAAGATCAGTCCAGAATATGATGCAGGATGTCTTTGTTACTAATATTCATACCAAAACTTGAAACCAAACTTTTGTGCTTAGACACCTTAAGTGAAAGTAATTAATCTTCATAACAACATTTTACATCCTATTTTAAAATAAGGGAATGTGGAATACATTTGGTATTGCAGAGCAAACGTAAGACTGGATGCTAAGCAAAGTAGAAAATGAAAATGTTGAAACGTAAATTCTCATCATTTTCAGGGGTAAGATTTCAGTAAGATTAAATGGGTAGTCCATAGTTGTTTTCTGACTGTTCCTATGATCTCTCTGCTCATTTCTGATGCCAACATTATATTGCTGTCTCTACTGGGTTTTCCATGAGGCTCTTATGACTTAGGCAGAAGAACTTACTGCTGCAAGGCAAAAATCAGCCTATCTAAATCTGTACTGAGTACTATTAATAGCAGACAACTGGAGACAAGAATAAAATCCTGATTTCCAGAAACCAAATTCCCATTTGACATCAGGTGAGCCTGGGTCTCCCCACAGAGATCTCCATTCAACTCAGCTATGAATCTCTATCCGCTAAAGTTTCAGACCTTCATGAAAACATCTCTTGTCTCCATAGAGTGCAATTTTTTCAACAAGATCTCAGCAGAAGAGACTTTTTGTTTGCCTTACCTGCATCAGCTGCTGTGATCAGTAGTGTGTACTGCTCCTTTGCCTCCCGGTCCAGGCTCCGCATCAAGCGCAGCTCTCCACTGCCCGAGAGAGTAAAGGCTCCATCTTCATTGCCAGACACCAGCACATAAGTCAGCTTGCTGTTCAGGCCCTGATCATCATCCCTTGCTACAACCTACAAAAGCCATGCAAAGTAAATAACTATCAAGAACTGATGAGCATAGGGTCTGTAAAATTTTACTGGGGTAGAGGAAATATTCTCTTTGACAATAATCCAAATTATCAGAATCCAAATGCGTTATGTATAAATTAGCTGTAATTGTAAAAAAATTACTTAACACAGTGGTGATGGACTTAAAAGAATAGTTTGAAAATACTAAATAGTTGATTACTTATTTTTCTCAAGAATAAATACAGTAAAACTGTGTTGGGGCTCAGTGAAAACCACAGTTGATACGGTACACACTGAGCTCTATAAGAAAGCAAGCACTGCACGTCCTGCTGTCTGAATCCATTTAGTGCTCTCTCAGTGTTTTGGCACAGAGCCTCATCCCATGTAGGCAATGATCAGATTGAGAGATTTGTTGCATAAAAGCTGGGAATGAGATGAGAGATAGAGCAAACTCTTAAAATCTCAGTGTATAGTATACACTGGGAGTATAGGTAGAGAGAACACAAACAGAACTCCAAAGTATAATATAAACTTTTGGTTAAAAACCCCTATCCACAGAAACAAAAAGAAAAGGAAGCCAAGGATTGCAACTTTGATTACACCAAGAGGCAACTTTTCAATTGTCTTGCCCCTGTTTAATTTCGAAGGAAGGACACTGTTCATCAATACCACGCAGGTGGGCTACTAATTGTCAGGGATACATATTTATTGCTGAATGTACTCACCTGAAGAATAACTTTTGGGAGTGTCTCTAAATTCTCAGCAACATTCACAGAGTAGGGAGAAAGTTCAAACGTGGGAATAAAATCATTGACATCCTTCAGAATAATATTGACTGTTGTGGTATCAGTCCTTGGGCTGCTCCCACGGTCAGACGACTGAATAATCAGTGTATAGGAGGGCTGCTTCTCTCTATCCAAAGGCTTGGCAACTGTTATCACCCCCGTCACAGAATCGATACGAAACTCATTATTGGCATCTCCACTCATGATGGCATAGCGGACCTGCCCATTTGTCCCTTCATCTCCATCCGTAGCAAACACCTGGATTAAATCTGTCCCCGTCAAAGTATTCTCCTCCATCTCTACTTTATAAAGCTTTTGGGCAAAGAGTGGGTTATTGTCATTAATGTCCAGGATTACAACCACCACATCTGCAGATGAAGAAAGGGATGGCTGGCCCTTGTCTGTGGCTACCACAGTCAGGGTGTAGTTGGACACAGCTTCTCTGTCGAGCTCCCCGCTCAGCCTCACTTCCCCATCGATAGTGCCGATGCTGAATTTGTTTCCCAGAGGCCGGAGCAGGCTGTATTCGATGTAGCTGTTGGGACCACTGTCAGGATCGGTCGCCTGTGCTTTGAACACAACTGTATCTATCGGTGTGTTTTCTGGGACGTAGGTCAGCTTAGGGGAGATAAAGGTTGGAGGGCTGTCGTTCACATCCAGCAGAATAATTGAAACTTGAGCTGTGCTTGTGTACCTGGAGACAGTGAGAGGGGCCATGTCGTGGACTTGCACGATGAGGCTGTAGAAAGACTGGCTTTCCCGATCCAAAGGCTGCCTGATGCTCAGCACCCCGCTGTTGTCGATGCCGAACTGCCCCGTGCTGTCCCCGGATGCAATGCTGAAGGACAGCTGAGAGTTGGAGCCTGGTTGTGTAAGGAGAAAAAAAAAAGGTACATAGAGTGACTTCATCCTACTGACCTAGACATGAATGTTTCTGGCCTCATTTCCATAGGAAATTTTCCTTCATTTTCCTAAGGAAATGAGCACTGTATGATGGTGTTGTCTATTCAGCCTCCTCATCACCATTTTTGAATCCATCTGCTAATTTCAGCCAAGTGTCACAGTGCAGCAGAAGCCTTTGAAATGATTATTTTCTGACAACAGTTCAAAAGAGAGAGAGAGGGAAGGATGTTAATTGGAGAGGCCGCAGAGGGAGTGGCCATCAGGGTTCATCTCTGCATTTCATTCAGCAGGAGCTGCATGGTGGCACCATGTGTAATTTTTCCCCACATACAATGATTGGGGATAAAGGGTTTTGAAAGGTTTTCCTTCAGAAACCAAGACTCAGTAGTTCAGCTGCTCACTGAACATCTGTTTTTCTCCATTTTCCCCAGTTTAACTAAGCAACATTATTATTAATGTAATTATTTCATGAATTCTTCCACTCAATTAAAAAAAGCCACAACCAGAAACTCCCAAGCCTATCTGGAGCAAGCCAAGAGTGAATACTGGGGAAAGGTATGCTTCCCATATATGGCATGGTATTCCAAAATATCAGATGAACAGCCCTCATCTCATGATCGAAACATAAGTGGCAATTATGGTCAAGGGAGACATTTATCATTCCAGTAAGGGAAACACATTCTGAGTTTTGACAAGGCTGTGAAATATCCTTAAATATGCCATACAGGAAACAAATGTGTGTTACTGCTTCAGTTCCAGAGTTCACTCTAAACTACTAATTTTTGGAGAACATCTAATTGTGAAATTGAGTTTTCTCTCATCTATCTTACTCCTATTTTAATTAACCTCAAAAATTTCTTTTTCTTGCTTTGAGTATTCAAGACTGTGATTTCAGATCAGGAGATTACCAGAACATTACCTACTAAGTTACCCCTTAAATTTGCTTTTTCATGCACAGAAACCAAGCTGCCCACTTAAGTAACTGATTGCTGTACATTTTGTAATTTTTACTCAGAAGCTCTTTTCTCTCTGACTGAATTGCTTTGATAATAAAATTATTCCTGCACTAGATTTATTAATCTCGGATGTTTATTATGTTCAGATTGGGAAATCTAGTCTTACTTGTCTTTCCCCAGTGGCTACTCTAATTGGCATCTTTCCCTCTCTCTTCTTTTCTTGTAGGAGCTTAATTATAAAATGAATAGAACCAAACATGAAAGACAAAATATTTGAATGCAATTAAAGAAATTAATACATTTGTATGTCAGATATTAGTGTTTTTCCATAACTTTGATCAAGTGAAGGATGGTGAAAGTTTAATGCTGGTCTGGTTTTTGTTCAGTTGTATTTTCAAGTGACTAATTATACGGATGAAAGTCTTGATTTCAATAAAGTACTTCCTGGCAATTTTTTCAACTTTTGGAGATGAGAAGGATTTTGATCCTACAGAAGGAAATTACTTTTAAAAATACTCTCTTCCCCCCTCACCCCCACAGTATTTTCTATGGTGTTTATTCCTATAAAATTTACTGTTGCTCTTCATCTCACCTCTGTGAACCTTTTCATTCCTTGCCCTGTATTCTCATAGCTTTCCTTGCTGGTAATGCTTACATATATTAAACTGTGATGCAGAAGTTACCTAAATATCAGTGGAGGCAGGACTGACTCTTAATGAACTATTCTTTTTTTAAACACAACATGCCAAGCTGGCACTCTGCACCTTGTCCATCCCCCCTTTCAAGGTCTGGAGCTGTTTTTTTCTTAGGGAGAATGTAGGGATATCCTCTTTGCTGAACTTTGGGTTTATTTAATCTGAGGGTTAATCTGATAAAACTCTGAAAGGACAGACATGGAGTCACCAATTTCATGATAATGCTCTTTTAAACGGTTTTGTTTCTATTTTTATTTATTTACTAATGAGACTAAACAAAAAATCCTACTTCCCCCCTGCCATTCTATAAATACCTGTAGAGATTGTCTAGGAAATGACACTGCATTTTGCCTACAGCAATATCTTGCTGTACTTTTTAACAGACAAGTATATCCTTTCCTCTGACATTTTTCCTGTTAATTCTATGTGGAAAAAAAATAAAATCTAAATCATAAAATGAAGGTGTTTAAGATAACTGATTTATTTATTGCTCTGTAAATATCCAAGAGCTGTAGCTGATATTTACTATGAATCCGTATATGAAACAGTCAGAGATAAACAGCTACTGTTTCCCAAGGGGTGTGTTGAACAAGAAAATGAAAATTGGACCCGTTTCACTATCACTATGTTTCTGTCTTTTATCAGTGTTTATCCTAAAACAACAGGCATATCTCATTATAAAACAATGTCTTTTCAGAGCTCCTTCAAACTATGGGATCATGTAACATAAATAATCAACAAAATTATAGTTCTATGGAGTGCATTATCGGTGAGTCACATGGGAAGAGTATAATGCTAGCTATTTCTTACTCTAGATTAATATAAGACAACACAAGATAACAAGTTTGGGCTTGAAACAGAAACAATAGATCATAACATTTGCTGAAGTTACAGTCCTATGGGAGAACTCAAACTGGCACGCTCTTGGAATGATATTTCTGCCCTATTAATTTTAAATTCAGCCTGTTAGAAAAGTAAGTGTGCCAAAAAATATATAAGGCAAGATATCTGACTTCTCATTGCATTGCTCCTCAAATACTCATTTGCCTCCCTGATAATTGAGTGTATGATGAATGTAAAATGATATGTCAGTGCTATGATACAGTTCCCATTCACAGCGTGCAGATGGAAATTAATGTATGAGGTGCAAGACAAAAGGAAAACAGACCCATAATGGTGAAGTGAAATTAAATTCCAGAAAGATTTGAAATCAAGCCTTGCACTCCTAATGGGAGAATAAGAAATAAAGGAGGAAACAGACACAAATCCATTTATCTCCAGGTCTGAAGGAGCAATCCCTTCCCTGGTATGCATGATGCAAGTACAAGTTCCTCTTCAAACTTATGATTAGTTTACATAAAATAAAAGCTTTAATGAGAGTGGTGAGAGATCCATGCAAGAATAGCCAGTATCACCAAGTTATAATATCTGACTTGTTGCTTATCTTATGGAATCTCTTCTCGCTCTCTTTCTCAGTTTGATCTCAAAACCAGTTGCACAATTTTTACCATGGAAAGTTCTATCTATCAGCACAAAATTTATCTCCCCACAAAAATGTTTGAGTTTGGCAACTCAGCATTTCCTGAGGAAAATCAGTTTTACTAAATAATCTTGACTGGCTCAGTCATTTCATGTGCACAAATTCCTCGAAGCATGTAGGTGCTTTTTGCCTGAAGCACAGTTCAGTGTGAGACACTTCTGTGGGCTTTGTTGAGCCCTGTCAAGTTGGGAGGAGACAAGGTTTCTCAACGTGTCACAAAAATAACCTTCACCTGTAAAGTCCCTACAAGTGTTATGAATAGTTTTGTATTAAGTCATATTGACTAATGTCTGTGGACACTTCAGGAAATGCAGTACTCTATGGAATGATGTTTATGGTCATGTTCTGTAATTATTCTTGCTTGGGCACAAACTGGCAAAATGGTTAAGCCACCTATAAAGATTGTACCTTTTACACTCCAACACATTAACACCTTCTAGATGTCATAAATAATCCCATGATTAAAGCTTATTTTAACTAGAAATTTTCCCATAATCTCTTTTAATCAGATTTTTAACCTCCAGTATCAACACCCTGTAGATGACATTTCTCTTCACAATGCTCTTAAAATTTACAGGACATTTAAGATGACTTCATATAACACCTCATATTATCACATCCTTATTTAGAATATATTATAAACTTCCAGAAAAGAAGTCTACAGGTAAACTTACGTCTAATTTAAATGTGCAACACAAGCATCACGGGAGAAATTATTCTGTTCAACATCTGGAACATTCTCTAAGTGAAATACAGCTCTGCAGTAGTGGTTAAAAAGCAGTATTTGACTCTATTTATCATTAAAAAAAAATAGGGAAGAAACCACCCACTCACACCTAATATAAAATATGAGAAAAATGATTTCTTCTTTTACAGTACACTGTGAATTTAAGCACATGACAGAAACCTAAGGGTAGCCCTAAGTTCCCCTTTCTAACAAGTCTTCTAATACATTGCTAAGGTGAAACACATGTTTATCACCAGAGATACAGAACACGAGGAAAATCCTACCATCATCTGCGTCGGTGACGCTGAAGTTGAGGATAGGGGAGCCTGGGGACAGGTTCTCCATCACGGACGTGCTGTACGAGGCCATGCTGAACACCGGCGGGTTGTCGTTGATGTCCAAGATGTTGAAGTACACTCGGATGGCCGTAAATTGGCCTCCTCCGTCCTCTGCGCGGACGGTAAGGATGTAGTACTGCTGGGCTTCGTAGTCCAGTGCACGGGTCAGGTTGAAGACCCCAGTGACAGGATTGAGGAAGAAGACGCCCTCTTCATCATCCTCGCTTACGGTGTACGTGATCTCCCCGTTGACACCGGAGTCGTCGTCAGTGGCTAGGATGGCTGCCACTAAGGAACCTGCACGGCATGACAGGACAGCACCGTCAGGCACTCTGGGGTGGTCAGAGAGAGCTCATCATCAAGCATGAGAGGCATCCTCCAGCAGAAATTCAAACCTTAGTGTTTATTGTATGACTAACTCACAAAAGGTTTTTCAAAGCTGAAAGGAACATCATATTTTTGCTTTAAAGGGCTACTAAAAAGCCTCAAGAAATGCCCAAAAATGTTTGCTTTTATCTTTAAATGGTATCAACTGGGGTAAAAATACCTTTTCTCCTGATAGGTATTGTCTTTCTAGGACTCAAAGGACTCTCTCGTTCCTGTAGACATTTACAAGTTCTGAAACCTTCTAGATATTTCTTTTAAGTGCAGAAACCAAGATGTCAGTACATACCACATATCCCAGCTCTACATTTAAGCAGTGCCTTTGCAGGGTAACTGCGGTTAGAAAACTAGAAACCTTATAGGGGTTCGTTCTTTGCTGTTTTCTGAAATTCAACTCCTTATGAATCTGTGCCATTGTTTTCATTTCTGCATAGCTGCCCTTGCACGACTGACTAAAGTTTAGAAATCAAGTGTCACATTTTAGTATTATTTCGAACACTAATTATAATTAAGATCAGCTCATTTCCAGGAAAATAGAAAATTTAATTTCTTTTCCATGGAACCAAATGAACTACATGTGTTACAGCACAGTAAGCTATTTTTGAGCAACACGATAATGAAAACTTCTTATCATCAGAATGAAGAACCCCCTTTAATCCACCTGGATATGCTGGTATCATTGACACCCATTTCGTAACCTCAAGCTTTAATGTTTCTTTAACGGCAAGGGGAATGGGGATTACTCTCCGGGATAGAGAGAGGAACCTCCAAGGGTTCCTCTCTCTTATTCTAGCGCTATCCAAGAGTTCACCATCCTTCCCCTTTGGGTGAGCCTACTCTGGGACTGCTGGAGAATGGAACAGGAGAAGATGAAGTACTTCAAGTACAAAATCAGCCCATTTCTTCTTTCACCATCCACCACTGACTGCTAAGCTGGGTATAAAGCACTAATGTACACTCCATAAATGATTAACAAGAGAAGCCTCATCTCAGCGTGGAGCGAATTAGGATTGCCTATTCCAGGGTCATTCCTGCTAAAACAGACCAAGCCTCAAGACTGGGAGACAAGAGAAAAGAGTGTGGTTGAGGGTCTACAACCAAAGCACCCTATGCTACACAGACACCTCAATTACTTCCAGATCAGATTCCTGAGGCACAGCTGATTGCACTGTAATCCTTAAATGTAAACCACCGCCAAATTGGGACAGGGACTGTGGGATAGAGTGCAAAAGTTGGAGGCATGGGTGTAACCTTGGTTGTCCGAAATTGAGACTCCCATGCCTATGAAAGCCCTAATAAAAGCTGGAAAGCTACCACCATGACATTTGCATCTCCTTTGTTTATTCATATTTTAAAATAAGCTTCTAAGATGCTGCAGTTACTAATACTGGCAGATACTGCTTTTGTATTAGCAGTCTGCATAAAATCTTGGAAATATAAATAAAATACTTTTGTTGCAAGTAATATTCATTACTCATCTGGAGACATGTAATAGAGCACAGACTTCGAAAGCTTTATTTGATGTAAATACTTTCTAGCTTACAACCTGACTTTCAAGTATCAAAACACAATTGCATATGAAATGTACTTGAAAGAAGAAAACAACTGAAGAGGTCAGTGATCATATTTCCATTTCCTATTTACCTGGAGTGGCATCTTCTGGGATGTCAAAGGAATACACTGGCTTGGAGAATTTGGGGATGTGGTCATTGACGTCGCTGACAGTGATGTTTATCCTCATGTCTGAGGACTGCAGGCCGTCATCAGCACGGACCAGCAGGGAGTACTTGGAGCGGCGCTCCCGGTCCAGGCGCTTGGTGGCGATCAGCTCTCCTGACTCGGGGTCGATGTGGAAGCTGTCATCCGCACCGCTGATAATGGTGTATGTCACCAGGGCATTGGCTCCCTAAGGAAAAACAGACGTGGTCAAATCAAGTTATTCTCCAGGAAAACCACATCATAACTTTCAGTAAGACAAGAATCGTTCCAATAACTGCATTTGGCGAATATTTTTCAGAACAGTTTCCTTTAATAAACAGCCTTCCTGCCCAGTCCCTGCTTCAGTCCCACAGTAAAGACACTTACGCTCACGGTTTTTATTTATTTATGAGATGTGAAATGATGAGATTGCCCAGATATTTTTTGCTCCACTTTTCATAAAAGGATTGCATCCAGTCAGTACCGCAAAGATCTGATATCTGTTTTAATATCAAGCCAGCATCGCCGAGCAGTGTAACATCTTAACAAGGATCAATGTTTATTCCTGTTCTATGTTTGAAGGTTAAATTAAATCCCTGGTAGTGGGGTCAGCTCTGAATTTCTTACTCTCTGGAGGAGGGATGGAGAAGGCAGGAGAGGGAGGACCTGGGGCAGCCACGCAGCAGTTCCCCCAGCCAGCATGTGGGAAGAGCCGCAGCTCCCAGTCAGGAAACATTCATGAGGGCAGTGCTTGCAGCAGCCTCTCAAAGGTCAGATTCTGCAAGGAAATACATTTACCCCTGTAAATAAAAAGCCCCCAAGTGAAAAATCATGTGTCATCAAAATCATAGTTCCGATCTTTTGGGTTATGCTGGAAGTCAAAACCATTTGCTTTTGGGTCAAAAAATCTTACTCGTCCTTGATAAAAAAGGATTCATGTGGACTTGGAGCATTTTGGTTGAAAGGAAAATTAAAGAAAAATAATGCTTTTAGAAAAATGTCATGCTCTTTTTTTTTCTAAGACAGGCTTAAGGGCTCTGAAGCTGGTAACATGTAACATGGGATACAGGTACCTATACCCTGTGTGCTGCTGATGCCTGACAAGGTGTTTTGGTGGCTGAGCAGATATTTACCGTGCCCTCCTCTGGTGCCAGGCCAGAGCTAAGTTGTTACAGCTGAAACCTGCTGCTGGCACAAAAGTGGTACTTCTGAGGTGAAAATCAGATCAAAGAGATCAGGGAGAAAGAAATTCTATAACTGTTCCAAACACTCTCACCTAAAAAAGCAAATTAACAGAGATAAACACCCACCTGTATTTGTAAGAGGAGAGACCAGTGTTAGTTACCTGACCTTACCAGAGTGCCTTGTGCCAAACTTTCTCTCTGGGATGTTGTTTCAAAGAGTTGCACTGAGCTAACTGATAAAATGAAATTTAGAAAGAAAACAGGTTTGTGCAGGTGCCCAGCCCTGACGAGCTGCATGCAGCACATCAGCTGTGTGCTCAGGTGTACCTAGGGGATGTCACACTCTTTTCCTCTAATTGTGTGGATGAGCAAAAACATCTGATCAGAATTTCAGATTTCAGGTCAGAGGTGACCACATTCTTCACCCCTTGTTTGACCAGCCAGAGTCCTTCTAAGAGAATGAAGCTATAATCACAACCACCTGCAATACTGGTTTATACACAACCTAGGTGAGAAGCAAAACAAAACACAGATATGTAAAAACTACTAAAAAGCTGTAGAGAAATTTCCTATGAACGAGTGACTTTAAAAAGTGTTAGAAGCTGTTGGAATTGTTAAAGCCTTCGGTACCACTTAGCACCTAAAGAATGTCTTTATATCTTTTCTCAGATCTCTATGATGTCCTTATAGCAGACAAGGATCTGAAATTTGCTGCCTTCATACTATCATTATAAAATACTACTAAGAGGTGTTCTTGTTCACTTCTCAGCCACGTAAGGTATTTGACATCCTTTGGAAGTGAAAACTGATTCTGAAAGTGTGAATGTCATGTGGGTGTCACAGGAAGATGATATGAAAAAAAAGGAGCATTCACTGTGCCCTCAACTTTAGAGAAGGGGGGAAAAATAAGGTAAGTATCTTGACCCTAAAGTGCACACAGCTAAGAAAACTTTAGTTCTTCATAATGAGTTTGAGTTACAAATGTTCTGGTAGGGAAACTGAAATCCTCCCTTTTTATAGAAAAGGTTGACCAGTTTCTCTCTGAGGTAACAAATCACTTCCCACTGGATGGAGTGCTTCAGGATGGATAACATATGAGACGCAATTTAGGAATTGCCAAAAAGAGGCTGGAGCATTGCTAAAATCTTAGATATATTTGCCCTACCATACTAGAGAGTGGTAGTTCCATATTTATTTCTTCCTAAAATAAATACAAACAGCTCGAATTTTTGTTACAGATGTGCATCTTTCCAAAATCCTGGGTTTTGTCCGTGTATCAGGCTACTCCCAGAAAATAAAGGGAAGAACAAAAAATTAATGATCACATTTGTACTATTCCTATGGGTGTTCCAGTGGTTCCCTCTGCAGTAGTAAGATTAAGTACACCAATTAACAATCACAGGAAGACTAACCAAGCTAACACAAAAAAGGGCAGGAATAAAATTCTCTTGAGGAGGTTGAATTACCCTATTATTTGAATGCAAGAACTGCTTGCTGTTGTCAAGTGTAACCCTATACTTTAATGACAACACAAACTTCTTTGCATGTTCACATTGACTTTTTAGGCCTTTTCCTTATGGAAAGAATGAGCTCAAATAAATGAAAACAATATCATTAACATTTTTGTAACTTACTTTCTAAAATAAATGAACGCATCAATAGCACTGTAGTTTCTTAATAGCACCTTAGTTTTGCAGTGTCCTCACAGTAATGAATCTAACTGGGCAAAACTATTTTGCAAACAGGTTCACGTACAGAGCACATATTTTAGCATTATTTCTTTCTCCCTCTTTTTTGGTAAAATAAAACCTTCTTTAGGAAAGGATAATACCAATATTATTTCCATCTAGTCAAAAGGAAAGCAGGCATTACCAAAAGTTTTCTTGTCCTCCAAGGCTTGTCTCACATTAATTTTATTGCAGACCTTGAATCTGGGCTTAACTACAACATCTTGGCTTCAAAGTTAGTTTAGATCTCAGGCTGTGGTCTTAAACTGACCATCAATAACTCTTTATCACACACTGGGCAGGTTGAGCACCTTTGTCACGTCACTGGGTACTGTGTGTGATGAGACTGGTAACACCACCACCTAAACCCAAAATGTGGGGCACTCTTTGGCATTAAGAGATGTTAGGAAAACGTTAACTCATTACGTACAAACCAGTGAGCAGCCTTCAAGTAACAGAGTAGTTGTCTCACTTTGCTCATGTGGTTTTGCCTCTGTGTGACTCCATGATACTGAACAGATTTTGGTGAATGACTGCAACGATTCCTGAGGCCAAGCTCTCACAAAGGGATGAAGGGAACAGGTAAAAAACGTATTTCCAGCACTTTTAGTACCAACATTCAAATATGAAACCATGCTCCTACCTCATCAGCGTCCATGGCTGTCAGCTGCAATATTTTAGATCCATCTCCTATATTCTCTTCTACGGTCAGATCGAGCATATCTGTGGGGAATACTGGTGGGTTGTCATTGATATCCTGAAGTGTTATTTCAACCTGTAAAAAGCAGGAATCAGAAAAAAGCTGTGTGAGCCCTAAGTGCTGACTGGACCTGAATGTTACAAATCACGTAACTCTGAAAGAAATCAGGTAAATTGTTCTTAATCACGTGAATTAGTGCATTCCCAAATCACACCAACAACAGGAAAAGCCCCTGCGGATATTAAAGTTCCACGTTGTTATGAAATACTCATAGGAGAGCCTCTAACATAAATAAAGTTAATTTGACTTGTTGATAGCAACTGATTTTAAATGGTCCTAGTCTAGTTTATATTGGAAAAGATCCACTGATAGACTGTCATTGTAATCCTCAAAGTCGGCCCCTGGAGAGTAGCTGCCAAGTGCCGGGGCAGGAGATTGTTCAACCATTAAATGCTGTCTGACATAAAGATGAGGTGGTGTAAAATTCTCTCTGAAATGTTTATATATTGGCAACTCTCTGTTCCGAGAGAGGAAAAAACACCCTTGCACTAAATATATTTTATAAAAAATAATCTGTTTTTCTCTCTCTCTCAAAGCTCTCCCCTAATTGCAAACATAAATGTTACTTTAGAAGCAAGCACCCACAAGCATCTACTCTACTCGCCTATCCACAGCTCAACTAATGTTCTTTTCACATGCCATATCTGTATGCTTTTCCAAACAATAATGATAGTTCCCGAAAGGTTGTTGTGTGATCTTTATTCCTAGTTTTTCATATGCAAGATTGCTGCCCTGTTGATGCTAATTCAAAAAGATGCAGAGCTACATTTTCCCATATTGCTGGGTATGGAATGTAATATTCCAAAATAGAAAAAGAAGACACAGCTGTTTTATATTTATCATAGGGGGGAAAAAAAAGGGGGGGCTTGTGTCAGACCCAAAATACTGAACAGTCACCAAATTCTGAAGACCCTCTAAGGAGGACAGGGGTAGATGAAGGAACTCTCACTAAGGAACAGAGAAAGGTAGAGAGAGGGCTGTTGCACTGGAAGGGAGCCAAGGGGATGACTTGAAGATACCTAGACTGACAGACAGAATATTATTTCCACTACAGTATCTGCCATGCTGTTATACATAAGAGTTCTCCCTGCACTTAGATGTGTTGGGCTGCTCTGGATAACACCAACGCAGACATTTTTGGTGATCTGAAGCCTACAATTCTACTATTTCTAACCCCCCGTCTTAACAATTTCTTTTCTTTTCTGATTTCATACAGACCACCAGTTGCCAAGACATTCTGACTTGATCACCAGGACGATCCCAAAGACAAGCACTTCAGTGACAGAGTCTTGGCCGTCCCTGAAGAACAATTGAGTCACCCAGGCTCACTTGCTGCATCTCTCTCCAAGCACTCAGTGGCTGCATCCCAAGGCTTTGGTTCTCTGTGGGCTTCCTGAGACAACATTCCAAAGGATGCTTCATTTTTCAGTCCTCCCAAAGGCAAACGTTCCAGAAAGTCTCACACCAGAGCTAGACTTTGTGACAGAACAGGTTTGGTGTATTGTACTACTGTCCGTCACCAAAGATACTGAAAATCTAAATTGCTGTAGACATGTAAATATTCTGAGGGTGTATTTGATCCTACCACATCAATCTCTTTTGCCTCAGAGGAAGTTCTGAAGGCAGACAAGGGCGCAAGGAACTCAGCTATTTTCCCGATAAGCATTTTTGCACCCACAGAATTTCTTCAGAGGGTAGAGGGCTTTAAGACTACTGAGAACACATTATAGTTACACTGGTTTGGGGTCAGGATACATACCACGCAAGGAGACTCTTTCCACCTGGGGATCTAAGCCAACCTGTCACCTCAAGCAAGTGAGCTTTTTTTCTTTTAATTTTAATTTTTTTTTTCTTCAGTCTGTATTCAGTATTTATGCCCACAGTTGGCTACTGTTACTGTCAGCTTGTCAGAACTTTCCCACAGCATTAAAAAGAACTTAAATTTCTTTAAAACCAGAGGAATTATTACACAGTTATATGTGCTGGAAGTGGAGACAAAACAGTGGTCCTTTATAGAAGGTCATTATTTATTTATCCCATATTTAATCCCTTTGACCATTCACAAATGTTACAAAAAACAATTCATGGCCTGAGACAGATTAACCCAGAAGGTTTTATCATTAACTTTAAAGGAGCACTTACCAGAGCATCACACGCAATGACTGACAACTAACTAATGAGACACAAACTTTCAGGGATTAAACCAGCCTAGGTCGGTTTTCAAGGAGACTCCTGCATCTGGATGACAATTAATCACAGAAATGGGAGAGGTGTGGTAGATATGACAGACGAAGCATTTTGCCAGCTCTCCTTGCCAAGAGGGTCCTGCCCCATGAACTGGCACAGCAAACTCTGCCTGCTCTCCTCCTCCAAGAACACCATTTCCCCAGATAGGGTTTCAAGGTAAAGCAGCTGCACAGCTCTGCAATTTATTTATTCATACCATACATGTCATTCACAGCTAATGTTTCAGCTGCGGGTGACATTTTGCCACCAGAACCCATTTTCGTGATGAGAGATCACCCGTTGTACAAATCATATGAAAAATACATGACAAGTTCTGGGGAGTTTGGGATGGGAGCTGTGCATCGCCTATAGCCTGCACAATGCAGAATAGTGAGAATCCAAGGATACAGATGGCTAAGGGTTGTGGGACAAATAAATTAATTATAAAGTCAGATGCCAGAGAACTGAAAAAAAAAAGGAAGAATAATAGAGCTAATTTTATTCTGAAAAAACAGTTCACAAGTAAACAAAGACACCATATTTTATACTGAAGATGTGCTATACTGAAGATGGTGGAAAAATAAGGAATTCTCAAATAAGGAAGAGGCATTTTTGGAAAAGACCACAACTTCTTTTAAGAGCATTTACACCATGATTTACTATTTATCCACAGGGCTTAGATAATGTGTATTGCTCCATAATTCCCCATTGGCTAAGTGTAATTAGCACCCACGTTTAAACCTACCTTTTTACTTCTGCTATGATTTACTACTTCAGCTTACACACAATACTGCCAAATCTAAGGAATAAGATCCTCTGATGCACTTGTTTGCAGAAATTTCACTTAAGTAATCACAGAATCACAGAATAGTTTGGGTTGGAAGGGACCTTAAAGCTCATCTTGTTCCAACCCCCTGCCATGGGGAGGGACATCTTCCACTAGACCAGGTTTCTCAGGGCCCCATCCCACCTGGCCTAATGCATTTATGAGAAAGACTTGAGAAAAATCTTCACATTTGCCCCAAAACAAGAGTCCATTAAGCTTCATTTCAGAAAATACACATCCTGAGTGAGATCAGATGTAAAGTGAATGTCCAGTCTTCTATTCAGGAGTTCAAAAATTAATTTCACTTTGAAATTCTTTCAGAAGTTCTGACACCAAGCAGAGGCCCACAGCAGAACCACAGCCACAAAGTCTTTTATGCCACAGGGCGCTGGAAGATTGCAGCATATCACATCTTTAATGGGGAAAAAAAAATCCACAAAGCTTTAATCAAAGATCTAAATTAAATCTCTTCCCAACCAACTTCTTCCATCTTTCTAATCCCATATTACATTTGCCTAAAGATATCAATGTGTATCACTTGGATTTCTGAAATACGTGGTTTGATTCATATCATATGCTACCCATTAATAGTTATATTCAATCCTGCCTTGGACTTAAATGAAGGCAAGACAAGGTGGTCATGACAGTATTATCTGTTTGTACCACAGGAATCATGTTCAAAAGGGTCTACAGATCAGGTGCTATGCTCTCAGCCTGCGCTGATGGCAAACCAGCAATAACAACAAGTACAAGAACAAATATTTAGGAACCCAAAGGCCTCAAAATCTCAAATACACCACAGGCAAAAAGACAAAGGGAGCTGAAGAAAATTGGCCAAGCCTTGGAAGGAAGGAACCATTACATGCCAATGACTATAAAACTGTAGGAAGCAACATGCCCAGGCTACATTGAAAGTGATAATCATCACCCCCTTCTCCAAATCTATCCAACATGGGGCATAATCTTTCCTGACGTCAAACCCAGCAGTCAATGCAACTCTAGGATGCAAGTCAGAGACACAAACCAGTCACCTGAGCCACTCACCTTGGACTACTCAAAGTACTATGGACAGTCTCAAAAAAAAATTCAACTTTCCATCTGACAAATCATCAGTTCCCATTTATATCAACAGCATCTTTAAAACAGGACCCAAAAGTTCTTACTGCCACTCAAAGAACTCACACAGAATAAAATACAGTGGCAGCAATGGTAGTGAAGAGTCCTTGAACCTTTTTAATTCTCTAGCTTGCTCTCTCCAGTGGTCTATAAACTGATGGGGGCTTTGCTCCTCTGAGGTCTTAAATTTCTGCAGAAGCCATGGGAACATACATAGTTACAGACCCTTCTAAATCTGTCAACATTATGATAGAGAAATTATTAATAGATTCAAAATATTGCCTTGGTTTGTTTGTTCAACGGGAAATGAAAAATCAGAAAGCTTTGTTCTATCCACATGCATGTAAATCTCCATAAAATTATCCTATTTTTCTAAAAATTTTAGTGCCTTTCCTTCACATATTTATTGCAGCTAGAAAAAAGGATGAAACTTAACCCTTTCCTTCACAGTTTATTCTTCAGAAAAATGCATGTTGTTTATTAACTAAGCCTTGTAAAATAAACACAATAATTTTACATATCCATTTCTAGACAAACTCTCTTTTGGTGGTTTTTTTCCATTTGTTTGTGTGCTTGTTTAGTGTTTGATTCCAGCTATATTAAACTACCACCAGGACATACAACAAACCACAGAGATCAACAATAGAAAGTCAAAACAATACCACAAATTTCCCCGTGTATGAATGAAATTTCTCCTCACAGGCTTAAAAACATTCTCACAATAATGCCGTGGCCCTGCCACTGTTACAGATGGCCAGCCCATGCTGCAGCTTGTTGTCACAGACATTTTCAAAGCAGAGGAAGTATTAATTGCCTTGATCTTGTTAAGATTCTTATTTGCTGCTCAAATTAGTCTCTTGTGGCTTTTTTTTCTTCCACAAATAAATTCAGAACAGATTGAGGCAGGGCAGCACTCACCTCAAACAGTTCTGCCTCAATTTAACTGTAGATGTAAGAAAAATAGTTCTTTTCTCCATTCAGACAAACCTTTGGTCTTAACAGATATAAGGTATCACATCAAAACCTCAAGAGTTAAAGCATTTAGAGAACATAAACCTGAACACAGGAAGTCACTGGGAAACTCACTGTTCTATCAAAATGTTGCATTTACTTTGAAGAAAGTAGAAAATACCCTCCTTGAATTAATTGATGGCACTTATGAGGAATGTCTGTGAAAGAGACTCATCACATAGAGTGATGCTGCAGTGTAAAGTATTTGACAGCTTCATACTTGATACCTGGTTCTGAAAACAATTTATTCTGTGCAGGGAAGGAGAAATTCCATTACGACAGAAATAAATAATAATTTAAAAAAAAAGAGGGTTTTTTTTTTTTTTTGGTTAACCATTGCATTTGCATTTGAATAAACTATTCTTAAGCTTATTCAAAATAATTTGTTGAATTAAGAAACAGTTGCTAAGAGATGGAATTTTCACTTCTTAGAGCAAAAACACCAATCCACTTCAAAAATACTAGTACCCCAGATGACTGGTCCTTAACAGGCTAGACGAATTCCATACTCAACATAAAAAACTTAAAATGAGGGGTTTATTCTGAAACAAGAAATTATTTTAGTGACCAAAGTTACTGGGTTTATGAGCTACCAAAGTATGTAAAATAAAAGGTACCGTGCCAAATTCTATCCAAATACAACACCTTTTATAAACCAATGGGCTCATTTGGCCAGAACTTATCCTTCTACTTTATTACAGTTACTAACATTTAATTTCCTTTTATTTCAAGGTGAGGAGGCCTTACAGACAGAATACTTTTCTGAAGTTCTTCTATCTATTGAGTGAAAATGATGGGGAGAAAAAAGATGACATAGGAAACATGAGTGAGCTCATGTGGCAGCAGCAAGTTTCCCTGGGAGTCCCAAAACGCAAGCGGGAATTCTTGCTTAGGGCCACCCCATCCATGGTACACATTCAGTTTGAGATCTATAGATAGAGTACAATCTAAGAAGAAAGGAACTCCCAGATGTCTCACATATTCGACACTTCTTCAAACAGTATTTGATTAAAGATTAAACAGAGTGGAAAGGCAACAGCTTTTCTTTCAATTTATATGTTGTTGAGTCATTCTTCTTCCCTTTGCTTGCTGCCCTGATGTTCACTGCCTCTCTCAAGAGACACCATCTAATAATCTACAGGCAGCATCACCACACATCACCCTGAAGACTTTTGTTCATGCTTAAGTCATTCTATGATCCTTCATCTTAAAAAAAATTATGGAGCTTATTCTTCTTTGCTGGAGACCACGGCAGTGCATTATCAATGTAAACAGAATAAAGGTGAAAGGATTTTATTTCCTCCTCCCTTGATGAATACTCTAAATAGTATAATTCATGATGATAAAAGGAAAGAATTCAACTGCTAATTTATCCTGTCCATGTAACTGACCGAATAACCTGGCCAATTCTTGTAATTTTTTATCTGCCTCCATCACTTCAGCCTTTTTCTTCATCCAGTGAACAATGCTTCACTAATCCTGAAAAATACACATGCATGTGTAGATTCCTTTTTTTACTGATGTGAGTAATCACACTGGCTACTCACATCAGTGAAGTTATGGTTATACCAAGTGCTTGAGGACCAGTGCATGCATGCTTCCTCCAAACTGTAAAGGCAAGGAAAAGGAAAGATTAAGCATCAGAGTACAATGCATTTCTGGAAGTGCATTTCCAGAAAGAAAAGAAGAAAAACCCTCTTAAAAAAAAAAAAAAAAATTATAGATATATATATATTTATATATTCCTAAAAAATAAAATTTCTAATAATGATAAAACCCCATAGGCTATCTTGAACCAGTTTCCCACCTTGCTCTGAAATACTGGGAAACAGTAAGTGTGAGGGAAAAAAAGAAACATTACATTTTTAAATTACTTAAATACTCAATAACAGCAGAGCTCAGGAAGGTGAAAATACTGAATTACAGATCCATGCACATTTACAATTTCCACAACAAGATGGAAAGCCTATTTATAAAGAAAATGTCTTGGGACAAGGCAATAGCTTTTGTGGAGGCTGAGGCTGAAGCTGAATGAGGCATCTGAATATCCCATTTTCCAGGAGGAAAACAATCCCAGCACACGCTAGCACAATAAAAATCACATTAGTCTATTGTGCTGCAGGCCAGCAAACCTGTTAAATAGAAATACAAAGTTGTTAAGTATCCCACTATTAACAGGGGGAATATTGCAGCTGGGAAGAAAATGTGGGGGAAAAAAACGCTAAAAAGGCACTGTTTGGAGACAAAAAAAAGCCAAGTTTGAACATCCAGGGGCAGCAGCAGTCACTTGATCTTTGAAATTTGGGGTAACACCTTTGGAAGAAATCAGTGTAGTGAATACTTTCCAAACTCCTTCTAGTACCTTTTAGGCAAATTCCTTAATTTTAGGTGATGATGACAATCACTCAGGCAATAGATGGATGTGTCAGCACTTAGACCTGAGACACTGAAGATCTCTCCATGCAAGGAGAACAAGGCACAAGACCAAATTTCCATGTCTGAGCTCAAGACTACTTAATGAAAGACACGATGTGAAACCTGTCCTGGGCTACCCCACTGCCTACTCCAGTCACCCCAAAGCAAATAAAATATTGAGCCAATACAAGACAACAGTCTGAGCCCATTTAGAATAGGGATTATATAGAAATACTTCCTTTTTCCTCACAGAATCAGGAATTACTACTGATTACCAGCCTTGAAATTGTTTGGAAACTTAGGGCTCAGTGCATTTTGGAAACATGTTTCACTTTCTCTGTTAAACAAACACGCATGGAGTCTTATAAATTTTACTGTGATATGCTGGAATTTCCCAGGTAATTTTAATCAGTGGGTTTAATTCCAGTATTTTAACACACATAACTTTCCTGGAGTTAATATCATACTGTAATGTTTAATAAGGTGATTTGATGTTTTGCAACCAAGTCACTTTTATAAAGCATCAATATAATATGCCGGAAAATCAGAGTGCTTTCAAGAAGTTAGTTATTTAACTGACACTATCAGAAAAATCAACAAATCACAGAATAGTTTGGGTTAGAAAGCACCTTGAAAGACCACCTAGCCCAGCTCCTCTTCAATGAGCAAAGAATGACATCTTCACCTAGATCAGGCTGTTCAGAGCCCAATCCAACCTGGCCTTGAATGTCCCCAAGGATGGGACATCCAGCATCTCTCTGGGCAACTTGTGGCAGTGTTTCACTATCCTCATTGTGGAAAACTTCATCCTTATATTTAGTCTAAATCAGGTGTAAATCTGCTTTCATCATAATTTAAAATTAAAAATTAAAACCAAGCTAATTTCTTTTGTTTTCTCTACGAAATATTGATCTCAGTGCTGCAAAGAAAAGGTGCCGTAATTTGTTTCGTTTTCTCTCCCTTTTTTTCTCTCTGTTAAGGTGACCACTGGGAGCTGCACTGCCTGGAGTCTTGATTAAATGTTTCACTGCATCCAGAACACTTCATCATGCAGCATAGCCAAAATCTATTATGGCTTGCAAGTGACTCATACTTTAGCTATGAGAAAACCATAATAAAGAACATTTTACATAAAAATGCCCAAAAGATTGGTAATTTAATCTTGATTCTAAGTAGGTATGCAAGGTCTCTGCATCCAGCCTGTGCAGACAATAAGGCATTGTCTGGAAATGTGTTACCTACTGTGGTTATATCTTAACTTTTCACCAAAGTCCAGATGAAAGACACTGAAAAGAAACATTCTTGTCCCAGCAGAAGGCCACTAGCTAGGACAGGACATTGGTATTTCAAAGCCAGAGGAGAAAAAAAAAAAAAGTTTTTCTAAAGGGAGAGCAAGCCATGCTGCCATTCCTGCTCCTTCTGAACTCAATATTTTAAAGTAATTTAAGTGCTACATCATTTTCTGCTCTCTCCAAAGAGGCAGTCTCACATGCAACAGAGGGAATTAAAACTGGGTTAAGGTAAGCACTACTCAAACCTTGGCTAATCTAAGAGAACAACAGCACGCTGACTTTAAAACACACATCAAAACATACAGAATCATACACATGGAAACCCAGCATAATCCAACTTCACAATTAATGAGAGACAAACATCCAATTGGTACAGGGGATAAAAATGATAAGAAATGCCATAAGCAATCATGTTTTTACACCCTTCCTGACTACAACCATAATGAAAAACAGGTTACTTTGTCAGTACTGGTAAATAACATGTCAATATTCATACAGTTTAAAAAAAGACACTGATTGCGTGAATAAGTTATTTTGAACTCCATTTCAACAGGACCAATTAACATACAAGGACCTCTCCCAGGTCTGCCCAGAAATTTCAATCCAGTGGGACCAAGGCATGGCTGGGCTGGCACTAAGGACCATGAGCTGTCCTAAAAGCACCCATGTGTGGCACATATATCTGACAAAGGTCTGGTTGCTGTACCAGCCCACCTGGTCAGAGCAGGCACAGGGACAGAGACATGGCAGAGAGGCTGCATGTCCCCTCTCCCACCTAGTAACAAACCCCATTCCAAATACCTGCCAAACCAACACAAACTCTTGGCAAACACTCACTAGTGAGGTTTTTCTTCTTGGGATTTTTTTTTTTTTTTAAATACTCAGTATACATTTGGGAACCATTTGGTTTATAACTTTGCATTTAATTAAATGAGGTCTACTGCCATGTAATAGGAAATGGACTGAATTGGTAAGAACATTTTAGTCCATGCCAAAAAAAAAAAAAAAGAAAAAAAAAGAAGGATAAAGTCAGAAAATGCAAGTATTCGCAGTTCAAGAATGGGAATGTCACAAGTCTAAATTAAAAAAATCACCTAATTAAACTTACAGGTGTGACATTTAAGACACACACAGTCATCAAGACAATAGGATAAATCCACTCCATTGCTGAAGGATGCCCAAACAGCAAAAGAAAGGCTCTTTACCCAGAGCCATGGTAGTAAAAGCTTTACTACAGACAATTCGGAAAGCACAGATTTTTCTTCTCTGAGTGGAAAGGAATTAAAGATATAGGACTAAATACAGACTGATGTTCTGCAGTGCTACGAGAGTTTTACAAGTGGCACCTTTCTGAGAAGAAACCCTATATGAATCTTAACAGATTCCAGCCAATAAAACACATAAGGCTTAAGTGTTACTTTTCAGTTTCACATTTAGAAGAACAGAGACATTTTATAGAAATGCCTAAAGGTTTTTCTAAAATGGGCTGCTAAGCAGGGAACTGTGGGGGCTAGAAATTCCAAGTATTTCTGTATCCTCCAACAAAGTTTCAGGGAAATGCTCTCCTCACCATATTCCTCATTTGCAGGCTGCAGGCTTATTCAGCAACTTCACATCTGCTCCTGCAGCACCAGGGAGGGTCGTTTCCCTGTGGCCACGGGCCACTTGAGGCCAGAAAGGCTTTTTTATGTGGCCACAGATGGACCTTTTCATGTGGGTGCCCTCAGCAGAGCCAGCTGACAATCAAGGCTATGGTGGCAGGGTCATGAACTTCAACTTACTGGGCACACCAGCCCTCCTTTATCCACTTTTCTCCCATATATCAGAATTTTCATTTAGGCAGCTTTATCTTCATGCCGATTTTACCCCACTTATCTTTTTGGTCCCTCATGACTATGCAACCTTTACTACAATTATCAGGAAAGTCCTTCTGGATAATAGTAGACTGCTGCATTTCTTGTATGACAAAAAAGAAAGTCCTATATGACTCCAAAACCTAGCTTTTCTGCCCAACAAGATTCAACTGGTCTGTATTACCTCTTCTTGAAAGAATTGCTGTTTCTAGTGATGAGAGTAAAGCCCTTCTTGAAGCTGAATAAAGAGAACTATATTGGGTCATCATCAAATGTGAAGATTCAAATTTATATATAACTACAAGCTTTGATCTCCAGAAATATTCTGAATAGCTGCATAAAACACTTATTTTTTTTTGCCTGGAAACATGAAAGGTAGCTGAAGCTCAGTTTGTAAAATTATTTTCAGCCAACAATTTTAGTTTTCCTCACCTACCTTTTGGATTTTCTTACTCAGCTGTCAGACTTTGGATTTGACACAAAAATTTAGAAAAATCAAGCATTAAAGACTAATTAAAAGGTACAGTTCAAACTTATAATTTCATCACACCTGTAAATATAGACATGAACCCTGTGCACTGAAGAAAAAGCAAGTGAAAAACCCCAGGCATTCAAAGAAATTGTTGGAATAACTGGAACAGTATGCTTATGTGGGATTCTTACAGTCATCCTCCTTAATAAAGAATATGAAGTGTTTTATTTGAGCATAAAATCAGAGATTTGACTTTTATTGGTTCCTAAATATCTGCTACATCTTCCCTAGATGTAGAACCTACATCAAACTATGAAGGTAGGCTCTCTGGCCCCTTCAGTCAATAATGAGAACTTTTAATAGTCCAAATCCTATACTGACATATTACATCTCTCTCCCCCAATACCCACGACTTCACACTACAGCCAATCTCTTAGTGATTTCAGTGTGTTTAAAGACAACACCTTAAGGGAATAGAGACTGTAGACATATGTATATACAACACATGAGCAGAGAAAACTTGTTTAACAGCTTCTGTGGTTAATTCCTTCCTGAAATGCTTTTCAGTCCTTCTAGCCTTAGTGTAGTACCCTGTTAGGCTACCTGGGAGAAAAGGACATAAGTTAATGCTTGGTGATACAGCTTGGCCTGCAGCCCTGCTATGGGGCACTCCATGACTGACCTGGGCACACTTCACAGCCACCTGATCCCAAAGGACATTATAGGAACGTGGTTTTATTGTGGATAGTCCTGAGCAAGCCCTGATTACTCAGTTAGAAACATCACCAGCAGTTGACAATTATAATGCAAACACAGATGCTAGGAGGCTAATTGGTCTACTCCAGACAGAGACTGACCAAACCAAAGCCTCCCTTCAATCAAGTAAAAACTAACTTTGAGCTTTGATACTCTTAGTAAACTTTAAAAAGAAAAAAAGAAAGAAATATACTGTCATTTCTGCATATCTTAATTTTAGTGTGGCAGGAAGCAGATATACCACAAGAGAATGGTTCTCAGGGTGTTTCAGGCATAAGAGAAACCCAAGAACCTTCTTTTGCTCGGGTCCCTGTCTGATGTCCCCACTAAAGCTGCTCAGCTATCCCTTGTATTATAGCACTTGGGTTTTTCAGCTATTATCCTGATTGTGCCAAATCTTTGATCCTTTGAAAGTTCACCACCACTGGTCATTACTACGAGTCTCTGGATATCTAAAAATGTATGGGAAGAATTTTAGCAGAGCTGAGAATCACCAGTTCCCTTCTGAGGAAGACAGAAAAAAAGCCCCAAATCAGAATGAAAGCTCAAGTATAACCATAAAAGATTCAGAAATTCTTCACAGAGTTCAAGTACCCTTAAACACACAACTAAAAGATATAATTCTGTCTTTGAAAGACTGAAACTAAGCTTGATTTCTTTGTGGCTTTCCTTTGTTTTACTTCCTTTGTTTTGTGCCTTCAATAGGGTGTTTATGTTGTGGCATGTGATTTTTAAAAAATGTACAGTTTTTCTAAGGTTCTCTTAGGTTGCAACAATATCAATCTTGCTGGTTTTAACCGAATCAAGTTCTGTGTACTGGATGTACAAACTGGACCACCATCCATGTGGAATCAATTAGGGGATGATCGTTCATTGTATGTTAACAATTGAAGCATTTCAATAGTTTTACAGACAATTGAGGGGGAAAAAAGTATTTTGAGGACAAAATTTGAATGGCTTACAGACAAATGATTATATTAAAGATGTGGAAAACAGAAACAGAGCATGGGCAAAATTTACTATAATAAACCAAAGAAAGTCATATATTGACTCTTAGTAAAAAAATTACAGCAACAAACCTAGGCTTCATGGAGAAATCCAGAAAACAATGATGAGGGGGTTTTTTCTCTATTTTTAGTACCATTTTCCCCCTGTCCACATGCAAGATTCCTAAAACTCAGCCTGGTTTGATCCTTCCATAAGGTGTGACACAGCTTATTCTATTTCCTTAGCATAACAGAGAAGAATGGCAGAACAAAACTTTTCTGTAAAAAAAGTATTTTCTAGGTTCAAGTGTAATAATCCTGAAATCTTTCTGAAAAAGCCATCAAGCAGTGGAAAGAAGGAAAACAAGGCAGGCACAGACTTCTGAGTAATTAAAAAAATGGCAACAACTCAAAAGCCTCTGCTAGCTCATCGCGTTAATGGTGACAACAACATAATTACCAACATAATTTCACAATGAACAGTTGGTGATAGGGCAACTGGGACAGCATGATGCCTCACAGACATCATGGTGTGCTTTACAGCGATTTGTTTCTCTTACAAGTAATTGCACAGGAAGTCCAGATGCAGCTGTTCTGTTTAAAAACATTCTGTAACTGCAAATATCCACACCTATCTAGAAACATATTGTTAGAAAAGCATTATTTGTGAGACACTTTTAACAGCAATTTTTTGCATTTATTGATAGTTGCCTTCTACAAACTTCCAGCAGACTTTTTCAAACATGGTTAAAGGCATCTTTGTAGTAGTAAAATATTACAGTATTTGTCTTCCAGGGGAAAAGAATAAGGGACAGAGATATAAGGTGATATGATTGGCACACTGCACTTTATGGCAGATCTGGCTCCCAGCTTAAGCCCTCATCATTCCTTCTTTTCAGTGAGAATGTGACATTATCCAGAAGCTGTATGGTCACTAATGACAAAGGGAGGAAGAAAACCTTTTACAAGAAATCTGTGTCTTACTTTCAGCCCCTAAAAGCCCTGAAAAGGCATGTGTATAGTGAAATCAGTCCTTCAGAGATTTCTGTGACCAAATTATAGTAAAAAAAGCAGAGGCTGCTATTTACTTTTCCTTTATGAATCAATGGCATACTCCCTGCTGTGTGCCATTTGCTGACATGTGTGTTCTTCAAAAGAAAATATTGTTCAAAATGATGAATTACAGCTTACTGGTATATTTAAAACATCTTCCTTATAGCCACTGTGAATTTTTAAAATGTATTTCTCACATAGGCATCACCAAGCAACACCAAACAGCTTCCTTACTCCTTGAAGCCTAGTAAGTCACAGATGCTCTCCAACCAGGCCATGGAAATTCTTTGATGTGAGATGGTATGCAACATGCTGTAAGTATTTGCAATATGCTTCGGGGAGAAAGTTACAGGTTATAATTACAGTAAGGTTAAAATAACAACAGTAAAAAGAAATGAAGGGGAAATATTTGCAACAATGCTAATTGCTGACTGGGTTTGCATTCTGTTTTCAGTTACCCCAAAATCCTGAGAGACTCCAGCAAGGTTAATATCTGTCTTTGCATATAGCAGACTAATGTACTTGGCAAACACTGCTGAGTGAATTAAAATGAGCCTACAATACAGGCAAGTTAAAAGGGTTAATTGAAACCTCTTTCTGCAGAAATGCAAACCCCTCAAATCTGTCAAAATTAATGAGAAAGGCCAGAAGAAACATTATGGTTCTCCTGTCTAGACTGCCAGAACCTACAGTCTGCCTTGTATTAATAAATGCTATTGAAAAGAAATTCTTTGCTTAGAGGGTGGTGAGGCCTTCGCACAAGTTGCCTGGAGAAGCTGCGGATCCCCCATCCCTGAAGTTTCCAAGGCCAGGTTGGATGGGGCTTTGAGCAACCTGGTGTAGTGGAAGGTGTCCCTGACCATGCCAGGGGTAGTTGCAAACAGATGAGCTTTAAGGTCCCTTCCAATCCAAGCCATTTTGTGCAATCACTTCAGATCAGAGCAGACAAGGTTTCCAAAAAGCTCTTCTGCCTGGTTCATGGCAGCAGACATTGCATTTTGGATCCAGCTCTGCCACCCTGATGTAAGGGCCAACAAAAGCACAGGAAATCCTTTTATTTCTCTGGGCTTGATATCCACATTACACTTGGATGGGAGAGCAGCTCCAAATGGCCTCCTCCCTGTGATGGTGGCTGAGCCACACAGCTGCCTCTTCCCTCCAAACCCATTCTGCCCATGGAGCCCCCTCACTGCAAACTAGGTCTGACCCTGAGCTGGTGGGAACCAGGCAGAGCAAACCCCTTTCATGTCCCCTATGATCTGCCGCCTTCAGACAGCGATACCTCTCATGGCGAGTAGTGCCGAAGCCATAATTGAAGCCTTTGATAATTATACCCTATGTTGGCTCTGCAGCTTTTCCCATCTTAGTCCTTAGAGAAAAACAAGCAAAAGATAAAAAATCTTAGCAAGAAAAACCTTATAAAGCAGAATAAGCTTCCCAACACGACTTTGCAGGTCCAGACTCCCGGCACAGCGAGCCAGGACAAAACCAAGCACAGGCAACCGCAGAACTTGCTGGAGGAGCCCAACAGCTCTGACATCCCTTCAGGCTATATTTTAGAGTCTTCAGGCATCTTGGACATTACCACACCCAGGAGATATGAGCACCTGTTGGCACCTACGGTAAATTCCTACCTGATGCCTCAATCCATTTCTTATTTTTCATGTTGACGAACGTAACGAACAGTAGAAATGCAAATAGGACTCCAAATCAATCTGCTAGAGACCTACAGTAGTTTGACACTTAGTAAGCCATCTTTCTTCCATTTTTGTTAGACAAAAGTCTTCTCCTATGTTTCTAGCAGCCCCTGGTAAAACACCCCAGACATCAGAACAGCATTAGAAAGCAACTTACAAAGTACATTATTATCATTTTCTTTGCATGAAAGATCATTAAAAATATGCAAGGAACTTCAAAATCATATTTATTCACTGTATTTCAGCACAAACCCAGTGAACTTTAAACTTTCAGTTCTTGGGCTCAGTATATGTTGTTGTTTTAATAACTGTATTTTGCATATTTAGGAAAGTATCCTTCAAAACATGATTTCCAGTATTTGTAGCTCCTTAATTTAATACACAGCCACAACATTTCAAATACATTGCTGAACTAATAAAATCATCACAAAAAGCACATCAAATTTGGCACTGATTTTTATACTATTCAGTCATTGACCTCACTGGTACTGTCTAACTAAGCTTACTTATAGCATAGTAGCTGATTGAATTTTCTGATTTATGTATAAAGACAGCTCAGCTCCTCTGATTTCTGGGTACATTCATGTATGCATCTTATTAAGAGTGACTCCATTAACACCACAAAGTTGCTAATCAGTTTAACAAATAATAGCATTCAGACTACACAGAAACAGAGTAGTACTATAATTTTTTTTGCTTCTAAACTTGAGCTTATTTCCTGGTATTGAAATCATAATTAAATTACATCCAAAAATCCTGCTGCTGTAAATTCTATTGACTTCAGTAACGATGCCAGAGAGCAGTCCACTACATGAGTCATCTGCTACAAAACAGAAAACAGCAACCATGCAACAAAATAATGCTAATTGAAAAGATTTATTTTACTCTTACCACATGCCCCTTCCAATTGTGTAACTCTGTACAATGGCTGTGATACCATCTTGTTTCTCTAAAATGTGACAAAGGAAAGGTGACTAAGTTCCAACTGACGTGTTTTTTTCCTGCAGGCCTAAAGAGCGGCTTATTTGTACAACTTAAGTACCACAGCAACAAAAGTTGTATGTCTGATTTGGCATAGGGCCAGGTAATCCTTGCCAAGTGCCAAATGCTCCAGTAACCTAGATAACTTACATAGAGCTGATGCACAAGAGAAAAACATCAGGTTGTTCTTGCATTTACTACCAGATACAGCCTTAAATGTCACTGGAATACAGGGCTGTGCTTTAGTGTGAGTCATCCTCTCAGCAGACACTGTTGGAAAATACACCTGCACTTACAGTGTACAGTTTACAAGCAAAGAAAAAAAAAAGTAGTAAATTTAAAAACAAGAATAAATGAATACATCTGTAATTCTGTAATTATAGCATCTGCTCTTAAGCCTTTGCATCTGCTTGCATACAGCTGCTCAGCACTGCCAACAATAACCTTAAAACCATGAGCAGAGATCATCTCACAACTTCTTCAAGCCAAGCAAAAACAAAAAACATATATATTAAATTCACATAGTGGGCATGAACCCACTGATGGAACTAAGCTAATGATTCACTGGACAAAGTTCAGTTTAAAAAAGGTGTGTGTAGGGCTTTATGTTTTCAAATACAAAAAGGCTTGTGTGAAAATGAAGAGTTGCCTTCCAGGAATGTATTAACAAAAGGAAAAATCTCCACTAGAAAGCTTCATTGTAAGTATTCATTGGGTAGCAATGGTGGTTTACAAACAAGGAATTAAATAAAAATGCTCTGTTAAATGAATTTTAGTAAAAATTCTCCTCAAAACAAAAAGTCTACAGTCAGGACAAGAAAAAGCACCACATTTTAAAACAAACTGAGCTGTCACCATTCCTGATGTTTTAGGAAGAAGGTTTCTGAAGGTATCAAAATAAGACTTAGTTCAGAGTAAACCTTGACCAGCTCCAGAGTGATCTCAGTAGGAGTGATGGATAAGTGAGTAATTTCAGTGAGAGTTTGGAATGGGACATACCTCAAAGCTGAAAGCTACTGAATATCCTCAAAGCCTACAAAAAGTTTCAGAAAGATGCTTTGAAACAGAAGGCAAAAAAATAATCCAATATTTAATAGAGAAAGCCTGTTTATTGCCTGCTGCCAGCACTGTGTGGAGCTGCATCCTGAGGGAACGGCTGTTCCCTCTCTCGGTGCTCACTGAGATTATTCCATGCCTGGCAAAAAAAGGGGTTTTATCTCAGTTTCAGTCCCAGCTCTGCCAAAGACATGAGAACCAAGTGGAGGAGGTCCAAATATTTTTCTAGATATGCAATTTGTACTATTTGTGTTTTCTTGTCCTACAGAAGCAGCGGCAACACACATTTGGGGGTGTAACTTCTACTTGTAATACATCCCCAAAAATGCTGCGAAAAAAATCCATTGCTTCTAGCTGCACAGTTACGAATGGGTTAACATGACTATGGGTGTACTAATGTAACAGTATAACTTAAATCTGATTTATTTAGGGAGAGTCTAATACTACTTTCTTTGGCGGAGTCTTCGCCTACTTGAACACTGCAATGTTTCCTGAGAGAAAGGAGAAGCACAGATCACCTGAGTTATCATTCCCCACATCACCCACAGTTCATCCCCTCCTGTAGCTACTGGGGCAGTGGTGGTGCCACAAAAGGTGTAGTTTCCCCAAACCCTGCCTATTCCTTTTCTTTACTTTACTACTTTGATTCCCCTGTCATTAATGCCTACAGTTCTCTGTATGTCAGTAGGCAGATTAAACAGTGTCTGTCTTCTAACCACTGAAAACTTAACTAGCTCCCATAGGCTTCCTTCACTGGCCTCATCCTCCACCTACAATCTCCTCATAGTTTTTACTGCCCTCCTGTGCATGCTCCAACACTCTCCCTGAGCCAGCAGGCAACGCTGTGGGCAATGCAGCACCACAACTACACATAGTCAACATACTGTGATGTTTTACGAGCAACCTTTCAACACACGCTTCTGACAGGGGAGGTATGAGCTGTTTAATATGCCCCTTCTGGAGAGCAGTTATGTCCCAGCATTGTTTCCATATCAGGATGGATTACTCCTGAAGGAGAAGCGAAGGAGGTAAGAAGGAAAGATTACCTGTTCATTCCAAAGTCATTAGCAAGTGATTTTATGTAGACCTTTTTCTAGAGGAGTGCAAAAGGAGAACCACCTAAAGAACTAGGAAAGGGTTCACAGGCACCTAGAAGACAACAGGGAGATAAAAACCAGCCAACTGTGTAAAACAGACCCAATTTCCTGCAGCAAGGGAGCAACAAACAGTTGCCACAGGGGAAAAGCCACAGATGTCACATCTTTCTATTAGAGGCGGGTCCTCCCATCTGAACACAAGCCAATAATGTGCCCCAGATGTAGGAAAGGCAAGCTGCATGCTAGGGCATAAACCAGGAGTGCCATGCATATGGCATGGGAAGGAAGCCTTCTGTTCTGCTATTCAGGCTCACCTTAGCTACAGACCTTGGATCAAACCGCAGTGCAGAAATTGCATGGATTCAAGGGAAAACAGTCAGAAAAGAGGAGCCATGATGACCATAGTCATTAAACACGACCCACAAACTGAATGATATTGAAAGAGATGAGACTCAATTTAGGAAAAGAAGACTGGGAGAAAGTATATGGAAATAACCTTATAACCTGAAGATAAAGAGAATGGCTAAAAACCAGACTTAAACAGTAATAAAAGCAACTTAGGTCAGCGCCAGGAAAAAATGCTGTGGTGCTGGGAGGGAGGAGAGTCTAGGAAGAAGTAGGAGAAGCCAGTGGCGGGAACAAGGAAAGCACATGAAGTCCTGGAAAATGAGCAGAACACTTGTCTGCATCCCTTTTAAATGCTGCACAACGCAAGCTTTTATTCAGGGATAGCGAAGTATCAACACCACCTTGAGCACTATCACCAGTAAAACTCAGGACTTCATACAAAAGCCATCTGCATTTGATTTTCTCTTCCTGCTGCTCTGCACATCACCACCACAATTACAAACAGAAGTATTTGGCTCCACGCCTTGCCCTTTTATTGCTTCACTATGCTTCACTGCCAATCCTTATGGCAACAGAACTTGCAAAGTCATGGACTCTTATGAAAATCTTATAATACTAAAACCCTGTACAGCAAAATTTCTCCTACTCTTGGACACCATGGAGTTTCCAGGTATTGTTTTTGTTCTCATCTCATTTTATATTTAATATAATAGCCAGAAATATGAGTCAACAATAATAAGTTGAAGAATTATTTTTTTTTTCCCTCCAACCTTAGGTATTTCCTTTCTGCTTTCCCCAGTGCACTCTGCTCTGATGATTTTATTTGTACTGCAAACTCCTTGGGGCAGAGGCAGTCTGTACTGAGTATTCTTCATCTGAGTTTACAGAAGAAAGTAGAATACTGCATTGTGATTCTCACTAGCACACACCGAACATTTCCTCATCATTCGACCTAAGTGTTGTCCTAGGGTAAGGCTGAGCCTACAGCCAACTAGAGTAAAAGGTCAACAACCACAGTCTTAAAATAAAGCATTATTGTATTTATCAAAAGACAACAGAGCTTGCAGTAGCTCTTGTTATTGCAATCCTCCTTTTAACTTAAAAAAACCCCACCACAGAATGAGTAAGATAGGAAATACATGGATTCAGTTTTTCCTTCTCAGGCTAACATGTCAATTATTACACTTGGTTTGGAATCTGAAAGCTAAAAGGTGTTCTCCCAGGTGTGTGCATTATAGCAAAAGTTCGGAGTTAAATTAAATACTCTGTTGTTCCACAGGGTGAAAATAATCAAGGTAACTCCACAAGATAACCAAACTAAGTTTACAGTGGTGAGGAACATAATTATTTTTGAACACACAGGGATCAAGTGGACCTGTGCAGCATTCTGATGGCTTATGCTTACGGGATACTGGGAGAACGAAAGAGATCTGTTAATTTTCTGTACGTTTTCCATGAGATCACAAGTTCAGAGCATTCTCACAGCATCACACACATCCCAGCTAGTAATTTACTCTAAAGCACAGGAGCTGCTGCTTGTCAGCTGCCTGCAATGGACTGCAAGAGGATGAGAGGAATATTAACAGCCATTTAACATACTATAAGCACATTACAGAGTAGGGGAATAAACTAGGTCAAAAGCAAATAGCAACACAATTTGAATATTCTCCTTAATTTTCACAGTGCTTCAAAACAAAGTGCACTCAATGCCTCATGTGGTGCTCTCCACCTTTCAAATTCTGTGCCATGCAGTGTTTACTTTCCAAAAACGGTATCTTACTTGTTCAAAAGCTGGACTTCATAACAAGAGAGTTTTTTTTGGGGTGGGATCTAATCATTCTACACAAATTACTTAAGAAGCTTTTAAATAAAAAAGAAAATTCCTGCAGAGAGATATCAAAGAATTTCTGTATTCCTCATATTTTTGATTCAAGTTAAACTTGAATAATGAGAAAAAAAACTTTTAATAAAAAAGTCAAATCTCAAATAGGTAAAAACATTTTGGAGAGCACTCTAAACAGATTTTTCACTGTGAAAAACAATTAAGACTCAGATAAGACCCAAACAAATAGGAATGCTGTTTCTAGGAAAGGCAAGCCACCTTTGCCAGCATGACAGCCCAAAGAGGCAGGGTCCAAAGGCACTTCTCACCAGGATCCAGTGACAAGCAGCCCTTTCCTTTTATAGCCCAAATATCCAAATTCCTTTTTTAGAAAGGCAATTTTTTTCAGCACAGAGAACTAATCATCCCCATCACCTGAAGTCTTTGAAGAAGAAAGCACAGTAGGTAAATGCTGCCACCTACACATGGCCAACTGAAGGCTGCTGTGCCAGGCCTGGCTGTGAAAATGCAGGAAAACACAGGGCTCTGCTCCCCTCCACAAACAGAAAGGCTTAAACAGCCTCTTGTTGGAGCTGAAACCAGTGTTACTGGGAGGAGTCACCTCTTGGATGACTTAAGTGCCATAAGAAAAGGCAAATATTACCTAAATCTGTGTAAATCATAGATAAAGTTTGACTTTGTGACTACTGTGTCCAAAAGTCTTGTCACTGAATTATCACTTTCTTTTCCTGACCCATATACACAGATTACATTTTGTAATATCTCAGCTGTCAATTAAACGTTTATATGACACTCACAATACATTTTAAAATAACATTTCATACAGCAGCTGTGTTTACAGAAGGAAATATTTTTATAGGGCTCTTAATAACAAATGTCTCCCCTTTCTGCAAATCTGTCCTTCATTCTAATTACCCTTTCACTTTCTTGATGAAATCTGTCTCTGGTAGGCAGATTATCATCTGTAAAATTCAGAGAACATTATTCATCAATTTTGGCATGCCACCTGTGAAGGACATTAGGATTTCAAGCTTCAGTTACATCTGGGACAAAACATTCACAAAAACACAAATCATTCCATTACTTAAGACTGAAATTATTAACACTATTTAGGTGACAGAGTACGTGATGGTAGATAGCCTCTTCAACTTTTAATCGAAGAAACAGATACCAAAGTACAATTTTAAAAGAATAACTAAATAATATCTCAGGTTTGTTTGGGTTTTTTTTCTTTGTGGGTTTGAAATCTATTTACTTTGCCTATTGTATGTCTATATATTAGCAGGTATTTTCAAAACATGTGCTTTAAAAGCAAATATTGACATTATATTCAGCACTTTGGTCTAATATTCTTATATAATACTGACCAAACCCTGACAACAATAGATTAGAGCTCTCCCACCTTAGACTTCACAGATTTTATAAGAAACTTCACATTAGCTGAATAAAACCTGTGGCTTGCTCAACCTTTACTTAACAGCAGTGGCTTTTGAATGTGCATTATTTATTTATTTATCCCCACTTTGACTCCTTTGGGTGACATCTCCTGCTCCATAGAGTTACTGTGGTACATGAATATTTTAGCAGCCCTTGGTGTCTCTTACATTCAAGAAGATGCTGTAAGAAAGGCAGCCAGTTAACTAGCTTCTGCTCATGTTTTGGAAATATCTCACACAGTGCTGTAAAAGGCAAACTTTTTTTTTTTTTCCATACACACATGCAGCAGCTGAAAGACTGTAAATTAAAATCAAAAGAAATATTTGCTTTCACTACTAACAGAAATTACGGCCAAAATAAAAGATTCAGAAATGAACACAGGGGCCGGAAAAACACTGCCCTTCCTGAGACTGTGAAACACATCCTCTTAACTGAAAAAGGGATGCACAGCAAGAAAGCAGTGGTGGATAAGGAATGAATCTGAAATCTCAGCTCACTATTGTTTTTGGCAGCCCTTGTTCTTGCCAGAACAATGCAATGCCCTGGGCTGAAGAGAAAGCATGTGCCTTAACAGACCACCAGAATATCCCAGGTAAGTCTTTTCTGGAGAAATATAAATGGTTGGAAGCAAGCCATTGCTTCTTCTTAAATCTACTGGAGAAGAAGAAAAGGGGGGAAAAACTTGTCTTTTTTTGCTGGTTTAAACTTACCTAGAAGGTTCAGTGATTAAGAGGGAAAATGATAATCTGCCACACAAAAAACTGCTACAATTCACAGCAATTCATTTGTAAACACTTTAATTGATTTTCCAGCTCATAACGTGTTTGTTCCTATTTTGGGGCACTGCAGCTTGAATTGCAATTTAATAATTGTACTATATGATGGCTTGGCCTAAAGTTTTCAGTATGTCTGAGTTATTCAACCCTGCTAGGATTAGTAGTCCTAAAAGCAATGCCAAGAACTTCTGTCCTGCATTACAAACACAAAACAAGTAAGACGGAAAAATCTGGAAATCAACTAGCTGGTTCATCCCCATGCCCAAAGAGAGGATCAACTGTACCTGTGGTATCCCAGACAGGCATTTTTGTAACCACTCTTATAAATAGATGCTAACAAGTGTTTTACAAACTCCTTGGGCGTGTTCTTTACAAGGCATTACTAACTCTGATATTAAAAGGTTGTTTAAGCAACTTAGCAATCCCTCTCTTGATGCAGCAAGCCCAAAATAGCATTTCTTTTGTTGCCCAATAAAGAGATGGAGCTGCAGAAGCCATTTCTTCATTGCTTTTACTGCTATGCAGCAGCTGGAGTATGATCATACTTAGAGCAAAGGTTCACCTGCTCAGGCCTTCACTAATGCAGTAAGCAAGGGTCCAACTTCAATTCCATACAGCTATTATTTGTAAAAGATGTAATTTATGCAAAGCAGGTACAGAAAAATTTCTTAAGTAAAATATATTGCGGAGGTTTGGGTTTGTTTGAACATGGTAGTTCTGTGTCAATAGTTGGACTCAATGATCTTGGAGGTCTTTTCCAACTGAAATGAACCTACGATTCTATAATTCTGAGTGAAAAGGCAAGTGTAAAACCATGGAAACTAAAAAAAGCACTGGGACACATGCAAGAATAATTCTCCCTACACTTCCCCAGCTTCCAGTCATTTTCAGTTCAAGGATTCCTTGAGCAGGATATGGTTTCTATATATTGTCCAACGTTCCCTTGAACCCATCTTGACTTCTAGCACACACAATGCTTTTTGGCGGGGAGCTCTACTGTGCAGCTTCACCAATTGTGTAGAGAACTACCTCCTTCCAGCTTTTCTGGAGACCAAACGAGTTGCTAGCTTCTTATATCACTTTTTTTTTCTTTAAACTGACATGATATGTGCTGTTTCAAATATGGCTTTGATAGATAAAGTAGCCTACACTCATCTTCATTTCCCTCAAGACACAGGAAAGTGATTTTGGAAACAGGATCAATGCCTCAGCAGAATTTACTAACTCAGTACTGGATTAGGGTAAAGCAAACTATTCCCTGGACCTAAGAAAATGAACAAATGGATCTAGCAGGTGTATAACTGTTCACTTCTGTGCAATACTTCCTTGCAATACGTAACTACCTGCACACAGGGACTTGACAGAGAGACCAACCTACTGGCACTTAACACCAGTGAGCAGCAGCAGGAGGAGCGTTGCCAAACACTGACCATGAGCAGAGCTCTGGAGGCCAAATCCCATTCCCCAGGGAAGAAGAAGAAAAATAAAAAGAAACAAGAAGTGACAAACACAATTGTTGTTGCCTTGTTATTTACAGAAAAGTCTTTCAATTGAAAAAACGTTTGTGTAAATCCAGTCCCAAAGCTCTGATTTTTTTCTTACATCTGCACAGGTGGGTACGCTCATGCACTACTTTTTGTGCTGTCTACCTCAAAAAGTCACAAATTACAATGGTTTTCTGTTGCAAATGTACATTTTTCTCTCCCCACACAGGATATTGGTAAGACAGAGGAACACATGAAGAGAGCTACCCTCACAGCTCACTCACACAAAAATGCAGCAGATTAATCTCCAGATTTTATATTAAACAAACAGTAAAGGTTAGAAGTGAAAACAGCCAGTGCTGGAAGTTTAGGTGATGCTAAATGCTGTATTTTGCTCTTTGGGTGCTACTTCTCTCACTTCTGAGTTCTCCTGCTGGTGAAACAAGATCAACTCTTCAATAAAAACCAGCTGGCTGAAGTTAAACCAAGTAGTGAAAAATTATATTCATATAGCCAACATGATTATAAAGGAGAAAAAAAAAATCTACCTCTCCAATATCAGCATCTGAAGGTTTTCCTTAAAACTACTGTGTTTAGGAGTATTATGGGTAAAGTACCAACACTGGATAAAATCACCTCTCTACTGACTGTTGGTAACAGCAAAGGCCACAGCGACGTTAATTTGTGGCTTCTGATCTCTAGTTCCCTGCTTCTGGTAAATGAAAGGAAATCATACAAAACCAGACTACAACAGGTGACCATGTTTTGTATCACATATTTAAGGCCAGAGGTCTTGCACTAGACCTTAAATGTTTTTATAAGCAGATTCTTCAGTCAAATGAGTCTGTAACTGGATCTTACTGTGTTCTAACCTCTTCCGAGGCTGCCCATAAGGAAAACAACTGCAATAAAACCTGGCAAGGTTTTCCTACTCGTGTCAGCATTAAATTGCCTTTTTTTTTTTTTTTATACAAACTTCTTGTATCTTTGGGATACATTTTAATAAGCCTAAGAACTCTATAGCCTGTGAAAGCTGGGGAACAGGCTGGACATCACACTGGTCTCTTTGGTCTAAAGAATAGCCTGATCCTATTCAACAACTAATCCCCTCCTCATGGCCATGGGAGATGGGGTCCTGGGCAGCAGTCTCTGATGCACAGAAAACCCTACAAAAGTTTGGGAAGATCAACTTCTGTATACTCAGAGCCCAGCTGACCCTTGTGGAGATTCCCAGGAGAATTATTCCCAGGAAAGCTTCTCCAAAATATGCAAATCAATACTTAGGAGAATAAAGAGCCACTTCCAGAAGGTATTTAAAAACAGCTATCAAGCAAATTACATAAAAAAATCTATGGAGCTGGTAATTAATTTCATAGGTGTTGAATAATACAAAGCCCGCCATCTGTGCATCCAACTTTGAGCATTTTGCAACTGTGCTGAACCATGTTCCTGGAAAACAATGGACTTGCTGCCTGACCTGCTCAGATAACCTCTCGATTCTCAGCAGTCTGTGCCTATCTCCAGTGTACAGTCAGCAGTGGCCTCAGAAACAAAGCAGACTGCTGAATAAAACACCAAGGTGGAAAGTGTGAATTTGTGAAAGCACACCAGTGTTTTTATTTTCTCTGCACAAAGAAAATTCTATTCTCTGAGACCAAAAATGGCTCCTACCCCCAGCACTGCCAGGGCTTTTTTAAGTTATTGCTCTGGGTCTCCAGCCATCTATCAGTGCATGTTGCAATAACCTTTACTTCTGCTGAATAATTCAATAAAGCAAAGATTTGCTATTGGCAATCTGTATTCTAAAAGGAAAATCCTAAAGCTTGCATTTGATTTCTTAAAACTCCCAGAGGGGAAAAAAAAATATATCTCTCCTTTTTGACCTTATTCAGGACTTTGCTTTGGGGAGCAGCAGGAGGAAATTCGATGCTGTCCAAAGTTTTGATTATGGGAAAAACAGCTGACAAAATTGCATGCCTAAGGGTTAAGACAACAGTGACAAACATGAGCTGGTGACACTGGTGATGGCAATCTGCTCCGAAAGCCCTGGCAGGGTGGCAAGGGGTGCATGAATGAAGAGAGCCCACACTGCCCAGGTTAGAAAGGACACAGTGGACTTCAAGGAAAAGATATATTTTTTTGTGCATGATTGTAAGCTCAATGAAAATAAAGTTCTGCTTTAAATTTGGCCTGGAGGCCATGCCAGGCTGATATGTGCTGCAAGAGCCTGATCAGCTCATGGCTCTAATCCTGCTCACCAAAGACAATTTGGCCAGTTGTTTGCCATCATTGTTTTCCTTTCCAATACCTAAACGTATTACTCTGCTGCTTCAGATCTATCAGAAGAACACCACAAAGCAGAACTGCATCACAGCCCTCCAAAACCACACAGCATCAATCTCCCCTCGGTTGCACCCTGGCATGAAACCATACTGACATCATACAACCTGGAGTTTCACAGAGTGCAGAAAATTTAAAACAGAAGCTGTAATACGATATGTTTCCATTTGCTATCGCTCTATATTTAATATAGAGGATATTATCCTTCTGTCCTATGGCAAACTTACTAGGCTGAGGTTTTTTTTTAATTCTTGATCTTCATCCATCGAGCAAAATGTCATCGGTGATGACAGTACAGCTCTTGGTAAAGGGATGATGTGTTAACTTGTGCTCCCTCTGCTGCTCCTGCTGCAGCACAGCAAAACACAACTGGATCCAACCTAAAGATCCCTAGGGTTTCTGCCCGTTGCTTTCATCCATTTCGCTATTTTTTCTCACTTTTCTTTTTTAAAGAGGGGGAGATTCTAAGACAGAGTAGTGAAATATGCAAACATGTAAGATTTTAAACAGAGTGATTTCTGAGATGACAGATCCAAGTGGGAGTCTAAGTCTCTCGGGATCCCAAAGTCCCTCTGGCCCTGCTACACAGGTTTGAGGTAACCTCTCTCAGGGGGATGGAGAGCCAGTTTAAGGATTTATGAGGGACCTGCAGTCACAGAAAACCACTGCCCATCCTCTGCGGGCTGCGCTGCACCATGGCAGGCATATCCCTAACGTAGCAGTCATGGGGAGCCCAGATTTCGTCTTGGGGGCAGTGAGGAGGGAAGAATAAATATGAAATATTTAGACAAAGTGTAACCATAAAACTAATTATAGGTGTCCATTAAAATGTAAATATTGGTAACAAAGGGTAAGGAAAAAACCATTTCTCCACAACTATAGATCACTCAACCCAAGCCTTTCAGGAGATGGTTTGGTCATTCATGGTTAAGCACACCCTTGGTTACTACAAACTGAACACCACCAATTAAAACAACGAGTGGTACTAACTAATCACCACCAGCACCACTCAGACCCATAGAAAGACTACTAACATGAGTGACATTTTTCCCCTTTACTCATAATATTTTATCTGGAAGTACTCAATTGTGTCAACTGTCATAAATAAACTAATTTTAGGAGAAAGGCTGAGAAGGAAACAGGAAGAATGTCCCTGAAGAAGAAATGCTATGCAAGCACAAATACACGTTCATTTGCTTGAAAACCTACATCCTGACTGCCTTGGCAAGTTCAATAATACAAATAGCGTATGTCTAGCAGGTCTAGCAATGAAGCACAAACCTTCCATACATATACTTTTGCTTACTCTGGGGAAAATATTTATTTTGGTATCTAGTATTTAAGGATTGCAGGTTGGATAGTATTCCTTTTTCTGTGCTTGCTTGTATTTTTTTAAAAAGTACTCTGAGGTACCTCATAGCTCATGAGGTACTGTGGTCATGGAGAAGGCAGGGGAGGACCTCTTCATGCTTCAAGGGAGCAGGTCCAACCACAGCACCCAATCCCCGACCAGCATTAGCCATTCTCATACACAGCCAGCACTACTGTCATTGTCACCATGAGCCTTATTCAAGTAGGAGCAGCCAAAAAGCCACAAACATGGTCAAAGTTACAGACCTAATATTTAAGCCTGTCAACTAGAAGGAGAGCACACTGCAATCAGGACACATTAAAACAAGAAGGAAGAAACTGATACGCAAACTATCCACGCTAAAATGTGAGATTCACTTTATCCATCTTCCCTTCCTGAAGAGAAATTGTTCTGACAGGAAAGGTTGGAGGTTGTGCCCGAAGCTTCCTAATCTCTCACTTTAAACTGGATGCTCAGCCCTCACACTGACCCTGAGATGCTTTATATTTTTTAAAGGGATGTGTGTATATAAATACTTTTGTTAGAAATCTATTTGGCAGTCAAAAGCAAGGGAAAGAAGCCTACCATTTACTGACCATAACTTTAAAAAAGAGAGGGTGTGTGAATGTATGCTTTGATAAATCTTCCTCCCATGTATACACCCATATCAGCATTTCCTCCTCCTGCCGATTTCAGAACAAAAATGTGCAGTCTAAGTGAACTTCTATTTTATGCCACAATAACCTATCATTCAGTGGTTAACAAAGACCACTCGGAATTTATTTTTCTAAAAGACAGCTAACCAATCCCTGTAATTCAAAAAGACTTTTTCTCATCAAAGCACCACAGGATCACTGAGGAAACATTTCAGAACTCAGCATCCAAGATGTGGGCATTATGTGCGACACAAAAGTATTCTGGAAAACTCAAGCCTCTGGTATGACACTGTATGATTCAACTTTTTGGCACATTCCCCTTGCCATCATCTGAAAACCATCTGAGATAACCTCCAAAGAAGATCTGTGCAGCAGTCTTCTCCCAACAAAGAGCCATAATCTTCTCTTTTCTTTCTTTTATAGAACAGGACTACAAAAGAACAGCAAGGAAAAAAAAAAAAGCCTGTTTGAAACCAAGGCAGCCAGACACCGAGCAAAAGCTTCTCATCCAAGCTTGAGGGAATCTCACAGCTGGCCACTGCCACATCTCCGGATGGCTGTGGCTTCCATCTGCTTTTACCATCATCTCCATATTCTGGCTTAGACAATAGCAACAGGTGCAACAACATCACAACACACATGGAACAGCCTAAGGAATGTGCATGTTTTCTGGTGTAAGGATTTAAGAAATAACACAAAAGAGCTTGATGAGTATTGAAGCGCAAAGCCACAGGACGATATGCAACCTCCCAACATAACAACACTTAACAATTTTTGATCACGATATTTTGTAAATGCAGATGAATTATCATATTCAGGGCTTGATACCGAACACAGGAAAAATATTGGGGGTGTAGGGCCAGGCAGTTCCAGGGTGCTAAACAAAACACAGTCTTCAGCTCTTTTCCTGTTTTCCACTTCAGGGTAACTACATGCTCCCCCATTTTCACCTTAGCTCTGTAAAATGTTACCTGTTGTCACCACTTTTCCCCACAGAAGCATTCCTCCCAGAAAGACCAGATAGAGCAGGCAGCTGGGGAGAAGGAGCCCACAGCTCCTAAAGCACACCTTAGGTCATCACTTGGGGACACCAATCAGGTATCAGGTCACTGGAAACCACCGCCCTCAAGACACATGGGGAGATCCTTAAATTCTGGGAGGCATACAGATACAAGGAAGTCTTTCGTACTTCGGAGAACAGCAGAAGACAATGTGTGTTTGCATATTTTCCATAACTCAGTTGCTTAACTTCAATAGGTCATTTGTTGCCTTTTTCCATCATCCCTGATGTGGACACAGCAGGAACATCTGCAATCCAGGCAGTGAGGGCTGAGAGTTGAGAGAAGGGGTGGAACCACAAACATGAACTCATGCTTTGCAATTAAAAAGACAGATGATACCAACCTCATTCCTATATGAAAAAGACTGTTTATTACTAAAACTTTCTTCCCCTTAAGCTGAATTTATTACTTAATATTTACTTTTGAACTATCATATTTCCAAAGGATATCTAACAAAAAGTCTTGCCAAATAGCTTCTATATTGAATTCCTGAAAGAAGACATCTCTGCACTTTCCAGACTATGGTCCCTCCTTAAAAAAAGTGACCCATGCAAAAGGAGCAGAAGTTCCAAAAGCAAACAGTGACACAAATAAAAAAAAAAAGGTGGTATTTTCCTTTAAAATGAAGACACATGATCCATGGCTCTGAAACCTAGGGGGGAGAGGACTGGCACTCCACAACCAACCATGAAGAGGAAAGTAATTTATCGTATTGTTGATAATGCAACATCAGATGGAATAACAACACAGTGCCCTGACCTCTCATTCCAAGCATACATCTTAACTTGGCAAGAGAATTTGTCTGGTTGTATTGTCCTGCTGATGGAGCTCAGCTTTATATAGGAGTTCTCTGCATTTTTGGCAACCATTAGCAAGTCATCATGATTTTTCATTTCCATAAGTATGCTGTCAGGAAACAAAAACAAGCCAAATGCCCCAGTGTCAAACTTTGTTAAGTAATGTATGCACAGAGAAGAGCGCTGGGAAGCAGCTCTGGTCAGACCACTACACCTCATCCTTGCCTTTTAGAACTTAAAGGGGGCTTACAAGGGAGATAGGGACAGACCTTCTAGGAAGTCCTGTTGTGATAGGACAAGGAGCAAAATGATTAAACTAAAGGAGGGTAGATTTAGACTACATTTAAGGAGGAATTTTTTCACAATGAGCGTGGTGAGGCACTGGCACAGGCTGCCCAGAGAGGTGGCAGATGTCCCATCCTTGAAAACATTCAAGGCCAGGTTGGATGGGGCTTTGAGCAACCTGACCCAGTGGAAGGTGTCTCTGTTCATTGCGGGGGGGTGGACTAGATGACCTTTAAAGATCCTTTCCAACTCAAACCATTCTATGACTCGAGTGCTCCCTTTATGACCCCACCAGGCTTACTTTACTTCAGAATATCTATCAACTTTCCTAAGAATTACCTAAGGCCCCATTTATACCTGCTATTGTATTTATAATCCAAAGTTTGTTTCCTTTAATTTTTCCTCTTTTTTTTTTCTTTTTTTTTTTTTTTTTTGTTTTTAAATAATTTATAGTAATTGCAAGCCTTTACTTGCTCTTCATTGTAGTTCTCCTCAATTATCTATTTCCAGCAAAGCCACATTTCTGTCTGGGCACAGCTCACCCAGGCATTCAGCTGACAGCAGGGCCCAACTAACTAGAGGGGTCCTCAGTGAACACCAGGTGACAGCCAGGGTGACAGGGGTTAACTCCTGTGGTCAGACCTCTTTTTGTGAATGATTGGTCACAAGACTCCCTTTTGCCCACTGAGCTGCTTAAAATAACTTTTCTCAATTTATATGGAGCAGAGATTAAATGACTTCAAAAGAAACTAATACTGGCAGATGAAAAGAAATAATCTTATGGATATGTGAAGGAACTAGCTGTTTCTTTGATTACTGCGGGAAAAGGAGGTCCCTAGCTCCATCACTTCATTAACATCCACGATTTAATAGTGTCTAAGGCCTCCAAAGCCTATTCACACCCATCCCACAACAAACTCAGTGGTAAATGACAACCCCCCTAAGAGGAAGGTACATGCCTTTTAAAACCCGAGATGCAAACATATCCACGGGATACGAACCCTCTGTCTTCTACCGTTTATATTTTATTTATCACTCTTCCAAATCCCAGCTGCAAAGCTGAAGAGAGAGAGATGGAGTTTCTCATTAATGAGAGCAGTAAAACCTGAGAAAAGGACCTGTAAAATAATGTCCTACATACCTGTGTGGAAAACCCCTGGGATACCACATAAACTAGGACTGGCTGGTATTTTTCATTTAGCTAAATATGAATATGAGTTTTCCTGATCCATCTCAATTGTACCCTTTTGTTTTACTATCCCAAGTTCATTCCTGCCTCCAAATTCTTTCCCCCTAGGGAAAGGTTATAAACTTAATCCTGAAGTTTGCTTCACACATCATTTGCAGCTTGTCAATGGGCTTTTGAATGGCGCTGTGTGCGGAATAACATTAGCTGGGGGAAGGGTCTAGAGAGTTCATCTTGTTAATGGAAAGAAGAATGACAGGACTAAAAGCAAGTTTTGTGTTTTGGATTTTTTTTAAAGCAAGTTAACAAAAAGATTGCATGCTCATATGTTTTTTTCTGCAACATAAGTGACTATAAAAGATTTTTTTGGTCCACACTTGGTCTATTTTTCTGTTAGTACTTCTGACCTAAGAGACAGAACGAAAAGCCGTTTGTTAAACTAGCTTTTTCCCTATTTGTGACTCAGTTACACGATAAATTTTTCTTCTGAACAAATTACCTCATGTCTCAGTTCAAAACTGATACATTAGCAATTTGGGCCACAGATACAATCTGCCAGGCTATGGAAAAAAACCCCTTCCTTAGAGATTTAGGTCTCAGGATGTTGCCACCTGGTAGCAGTTGCCTGATATCCCTGACTACAGACAAATCACTAGCTGGAAGCACTGAGCTTAAGAAACAAATTCTTGCCTAAATTGTCTTCGAGTGATGGGCTTTTTTTTTTCCAATTTGTCATTACTGAGAGCTTTTGTGTGTGTTAACAGTTTGTACTATTAAGAAATCTTCTCATCAGCAAACTGTTCTCCACAATTGAATTCTTAAAGCTGTAATTCCTCTAACATCACACACACTTCCTATCAAACAACTGGGAATTTTTTTGGCACTCTCTCAAGAAACACCTTCCTTTAGGGGGAATTAAAAAAAAAAAAAAAAAGTAATCTTAATGCCCTTGCTACATGTAATTTAAGGAGGTGCACATCACATCACATCACACAGACCAAAACCACAGCGAGTGGAATTCGGTAAAGCTTGAGGGGCTGGATTACATCGACATGTTAAACATCAGGCTTGCTCCAGCCTTCAGGCTGACTCCTGCTCTTGGGACCACAGTGAGCTGCTCAACTTACAGGAATTTCTTGGTGGGATTTGCCAAATCACTTGGGGTCAGTTGCCCCTCTCTGCCCTCACCACAGGCACAGCGATCCCAGGCTGGGTACTGCCCGAGGGATGCAGGTACAGCCCCACTGGTGACCACCTCCACAGGTTAGGGGCGGGGAGGGCAAGGGCATCCCTTGCCTCCAGAAAGTCCTTGCCCTGTGCAAGGACAGAGCTGTAAGCCACCCAAAGAATGCAAGCCCTGATCCAAAAGCCTATTAAAATGGATCATCTAATTGTCATCATTCCCTCCCCCAAAGCTGTGGCATTGCTAAAGATCACATATACAAGTCTTGTTTGTTATTCCCTCAAGCAAAGCCAAATTATCTAGTAATTAGTATTTCCAGTTCACTGCTGGATAAAGTGTTCGGTGATGATGCAAGTTATGGAGAGGAGAGGGTATGGAAGCAACACAATTGTGCGTGTCAGCAGGAACACCACCACGGTGACCACCTCATCTTCCAAATAACATAGAGACAAGAGACACCGACAAGGAGGCTTTTTATCAACTTATGGTCCACAGCCCCCACCAAGGAGAGTGCGTGAGACACACTAGAGACCAAAAACACTCCACAACGCAAACAGCCAGACTGCTCCTCTCCGGATGGGACCACGTCAATCACAGGAAGCAGCTGCGACGTCGGCAGCTCTTTGACAAAGCAGCTCAACTTCTGCCTGCTTGCCCATGCCAATTTTAGACTGGTTTACCTTCACAGGAATAATGAAATATGAGAACTGTGCTGGGCAAGACCTAAAAGCTGCTCAGATTTGTAAGGAAAGCTGCAGTGGGCCATCGTTCACAAAGCACAGCTGGGGCAACCACCCTGAGCGCCTTTGGCACTGCCACTGCCAGACCTGCAGCATCCTCCCCAAAACAGACAATACTTCAGACTGTTCTGCACTGTGTCTCCAGACAGTAGCCTCTAAGAGACAATTTACAGAGCTAAGCCTTTCTGCAGAGGAAATTGGAGCAAGACATGGTTTGTTAGCTTTCCCATTTTTAAGAAAATACATTTCCCATGGAATAAATGTGAGTGTGGTTTAAAGGCAAGCTCCGCAACCACCGCATTAGGACCAAACATGGAATTGTGTGCAAGCCTGACAGTGATTCATTTTAGTCTTGTAAAGGAACAGCATTCAAATAGAACAATTAGTGCAGCTAGAACAGAAATTCCCCAGTTCATGCTGGACCACACTCCACCAGTCCGCACAGTGCCTTCAGTAAAAGAGTCAGTAAAAATATAAAATGATACAAACCTAGGGGACAGCACTGGAATAAGACTCAGAAGACTCATTTTGCTGCGCCTGTGCCTTCCCATGATACTGTTCACCTTGCCTTGTGAATTGTAAGGATTTCTGGATCATAACCTGTATCATTTTCCATAGGTGGAAAGATCTAACACTGCTGACGAGCCAGCACTGCTAACTTGCTTCCTCAGGGTTGCAACAAAGCACAGCCACTCAGACAAACAAGCTGTCCCATGCTAACATTGCCAGGGAGAGTTTGTCTCCTTGAAGAGATAACACTAACAACTTAATCCAATTAACACAGCACAAAGCAAGAGTTTGTAATTCCAGGGTGGATGTGTTCTAATGCCTCCCTTGGCTTTAGCAAAGGAAAGTTTGAATTAGATTAAAGAATATACTCAACATTCATTTTTGCTTATCGTGGAGCAAAGCAGCATATAGGGATGTATAAGCCAGCAACGGCCAAAAGCAGGGATGATGTCTATCCCCAGTGCATAGCGTCTTTGCTTGCTTTGAAAGAATGTTATGTTTCTCAATGATATCACTAAATTACTGCCTTGTTTTCCCTTTGAAAGATACTGTGAAGTTGTGGTCCTTAAGCAATCATTCTGATCCATTGCCAAGCCACTTAATCACTTACATGCACTCTAAATAAAAGCTGTCTAACTTACAAGAACTACATCATCTCAGTTGTCTATCCCAAATTGCAAGGACAAATACGTGCCTTTATTCAAATAATGCAGAGAGGAAAAAGTTGAGAAATTATACAGAGAACCAGCTTGTTCATGGTGATCATGAAATCCCCATGCAACCAACAGCAATGGGATTTTTACTTCAAAAAAATTACATTTCTGCAATATCCAACCACACAACCACTAAAAAAAGTGCCAGGCAACTTGGGAAAACTATCAGTAATAAAAGCTGAAGATAGAGAACACATCTACTTGAGGCCTAGATTAATACAAACAATGGGAGTGATAAATCAGAGATTCCACCCTTCCAGCGCACAGGAGGTTAGAAAAGGGTAGAAACACAAAAATCCCAGGATTTCAAAAGAGTCAGAAAGCATAGGGTGCAGAAAGGCCAGAAGTGAGGTCTCAAGCCTGAGGGTTGGAAAGAAAATGCTTTCACTCTCACTTTCTGTAGTGGGACAGAAATGAAGGTGTGACAAGTAATTGGAAGTCATGTTAACTAGGAATGTCTAGGAATGGTTTTCTAACCTACTGTGCTGTTGAAATAATTTCAGTAAACATGCACAATGGGTTGGATCTGAAATTTTTCATTTCACTTCAAACAAAAGGGCTACAACTTAAGAAATACACTGGATAACAGCCATAACGTTACGAAACAGCTTTGGAATTAAAATGGCAGTTGCCTGCAGAAATACTAATTAGCAAGAATGAATGTTTCATTTTTTGTGCCTTCAGTTCTTCACAGATATTGCTGTGATACCTTTGTCTGTCTACAACATATAGCACCATAATTTGCCATCTTAATGCACCACTCTGAATTCAACGAAAGCACTTCTTTTTTTTTTTTTTTTGCTTGAATGAGTAGCAGTAACACGCAGCTTTCTTAGAACACTCACACGTCATCTTCTCCTGACCTGATGCTCTTTTTTCAGTCAATTCTTTTCCTTGGTTTAGAGAGGCACTGAAATGCCAGAAAGGAACAAGGCAGCTTTAGAAATGCCGCAAGCAGGAGTGACCTGACAGCATCCCTTTGCCAAGACGTGCAGGTTGATGGCCCACAAATCAGCTAAAAATGGATCATCTGCCGGGCGAGGTGACAAGATTACAGATCAGACCAATTACAGTTGGAAGCTGCTTTCCAGGACTAATCGATTAAAGCATCACAGGTCTAAGCTGAGGACAGCACTTGATCTGGTGGGTGCTACAGGGAGTACATGGGATCCATACGATTTGCCTCATGGGATCCAGGCTCACTCCTGGATCTTCAAGCTGGAAGACTCTCAGTAAGAGGTACCTCCACGAGGCAGAAGTCACTCACTGGCACAGTTCGTGCTCCAGGCCTGTTCCAGTGGTGTCCACAAGGTTACCCTGAGCTCCCAGTGCACTAAGACCTTCTGATACCTTATCCTTCTCCTTCCTTTGCACCCTTTCATCCCCACCAAATTAAAAGCATAGGGACCCCCCCAACTTCCATCTGGATTAAGAAATGTGCAATCACTTGCACAGTGATGTTCCAGCACTCACAACTGCCACTTAGTGAAATACAGCACAATCATTAAAGCCATCATGTTTAGGAATCCACCTTTCTGTTTGATTTTAATGATGTCACTTATGACTATTAAATTATCCATAAAGCACTTTAATTTATCCAAACCAATTCCCTACCTCTGCTTCTTCCTTTTCTTTTTCCTTTTTTTTCTCCTTTTTTAACCTCCATTAAAACAAAGATAATCTGAAAAAAAGGTTTTTTTCCACAGCACCATCCTCAAAGCAATTATTTTGCTGCAGAGATGCAGTCAGGAAGAATAACCTCCCGGCTGTCTCTTTGGGAAGGCAGGAACTGAGCGAAGCCTTCAGACAGCCAATCTTTCAGCTTCCATTCTTCCCACACACATCTCAAATCATCTACTGCATTTCTTCTGCTCATTTGACTTCTAAAGCTCAAGCAAAGCGGGGATTCAGATAAAAGACAGCGGTAAAGAAAAAAACAACTCAGCCACTTCCTATAGTGATCTTAACCCCAGGGTTTTTGGATGCTGGGGAGTGGGGAGTGTGGGTCGGTTTGCTTTCAGCCAGCGTCAAAAAACATGGACTTTGCCTTGGATCGCTGTTCTGTGCCATCACAGAGACTAGTTACAGTTCAGAGCAACTGTGTAAATTGTTTAAGGGCTGCATTATGAATAGGAAGGAACCCTAGCTTTCTAAAAAAAATTCAGCTGATGAACTTCAGAAGAGTTTAAAAACATAAAAATTTTAAAGAATACTTTCACAAGACCAGCTAAGTAGTTCATGACAACACAAATTGAAAAAAAAGAAAACAAACCAGTAATAAGTATTGCAATGAGAGAAAAAGGAGATAGCACATCCCAGAGGAACATCATATTTACATTTAAATAAAACAAATAGCTTTCATATGTTTGCATATCTTGATACATATTCACTGCCCAAATGAACTAATGAAAGTTTGGTTGTAAGATGAGACTATGAAGATGTACTGAACTATATTGTCATCTATGAAGTCACAGCCACTGAAACCATGCTAAATGGTCTGAAAAATATAGAGCAATATGTATATATATTAAAAAATCCAGTTATTTGTTTGCTAGTCAGACAAAAGCTTCTAGCAGATGACTCGTACCTCCTTGCCTTTCCTCTGGCCTCAGAGATTGGAACGAAAAACCCAGCCACCGTCTCTTGCTACCCTGCTCTCCAGGAGCACACAATCAGCAGATCTCATTCCCTCATTCCCTTCTTCATCATTTTTTGATATGGAAATTATCATTTCTCCATTTCTTTCCAACTTCCAAACAGTTTCCCAGTTCTAAATAACATGAATTAGTTTGAATGAATTGAAGAAACTTCCAGAGAAGTTGGCAGAGAAGGCTGCCAAAACTCAGTTAAGTGGTTAAAACCAAAAAAAAGAAAATGGTTTTGAGCTTTTAGATGATGATTTTTCTGCATGCAGTGGTGAAAACTTCAGGACTGGGCTACACAACCAGGTGCGGGATCCTGAGCAAGGAGAGGGATTTGGCTGCTCAGGGGGGTATCGATATTTGGGAGCCCAGATTAAAGCCTGGGTGCCAAGGTAAAAGCCCTAAGGATTGGAAAGACTCCTCTCTCAGGAAGCATTTAAGGGCCAAACTTGTTTGTTCTGGCTCTTTCCACATTTCCTTTACCTGCAAAACCACATACAATTGCCATTTTGTTTGGTTTAAGTTATTTGAACAGCTCGTGAGATTAGACTTTAATGAATTGCAACTTCACTTGAAGTGTGGGCTTCTTAAAGGAAAAAAGTATTTAATTTCAATAACAATCTTGTACCTTGCATGTGATGCTCAAAAGGGGCTAAAACCTTCCTGGGGAAAAAGCTGGAAAAACCCACTGCATCAAGAGGGAAACTTGGCTGGGCATGGAGTTGCTGGCACCCAAGAGAGTGGGAAATAATGGTAGAGGTAGAGGGAGGGATGAGAAAGACACGAGATTAATTGGATAAAAGGAGACAAATGATGATTCAAGGTCTTGTGGGCTGTGACCGTTTTGGGAACGAGCACACGAGTGAAGGGGGGAGGAGGAAAACGTCTGGGAAATGGTGGCAGAGACACAGGAGGGTTGCACAAGGAACAGAGGATGAGGCATAAGTCTTTTCCTCAGAGGACAAGGGCTGAGAGGACTGGATGATTATCTGTCCAGATGCCTATGTCAAAGTCCGGGATCCATGATGGGCACATAGGTGGACTGATGTATTTACATGAGCACACCTCAGCTTCCAGATTATTTTAATCACAGAGTAAAAACAAAGCAGGTGTCGGAAGAAAGGAATCTTTACAATAATAATTTAAAAAACACCTTTAGTTATTGTTCTTAGCCTGTAGTACTTACTAGGAAATCTTGGCAAACACACCTGGATTCACAGATTTCTTTTCCATGAGCCATTCTTCAGCAGTGAGAAGGTTTGAAAGGGCTGATTGAGCATCTTCTATACCCTTTCACAGAATGCATGGGGGAACATGGCACGACTTCTTCAGCTTCTTTTAGAGCAAACTACTTCTCACTTAAGGGCAGTCCCTTTCATTATACTAATATTTCTCTACCACAACCAATCGAGTCCAAGCACAACACGCATCCACCACTGAGGAGCAGCAGACCCTCAGCCCTGGGACACTGCAACTACTGTTCCCTTTCTGGGCTTTGTTTTCCATCTTTCCTTGTTTTTCCCCAACAAGCCATGGCACTGCTCCCCCCTCCCTAAACCCCAGCTGTCAATACCCCCTTGCTATGCTCCTGGATATGCGAGCGCTCCAGAGTCAATCTTCCCATGAAAATCAAGTCAATGACCTGCCCTTCCCTGGTCCTTAAGAACCAAAAAACCCAAGACAAAACAAAACAGACAGCCATAATTTTTCTTCCCCTCAGTTCTCACGTGTTGTTAATGTTCACTCTAGTTGTTAGGCAATACAAAATGCATTAATTTCTCCAAAGTGAGTTCACCATGAAAGATTTAATTGTTGCTGATTAGGCATAGTTTTCTCCTTCCCCACCCCCCCCTTTTTTTTTTTTTTGGTTGGTGAAAAAAGAAGAGCAGAATGCAAATATATTTTTCACTCAAAGCCCACGTTAGCCTTATTATCTAATCAAGTGGAAAGGCCTTTGTCTGCCCTGGCCCAGCCAAAAATAAAAGTGCAGCAATAAAAACCTTTAAGATTTTCCTCCGTCCTTTGTCATCCCAAAAGACCCAAGTTCAGTCAATTGCTGTCACATCACTAGAAAGAAAGAGAGAAGGAAAACAGAAAAGAAAAAGACACTGCTGTAGCTGTTTAAAAAAAGGGGGACTTTTTGAAACCCATGAAGTCTGGTACACAGAATTGCACAGTAACTTTTAAAAGATTTGCATTTAAAAGATTGAATACAGGTCGCTTCCCTGTGACCATAGAAACATCAGAAAAGGTGGAAAATTCAGTCTACTGAACTTCAAATGACTTTATTAAAGTGTCACTAATCAGAACCCAAGGACACAAGGTTTTAGTGTTTGGGCTAACGAAGTGAATAACCCTCAAAAGTCAAATGACCTTCTAAGAGCATTACTTTAAAAAAAGCCACTTGTCGACAGCAAGTTAAATAAGAAAAAATTTATTGCCTCTAAAAAATGAGTGATTCCATGCAGCTCACAAGGACACAGTTGAACTATGTGTCTGAAGCCAGGAAGATATGGCTCATGTAAAACAAAAATCTCCAAACTTTTCAAAGTTACACTACATGGACAAGAAAGCACTTGCTTTTATTTGGGACAGTTTAAGATGAATTTTAGATATACATGAAATATTAATTTGAATTTAATTCTCACCTGTAATGAAACACAGGAATGAGGACAAATATCTAACAAGTTTCATTGGGAAATGGTCTTTATCCATAATAGCAGGGCATGGACACAGGTAGACACACAAAACCCCCTGAAAATAAGTTACATATACATGACGTCTTTTGTCATTAATCAGAGGGGTTATCTGAATCACAGCTCAATTAATGTATTTATTCACCCGGGGATACCACTACTTCCATCAGATAGGCTTTTCCAATTTGGTTTTATCTCCAGTATTACACCAGATGCTCCGTGTCTAAAATTTTCTGCTCCGCCCGATACAACACCCTGCAGCTCTGGGTAGCTCTCAGAGCAAGGATTCCTCTCACAAGCACCACACATTTGAACCTTAACTCCAGCATCTTCCTTCCCTTTCACTTATTCAAGTCTTTCTAAATGCTTCTAGTAAAAGATTTTTATATGGTTCATGGTTGGGCTTTTTGGGATTTGCTTGTTTTGTGGTGTGTTTCTTTTATTTTGTTTTTTTAGCTGAAGCAAACAAGATTTTCTGCCTTAGGAAAAAAAAAAAAAAAAGAAAAGCCCTCATAGAAAAATAAAGGCTAGAGGAGATGTTTGCCCACTTGAATTTAGGTAAACAAGAGAACATGGGCAGCTCCTGCTGATAAACACATGCCAAGATCACACTAGACTGATGCTCCTGATACACAGAAGCTGATGCAGTTACGTGTCTTCACTGCTAGAACTAACTTCACTACTATCCATCTGGTTGCATTCAGCATTGCAGGAATATACCTACATATATTTTCACCTGTTATTCTACACCATTTCAGACCTACCTCTACCCAGTCTTAATTCTGCCCACCAGGGACCTACAAACACCCTGTCCTGCTCTAATTAAACATCCCACCTCACAAAAATTCATGTGGCAAATAACATTTGCTCTGTCATTTATACCAGTTTATAATCATTTGGGTGTAGGAACCACCTGCTAGAAACAATCTCTAGTAATAGCACAGTATCCTGTAATACAGATTCAACAGTTTTAAAAGTCAACAGTGTGCATCAGTGTCAAGTAGGTAGCCTTCAGAACTGAATAAGAAGATCTAGAAGGAAGCAAGAATTTAGTTTGTTTATTGAAGTGTCTTCATTATGCTTCAAAATAGCATGGCACAAACAGATTGACCACACAGATGCTTCTTTTTCGGTAGCAAGATTATATTCTAGTGATGTGAGCTCTTGAATGACACCAAGCAGCAAAGCAGCACAATATCCAATTGGTAGAGTTCCAATCTTTAGGGACCCTTTAGTACCAATATGCCCCCCAATTAAGATTAATAAAAATTTGATTAGATCAAAATTAAGAATTAATAAGAACTGTTAGTTTTCCTACTGCCAAGAGAGCGTGTGAATAAAGCAAAGTTGAAAAGCTTCAAGGAAGAATTTATGAAAATTGAAGAGTATGCTCAACCAGTAAGAAGGACAAGGAAAAAGCAATTTCAGAGCCAGAGGGGGAGAAAACTGCCTTTAGACATGCCCAGGGGCATCAGTGGGGCTCTCCGGCCATTAGTGACCAGGTCCCAGTGAACAGGGCAGAGGCAGGGGTTTCAAGTAACTGCACCCCAGGGTGTGCTTCTATGTGACTTACCTCTCAAACTACAGGGAAAAAATTGGCAACATCTAACCAAACCGGCCGAATACAAACGTGTAAAGCTCATTAAATCTTAACAGGTGACTAACACTTCCGACACATTTTGGGTGAGCTGTCACGGCACAGACTGAGTAATCTCCTTAGCGTGACAGAGTCCGGGTTGGGACTGATGCCCAGGATTGTGGGCCTTAACCAGAAATTTATCCTTCCCTACAGTGGCCTTTTTCTGCTTCTTTGTTAATTTTCTAGGGCTATGATACCAAGCTATGAAGATAACACCATAAGGAATAGGCAGCAATACCTTCAAGAGTGCTTCATCCTTAGGAAGATACTATGCCACTGAAAAGGATAGTGTAGGAACACCAGCTCCAGCAGCAGAGTCATAGAAATATCTCAGAGGTGATGATTCAATGATTATACCCATTTCCTTGCCTTCCTCTACATCATATGTGATGCACTCTGCTGTATCTAAGATCTTCCATGCTTGATACTGCCATTTGGATTGAAATGCTTATCTACATTAAAAGGATGTCTCAAAACATAGTCCATCAACATGAAAAATCTGTAACTGTATGAAGCCTGTAAGGAGAGAAACAATTCCTCCTCCTTTACCTATACTTAGCTGACACAGGGACACACATACATAACAAACCTGACTGCAATTCTCTCATAAGTTCAGCTCTCACAAATGCATGCAACAGTTTATTAGTTTCCTCTTCCCACCAACAGTCATGTTCTTATCCCACCAGGAATGCTCATCAAACCCTGGCAAAGGGAGCAGTCTAATTAAAAATATAAGAAAAAAAAGAAAGGGCACTTAATAAATTAATCCAAATGCATACAATTCCAGGCACTCTGCCTTGCATTATATTTGTCCCAGCCATAACTGAGTGGCTGGATCCAGTGTCTGCCCAGGTCTCACAAAGCTTCATTGCCTTGCCAGCAAAACTTAGTAGGTGCAAAAATTTTTAAGATATTATACCATATTTATAAGGGAATTAATATGAGTTTATTATTAATAATAATTAGCATACTTTTAAAAAAAGTTTCTTTGTTAGTAATCATTTAGCTTAGCAATTAAGGAAGTCTTAAAATATCAAATTAGCTATCGTGCATAAATTCTCCGGAATTAATCCTCTGTATTATAGACAAAACAATTAGTAGTTAAACAAGTATGAAAGTAACTACAACATAACAAGTAGCTCCAAGCTATTTATTTCTTATATGTCAGTGAACAAAGGTGAATGCTTTTTAACTGACTCATGCAAGTAATCTCACTGGAGATGAAAGCTCTTTAAACATTATTTTTTTATTAGACCGCTTCTTTCACGGGCTTACTTGATGAATGTCCTTAATTTGAGGTATTTGGTAATTAGCCCAGTCGAGGACAGTGCTGCACTCATTACTATCCCTTACTCAACAAGAACTATTTTTGATCTAAAAAAGCTTACATTAAAAAAATAAACATTTCTTCTGATAGGGTAGTGTGTCCCATAAATTCTCTAAGGACAATAAATGGGTATTAAAACAGTTTAATGCTACAAGCTCTAATTCTAAATTTAGACCAAAGTAGGACCTAATTTATGGGTTTAAATTACAGTAATGAAACAAAATAAAAACACAGCATTATCATAGGAAAAGCAATGTATTTGTTATTGGAACTTGACCATGTCTTTGATTAATTTATAGAAGCTCCACGGTTTCCTACCCTTGTTTTTCTGAGATTTACAGCAGAAGAACAAACCCTTATTCACTCCACTGGAAGATCAGGCAGAACTTTCAGAAGCAACAAGTTATTTCCCGCTTGAAAGAAGGCCAGGTGTGATACATGATACCAAAGATGGGTGATGTCTGTCTGAGACCACTACAAGAGAAAAGAAATGGTGAACTGATCTGGATATGGCCAGTTTGGATGGAGCTTTGAGCAACCTGGTCTAGTGGAAGGTGTCCTTGTCCATAATGGGGGAGTTGGAACTAGATGGTCTTTAAAGTCCCTTCCAACCCAAACCATTCTATGATTCAAATCAACAAAAATTGTTGGTTAATTACTTGTCCTCGCAGTAGCCAAACACTCAGGTCTATTTTTTGCCCATGCTGTTTTCATGTCAGCAGGACTACACACAGTCCCAACCTGGTTACTCCAGGCCCCAAACAGCACTGTTACGAATGTACCATATAAAAGGATAACAGCTAATGCACATAATCCGGGAGCAACAAAATGGGCTGAGTAAAGGAGATCTTTCTGTTCTGCCTGTAAGAAACCGCAGGGATGCCCTGCGCCTCCTGCTTACCAAAGAGATGCCAGTGAGGTTTTCCTAAGAAAAGATCTTTGGTTCTTAAAAAAATTGCACTAATTCAGCAGTAAACTCACAATGAAAGGGGAATTCTCATTTGCATCAGCTTTAAACATCCATGTTCTACTGCTACAAAGCCTATGGCTGATAAAGTACTCTTTCTCCTCAGCAATAATTGTAATGAAAATCCAAAGATCTGGCAAGATATTTGCTTCTGAAATACTTCTCTATTACCATGGAGAATTTGGAATATCCACCACTACACTGGAACAAAATGAAGATAAAGGAGCTTGAATGCTACTATTATTGTTAGGATTTTTTTTCTTCTTTTTTAAAGGCTCCACGGAATTAATCACAGAAATAAAACAAATGCTGCTGCCAGTAACAGAGCAGGAAGAAGTGTTAAAGGAAAACAATAAATAAAATGATTACTCACTCAAATCAAAACACACATAGATAATTAACATTTGGAAATTAACAGAAGAGTGTTAAGTCCCATGGGTGCTGCCAATGACAGAGAAAACCAGAGTACAATAGCAGGAAGAAAATAGAATATGTCTTCTAAAGTAAAGGTAGTTAGTTGGATCAGAGCTCCACCTTTTTGCCTGGGGAAGGTGACATATCCCACTTTCTCGCCCTGACCATGTCCTATGGGAGGCTCTCTATATTCTTCAAGAGAGACATGGGTCTTCATCTGCCTCCACTGCTAGAGCGCTCAACCATGGCCCTCTGTGCCTGGGGAAGCTCACTCTGCAATCAGCCAAGCACTCATCCTCAGTGACCACTGAGGGCTGTGGACAACCTTGACTTCTCCTGGAGCCCTGGGATCCAGCTACATTCCCTCATTCCACTCATTCCTGGACCCCAATATCCAGCCAGGCAGGTCTGCATTTGTAATGAGGGAACAGTTGCACTAAACTAAACCCTTAGATAACTTCCTTATTATTTTTGGCAGATTTCTTGCAAGACAGTTAAAATCAAACTACTACAACATTTCTGGCTTCAAAATAATAGCTATTAAACACAAAAGTTATGTTGCTAAAAATTAAGAACATGAGTTTCCATTTGATAAATGTGTCTACGAAAAAAAGATATAAGGACAGATAACAGAATTTTATAGAAAACTTAAAAAAAAAAAAAAAAAGAAAAAGAATAATTGAAGGCTCAGGTCAGAGAAAACTCCAAAGAAAATGGGGTTACTCTGTGGGTGTAGTTATGTCAAGCATACAGTATGGTGGCCCTTCCCACTGAAGGCAAAGTCCAACCTCACAGAGGTACCCCCTCCCACTCCAAAACAAGTATACAAGAAAGGAACCAAGTCCTAGGAGGTGTGACGCTCCAAACCTGTTGAAAGCTTTGATACTGATGTCCAATGCAGGCCATTTTCAGAAAACAAAGCCACTGTCACTGTAAAAATTAATACAAACCAGCATGGAGTAGAATTTACATTCCTCAAAAGACAGTAAATCCTCAAGACGACAGACCACCAGACCATGCCACCAGCATGTCATCATCCCACCAATATTTTACAAAGCCAGGGGAGCCAAACAAAACCTATCAGCCTGTAACACAAACACTCCCTCAAAAGTATATGTTAGGATTGGACTCAAAGCCGTAAATTTTTCTGACAAGCTAGTCACATGCTGTAAGAGACCTAATTCCATCATCTGCCAAGATAAAACTAAATTTCAAATGCTTAGGTGTGCACAGGCTGGCACTTATGAAACTACCACTGGCTCAGTTTAATAACTTAAAGGGAAAATGACTTTTAGGGGACTCATAAGATGTGAACATTCAGCTGGAAGCTACTGACAGGCCTTGACTGTGTAAACCCAAAAGGACATATTTATAAAATAGTTTTACAAAGGATGTATCTTTCAAAACATATAAATCAAAGTCATCAGATTGAAGCTACCCTTGTGTAACTTTCCCATAAGCCTATACAAAACATCTGTTAAATGGATTCAAGACTACCAGAGTGTTACATAAACTTTTGTACTTGTAAAGCTGTGGTGAATCACACAGCTATATCCTACTATTCTTCTTCACATGACTGGGGGAAAGAAAAAAAATTACAGCAATTTACAAAGTGCTATCAGCTAACATAAGGAAAACTCTTCCCCAAAAAGAGCAGTTTCCTAAAAATAACCTTTCTCAAGACCCCTGATTTAGGAACGGATAAATGCAACTGATGTCACTGAACCAGGAGCAAAAACTGGGGTGTCCCACAATTCATGATCTCTCCAAAACTCTGGATATTATGTAGGATTCACTCAAGAGATGCTTAATTACATGTTTCAGCCTGCTGCAATCACTGCTGATGGTTAACCAACAACATGGAGAACTATAAGTGGAATATGACAGACATTGCCAACTGCGTTGGACAGGCTGCCTTACCATCCCCTTACTTACCGAACAGAGTTCTCATTCCTCAGATGACATCAGTGAAAAAAAAAAAATATCACACATTAGAGGGCATATCTCCAGTCTCATTACTTGTCACTAAGCATTTAGAAACATCAAGCCAGAGCAACATAATTTGGCTTAGAATTGGTAAAAACTTATCAACCCCCTGGTTTTCATTCCCAGTGGTGCAACACACGGAAATAAGTGTTGGTAAATTGTTCTATATAGGCGTTGCTTTACCTGCAACCCAGGGACAGTGACAGCTTTTCTCTCTCAAAGCCACCAAATTACTTGGAGCATACATGATTATATTAGGATCTTGACAGCTATCACATGGAGATTAATGTTTCTGGCTATATATAGTATATTGTGAAATATTTGCCTGTGTTTCTATTGTGCATAACAACAAAAACTCCCACTGTCTCTCTTCTACATTCTTTTATAACCATTTTATAAGCTTGGCGGGGGGGACAGAAAAAGAATTTAGTTAATCATTAAGCTTTTTCTTTCTAAAAGCAAGCCATGCTGACTGTCCCAATTAATCAATGTCTATGGGAATCACAAAGGAAATCTAATGCACCATTTCTGTTCCAGAATTCTTCATTCTAAACACCACACTTCTGGTTTTCAACTGAAGAAATACACAAGCAGCCAGGTACGTGTTATAATCATATTAAAATCAATTAAGCAATTCTTTCTTTTCAATATAACTTCCTTGAATGAAAATTAAGAAACTATGAATAAACTTTCTTACAAGGAGGAGATTGCCACGCAAACTCCTCTAAGCATTTATGAACCACTGAATTTCACACACTCTATTGCATACCCTTCCATCTGTAGGTGAAATTGGGACCACAGAAAGGTGGGCCTGTGACCACCAACCTGCTCTCAAGCACTCTAGAAGGATTTGCTGGTTGTTATCCCCAGTATAAACAGAAACGTGCATCTGCTGTGGGATTCACTAACCAAATTTAGTCAAATCTCAAATACAGTAGCTTATGTTAAGCAAGGCACACACAGACATCAAGTACCCTACCCTTGGCTTAGATTGGATAAAGCAGCTAATTTTTGTCCTTTTAAAACTACACAAGAGAAAGCCCTCTGAATTAAAACTAGATTATACTTCCTTTTAAATTATATGAGCAGTGAGCAATGTGTATGTTTACAAATTAATTTCTGGAGTTTAACTTCTTGACCAAGGCTCCTACAAAACTGCTGTCCATTAAGCTGCCCTACAGCTCACTTCACACTATAATTTATCTCTAGTTCTTTTCCTTGGAGTACTGTGCTAATGCCATTGTCTTCTATTCCTTTTTACAGAGCTACAGCCATGTAAAGAGCCTAATTATAGACTCCAGAACGTCTTGATTTCCTTATTTCCTTGGCAAAGGGCAAGCTTTTTGTTAGATGTTTAGTGTTTACTCTGTGTCACTTTCAATACAGATTTTAATTTACACAAATAGAAGGTCCTCCTTACATACTCAGGGCCTCATTTTCTGCTTGGTTATACAAATGTAAATTAAGAGTAATTTAACTAAATAAAATATAGTTACAGTGATGGAAAATTAGCATAACTCAAAAAGCCAGTCCACTGTTTAGTAATAATTTCTTTTATATAATCCAGATTCTCATGCTCATTCATCCTTTATACAGCCAAAGCTGTAATAACAATGTTATATTTTCACAGAAAAAAAAAAATAGTATTTTCCTGCTCACACAAAGAGGGTGGTTTTTTTTTTTTTTCTTCTTAAGGGGGAATGTAGCTGGGCTGCATTTATTTTTCTATTTGTGTAGTGGTAGCCACAATTAATAATCATAATATTATGGTGTATTTATAGAAGAGACTGTTTGCACATGTGAGACCTCATGGCATTTATAGCACTGAATCTCAGAATGGAACCCTCTCTCCCTCCATCAGTTTTGGGCAGCTTCACTGCACCACACACACACAAAAAAAGAAAACAACAACAACAACAAAAAAAAACCCCAAACAAACAAAAATAAAATGCATTTCTATGTCTGTTTTAAAAACATATACATACGAGATAATAAGGAAGGACAAAGAGTATTTAGAAGACAATAGACCAAATAGCCCTGTTTTGAATGAACCTTAGCTACACCCTTAGGAATATAGCTTTGCAACTAGATTTTTAATATCTTAGTTTCTATGAAAAACAACTGCAATATCTCAACCTAATGACTGCAAATTGAAAAAGCTATTCAAAATGAAATTTATCTGCCCTAGCATGAAGTCTCAAGTACCATTTTTCTTTCATGTACACCAGCAAGAACATCCTGCGGATTTCCAGCTGTCACAAGCAGGAGAACATTACTGCCATCATTTACAAGACAAGAATCTTAAGGCCCTCTAATGAAACTGCCTCTTTAAGACTTTGCTTTAAATAGACGGAGGAAAAAAAGGTCTTGCTTCTACTCCCTTCTCCTCAGCCCTGCCCTGATGGATGGTGTTGCACATGGGTGGAACAGATCTGACAGACTTGGAACCACGACTACGTCTGGTGACAGCAATTTATTTCTGCAAGCAGCTTTAAAGTTCAGACATACCATTTTTAGATAGCAGCGACCAGTTAATTTCTAGAACAATAAATAACAAATGCTAAGGAGAACTGGACTTTGCTCAGATGAAGAGTCTGTGGGACTTGCTCTTCCCCTACACATTCCTGTCCTGCAGTGGCCTGGCTTCCTCCTCCAAGCAAAGTGGAGGCAGACTTGGGCACTGCCTTCTTGGAGGACAAGACATTACTGGTACACAGGTGGGTAAACATACATATCCACATGTGGCTTGTATATACACGTATATAACTGATGTTTATATGCACACACATCATAAAGCATGGTAATAAATATAATAATTATAGTAATAAATGACCTGGGGACCAAGAAGACATGAAGGGGCTGCGTAAGAGGAGAGCCACTACAGAGATTGGTTATGAGCAGAGGCAACCACATGCTTTCAAGTCTTCTTAGTCCAATTTTTAGGAGCTACTTTCAGCAATGGATTGGGATTTTTCTGTTAGCAGATAAGAACTGAAGGAGGTTGGACAGCATTACATAAATCCCTGAGGACACATTATTGTTCATTTGTTACAGAAACCTAAAAGGAGGGCTTAGCTCCAGCCTTTGGCGTCCCACCGAGAAGGAGTATTGACTTTACACAAGTCCTTTCCTACGCTGTAAAATGTATCAAAATAAACATAGTCATGTAGTTATCTTCGTCCCCTCTTACCCCTCTCTTGCACACAAGCTCAAAACAGTACTGAGAAAAAAAAACACAATACAATAAGAGACACCTTTATCAGCCTCAGCCATCTGTGTTCCTTTAGCCTGATCCAACAATTTTGGCAGGCATGTGCACAGCTTGCTCCTACCCAATATCATCCTTCCCTGAAAAAAAAGGCTCCTCCCTCTTCCTCCCCTTTCCACCAGCATAAGGGTCAGTCTGTTGATGACAGGGCTTGAAATAATATGGTATTGGTGCATATGTTTAATTAATTACGATCTCAACACAATTACTTAACCTTATTCTGAGTAACTCCAACCCCACTTGATAACTTGGCCCAAAAAGCAAACAGATGTCAAAAACCCATACAGCTCTCAGTGTTGACCACAGGAATTATCTGGAGTTAAGACATTTATATATAAAAATAAAATAAAACAAGCTAATTCCTCAAAAGTTGAAGCACAGCAGTTAAAAGAATTGTTAGTGAAAGAAAACAGTGGAAAGAAAATCAACAGTGCCATAAATTAGTTTCTAGACAATCTGACATGATCCTACTGGGGTTAAAAATCAGGATTTTTATGAAGTTTGTTCACTCAAATCATAAAGGTTCAAATTCTTTTTTCAAAGCACACTGGCATAAAAACTTTATTAAGCAAATTTCAAAGAGAATAGAATCATGTTCAGAAAAAAGTCATTTAAATACACGCAGAGATGTAGGTCTTGAAAGAATAACAGTGCAGTAAACTACTAAGTTTGCCTTCTGTTTCTAAACAGCCTTGTAATTGCAACATGTCTTCAGTATTTCAAGAAGCATGACATTTTGACAGATTAAAAAGATAATGTTGTATTGAAAAGAATAAAGAATGAGAAATGGAGAAAACACCAGGAAACCTTAAGTATAATATTATAAAAGAAAACCCCTATGGAAAATTCAAGCTTTAAACACATACAGTACAGATGTAACATGGCTCTGGCATCTTATTTATTCCTCTGAACTATTTAAGAAGAATTCTCTTAATTTATCAAAAATGATCTAAAAAGGAGTTGACATGAAAAGCCCTTCAACTCAGTTCTCTCTAGCACTCCAAGGAACAATTTATCTCCTAGTACACTGCAGGGGAAATAGAATCACATATTTCCCCATGCACAGTGCCTATGGCAAATCTACTTCTCCAGCTTAAAGTAGTGTTTCTTCTATCTTAATATATACATATGCCCTGTGATGTAAACTTAGGGTTTTTTGTCTCTCCAGCTGCTTCAGGATGCTACACATCAAATTTTTGTTTTCATAGCCAATTACCATTGCTCTGTGTAATTCAGCACTATCTAATGTTGGAAGCTTTTTAAATTAATTTGGTCCAAGTAGGATATAAATTCTGTTTGAAGCTTAAAAAGAAGAATACAATTTGTGTAGGTGAAACGTCACATACATTCTTAGAACTAATATTCTTCTCTTGGATTATATTTCAAGAAACATTGCAGCTACCAAAATCGAAATGTTTGCTTTAAAACCCAAAGAGTATATAAAAGAGATATCAAGCATTTGCCTAAGATCTGAAGTTAATGTTTTACTCATTCAAATTTTCAACAAAAACATCTTTAAAGGCTTCAGAAACATTAAAAATTAATATATCTCCAAAAGAATCCTTAAGGAAAAAAATTATTTTACAACCAAAAAGTAACGCTCACTAGCAGAACTCATTGGGTGGAAAGTGGTCTTTTGTTTATTCTTTTCTTCACAGTAGGTGTTAAACTCGCATCAGCAGCAGTATCAGAGCACAGTTATGCATCAGCCCAGAGAAGCTCCACATCTGATGCCTGGCAGAGAGCCCATGGCAGGATCGCAGGCCCTGCTCCCAAAGGCAGGACATGCACGTGGGTGCTCCAGCACTGGTCCAGCTCTGCTCTCCAGGAGAAAACACAGCAGTGAGTCATGACACTATGATGGAGGCCTCCTAAAGCAGTCGTTCTCGTAACGCATCTCATAAATCCCCTCTTCGTCCCCATCAGCGACAGACACAGTTATGCTCTTGTAGTATTAAGATGCCCCATAAAAGACAGATCCAACTGAGGGCCTGGAAATGAGTCAAGACTAACTTGTAAAACGCAGTCTCCAGCTCGTCAGTTTTATCAGTGTTGTTCATACAGAACTAAATAAGAATGATGACAGGAGGGCTGGAGCACCTCTCCTATGAAGACAGGCTGAGAGAGTTGGAGTTGTTCAGCCTGGAGAGGAGAAGGCTGTGGGGATACCTTTGAGCATGTATAGGGGCTACAACAGAGCTGGAAAGGGACTTTTTACAAGAACATGGAGTGATAGGAACCTTCATCATGGATCTGGTATCACAGGTACTATGGAAGAAACAAGTGGGTTCTTCTTACTTCCCTTCTGAATCTCCTAAAAACTAATACAAAGAGTCACACTGTCATGCTTCCCTCACCTTTTACACACTTCTTTGCTTGCAGTGGTAAGTTGGGGCTTGCCTCCTGCTTGGGAGTGTTCCAGAGAGGTACCCAAGGAGAACCAAAAATGGTATACGCAGATCCTACAGAGAAAACCACAACATTGCTTGACCCAATTTGGCCATTTTCCAAGCACAATCAACTGATTGGCTGGAGAAAAAGTTACTTTGACACATGTCTGCATATGCATATTTAGAAGACCATGGCTAGGCATGAAGTCGGAAAATGCATGTATATGAAATCAAGAGAGTTACAATTTTGTGTTAAGGCTGATGATCCTACCCATACTGGCCCTATGGCAGATCTCAAAGTGATTCCTACTCGTTTCACTTAAAGATCTGTGAGAAAAAAACCATCTTCGTGTTTCTGCTCTATCAGAGGATCCAAATCAACTTCACAGGTCTCTTAGGAGTTATCTTCCCTCAATGTGGCCACTGCAGGGAACCCAAATTTAGCCATGGGATGATGCCACCTCTGGGCCAGCATGCAGAGGGGTAAGGTGATGCACTGCAAGAAGATGCTCTTTTTAAAAAGGAGCCCCTAAAGCTCCTTCCACCTGTCTGAGTCTAAGGGACTGCTGAATGTTTTCAACATGAGCATGTCTTTGTCTGTAGGTCTGGATGGCAGCATTAAATATAGCAGAACTCTTATACATTTATTTAAGATCACTGTGTCAATACAAGCAACTGCCTACTGACAGTTTGTATGTGCAAGGGCTGCAGAACATGAAATGCTAAGGCAAATGCTTGTTTTCATTACTTTTTGCATAGCTGTTGGCACATAAATTACCACTCCATAATAGGCTCTTTGAAATTCTTTTGCACTAACTAATGCCACTCTATGTATTTTTACAGTGCGATCATGGCTATCACTTTCCATCTGTTGTACTGTCCTTTTCGTATGTTTTTGCTCTGAGGAAGTAAACAAAAATAGATCACTATAAAAACAAACCTGCCTGACAGTCTAGACTGAGGTTCTAATTAAAAAAAAAAGATTTATTAGAATAGAGAGAAACATCATAGTAAAACAAAGACACAGTTTCTATAACATATCTGGTATTATTCTTGGCAAAGCAAAGCCAGGCTATAAATTTACTGAAACAAATCAGTATGGTACTGATGCACCATTCTGATCTGGCATCACTTTTCCAGACTGCAGGAATGTGTTAGGAAAACTCTTTGTTTTACTTATATTTTAGTCACCATAAATTCCTTTTCTAATTAGAACCCTAGAGCATTAGGGCTTTTCTCCACACAGGTTTTGCACAGACACAGTTACAGGAGTAAGAAACCCAACTGAGTTAACAGTAATGCTACTCCCAAGTCTAGACACAGTTAAAACAAACTGTACCAGCAGAACTATGTCACGCTGAGGGCTTGATATAAATTGAACCGGCACCTTGCTACTGGAGAGGTGGGAAGTGGCCCTTGGAATAGAGCGCCAAAATCCAACCTCTGAAAAGACTTCGAAGTGACCATGGAAATATCCGGAGCTTCCTGTCAGTCAGAAGGGTGCGAGCATCCTTTGATGAGATGCAGTCTCAGAGTTCAAGATATGCACAGGAAACAGGACAAGTAAAGATCTCAGATGCCAACAACAACACAGTCTTGCCCCAGTAAAGCTATTGGTGAGAACTGGAGACACCAGGAGGGTGAGCAGGCTTTGGTGACCAACTTCTGGAGCTCTTCTAGATGAATAGCCACTGAGTGCTTCACCTAACACTAATTCATAGAAAGAAATCTGCACTCCAGCAGCTCTGGGGGGTATCATTTTACATGGAAAAGGACTCGCTTATTAACATTGACAGAACCCAAGAATATTTAGAGATCTGTATGAAGAATTTAACACTCAGCAAAAATAAGCACATGAAAATTTTGCTCTGCTTTTCTGGCTATTATTTCTAGTGCTTGCATTAGAGACGCCTGAAAAATAATATTTTCCGTAATAAAGAATGTTGTTTTTAAAAGTCTAGTGATTTTTAACATAAAAATTATGAAGTGACCTCACACACAAAAATGCCCAGAGGCTGCTAAAATAGCAAAGAAATGAGAAATTCTAGATATTAAGAACATGTAGCAAGGCAGAATCATTAAAGAAATTAGAGAGGATGAAAAGAGAGAAAACTTTCAACCGAAACACACAAATTAGTTTTGAATAATTTTCCACGTAAGGCACATTCATCTCCCCCTGTAGAGCAAGGAAAGCTTAGAAATCCTCTTTCAGATCGTGCAAGTGACAGCAGTAACTTAAATAATAAATCAGCTGTAGGAAGAAAAAAACTGACTTTGGAGCTGGGACAAGGCAGCAGATTTTCATTGTTTACTCCAGTGTTTCATAAGCAGTTTCCTTTGTCAAGCAACAATTGATGTGCCATGTATCGTTAAAGAATAAACCAATTTATAAATAGTATGAATAGAAGGAGTACCCCATTGTTCTTCCTTGTACTGGTAAATGATAAGACTTCTCTGAAGTGGGTTTCAAATTCCCCTTACTAAATTTAAAGCCTTCCGTTAGCCAGCTTGGTAAGAAAAGTAGCACCTTCAGTGTTTTGCCCCCACCAGTCCACCCTTTTTCCTCTCTCAAACAGATGCTGAGTCTAACACCACATCTCTGAAGATATACCCAGCCACAGCATCACAAGGGATGCATCATGGTTTTATGGCTCAGACTGCCTCTCCTACAATGTTTTCTCCTGTTCCTCCTTAGCAGCATATTCCCCTTCTTAGTCTGGGTTTCTGGAGCTCTGCACCAGAAACCTGCAATGGAGGAGACAGGCTTGAGCACCTCCACCTCACTCCCAGGCCCGGCAAGGACCTGTAGGGTTCAGGAGGAACACAGAGCTAGCTCAGCCACAGGATGTAGGCTGGGCTGAGACAAAAACATCAACTAGTTACACCATGCAATTGTGGCTTCATGGCCATGGCTGCAGTTCACACTGAGTCCTATGATTTTCTTTGCAGGAGGACAGGGCCATTCATTCTGCCTGTCTTCATTAATTCCCATTAATTAAGCGAGCAGTGAGCATTGTCTAAAATCCCCACATCTTGCCTGAATAAACAGTGAGCACTTCCTTAACTTGGAAGTCCAAATTTCCCAATAGTATCAGTCATGAAGCGCTCACAAGATGCAGCTACAAACATACAAGTGCAAAAGAAAACTCAGTGTCTCACGTTTCCCTGCCTGAGAAGGAAGACAATCCCCCCTCTTTTGAGAGGATATTAACATTCATAGGTAAAAAGCAAGGATTGCTGATCTATCTCTCCAAGCATTTCTATTTTCAAATCAATACTGCCATTAAATCTTTCATTTAAAGTTTATACACTTCATTCATTTACATGCTTCTTCTCCCTTCCCTGGAAAGTAAGAACCTACATAAAGTATATGAAAAATGTTTAACTGAACAACTAGTTCACCTCCCAAACTGTTACCTCTCACTTGGCATACATATGTCACTATATATGAGATATATATAGATAAATAGATATATAGGGAACATTGGTTCCTAGAAAACCCATGGGTTTCAAGGAAGCCATCCACTGAAGTGTTAAACATGCAAAGTAGAGATCCCATCTAATTCCATTTAATCCCTGGTAACACAGCACAGAAGATGAGGTATTGTCCCTGGGTTCCTATTATTGCTGCTAGACACAAAACAGGGTACAATATACGACCACCCAAAATATCCCGCAGCATAGGATCATTGTTTTAGGAGGCAGGACTGAGTAAAGTCGTGTGGTGCACAAGTGATGCCAATATGCATTATTCATTCTATATTAAATATAAAATCATGGTGGTGAATTCCTCAGCCCTGCCTGAAGACGACAAAAAAGCATTTATTTTGTAAAGCCAAAAAAAAGGAGTTTAAGCAACTGCTGAGGGGTTTTTTCCTAGCAAAAATACTTAGAAAATTATAAAATGGCAAGCAGAAGGGCTCCCTTCAGGACACCTACATTGTTTTTTTTAATCTGAGATGAACAGTGCAACACCTAATGATTAACAGAAGAGGTGGAAAAGCTAAGAATGATCACAAAACACATTCACACAATGTCAAATCCTGTGGTTTGTCACTGTAGATTACACAGAAATTGGATGAAAGCCCTAAATAAAATTTTAAAAACTTTCAAATTCAATAATTACATCCAAAATTATACTATTTAGCTGTAAAATACAGTGGAAGAAGCACTTGGGTTTTCTTTAGAAACCTCAGATATTTGACACTTGAAAAAAACTTCACATTACTACTTGCACTTTTGTGACACACCCCTCCATACACTTTTCTCTCCAAAGGAATAATAAGAATAAGAACAACAAGCACACAAACATGCACAAGATGAAAGCTACTGCTAAAATAAATAAGCCACAAATTGTAAACAAACTTCTTCATTTTCTAAACTTTTTTTGCTGTTGCTTTACTGAAAACCCTCCAGTTTCAAGGCATGTCAGCTGCTTTGGGTTCAGCAAGGGACTCTCAAAGTCCTGCCATTGCAAAGCTCTGGGTCTCCTTGGACTCTCAGTTCAGAAAGCACTTACATACAACCCTGGGAGCTGTGCAGTCAGTGGATCTGTAGTCTGATCCTCTAGGGCAAACACCAGGGAAGGATGAGAAATACTGGAAACAGACTTTCCTTTTCAGTTAGAGCACTAAGTGGATCTTTTCAATGTATCTCATATTATTAAAAAAAAAATTGTCAGAATTTAGGGACAAAATTAATCACACTGTTTCTCAAGGACAAGGATTAATTCAGTTCTGGAGCAAGTGGTTTCATGCAAGCCTGCTCTTCTTTTATGCTGCCTGCTGGCAAGACAAAGCCTAGCCACTGTTTCAAAGCTGTAAATATCTCTATTTCACACCAGGTGTCTGTCACCCAAACCCATTCTTCAAGTCTACATTAGTCAAAAGACCTATTAACTTTCTAAATACTGCTGCTCTTCACCAATCTCAGACAGCAGATTTAACACCGGGTGGCTCTCTGTGTTTAGTGATCGACTCAAACCCCATGGCACAATTAAGATGATTTCTGGCATCAGGGCAGAGAACGTGGCAGGCAGGGAAGGAGGATCATGAAGATGAAAGAAAATACAAAATACTCATGCTTTTATGTCAAAAAAGTAAAAAAAAAAAAAAAAAAAAAAAAAAAAAATCTAAACCAAAACCAACAAACAATACGAAACAAAAAATAAACAAAACTTATATCAAAGTTATCTATGCCCAGAGCTGTCAGTTATAGTAGTAACAGACCTATTAGGCTTTCTCTGCACACCTGGACTGATGCTTTACAACTTAAATCTCTTGGAGGAATATAAAAATCAGCCAGTCTTCATCTTGCCATGCATACATTAAAAAAGTTGAAGCCATTACGGACAAAACAACACTTCACTTTTGTGGCTGTAGATATTCTACAGGTTCATGCACATTCATTGTCCCTCATCAGTGTTCTGGTTATACCACTGGAAAAACCATCACCTTAAAAACCAGGGCTGAAATAAAACACTAAACCTTCTGAATTACATATCTGCTGCACAGAGACCTTGGCATGAGTGAGCTTTAAGGTGAGTTGCTCACTTTTAGCTATTTTTTTATGAAAAAAGATTGACAGTATCATGTACATTAGACTAAACCCTCAAAACACTGCCATCCATGAGAAACATGGAAAAAAAAGGCTTTGTTGCTTATTCAGCATCCACTGACAGTCAGCTTGCACAAAGAATGTCACTTTGATAGCTCTTGTTCAAGTGCTGGACAGCAAGTCATTCCAGAGAAATCCAATCAGTCAAGAGAAAGACCACATATGGATATGTTTTTTAAAGTTGATACCTGATTATAATTTGTAATACATTTCTAAAGAAGCACAGTAAGCTGATTACATTTGGGAGAAGACACGTTTTAGAAGCTATAAAGATACAACCAGTAATAGGAAATCCTAGCTCCCAATTATGGCTCTCAATACTCTTTACAGAATAAAACATTTGCTTTTGATTTCAGAAGTGGTTTGTATTCAACAATGTAAAATTTGTTTAAAGTTTCAATGGTTGTTCTCTTCCCTGCTCAGCAAGTACTCATATTAAATGCTTTTACAACATGCAAGATTATTGCAACCATAGGGCTCGGGCTCCTATGAGCCCTTCCCAATCAAGAAAGTCTTTGCTCAGACTCAAAGTTGAAGGATTATGATCCAAATACCCACTGACAGAGGCCTGATTCTCAAAACAACTGTCTGTCAAGACGAAGCATGGCATAATAATACGAATAAAATTACTAAAGTCAAATTTTTGCTAGCATGAGTACAAAGACCTGTATAACAGGAATCTTCTCATAAAAATAGAATGAATTATTTAAACCAGCAGCACTCTGAGAACAGGTGATTTTTCAATACACTACTGCTCTTCAAAACATGGTAACCGACAGCACATAGCACACATACTAGGGTTGTGCTCTCTCACACGGGCTAAGAAATCTTTGACTCTGAACAGTGCTCAAACTGCCTACCTGATGATTACTTGGTAGACCATCAGTCACTGCCAGTATAGCAGAGAGAGGTTACATATCTACACAGATCACACCTAAACAGTAGTAAAAACGAAAAAAGCAGCTATGAAGAGAAAGAGCTACAGCTGCCAAGGAAGAATTAGAAATATCACTTCTGCTAAAAATCAAACAGGAAAAAAAAAAACCACAAATCACCACAGCATCCTTGGTGGCTCAAAACTAAGGCATAATTCCCAGGAGTATAGCTGGGGGTAATGCCTGGAACCCATAGGGCTATGCAGTATTGAGGTAGCACATTCAGCTGGCAAGGGAAATATTTCAACCACTACATGCTACCAGCATCCTCTGCTGGTTGACCCACTCAGCAGTGCCAGCCCCAAATTTCCAGGAGTGGTAAGTTAAATGGCTCACGGTGAAGTGCAGAAAGCAGCTCCAGGTGATGGTGCAACTCAAAACAAACACAAGACTCTCTTTCACACCAGGCCTCTCAGAATTCCCACAGAAGACAGTAGAAACGGTGTAAACGATCAGCTCTGTGACTCAGATACAAGACAGCAAATGAAACATCTGTACTTCACAGATGACATTTCAAACCTGCTTCCACCCTTTGCTTTACAAGCTAGTCAGGTAGACAACATTTAAAGACCCTTCAGTCAAGGCAAATGGCTTTGTGATAAGGAAAGCTGCCAAATAAAATGTTATGCTTTTACCACCTGTCACATCCAGAAACAGAAACAAGACCATTTTCACACTTATCAGTGAGTTAGGTAGAAAAGTAACCTAAACTGGAAGTGCATGAGGAGAGCTATCATCTCAGGGTCTCAGCCAGGCAGGGATGGCAAGAAATTCCATGACTGGAGACACCAGATGAGCTGTTGAGAGATTAATTCCCTACTAGCCAGTTCTCATGGCCAATACTGACACGATGACTGCAGTGAAAGAAGTTCAGTCATAATTCTGGAATTACACAGGAGCAGAAAGACAGGGAAATAATTACTGAATCAGCCTTTACCTCTGCTCGTTGCGTGCGGGGCAGAACCGATGACTTTTCAATGGCATAAACATCCACCAAGTAGAGACGCGCTCCTTGCTCCCGGTCCAAAATGGCAGCAGTCTGGATGACCCCAGTATGGCGCCCGATGGTGAAGAGGCGCCCAAGGCTCCTATCTTCACATCGAACGGACACGATGTAATATTCCACCTGAGCTTCGGAGCCCCGCGGACTCGCCGCTTCGATAGAGATCACGTTTGTCCCGATGGGCTCACCTTCTTTTAGGATGGTTATGTACTTTGGCTGAGTGAAAACAGGCCCATCAACCCCCTGCAGAATTATAGTCATTTCAGTCGTGGATTTTCTCCTTTCAGGTCCAAGATCCGTGGCAGAAACTATGAGATTGTACATGAGCTGAGAAGGCACCAAAGCTGATGCTACCCTTAAATCTCCACTGTAGCGATCCACGATGAAGGTCTCGGTATCTCCATTGACTATTTCATATTCCACTTCTCCATTGGCGCCCTCATCCGGATCCGCAGCAATAATTGTTGTTAGGATGGAGCCGATCACCACCGAAGGGTCGGCTGCGAGGGCATTTTGTGATACAAACACAGGAACATTGTCATTTTGATCCGTCACCAAAATGGTCACATTCTTCAGAGCAAACCGTCTGGACTCCACGGGAACGGCCTGATCGGTGGCTTTGACTGTTAACTCAAAGAGATTGGCAAACTCCCGATCTATTTCAGCGTTGGTAAATATTGTCCCTCTCACTTCATCTATACGGAAGTGATTACCCCTTGGCATCTGCTGAATGATTGCATACGTCAGCTGCCCGTTAATATCCGCATCCGGATCATGGGCAGTCACAGAAATGACAGAGCTACCAACAGGAACATTCTCAACAATTGATTTAAAGATGTCTCCCGGTGGAAAATTAGGAGGATTATCATTGAAATCTCTAACATGTATTACCACAGACATGGTAGATGACCGCGGTGGCCTTCCTTGGTCTTTTGCTGTTATATTTAGCTTATACAGAGATTGAGTCTCAAAGTCCAGTTTCTTTGCAAGAAAAATACTACCAGTGTTGGGACTGATGCTGAAGGTCCCGTGGTTGTTTGTCCCTGTAATGCTATAGTGCAGGTCAGCATTGTCACCTGAATCAGAATCAGTGGCAGTGACAGACGACACAAGTTCCCCAACCCTCATATTTTCCAAGACATCCACTAACAAGGTTGATTTAGGGAAGGAAGGACTGTTGTCATTTTCATCCAATACATCAATGCTCAACATGCAAGTTGAACTCAGGGAAACTGCTCCAGAGTCTACTGCTTGGATGACAAGGGAATATGATGCAGTAGCCTCATGATCTAGTTTGCCTATTAAGGTCACTTGGCCTGTGCTACTATCTATTGCAAACTGATTTTCCTCATTTCCCTTGATTACAGAGTAGTGAATCAATCCATTAACCCCTTCATCAACATCTGAGGCAGAAACTCTTAGCACCTGTGTCAGATTTGCTGCCAATTCTGATATAGTAGCTTGGTAGAGATCTTTCAAAAATTTGGGGGCATTATCATTGATGTCTTTCATGTAGATCTGTACAGTTGCCTCGTCCTTTAGAGGCTTTGGTAACCCCTGATCTGCTGCTATTACTGTGAAACTAAATACTGCAGCTCCCCTCTGTCTCATAAGAGCCTCTCTGTCAAACTGATGAGTGCTTCTAATTTCCCCAGTTACTGTGTTCAGCTCAAAATCTGGTTGCAAATGCTCAAAGGAATACCTGACCTCACCATTTGGCCCAAAGTCTTTATCTACAGCATTTATTTTACCTACATATGATCCACCTCTCTGCTCCTCTTCAAAATAAAACACATAGTTGGTACTGTTGAACAGGGGCCTGTTGTCATTTACATCCTCCAGAATCACAGTAACATTCACAGTAGCACTGAGTGGTTCTACTGCTCTATCAGAGGCAACAACCAGCAAAATGTATCTTTCCTGAAGTTCACGGTCCAGTTCACTCTTTATATACAGCTGACCATCTGGAAATATGCCAAAGGCATCCCCAGCATTTCCTTCAATTATACTGTAAGCTATTTCACCGTTCACTCCTGAGTCTTTGTCAGAAGCCTGTACCTTAAAGAACCTGGAATTCACAGGCTCTGACTCCAAAATAGTAATTTCATAGGAAAGCTGGTCGAACACAGGCGGGTTATCATTTACATCATGGACAGAGACAGTCAGGATAAAGTTAGAGGACAGCTGCGGCACCCCCATATCCGAGGCCTGGATTTCAACCTGGTAAGACCCAGCATTTATGTCAAGTGGCCCTGTTAAGCTTATGGCACCAGTTTGTTCATTGATTGAAAACAAGCCCTTTGGGTTTTGCTTAAGGCTGTAAAGGACCACACCATTAACACCTTCATCAGGATCAAGAGCTTTGGCCTGGAATATGGTATGCCCAGCTTTCCAGTTTTCAACCACATTTACACTTTCCACAGCATGAATAAAGTGTGGGGAATTGTCATTTAAATCTTTGACAGTTATATTGACCACAGCATCGCCAGTTACCGCCCCACCACTAGCAACCACCTTCAGCTGGTAAAATGCTTGCTCCTCCCTGTCAATAATACTGGCTGTGGTGATCTGCCCTGTTGCTCTGTTGATGGCAAACATGCCCCTTTGGTCACCTGTCGTAATAAGGTAACTGATGTTGGTGTTGAGGTCCATGGTGGAAGCAAAAACAGTACCTACATGGTAACCCAGGGCAACGTTTTCAAAGACAACAAAACTGTACATGCCCTGGCTGAAAACAGGTGGGTTGTCCTGGGTGTCCAGGACAGTGATGGTGACAATGGCTTGGTTCTGCGACTGAAGATGGCCACCGTCAGTAGCCACAATCTGCAGCTGGTAAGCAGTTTTCTCCTCCCTGTCGAGGGCTATTTTTGTTGTGATGACCCCTGTCTGGCCATGGACCTGAAACCTGGAGGTATCTCCAGCTGAGATGCTGTACTTGACTGTCCCATTGGGTCCCAGATCAGGATCTGTGGCAGACACCGTGGTCACATAGGTTCCAGCTGGCTCATTCTCTTGGATATGGGCAAAATACTGAACAGGGTAAAACACAGGGCTATTGTCATTCACATCCAGGATGGTCACGTTAACTCGGGCTACTGAAGAAAGGGGAGGAGAGCCTAAATCAGTGGCCAAGACCTGCAGGGAGAAGTAAGACTGCTCCTCCCGGTCCAGCTGAGAGATGGTGCTGAGCTTGCCCGAAACAGGATCCAAGCGAAAAATCTGGCGAGGGGTCACAGAGGAGGGGCCAACAGCTACCAGTGCTGGTTCAGCTTCCTGCAGAGAGAAGCGGACAGTCCCATTGTCCCCCAGGTCCCCATCAGCAGCACTCAGGACAAGCAGCTCAGTTCCTGATGGGGAGTTTTCAGCCAGGGACACCTGGTAGCCCTCGGGTTGACTGAAGCGAGGTTTGTTGTCATTGACATCCAGGATGGTCACCACGAGCTGTGCGTAGGAGAACCTGGGTTGCACCCCCTGGTCACGGGCACTGATGTTAAGCACCACCTGAGAGGCAGTCTCCCGGTCCAGCCTGCTGGAGATGGATGAGCCTGCAGCATGTCCGGCAGTGCCGCCCTCAGGGCCGGCCGTGGTAACCAGCCCACTGTGCTCGCTGATGCGGAACCAGCCGAGCTCATTGCCAGAGACGATGCTGTATTTGAGGTTGGCATTGAGGCCTGAGTCACGGTCCGTGGCACTCAGGCCCCGCACATAACTGCCCAGAGGCACCTCCTCACTTATGTTCACCCTGTAGACCGACTGCCCGAAGACAGGGGGGTGGTCATTAATGTCATTCACAAAGATCACCAGGCTGGCTACCGAGGAGCGGCTCACGGGAGCTGCCACGGCCCCGTCAGGAGAAAAGACAGAAGTAGGAGAGCCTGGAGGTGGTGGTGGGGCCCCGTAGTTATCCGCCACTGCCACAGTAAGGTTATAGGCCGGGATGCGTTCACGGTCCAACGCGGCTGCTACCTTTATAAGGCTGAGGTTGGGTACCTTACTGCTGTGCACCTCAAAGTGCCGCTGCTCATTTCCTGCCAGGATCGACACAGAGATGTTTCCGTTGGCCGCGGGGGAGTCAGCATCGCTCACCGTCAGCAGGGCCACTACGGTGCCAGGGGCTGCATTCTCATCCACAGAGGCAAACCGGGAGGTGGCTGGGAAGTAGCGGAACTTCACCCGAGGCTCGTTGTCGTTGACATCGAGCAGGCGGATGAGGGCCTCGGCCCGGCCACTCAGAGCCGGCACCCCTCGGTCCATGGCCTGGACCGTCAGCGAGTACTCCTGTCGCACCTCATAGTCCAAGCGCTCACGGATGCGGATCACCCCGCTCTCAGGGTCCACCTCAAAAGGCAGGCTGCCAGCCCCATCCCCACCACCACTGCCACTGCCATCACCTCCTTCCAGGCGGTAGCGGATGTCCGCATTGGTGCCCTCATCAGCATCAGCTGCAGTGACCTGGAGAACGCTGGCCCCAACAGGCGCATCCTCGGGCACTCGTGCTTGGTAAAGCGTCTGGCTGAAGATGGGGGGGTTGTCATTGATGTCCTGGACAGTGACGTTGACCTGAAGGTACCCTCGCCGACGGGGTTCACCCTTGTCCTCCACCTGCACCAACAGCTGGTAGGTGGGGGTGGCCTCCCGGTCCAGCCCTCCACGGGAAACCAGGTGCAAGAAAGCTCCTTCACCGCTGGGGTTGAGGGTGATGTTGAGGCGGAAGCGGCCCTCCTCATTGCCGGCCACAATCCGATAGGAGCCGTGGTCTACACCATTGGTGCCACTGTCGGCGTCGGTGGCTGTGTCCAGGATAAGCTGGCGCCCGCTGCCCGTGTCCTCCTTAAAAGTCACCACGATGGAGGGGTCGGGGAAGACGGGCGCGTTGTCGTTGAGGTCGAGCACCAGGACGCGCACCTCGCTGGGGTAGGTGGGCTGGCTGGAGAGCACCACCAGGTCCACCACGTCGCTGGCCAGGCTCTCGCGGTCGATGGTGGCGCGGGTGTGCAGGGCGCCCGACGTGGCGTTGATGGTGAACAGGTCGTGATGCTCGCTCAGGCGGTAGGTGAAGCCGGGCCGGGTGGCGATGGTGCCCACCCAGGTGCCGGGCGGCTGCTCCTCCAGCACCTGGAACACCTGGCGCGGCTCGGCGGCGGCGGCGCTCCCCAGCGGCGGCAGCAGCGGCAGCAGCAGCGACAGCAGCAGCGGCGGCGGAGCCCCGCGGGCGGCCGCAGGACGGCCCATGGCGACCCGAGGGCTCAGCGCCCCGAGCCGGGGGCCCGGCGCCGCCGCTGCTCCCGCCGCTCCCGCTCCCCTCCCTGCCGCCTCTCTGCTCACCCGCGGACGCTCCGCTCCGGGTGCGGACGGGAGCCGACCCGCCGCGCTCACGGGACGCTCCGGCTCTGGCTCTGCCGCCGCCGCCGCCGCTCCTCCCGCCGCCGCTCCGGGGCTGGGGGGCGGCCGGGGGCTCCGCACCGCATCGCCGCTCAGCAGCCGCCGCCGCTACCGCCGGGGGCCCCGCGCCCCGCCGCTGCCCCGCGCTGGCCGCCGCCCCGTCGGCATTCCCGGGCGCTCGGCGGCGAAGCGGGTCCCGAACGCGCGGCTGCCCGGACCCAACTTTGCCCGGCGCTCATGGATCCCGGCCCTCTTGACGCCCGGGGCCGGCTCCCCCCACGGGCGCCCATTGGCCGCCGCGCCGCCAGCGACCCTCCCACCGCCCGCCCCCCGCACCTGAGGGGCCGCCCCGGCGGGGACCGGGACGGCGGGGCGGGAGGGGAGAGAAGGGGGTGCTCGCCCGGCAGCGCGGGGATGGAGGCGCGGGTCTCCCCAGAAACGCTCCCGCCTAGAGCGGAGAGGGACCGGGAAACCCCGGGCGGGATGCCCCGCGCACCGAGAGATGTGGTGGCGGCGGCGGCACCGCCTCCCACTTTTACAGCAGTTCGTGAAGGAACTCCGCGGACCCGTTATCCCGGGGAGATGCTCCGCCGCGCCGCTCCTCCCGCGGGCCCGGAGCGCCCTCTGCTGTCGTGCCGCGCGCGGCAGCGGTGAAGCACCACCGGGATGCGGGAGTGTCCCCGGGAAACTCTGTCCTCGACCGAGCGAAAGTCCCCACTGTCCCCCGTCCCAAAGAGGCAGTGCGTGTAAATAACCGGGAAAGCCCCTAATCCTATCTCCCCGCGGTGCCACTGGAAGTTAAAGTTTTGATTTTGTATGCGTTGACCTTTAATTACAAGCAGGGGTGTAAACAGAAATCTGCAGACGGCAATTAAGCTGACTAGGTAAATCCTGTGTGGCCACATAGCAAATCAGCAAATGTAGAGTTTATTTATCCTTGTGAGGGAGTTAATGAACCTGGCAGTGGATTTTTCAGCGTGGAAAAGCTGGAAAAGTGAGAAAAGAGGTGAAAAATAAAAAGGAGGGTAGGAGTGTGTAAGGATAAGGTGTCAAAGGCAGTTAGTTTCCCCTTAGTCCCCTGGATATGATGAAAAAAAAAGGATATCAAATAAATATTAGCAGCAGTCTTGACTGGAAGCAGTTAGTAAGGTAGAAGCAGTGGTTCCTGTCCCCGTATAATATTGTCATCTAACACGAAGAGATACTTCGGGACAATAGCTCCTGAAAATCCCTGTTTCCTTTAGAGATGTGGCCTCACAACCAGGACCAGCCCCCGCTCCTGTGGATGCCGCAGCCAGCTGTGAGGGCCAGTGAGGCTGGGGAATCTGGTGCCCAGCACCCCTCCCTTCCTTCATGAGACTCCGTGCGAGTGCTGTTGTCACGGGGAATCTTTCCTTTGGATCACAGTATTTAGTTTCGCTCTTCTCAATGTCTGCTCCCGACCCCGAGAAGGACTGTCGTCCTCAAAGTGCTCTACTTTTCCAAGCTGCACTAGTTCAGTAGGAGATAGCAAGTTATCTACAAACAAAAGTGCTAATCCCTCCTGCGCTCTTGCAAGGAGCTGGACAGTAAATCGATGCGACAACTAAGAACGGATCGTCAGCCCTGTCTGCCTGCCTGGATCCGTAACGCTGTTAAGGTCTGCACCAGTTCTTTGATATTTAACTCCACCTACAGGCGGGCATCGACCCTTGCCTGCAGCGAGCAATTCACTGCGTCTTCTCGAAAAGCATGGAAAGGTGACTTCTCTACTTGTATTACAAAAATGCCCCCAGTTTATAGAGTCAGCAAAAGAACAATAATAATACTGTATTCAGAAAGAAATACGATTATATGGGTTTGGAGGGGGAGGATTACCTGCATAAGTTAACATCAACCCTCACTGAAATAGATCTTCAAGCATTCAGCACATATTAATCACTGGAGTTTTTTCCTCACTAAATGGAATTTTTCACATCTGCTAAATTTGATATCCAAGTCAAAAATACAGCACTGAGAACCATTCTGACACCCCCTGAAAGGACTTTGATCCTTTCCCTAAAAAATAGGTCAGAATGAATCATTACCCAACTATTTTATGTGTGGAACAGGAACAGTCTTGTTCTGACATTGTTCAAGCTTTTCTGTGCCCACAGTTTGTGCTTCCCTCTGAGTTCTTCTCTCAAATCTCAAAATTAGAAATGCTGCTACACAACTATGCAAATTCAAATATATGAAAGCACAACATCAGCCTTTTAAATGCTGTACATCTCAGGTAAGCAAAATGGCTAAAATTCTGAAAAAAAAAAAAACGGGAGTATATCTAGACAATAGGTTTCAAAGCACCAGGCTTATGCTACTCTAGCCACTTGTAAATAATGCCTATCAATGTCAGATACCAGAATTATGATGTGTGCCCCTTGCATTATAATACCAGAAAATTATACATTGCAAAATTTTGCAACACACGTGAGAATGAATCAAACAATATCTACTTTTTTTTTTGTTTGTTTACAGGCCATGTAATTTAATATTTAGAATTACATCTATGATATCATAACTGTAAATATCGACAAGTTATTCCAGAAATAGAATTTTCTTAACCCTTTTGTAGCTGTAAATGTAAAGCAAGCCTAGATGTATTTCTAGATATGAGCCATCCACAAAAGAAAACCCCCACCTCTTAAATTTCTGAAGTGTTTAAATATATCAAAAATTCCATTTCATAGGATTCAGAAAGTGGAGGGGAGTTTAAATTAAAATATTGACAAAAAGTTATACAAAACTTACAATTTCCAGTTACGAAAACAATTTCAGGCAAACTTTTTTTATATCTTTCTCATTGCCGCTGGATTATATTTTTAATGTGAGCCATTTTAAATGTAGCCAAACTTAGAAGATGCTTTAAAAACAAATGTACTTTTTGTCTAAAACAAAAAACCAAACAAACAAACAAGTTGTTTTAATGGCTAAGAAAAAGCTCATTGAAATTGAAGCATCTATGGTAGATTTTAATCAACAGAAACCTGCTTGTGCTGTCACTGGTACTGTCAGCAAGATGTATTTCAAATGAGTTAATGGAACAGCGCAGTACATCCCTCAGGATCCAGCCCCTCCTCTCTCATTGCTCCGATTTTGCTTCATGAAAGATGAACAATTTGTTTATCTGAAGACTGGGTTGTGACTGTCACAAACACTGGCTTATTTCTACATGTCAGTGGTAAAACAACAGTCTAGGACAGAAGAAAACAAAACCAAAACCCAAAAAGAGAACTATTTGCCAGCCACAGGGTCATTCCCAGTGGCTCCCAAGTCCAAGTCTATCTGAGCAGCTCAGATGAGACCAGTGCTGCTGCAGTGAGAACTCCCATCCTGCCTTGTGGTAGGGTAGTTATAAGGAATTTGGTGGTGCTGGAAGCAGGAAAGAAATAATTCATCACCCCCAGCAGATTTTGTCCCTGTTTCTCAGGCTGAAACAAAACAAACCTACTGTAACAGATTGCCCAGAGAAGCTGTAGATGCCCCATCCTTGGAAGTGTTCAAGTCCAGCTTGGATAGGGCTTAGAGCAGGCTGGTCTAGAGGAAGATGCCCCTGGAAGAGAGGCCTTAAAATTCAGGGGAACTCCCATAATTCTTCCCTGAAGCCAAATGGAGACTTTACTTGTAGATCTGTTTCCTGTTTGCAGATCTTACAGCCTGTGAGTAAACCATGACAGAGACCTCCCGACCCAACTTGTACTTCACATTGTATTATCCTAAGTCAGGAATAGCTTAGCTCATTTCAGTGTTGGTACATCAGCATAAGTGTGGGTTGAGTTTTAACCCCTTTTAGATTAATGCAAATAAATTCAGACAGAGTTAGCTGTGCTAAGAAGCGCTGCACCACTCATAACTTGTGAGAACGGAAATAAAGTGAAGAAAAGGTCATTTTGCACTTTTTGTCTTGCCTCCAGCTCTGTTGATAACACAGCCCAACACTTCATCAGGCTTTCACCTCCAGATACAGAGAAAGCAATCTAATCCCAACACTGTCCAGCTCACACTCCACTGTGAAATCTTAATAATGACCTCAGTGTCCAGTGTCAACAGATCAACACATCTGGCTGTCATGTTTAATGTGTTTCCAAAGCTGTTTTGCCTAAAGTGGGCAATGATGCTGCTGAAATGTTGTACTGGAAGGCACAGAAGGTAGAGAAGCAAGTGGAAGGCTGATGAATGAAATGAAAAGCGTTATGGGGAAGAAAAAGTTTTTAAGCAAGATTTTTACCCTTGGTAAGCTAAATGAAAATTGAATGTGTACCTATTATTTCACACAACCCTCAGAGGTCTCAGGCTTACAATTAGATATCACAACAAGCAGAGAATTTTATTCTGCAGCCAGAATAGGAACTGATTATGAATTCATCAGATCTGGCAGGTAGGTTTCTATGTTTTGTATTTGATGAGCTGAAGGTGAGAGCACAAAAGCTCTGTTTGATGCACAGTATTCCTGAGCAATGTGAGACTTGGCACTGGGAATTTTCATTATTTCTTGCAGGCAGTTGGAAGTCTGCCCTTGGCTCTAGGAAGGTATACCTGTACCCCTACCTGCAATAATCCATTTACTTCTCATCATCACTGGATTGGGGAATGCTGTAGTCAGGAAATTAGGCAGGTATCTTAAAAACAGTCTTAATGTGTCCCAGAGATATACCAGCAGCTCCCCTCTCTGTGTAAACTATACCTCTTGTTCCTATATACACAACCTAATGATGTATTAAAATGTGTTTTGGTCTGATTTCAGCTTCCCGGTAAGAAAAGACAACCAATGGTGCAGCTTATCTGAGGACACAACTATTCATTTTTATGTTTTCATATGGTGTGTGCTGTATCTCAGTCAAACAACATTCCAGATTACTCTGAATAACTGACTTTGCATTTTGCTACACCACATATTTTGCTATCAGCTGGTGATTTTATCAGAATTAACTTTATTTCCTTCTAGATCACTGATAGAGGTCTGGAATGCTGTTTGACCAAGACTATGCAGTTCCTGGCAGAGCCACTAAAAATACTTTAACAGAATGAGGATAATTCACTAAACTAATTTTTTTGAGGTCTATCTGTCCACTTATGTCAGTGTATTAAACGCAGACTACTTTCTGAGTGGAGATATTTTATCAGCATTCAAATAGAGTTAAGTTAAATGCTGTAAAGAATCCTTGTATCACTACTCCCAGAAACCAATCTCAAACTCATTTTTTATTTTTATTAATTAAATAAACCCCTATTTTTAAATACATTACAAACCAGCTTGGCAGTCGTTGCTTTCATTCTGTGTTTGCACACCAGAGGAGCCCTCTGTGACTGTATGATAGACAGCAGATTAACTACATTGTCCTCTCCAGCCTGTGTAGTAGTGATAATATTTGACTGTCTTTTAGTATTTCACTGATGTTGTTCAGGCACATGGTGTGATTCTTGGGGCTGTCCTGTACAGGGCCGGGGGTAGAACTATGATTATCCTTGTGGGTCACTTCCAGCTCATGATATAGCATTCTAAGAATAAAATTCCTTGAGAATTGTGAACATCCTCAAAGTAACCCACATGATCAGGTTTCAGGACTGTTTATCACAGGCACATTTTGGAATCTGGTTTTCCCTAGAAGTGTTATTTTAGGCCCTACCTAGACTAGAACAGTAATCAGAAATTCTAGGTCTTATAATAAAATTGTGGTTTTCCCATGACAAAGGGGGGTTTTATAATCATATTCTGTCAAACATACAGTTGCAAAGAATAAGAATTTCCCGTCTTATCTGACCAGCTTGTCATTCGGTTTCTTGATTTTCTGCTATATTTTCCTAGCTTTTTATCTGAAAATGGATTTGTTAAATTTTATTCCCCTGCCTCATCTGAGGCATTTCTGTATTGAGAGGGTACAGCATCTGCTTGATGAATAAGTCTTTTTTGGTTCTCTCACTGAACTTTTTCTCCATTGGTTCCTTTTACTAATTACATTCAATTTTTTAACACCACTCTGTATTTCAGTTAGGGACAGATAGAGTGGAAAACACCCTTGCTCCATTGTTTTCTCCTTTGATGTTATATGAATGAAATATTACTGTAATATTTTTCTCAAGATGCAGTTAGCAGTCACTGAGGCAGAATAATGTTGATTTAAATCAATAGGTATTAAACCCTTCCTTTTCACTATTATTCTGCATAAAAACAGGGGTCTGAGTAGAGGTGGTCAAGTGACAGGTGAGTTAAAAATCCACTTTTCCCTGGTTACAGAAATAATGGTCAGGTATTTCTTCCTCCCCTCACTGTATTCATGCACTTTCCTCCTACCAAGGCTACAAGGGAGCTCACATCACGTAAGCAAGATGTGGTGATAAAAAACCTAAATATGGCATGTCATTTGAGTTTTACTTGTTGTGACACTAAACGATTTAGACTGGGATAGCCATAATGTGTTCCTGAGAACTGCATCAACCCAGACAGGGAGAGCAGCAGAATCAGACCCTGTGTGCCTGATTCAGTTCTCAGTTGCCTTCCCAGTCACACTAATGAGAGCTGAATTGGACTTTTGATATTTATCACTTAATAGACTTGCTGTGCTTAGAAAAAGAACGTTAAAGTGTTTTTCCAGCCATGTTTTATAGCCTAGAAATAGACTGGTCTGAACTTAGTAGTTTTATTTTTCAACACCTGTCTGCAACAGTATGTTTTCTTTTTCCTTTAACAGCTAGAGCACTCAGCAGTGCTCTTAACTATATATTGTGGCTGTGGCTTTTTTTTTTTTTTTTTTTTTTTAATTAATTTTTTTTTGTAGTAGCTCATGGCCTGGCTGTTTGTGAAACCCTGTTGAAGTCAGCAGCTGCCACATAAAAATGGTTTTAAACGTTTTAAAAAGATTTTAAAAAAACATCCTCCGCAATTCAAGTGTAAAATTCAGCGTTATTTCACTCAAAGTAAAATTTCCATCAAATGAACAGATGAATCTCCTCACTTCTGAACAGAAAAAGAAAGAAAAAAGTTCACATAAAAAAAAAAAAAAACCAACTCACAAAAACCTCTAAACAAGTACAAATCCTCCAGTTCCAACAGAAAACTGTACTGATCTCTGACACTTAACTGGCTATGAGGAAGAAAGGGAATCTCAAAGCAATTACTATTGTTTCTTTTTTGTTCACTTTTTTCTTTTAAGTGCTCTGATTTCCTTGTCACAAGATTTAAAAGCCTAAATTGCAACAGAAGGCTTGCATCATTCTCTTTTCTATGTTCAGAGAAAAACTTCCACGAATCAAGTCAGAGATTAGTAAAATAACTGGGAAATACTGTGATATATGGAATGTATACATATTGTTATGTCTTGGAAAGCCACAAACAAAAAGAACAAAAATTAAAAAAAAAAAAAATTAAAAAAAAAAAAAGAAGGAAAGAAGGAAAGAAGCTTTAATAGTATTTAATAGTATTTTGTTCATAGAATGCCACTTAGTCATAAAAAAAATCCCCCCCCCCAAGAAAACCAAACAGTGTTTTCAGCTATTTTAGACTGACAAACTTATTAAGATGATTTTGATACTGAAACTGTAGTTTCCTGGGAGCCCACAAGGTGGTAGAGTTCAGCTGAGTATCTATGCTGAATTACTATTGCCCGGACCATGAACATGAAGTTAATAACTAGTTAAAAGTGCTAATTTTGCTATAACCCAGAAGATCAAACAATTTCAATTTATTTTTATTTGTTTGTTTTTGTTTTGTTTTTTATTTTGGAGAGCTTTTTATTTCTGGCTTAGTCATGGTTTTCTATTTGAATGAATCTCATTCACTCACTAGCACCTCACTAATGCTTCAAGCATCTCTATTCCATACACTGGATGGAGTTCAGCACCTACTGACAGTGAGACATTGAGAAAACAGACTATTTGTCTAGAATGCAGTAAATCTGTAATACAGCTTATTACAGATGCACACAGCTACTGTGAAGCTGCTGGGCCTTTATCAGCCTTCATTGAATAAAGCAACCTGTCTTTAAATCAGAAATACAACCTGTTATGCAGTAAAACAGCTCTGCAGTTCTACAAATCTGGAAGCTAAGTCTGCTCTTTGGAGCCCAGCAGATTTACTAGTCTCCCTGATGCTAAGTGGTTCTTTACTGACTCTTGTCATGATTCCAGTTGCTCAAGAAAGAGAAATAAAATACCTACAACATTTCAAGTACTGTTTTTGAAGAAGCAAAGCCATTAACGTCAAAATCATTTGGAGCTCAGAAGAATAAAATTTTGGTATAAACTTGGATTACAGTGGCAGCTACTTCAGCATGGATATGATTAGAGGATAAAGCAAGAAAAGCTAGGAAAAAGTGTGTCTAGAAAGAATTTTTGTCATGCAGTACCATAATTGTTATGTTTTCAAGGCCTGTCTCCATCTCCACCAGTCACTGCACTGCTTATATGAAAGCATCATGCAAAAGCAGGTCCCAGTATCCTCTTGAAATCCTCTTGCCAGATGCTGTGGAGAAAGCCATAAAAGTCCTCATAAACCAGCCTAAAGCTCTACCTTGGCTCTTTGGAGAAAGCTTTACTTAGAGCTGCCTATAAACTCAGATAAATGAGCTCATATTGGGCTGTTGATGCAGTGACAGCTTATTAGCCCCTGACAGTGACAGCCCCTGCTCATCACCTACTCAGACTCATCTTTACTCAAGCCAAGATGTTAATAGGTAATAAGCTGTGAAGAAACAGCAGGAACTAAGTTTAAGTAACAGGCAGTATCCACATAACATTCAGAAATGTGTACTCTCTACGGGGCGGGGTGGGGGGGGGGAAATAAAAACAACCACCTTCCTCAAGTTTTATAAAAAAATATTAAGAAAAACTGTGAAGCCATACTGTACTGAGTAGTGGGAGTTGTAAGTGATCCATAGGCCTTATCCTACAGCCCCTTAAAGCAAATTATTATGTTTCACACTTGATAAAGAAATAAAGATGTCAGAATTGAATCAGGCTTGGAATAGCACAGAACAAGATTATTTTGACTTTACAGTTAGTATAATTTGGTGATTTACTAGGAAAAATTTTTGATAGTCAAAGGAAAAACCTTGGAGCCTTTTGTCTGTGTGGAAGGTGAAATACATCATGTTTTATGTTAATTAAACTTTTAATCTTTCACTGGTGAAGTAACTAAGGTAGAATTTTACTTTTACAGAAATTTCCAGTAATATTAAAATTCTAATGTATTTTGAAGGGACCCTAAGGGTAGGGCATAGTCAATTTATATCACTACTTATGTCATCCTGAAAAGTACTTTCATTGTTCTGAGGTGAAATATAGCAAACTAAGTGCTGAGTGGGAATTGTCAGTGGAATCTGGAAGTAACATCAGGTGACAATAAATGAGGAATGATTACTTATTGCCAGAGAAGCAGATGGAGTTCTGTGGCATCCCATAATTTTGACTGACCATGGAACGGACATCAATGGGGACCTGGGAGGGAGTCGCTGGTGATGCTGTGGCAGAGCCATGGCTCCCTACTCTCCCTGCAGGGCTGCAACACCTCTTTCAAGGAAAACTAGTGCAGTATTTCAGGAGTTTTGACCTTTGCAATAGCACTGTTGCAGTGGGATGATGTCCACTGTGAATAATCAGGCAGTTTGCGTCCCTGAAACAATAGTGGGCTTCCTGAGGAAAAGCCACACAACACCCTTTGCACTCATGTTTTCAAGACTGGCTTCATGAAAAAGGAAAGAAATGTTTCCTTAAGGAAAGGGGTAGCTGAGTACTGACCAAAGTTCTGAGCAAAGATTGAGAACCATTTTCTCCTGCAACCCCCATCCTGTTCGCAGCAGACACCTTACAACACCTTAAATGCCAACAGCTGCTCTTGAGAACAGCCCTCTGAGAAGAAATAAGTAAACTCTGATTAGCCTAGTATTTCTCTGGCCTTTCTATACAGAGCTGTCCCTTAAAGCATAAGAGTAATTTGATAATACCAAGATGACAGGTTAATCTGGGGTTGGGCAAAATAAGACCTTTCTCTTGAAATATATGTAAAATGTTCATCATGAAGATGTCAGAGAGCTGGAGCACCCTGGGTCAAATGCAGCAAGAGCCAAACCCTCCCCTGAACAGAGAGCAAAGTCCCTCCAAGGCTCTTTGATGTTCCAGGTTTCAGGTTGTTAGAAACTTTAATAATAAACCTCTCTGGTATGCATAATTTCACATAGGTATATGTATGTGTGTGTGTCTGTCAGGCAATAGGAACAGAAAAAGAGAAAAGGGAGAATGAGCTCTGCGAGCATTTCTTTTACACCAGTTTTGAAATGGTCTTTGAGTGGGAATGACTAAAATTTCTACCATGATTTTCCTGAGGGAATACATAATTTACAGACTGCAGTATACATGGTGCATTATTTCAGAATAAAAGCTGTCTTGAATAGGTGATAATACAGGACCTTAGCAAGGATGGGGAGTTTATTTATTTGTAGTCAACCTGCATTTGAGGCTAAGCTGCTTCACTTTCTTGAGGAATCACTATCCATTCCATTGGACCCATCCTCTGTTTTGCAACTGACTGCTTCCATTTAATTTTGAGGTAATGAGAATGGACACACACACACACACACGAACTGTTTCTGTTGATGTTTTTGTTATTGTGGCCCTAATGACAAGCTGAAAGCTATTCACTAGTCACTGTCCTAGAGCACAGTAGGAAAGAGGCACAACACATGAAAGCAAATATAACTAAACAAACTAACATACCTAATTCCTTCACACAATGCACTGAAAGTGGAGGGTCTCTTGGCCAGTCGACTTTGTTCCAGAGCAGGAACAGCATGTGCTTAGCCATGGGGAGGCGCTGCAGGTTTCTAAAATCGACTATTTCTGCTTTGGCAATAGAATTCTTTCATCTTGTCAGCATTTATTAGGCGAACACTCATAATTATCTGTTCAATAAATCTTGTTATGAAGTTAACCCAGTGTGCAACCTTAACTGAATAATTATTTGCTCTAAAAATACTTGTCTTTATAATCTGAGACACATTTTGAAATATTTAAAATATTAGGAAAGCTCATATTTTCACACAATTTTCAATTGTTTATTGAAATAAACAATTTCATTGCTCCGGTTTTGGTGCCTCCTGAAACCATCACAGTTTATATCATGGTGTTATTGTGGACAAGGCTGGACTGCAGGTATGTGTTTAAAAACAAAGCATAACCATGCTTGCAGAAAGGCAGGTTTATCTGTGTGTTTATAACCAAATCTTCCTATCTGGACTTCTGTTCTCCCAGGGGTGCCCCTGCCGGCCCAGCTCAGGTTTGCAGACAGCCGGGTTTGTACCCCAGTGCAAACACTGCTCAGATGACAGTGCAGCATATGTGGGTGATGTACCCAAACATTGTCTTATCTTCTACCTTCAAATATACTTTATAATTTACCTGACAGAGCAATGATCTTAAAATAGGAGGCAAAGCATGGAATGGATGCAGAAAGACCTGTGAAGGCAGAGAAGCTTTTGGTTTAGCACAGCTTCCTTGCCCTTGCCAAGGAAGAGACCAGTGTGCTGGAGACCTGGTGTGCTGTGGTTTGACACAGCCCTGACCAAAGAACACGGAATCACAGAACACACTGAGTTGGAAGGGATGCAAAAGGATTATTGAGTCCAAATCCTGACCCTGCACAAGACCAAGAGTCACATCGTGTGCCTGACTGAGAGTATCATCCAAATGCTCCCTGAGCTCTGTCAGCCTTGGTGCTGTGACCTGAAGAGCCTGTTCACTGCCCAACCACCCTCTGGGGGAAGAACCTTTTTCTAACATCCAACCTAAACCTCCCTTGACACAACTTCATACCATTCCCTTGGGTCCTGTAACTGGTCATCACCACAGAAAAGAGATCACTGTCTGCCCCTCCTCTTCATCAGCTCAGCTCTTGCCCAGCTTCTGACGTTAGAAATATGGAAATATGGATGTTGGGAAGAGGGATGGAATGCTGCTGGGGCAGAGAGCCAGGTGCAGTGCCACAGCAGCGAGATAGTTCCCTTCCCTTTATTGCTGTGGAGTTTGTCACCATTGAACTGTTCCTGTTGTAGGTCATATTTTCTTAAAATTCACAAAAATTAACTTGACTTGTCCTAAAGTCTGTCATTTTCCGTTGGAGTCTGCAGCAGTAACTGTGCTTGGTTGGTGTTAGAGTGAGCTGCTGTGTTTATGTTTAGGGCCTTGCAGGGTAAATCAGTTTGGCAAGTCACTGCTCAGAGCACGGGAGGCAAACTGTTCTTGCATGCAATCTGTGCCCACGGAGATTCTCGGGCTGTTATGAACCTGAAGAGTTTAGAAATGGTGTAAAACTCATTTTCTGATACTGTGCCACTACTACAGAGCACTTTTTTTTGTTGGTATTTTTTTTGTTTGTTTGTTGTTTTTTTAAAGTATGTGCCAAGGGCTTAAATCTTGGCAGGTCAGGTTTTCTCTCTGATAGGAAATGTCACATGCTATCATCTCAAATTGAAGGTAGTACATATTTCCCACATACTTTTCCTTAACTTTTCCTCTACATATCACAGTGTTCCAAAGCACTGCCAAAATCCCTGTGTGAGGAGCACCCACCTTTTTTTTGGTATTCCCTCCTGTAGCACAAAGGAGGGCACAGATGACCAGGATGGACGCTGAGAAGGAGAACCGCAGATAACCTGTCTGTTTGCCTGGAAACCTGAAATTGTTGGTGGGGATTTCCCAGAACAAAATGTAGTTTGACAGACGTATGGACTTCTGTTTCTGTGGAATGATGTTTGCACTAGGAAGCCCATACAGAGATTAGTGCTAAGAGCTATTATTTCATGGCCCTGGGTCAGAATAATTTAAACAGAGGCGCTTTTTTTCATTAGAAATGCTATTAAAAAGGTTTGTGCAATTGTGTCTTTTTAATTCATCTTCCTGTGTCCTCCCTCACTACTTACCTTCATCACTGAGATTTTAAGACCTTCAGCACAGGAACTGAACTCACTCCACATTTAAACCACTCATACCATAGTGATATCCCTCCTTATTTGAAATCCTTTTCTTAATTACAATTCCAGGTAAAAAACTTTGATCAGAGAAAATAAATTGCAGAAGTATTCTGCACCACTTGCTCAACTCTAGCTAAATGACAGAAAAAAAAAGAACACCTGAATGCTGTATATTGAGCTCTTGGGATTATATCATGGTGAATCAAGTTTTGATAAGTCATTTCCTGTGAAACTTGAAGAATAAAACCCAAGGACTTATTCAGCTGCTTATTCTGTTTTCTTAGATCTGGCTTCCTACCAAAAGGGGTCCACAACAAAGATGTTAGTGCTGCATTTCAGATCCAAGTGCCAATATCAGTATTTTTCAGAAAATAAAACTTCATTGTTAACCAAATTTATTTAAAAACAAATCAGCATGACCTCTTTGTAATTATGTATGTGCCGAGCTATTTGCAAAATCTTTTCTTTATCTGTAATCTTTCAGAGGATGTAGTAGAAAAGGGCTAGTTCCTCTGAGTTTCCCTCCTGCTCAGAGTCTAAAAGGGTTTAATTGTCTGCACAGATGTTGGTCTCAGCAGGATACAGTAGCTCTCTGTTATTTTTTAAAAGGGGGAAGAAAAAAAGTTAAAGATTTTTTGAAAACTCATACCCTTAGTATTTTCTTGGAGCATCTATGTACGGCCCTTTTTACTGTCTCCCAGCATATGAAAAGGATGGACTATATTTCCAAAGGGTGCTGGACACACACAAAGCCAGCTTTCTGTGTCTCCCTATCCCGCCAGTCCTGCCCAGTCCCAACCCTGGGTGCTGCCCCTGACCCCCAGCCCTGAGGGCTGCCCTGAGCCTGGGGTAGCTGAAAACAACATTGTGAGGCTTTGCCTTTGGAGCAGGCGTAGTGTCCCTTCTCCAAGAGGGAGCTGTATGATGCTTATTTGCATGATATTTGCATACCATTCTTAAGAGAACTTGTGGACGCCCCACCCCTGGAAGCGTTCAAGGACAGGTTGGATGGGGCTTTGACCAGCCTGATCTAGAGGAAGGTGTCCCTGCCAATGGCAGGGACACTGGATAGTGTTTAAGGTCCCCTCCAACCCAAACCATTCTAGGACTCTGACCATTTTTAAAAAGTCAGATTGTAAGGAAGTATCTTACTTCTGTTACACATATAATAAGGAACCTTGAACAAAGTGAGAATGGCCACCTTTCAAATGAGAAAGAAGAAAATCTCTTAAGGAAATAATTTCATGAATTTGTCGTATCTAATATAACACATTTTTTTAATTTAATTTTCAAAATTTTGTAAATGTCATTTTGCTTTAAATTTAATACATATTGTGACTGGAAAGTCATCTGCTACTGTTTTTTGATAGTATCAGAAATGAATGATGACTTCATGTTTCTTCATTAATTAATATTTCACATAATTGTTCATTCATTTCATGCTAGATCTTGTTAGTTCTACCACAGTTATCTGAACCTCAATTACCACAATCTCCTTGTTTTTCAAAATAATTGTATCCCCAGAAAGCTATTAATTACATTTAAAAGCACTACCATTAGCCAAGGCCTTAATTATGCAAACATATTCAGTGTCCCCATGACACTTGGATAATCAAGGTGGTACTGTCTAAACAGCAGCCCTATGATTAGCTCTTTCTGCCCTTGGCTGAATAATCTTCCCTGCACCTGTTGTGCACAAAAAAATAATGGCATGTCTTATATAATAATAATAAAACCCCCTAAATGGTGACTGACTCCATTTCACTCCCTGAAACAATAATCTATTTTCTCCATCAGCAAAGGACATGGCACAAGATATCAATAGATTATTAGCAGGCTTTTTAATAGCAGAATTTCGAAAGATGAGATCTCTCCTTTCTTAGTCTCTTTTCTTTCAAATGTCTGTTTATAAATCAATTACTAAAAGAAAAAAATAAAAAGGTCCTCCTCTTATATGGATCAATATTCAACAAAGCATTGACAGAAGGGGATCCCCATAAGGCACAATTAAATTCTGCAGCTAGTAAAATCCATACACACCAGCTCTCTGACCATTGTCCAATGGGATATTCTGGAGGATATGCTGACTAAATGTAGAAAAATAATAATTCTCAACTGATTACTAGAACAATAGCTACAATCCTTGATTAAGGTCCTCTCATTATCTTTGGATTATTGTACTTTGCTGTAGAGCAAACTGACTCCCTTTTCTCTAGGAATTGCTGCCTTAGCCCATGTGCATTTCTTCATCCTAAAATAAATTTGTGCCATAAACAGGATATACTGCAAACTAAACTGGTATTTTGCTCTGTGATGGTTGCTGCAGGTGGATTTGTGTGCATGAGGTGGACTGAAGCAGGTGCCTGTATTTTTGGGAGGGCTGCCGAGGATTACCCTGCTGTGCTGTCACAGGAGGCACCGCTGGGCCCCCCTGCTGCCTGCCTGGTCCCGCATCCCTTTGTTCCCAAACAAAGAAGCCTCAAGGTAAAAACAGCACAGATCCTTGCTCTGTTATCAACACTGATTGCAAAATCAGTTCATGCTACAGAACAAATGCTGTATAAATTGCTTTCCCATTTAAGATTAATCCCGTTGAGCCAAATTTCATCTTGGATTCTGTTATTAGGAATGCTGCATCACGGAAACAAAAAGCCCTGTTGTATTCACTGCTAGGTCCATGTCACCTGATTTTTTTAGAGCAGAGCTTTCTCATCATTCCTCTTAAAGCCTAAAATTGTGTCTGATACCTTGTGTTGATGTATGTCCACTTCAGACAACAAATACTTTGCTCATCATAGCCTGCAGAACACCTCTCTATCCTTGTTCAATAGATACCAGGCAAAATTGATTTTCTTTCTATCCTCTAAAGAACACAAGTGTTTGATTGTTATTACAAAAATGTGGGATTCAGATGATGAGAGAAAGATCTTGCCATTGTTAATATTGACTAACTTTTCTCCCTCCTTGGGCAAACCTGATTTTCCTAATTAACAAGGTGTTGTCAGTGCTGCATGGGAACACGGGAACCTGTGAAACATTTTACAGTATTGGCTGTTACACTTAGGAATATCAAGTGCTTTCCAAGATAATAGTATCTGATATCAGAATCTGGAGCACAAGTTACATCTGGTAATAGAGGTGGTAAGGATAACACAAAATCAATGTCTGCACTGTGAACATAGAGGAATGGGAGCATTGCATTGTTAAAATGTAGCAGAATGTCAGAGATTATTTGAGCATGAATTTCACTGGCATATTTACTATCATTTCTTACGTGAAAGTCTGGAACACTGACCTTATGCAAATTCATCTATTTCCAAGCATTTCCATATGTCCAGTTTTTGTAAATTAAAAAAATAAATATATAAGATTAATCAAGCCAAGAGCTAACTACAAAATGTTGCATATATTCATATATGAAATACTACAGGCAAGAGTTTCAAACTACTGAAAGTTGCCTAAGATAAAATGTACTCTTGCTTCTACTGGACCAAGGTCAATCTCAGCTTTACTTGAATTACTGGAAAAAATGCCAGAATTTCACCTTATGAGTGTGTCCAGTAGGATCATATAATGACCACAATATATTTGTAAGCCAGTAAACCAGTTAGTATTAAATTTCCATGCTAACTAATAAGCAAGAAGCATACTTTGCCCTATTTGATGCAAATATTGGACAAAACTTGCAGTATTTTAATTCACATGTCATATGTGGAGAGGAGATGTAGCCTGGAGAGTGTTTTGCTCCACCCTGTGAGCAGGGGCACTCCAAGACAGAACTATCTTTGGATGGGATCAAGCATTTGTAACCAGAGTTGCCCTGATCCTTTGAGCTGCCTGTATCATCTGAAACCTGAGATGTTAATCCTGTAGTAGTTTTCACACTGTCCATGATGTGTTAGTGAGAGATGATAAAATTAAGTCAGTTTTATCAGTCTTGCAGAGAGTTATTTGTATTTGTACTCCTACTCATTTTCCCTCCTGGTTCTCCCTGAGTATCCAGCTATATCTGCATGCCCCTCTTCCTTCATAGGTTCAGGTGTGGTGGTTTTGCCCTGTGGCTGGCACTCACATACATTGATTTCTCCAGTGCCAAAGGTTTGACTTGCTTGTTCAAAAGCCAAACACAATGCAGTGATGATGTTCAATCACTGAGCCAAGTTTGGAGGCTGAAGACTGGGCTGCCTAAAGTTCAGAGAGCTTTTGTCTTCTCCATCTGACAGTCACAGCTACTGTAGAAGATTCTGTGCTCCACATCTTTACCTCATTTATTCTGTCTAAAAAGTGATTTGAGAAATTCTCTGTTCTCCTTTAAGAGTCCAAAAGTAATATAATGTCAAGATTTATATATGGCCAGTGAAAACAAACAAAAGCCATCATTAAAGATCACGGAATCCCTAAGGCTGGAAAAGACCTCTAAGATCTTTGAGTTCAACCATCAGTCCAGCACCACTGTACTACATCTATGCATCTTTTGAATAATTCCAGGGATGGTGATTTTACCACTTGGCAGCCTGTTCCAATGCCTGACCAACCTTTCAGTGAAGAAATTATTCCTAATATCTAATCTAAACCTCCCCTGGCACAACTTGAGGCCATTTGGGAAACCTCGAACCTGACAAAAGCCTCTTGCCAGTCTTCAGGGTGCATTTGCTGTGTCCACAGCAGCAACAGTGAATACACTTCTTTGGATTCAGACAGTAGTCAGAAATGGAAATGGTTTTGGCTGCCATCACAGCAGTTTCAGCTGGGTAATGTCTCATGTCATGTGTGTACAGCCAGAGACTGCAGTAGGCTGTGTTTACCCAGAGAACTCTTCAATAATGTATGGTCAGCTGATGAGCGTGTTATAATTCTGTCAGGATTGAAAGAGCAGGAGACAGGGGCTGCTTTACCATCCAGATTGTCTCAGAAACCTATGCTGTGAGGGCTTCCCAGTGTGGCATCACCATCACAGCAATCCTCCCATTTTGTACCCATTAACACACCCCAAGAAGGCATAAAAGAAGATAAAAGTTAAATTTTCATAAAAAGCAGCACAATTTGTCTGCGGTAGTGCATAAAACATAATAAATAGAATGGAAGCTGAAAGAATCAAAAAAAAATATGCCTTTTCCAGTCATAGATCTAGCTGTCCCTGACTGTAGTTTTGCTGCTCTGGCTCTGTAAGGCAGGGACATGGTGTCACTGTGAAGGAAAATGTCCACCCTAGTCAGCACAAGCATTGTCAGTCACCAACCAGAGGCCAAAAAGTTCCATCTCAGATACAAACTTCTTCTTTAAATAATGTATTCTGTGTCCCAGGTATTGGATTAAAAGTAAAGAATGTGATTAAAGGATTTCCTTTCTGTTTTCTCTTTTTGTTTCTCATTTCAGAAGCAGCCGCTGAAAAAATCCCTCAGGAACAGAAAAGGAAAGAATTGTCTAAACATCATAATACCTTTTCTTCCCATAATGACTTTCTTTTGGTCATAAAACCAAAAGAACATATACCTCACTGCTATCCCTCTGTTCATCAAGTGTCAAGTTACTGGGAGCTGCTGAGATGGCTATCAAGAGGGAATTTTGATTTTAGTGGGAATTCCATAGATGCAAGATGAGAAATCATCAAGCAGTTTTTTCTACCAAGCAGGAAGGGCAGTGGAGGAAAGGAATTCAGTGGTACAAGGCCTGTCTTGCTCCATTCAGTCATGGATGGCATTGAACATAGGTAATGTCATTGAAAAGCCTCCCACATGATGAAGGATCTAAAGCACTCGGTAGTATGAAAGCCTACGAAGAGGAATTACACTGGACATTAGGCAAGCGCAGGATATGGCCCAAAGAACATGGGTTCAGTCTCCCTTGTAGAATTTAAAAGAATAATTATTGATAAAACTGAAGAATCTGAGATCTTTCTTGCTGCTTATTTTGCAGGTCTTTCAGACTCTGCTTTTAAAATTTAAAATAAAGAGCTGTAGGGTAAAGACTGCCTATCTCTGTGTCTGTATATTGGAGGTACCTGTCTGTATGGCAAACACTTTTAACTCAGTTCTAGGTAGGCCGTTTTTTAAAAAAAGGCTCTATTTTGTGCTCTGTTTTTAAAGCAAAAAGTCATCACAGTATTTTGCATTAGAGTCTTTGCTGAAAAATATCCCTACTGCTCTGGTCCCACATGAGTTCTAATATTTGCCAAGATAGCCTAGTCACACATCTTCCAGAGGAGGAGACATACGTCAAAGGAAACCTCTGGCACTCATATTAACACCATCAGAAACATAACCCTGTTCTGTCCACAGATGTAGGTGCCTTTGCTGAATCTGTTGACTCCCTTTGGAGCGGAAGGATAACAGATTCCTGATATTTTTTCCCTTGGACTGTAACAGTGAGTTAAATAGATTTTTGTTTGCGGATGTCAATGACTTCTAAACAATGCCGCCGTTGTGAAGGTCTGCCCTCCTCACTGCAGCTGCCCGGACTGGCTTTCCTTTCGAGGAAACCGCTCCCAATTATCTGTCCCCTTAATGAGCATTCCTTATTTCTGAGAAGCTATAAGCTAGAGGCTGAGGTTGTATTGTTATGACAGCACAACTGTGTATTGATGTCAAGCTTGTAGGTCCCTTATCGGTTGTCTGCCCCAGCGCATTCAGTCTAGGACAAACATCGTTGAGGCGACTTCATTTACAAAAAGCCCCTGTAGTGCTGAGAAATCCCAGATGCTATCAGGGAGTATCAATAGACAGGGGTATAAAGTAACAAACTGAAACCTCATAGCCCCATGTGATTTTGCAACACTGAGACCTGAATTTTCCTCTGTGCAGCACAGTAGGACCTGCCAGCGACTGCCTACAGTTTGCTCTCCAGCCATGCTGGGGGCTGGTGAGGGCTTTCTCAGAGCCCACTGAGGATGTACTTTACATTTGGTAAAACTTCACCTCCATTCTCAGGGTGCCCCTAACTAAATTAACTCTCTTCTTGACAGACAACTTCACAGCTTTAAATGGTGGTTGGCTACCATAGCAAAGCTGAGTTCTTTGGGGTTGGAACTAGGTGATCTCTAGGGTCTCTTCCAAATCAAACCATTCTGTGATTTTGTGGCCGAGGCCAATTCTCCAAGACCTCACTGTTAACCTTCCTGTATTTAACACAGAGATGTCACTTCACAAATACGGCCATGTTGAATACTATGCCGAAAGTATATTTTTGCATTTTTCTAGAATGTTTTTTCATTACCACTGAGAAAAACAGGCTAAAGCCTCCAGGTATTTTGTGAAATAAAATTGCAAAATTTTATGTGGTCAGTCCTTTTTTTATATATATACTTTGATTTAAAGAGCTTTGTTATATAAATCCATTTAGGTATGGCATAAAAATACATTTCAAAATGAAAAGTGACTTTGAAACACAATGTCGGAATCACCTGAAAAAATGAATTGTGACATCTTGAAAAGAAGGTACTTCTACTTTTTTATTCTAAATATAGGACTGTTGTAGCTAATAGTTTCAGATAGAAAAAAACCTTGACTCTGAATGACATCAAGGTATCCTCTGTTCCCGACAGAGGACTAAAATATTTTTCCCTCACTGCCTTTAGGTGCATGAATTTACATACAACATATGCTGTACTATGCTGGGTTTATAAGGCTGATGAAAATGATGTATGAGGGTCACATTGCATTTTGAAAAGGCCGTGTGTGGAAAAATAAGCACACAGAAGGAGAAGGAGACAAAAAGGAAGTCATTATCTGTGAATACAGGCCCAGATTTGGCAAACAAAGCTCAGCCCAGAAAAAACATGTACTGCTGCATATACAGAAGCATGGGGCTTAATGTGGCTCATGTGGGCATTAGGCTGGCTTGGCAAGGAATGCCGCCAGAAGACTGAAACTAGAGCAAAACAGGAGACAGATATAAATCAACTTCAAAAGTGAAGTTGAAGGAAATGCTAAAGAAAGACGTGTCTGTTATAGATAGAATTAAAAATTAGCACAGGGGAAGTACTCCCTTTTATCGTTGGAACATGTCACTCTGCACTCACAAGTGTTTCAGAGGGCTCAGAAACCCCCAGAATCACATGTAAAAATCAAATATTACATCCCAAGTGAGGAACAAGAAAGTAATGAAATAACCTAGCTTACTACCAGATATTCATTCAACTATTAACACAGCTTTCCTTCATGATTGCTGCTGAGCTGGGATGTGCCACCTGGAGTACCTAAACTCACACCCAACGGGGATGTCCATCGCTTCCCACCCCTCCAAGAGCCTGAGCTATCCCCAGGAGCTTTCTAAGTGACAGCCTGGAGTCGGTGGCTCTCTTTTAAACCCCTCTCGGCAGGACACTTGGGGTGACTGCTTGCATCTGTGCTTGCGTGGGTGTGAGACAGGACACGTGGGGTTCCTGATGCTGTAAGGCAGTGATACTCTCCAGTGCTCCCCTGACAATTTTTGGGCTCCAAACAATAGTGCTTTATGTGTGCAAGTGCTGACACAGGACACAGGGAGAGGCAGCCAGGACAGCAGCTGCAGCTCCTGCTGTCCAGCCCAATATCTCCCTCTCTCTTCCGCAGCCCAGTGCAGGCAAATGAAGCCTCCCAGCCCAGATCCAGAGCTGGGTGGGCTTTGCTCCTGGCCCTCACTCACAGTGTATGAGGGACAGGGCTGTGTGTTTGCTCCCATATGTTGGCATTCACTGCATCCCATTTTCTCCCTGCCATTTGTGCTGTTCCAATCACAGCAGAGCGAGGTGATTTGAGAGCAGATGAAACTCCAAGAGCCCTGCAGTGCTTTCGTCCTGTGCCCTATGCCTTTGCTTTGCTGGCTATAACCGGGAGTGACAGCTGCATTTAAATGTAAATCAATAGGGCTTTTCTTTAAGATAGTCACAGCTGGCATGTTTTTGTCCTCTAGGCCTTTTTGGTATTAAAAAAAAAAAACGTGGCTCTACCTGAGAACTAATGAATGCCTGTAGTCTCTCTTTCCAGGAGAAAGAGGAGATGTGCTGAAGGGACACATCTCAGAAAAACCCTCATGAAGGTCTTGTTTTCCTCCCAGACACACAGCTGCAGTGGAACTTCATGCTAAACAAGAAGATCCAACTTCTTTCTTTTATATCATTTGTGTGTTTTGGCTCCTCTGGAAACTTTGGAAATGGTAATCAAAGGTGTTGCAAAATCTGTCTGTGCTTCCCTATCTCAAATGGGAGTGTGCAAGAAGGAACATGACCACCTGTCCTCACTACTGCAGTGCTGCCTGGCAGGTGAAGACTTGTGGCCTCATCTCCATCTCTCAGGCTCTTGTGTGGCTCAGGCATTTTTCATTCTCTTTTGACAAGTGTAACAGGAGCTGGGAAAAGTGGCTTGCATGGAAAGATGCTGATGACTCATTTTTCAGGAGTATTACCCGGCCTGCCTTTCACAGCCTTGAGCATCTCTGAGCTGACTCCTCCGGCCATGCTTCTTGGTGGCCCCTCTGAGGATTCTCTGGCTGGACACTCTGCACTGGGGCATGGTAGAACCTGCCTCTCTGGTTTGAAACAAGGGATGACAGGGCAAGGTACAGGAAATAGCAAAGAATAAACAGGGAAATGTGATATCTGTCTTAGTCTGAAAATAATCCCAAAGAGCAGCCCTCGTAAACCTAGTGGTAAATCCACATTTACTCAGGTGCCACTTAACTGTCACCATTTCACTCCTTCTTACACAGAATCCCTTTTTTTTTTTTTTCCCCTCTTTCCCTCTGCACATATTCGGATTATCAGCAGCTCCCAGATGCAATTCCCTGAAGTCAGTACTGGCTGCTGGGGGCAGGTCTCGGGACAGAGGGAATTGAGCACCGCTGATTCAATTAGCCTCCTGTGACTCATGGCTCAGAGAAGTGCCAGGAATTGATGGGCTTGGGAAAGTACTTTTTTATTTTCTAATCAGGAAGAAGCAAATCCCAGGAAGCCCAACAGAGCATATGAACATCAAAGAACCCAAGAAAGCCAAATCCCAGTACTGTGGAGCCAAGCCCAAGCTGCCTAGCAGGACTCAGTGGAACCAAGGAAACCTCATGTTATTTTCAACATCTGCATAATCCAGTAAGACAATAAATTATTTGTCACCTAGTTGCAAAGAGATGATTGGAAAATTGAGGCCTGGGAAGTTGTTGGCAAGCTTACAGCTTTCCAATTTTCTTTTTTTTTCTTTGAAGTATGTGGTTCCAAATATTGAAGAAACGTATAAAAAACAAAAACATATATAAATATAGTTCTTATTTTTACATGACTATTCCACTTTGCAAATCATAGACAAAGTATTGATTATCTGTCTGTCAGTGTCGTATTTTGTTGAATTGCAATAGATTATATTATTTCCAGGCTAAGAATATTTTTCTTGGTCTATCAACCAACACCTCCCTTATTGCAATGGAAGCTATGGATCTTATATTCATACTGCAGAAGACAAGACAATGAAGAAATCATTATCAGAAATTGTCATTTGTGTAGCTACAGATATCCTGTCATGATTAAGTTCAGTAGTTTCTGTATTTCCCCCAGAAAAGAAAAATCTGTTGTGGGCCTGGGAATAAGTGTTTGCTTGCAGACTAGGAATGGAAAAAAATCAGAGTAAGCCTGATTTATAAAGATGAGTAGCATAGAAAAATAAATATTGCTAGGGTGAATTACAGAGCAAGAGGTTTTGATATGGTGGTGATGAATTTCTTTCTTCCTAAGTGTTTTAGCTGCGGTCAAAGATAGGACAAGAGGTTTAAAGTGAGCACCAAAAAAAAGTGAGCTATCAAGTGTCTACCCCACCATTTGGTTTTGTTGTGTGCATTGGTTGGTTTAGGAGGCGACAGCTGTAGAGAAGTCAGAATCTGTGACTACTCACATCAGCCAAAAGATTGGTTCACCACAATTAAACACTATCATAATTTCATTTTTATTATTTTAACTCAAGTGACGGATAGATAAAATGAGATTTGTGAGAGTGATTTGCTTTATCTAACATCCACCCCCCCAAAAAAAAAAACCCTCCAAAAACAAATAAACCAAAACCCCAAATCGTAAAGACACCCCCATCAACAATTTCACCAGCAGCACTGTAATTTCAGAGCATTCATTTTTCCCGGGTATTCTGACAGCTTGTTTTGAGATCATTAAGAGGTAAATCTGAGGTTACCTGTGATAATGAATGAATCTGAGGAAAAAAGTAAGTACAATAAACCCAGCAGACTGGAACAGAAATGGTGTCTCACTGAGAAAGAGGGCAGTAGCTACGAAAGGAAAAAAAAAGTGTTCCTTTTTCCTTTGGTTTGAATTGATTTTTTTCTAAATAAGAAGTAGAACATACTCCTTTTGTTTTCTGTGTCTTCACAAAAATTCAAGAATTAAGACTGGGAAAAGAAGACCTGGTAATCTCACAGTAGTTTGCGTTTCAAATAACTATGAAATTCAAGAGCACAGAAACCAGTGACAGCCACCCAGAATGGAGGTGGGAGCTCGGTGCTCTTCAGTAATGCTGGTGTTAAAATGACACCCAGGGTGAGCCAGGGGGATGCTTCCTCCTCATCTTCCCTTCTCTGTCAGATCTAGATAATTCTAGACATCCACCTGCATTCCTGCTTTTATAACTGGCTATTACCCCAATAAACACATTCCCTGTCGTAGTCTATTGCTAATAGGACTCACTCATGAGTATTTTCATTGACATCATCACAAACATAGGCCAAATACCTGTAGAGTCCAAAACCAGCTTTGAAGCTGGTTTTTGTTGTAGTAGTTATGATTAGAGGAAACAGCTAATTCAGTTATTCTTATGTACTTCACAAAGATTAGCAGTACCTCTTGGTGTCTGCAGCTGTTTTTTTAACTGTTGTGAAGATCAGCACGTTTACGAATAGAAAACTTTTATCAAACATGTTGGTCTTGCCCTCATTCAGAACCTAGAATGGACCACAGCCGTCTCTGTGCTGGTGCTCATGCCATTTCTCAGTGCTGCTTGATTTGTTGCACACTCAGTCACGCGCTCAAGTCCTTGGATGACCCCAAATGCAGCAGCTCGTGTTTGACAAGTTTGGATATATTAAATGTGACACAAGTAAATGATACACCTACATCTTTCACGGATGGAAAACCACTACAGTGATAATCGTGCTGAAGGGCAGAGCAGAGATCAGTGCAGTTTTATTTTTGCACTGCAGGGTCCTCCCTTGGCCACCAGACCCCCACCAGAGAGGGGTCACACTGCTTGGGCTTTAATGGGTTTCCAGCAACCAAGAAGGTCATTCTCCCTCCAACAGACCTTGGAGCCGGCATCTCACATCCTCCTGGTGCCACAGCAGGTTTTGACTACCAACACGCTACTGCTTAACCCTACTATTTACTGTGTGAAACAAATAAAAGCCAGGAATGTAAACTGAGGGAGAGTGACATAAGGAGAAGACACAAGTGGAAGCGAATACGCTTCAAAACGCTCTTAGGTGGTGCTAGATTTATTAATTTGTACCTTTAGTTTTTCTGCCAAAATAACATTTGGCAAAAGAGGATTGTTCTTTAAGTTACTGAATAAGTTCAGCATGGCAATAGCAGTCTCAAAAAGACTTTTGAAGAGTAGCTCACTAGTTTTTCAGTTGTGTTGCCATGGTTTACTTGTTTATTTCCTGCCATCAGGCTGCATTTGATCTGTTTGGTTTGGGTCATTCAGCCTATGACATAATAATTAATACTGTTTGCTAGCAAAACACATTATCAGGAGGAAGCATGATCAAAAGGTAGGTACAAAATTAGGAGCCTGGAGAAGAGGATCATCTTCTTTGCAGAGACAAAAACAGAGCCTGATCACATCACCTCTGTTTACCACTGTTCCCTCATCTGATTTTTCTGCTTAACTTTTCACAGAGGACATCTTCTCAGAGACAGTAAATTACACCTAAAACAGGTCCCAGCTTCAGCTGGAGTTTTCTGAATATCACTTATGTTAATGCAATCCCAACAGCATCCTTGTCCCAGTTCTAAAGCTGGACAGCAGAGTCTTGCCTCAGATGTCACACAAAGGCAGGACTAAAAGTTCTGAAGTACATGGAATAATAAATTAAATTATAGGACTGCTTGGCTCAGAAGCTCTTAATTAAGACAAGGCTGTGCAGACTATTTAGCAAATTCAGGTATGTGGGAAATAAATCAGATGGAACAAGATGATTAAGGCTGAAGGAGCTCAGCAATCTGGAACAGTAGAGGAAATAATAAGACCCATAACAGACTGAAGGTATGTGCTATTCAAGGTAAAAGTAAGTAACAAAAAGGCTCTTCCAATGATTTTTAAAGAATGTTTTCAAGATTTTAATTAAACAAACAAACAAAAAAAACCAAAACAAAAACAAACAAACAAACAAAAAACCCCAAAAAAACAAAAAACAAACAAACAAAAAAAACCAAAAAAACCAGGGACATAAACAAGAAAAGGCATTGTAGCCGAAAAAAAAATAAAACCCATAGAAATGCTGGAATTCCAGTTGAAGTGCAGTGACAGAGCCTTAAATTCTCTAAAACACACTAAGTTTTTTTCCGTATAATCTAGGAAGGAGAAATTTTCCTTTACAACTGGAACAAAGGTTAATTTCCTGGAGGAAGGAGACCTTATAACAAGCAAGGAGAATTAGAGTGGCTTCCAGGAAGAGAAATCATGCATTTCTGCTTGTGATAGCAAAGTGGAACAGAATACTGAGTAGCAGCCAACAATTTTCATGAGGTTAAAACATTTTTGGAATGTCATGGTGTCTCAGGAGAAATTTTGAAGAAACATATTATTTGTACTATTTAATTTTTCAAAGTATTATTATTTAAACTGTAAAAAAAAAAATAGTCACATGTTAGGTATGTATGCCAAGAAAGAATGATGGGAAGAAGGGTCAGGTTTTACTCATGCCAAGTACTGCCTAGAAGACCCTTAAAATTCTGATTATCCTTGATCTTATAATTTCCAAATAATTTTGATATTGATGTGGAATGGTGAAGGACTTCTGAAGCCACATTTAAAAAGAAAGATCTAACAAACACAAAATAGAGCCAGGTAAACCTCAAGTTACCTGAAAGAAATTGGGGATGGCAAAACTTAACCTGCCCAGCCAAGTGGTTGAAGGTGTTCTTTGTCCAGTCTACCTTCATTTTATTCCGGCTTTATGAAAAACACTAGGGTACATTTAATGCCTGGATTTTTTTTTTCTTAAAAATAATACAAAATTAGGTAGTTTAATCAATTTTTCTTTCCTATCTTCTTTTGGACATATTTAACCCCTGACTAGTGTACTGTATATAATAGGAGTTGGCAGATTTTCGACTAACATCTTCCAACCAAAGAAGTCTCTCACAGCAGGGAGAGTGTCTGTTACTTTTGGAACTGGCAAGGGCCAGCAGGTAAGATGCAGGGACTGCCAGCAGTAGGGTTTCCTGCCAGACAGAACAGGGAGAAGGGGAATGAAGAGAATGGTGTTCTTAAGCAGTGATCCTTGTATTTCCAACAGTGGATAAATCAGGCCATCATCTTCAAACCTTTGTAGGGTCAATGACAAGGGCCTGCAGGGTGGCCAAGATCTCCTTAACCCATATCCCACCAGGCATCCATTTTCCTCAGCATTTACAACCATAGAATTATTAAGGTTGCAAAAGACCAAAAGGATTAGGAGGTCCAACCATTGTTTGCCCACCAATTCTGCAGCAGCAGAGCACAGGCAAAGAATCCAACAGCTTGGATCTCTGCCTGTTTGCTACAGTGAATATCCATGGATGGCATGAGGTAGTTTTATATCGTTTGAGCATAATACAGTGAGATATTATTCCCCTTGTAGATAACATCTGGGGCTACAGTAAAATCTGTTGTCATAGATTCACATGCTCATGAGGTGACTTGTTTGCTTCCCTTCTGGAGACTGCTGCCTCATCCAAGGTCAATGCAGCTCCCTCTGCCTAATTAATCATATCATTTTTACCCTCTCTTCAGAAAGGAGTTGCTTCGTTTTGGCTCTTTCGTTTCACAGGGAAACATTGCTTCAATAATGAATGAGTCCCAAGATAAAAAGCACCAAGAGTTTTATTTTCTGTCAATTAAGACAGATATGCAAATCTTAACTCATAAGAACATTTAGCGGTTTTTTCAATGCAACAATGGTTTTTGTAGAAGAATTCCTCTGATGTGAAAAGCTGGCAAATATAAGCCTGGTAACAATTACTTTGTTATGACTTTCACTAATGGAAAGCTGCAGCAGAGGGCTTTTCTAACCTGTACTATTTATTTAGAGCTTAACTCTAAACAGAAGAGAAAAGAAGCTGCAAATCAGAAACAAGCCCACATAATACTAGTCCATACATACACTACTCAACTGAAGGAAGACAAATTTTTCAATTTGAAAAGCATTCCTTAAAAGTGATGCATTAGCAGACACAAATTCTGCTGTCCAGAATTCAGGTTAGGTAATGAGCACCAAAGTGTCTTCACTGACAGCCTTCCTGCAAATTTTTATGCAGTTTGAATATTGTGATAGTTGTTCCAAGTTTCTCCAGAGACTTAATGGCATATAAAAAACAAAGCCAGTATGTAAAGAAAACCACTAGAGATAGGGTGAAGTTTGTGCAATATTTTCTTCAGAAAGTATTTCTGCAAATGAAGGGAGTAAAATAAACATGCAACTTCCAGGCAGTTAAGATTGCTTTGTAGAGCCTAAAAAAAAGCTGGCTTGAGGGAAGCACCTTCTGCTACAGACAAAAGACTTAATTCACCAAAGCTATGGTAAGAACTCTCTTCTCCAAAGAAAAGATCTAATGACCCCTATAAATAGAGCCATATTGTGATGCTGTAACCTGATTAGAGGGAAAGAGGGTCTTTGTGTCTTTTAGCCCTTGCACTAACAGGAAAACAAGGTGTTCTGCAATAAATAGGAAACCTTTTTCTAAAGATTTACAGTCTTCTGTGCTATGTCACTAAGTACCCTATATACCACTCACCTCAAAAATCCACAATTAAAGTGAAGTAATTCTTCCCTTTTCAAAAGTCAGGTTGTCTGGGAAAGCAGGGTTAGAAATGAGAAAGCCAAGAAGCTGCTCTTTTGAAGCAAACAAATGTGATACTCTTATTTTTAAAGTAATTGCTATATTTTTGGGGCACAAGGAGATGGGAATGTATCTTGCAGCAGGATGAGTGCATTCAGGTCAGCCCACAAAAAGCCCTTTAGTGAGCACAGAGGGGCAGGGATGACTGCTCTGAGTGACTGAGACTGGCCCCTTACCTTATGCAAGAGATTACTAAAAAAAAACGTACAGAAGAAAACTGAATAGAATGAAGAAGGAAATAAAGGTGGTAAGCTGAGAATGGGTAAGCTTATCAACACAAAAGTAGTCACAGGGTACATTGGATTGGAAGGGACCTTGAAGATCACCTTGTTCTAATCCCCCTGCCATGGGCTGGGACACCTTCTGCTAGACCTGGTTGCTCAGAGTCCCATCCAACCCACCTTTGAACACTTCCAGGGATGGGGCAGCCACAACTTCTCTGAGCAACCTGTTCCAGCACCTCACCACCCTCACAGTAAAATTTTTCCTAATATCTACTCTAAACCTATGCTCCTTCAGGGAATGCAAGGACCCCCCCAGTGGATGGGGGCTTTGCATTTGCCATGCTTTAAAGAAGATACATGCTCACTTAGTGGTTGATGGAACTTGCCCCAAGACACTGAGAAGTTTAACATTATTTAAAAAATAACATTTATTTTTATTGAAAGATCAAAACTTTTTTTTTAACATACCCTCTAGCTAGGAAAATAACAGGCATGGAAGGAAACTGTTGCATTTCAAAGTAAACCTAGGAAAAAAAGGTTGTCCTTTAGGAGAGCAGTTCAAATAAGTAGCTGTGTGACGCAGGATTCTTAACTCCCTCTTTTAATGCAGTTCATACTAACCACTTTTAAAGAAAATTAGAGCTGATGGACCATCATGTTTAGTCTCTCTGACTCCTGGGAGCCAATTTGTGTTATACTATGCAAGCTTCTGCAGAATTACAGACAGTAGTAATGCTGTACCTGATAGCTGCCTGTGGTTTAAATGAAGGGTGATGAGACCTATTAGAGATCTGGTTGGATTTCATACAGAGGTGGTATATTTGCCTGAAAGAAAAGAATTATATTCTGCCTTTTTCAACTGCTTTTAGGATAAGAGAGAAAGTAGAAGACTGTAAGGAAAGACCTGAAAAACCAAGAGAATGTTTGGCCCCAGTTCCTCTGTTTTAGAGAACAGTCTGAAAAGCTGAATTTAGTGTGTTCTTTTCCTATGAGTATCAAAGGATATGGAAAAGTAATACATCCAGTGCCTCATCCTCAACCTTGACTTGCAACCAAGCCTTTTCCCCCCTGGAATTACACAAGGTGAGTGATCTGGATCAATATGCCAGCAACCAACAATCTTTGCAATTTACCTTCTGAGGGTGACAACTATTGCATAAGCTAGTTTAAAACATTTCCCTGGCTTTGCTGACATTTACAGTACAGTAGTATAGATCATGGAAATATTATAGAATCATAGAATGGTTTGGGTTAGAAGGGACCTGAGAGATCATCTCATTCCAATCCCCTGCCACAGACAAGGAAGCTTCCTCTAGACCTGGTTGCTCAGAGCTCCATCCAACCTGGCCTTGAATGCTTCCAGGGATGGAGCATTCACAGGTTCTCTGGGCAACCTGTTCCAAATACATATAAACTTAACCTCTAAATCTGAATATAAACAGAAATATTAAAGTTATGTATTATTTACTTGCACTGAATGTGATTTGGCAAGTATTCAGGCATGTTCATAGAGATGATATAAATAAAAACAAGCACTCAAATTCATGCCATCCTCATTCAGTCCCTCCAAAGCCTGTTAAAGACAGAGATATCAAGCAGTAAGGGAATTTGGGGTAATACCAGAAGGGAATAGCTTGAAGAAAATTAGGTCATTCAACAGCACTTCAAGTAAAATGGATGTTGATTGTTTTATTTTTTCCACAGATAATGAACAACGAAATTTTGACACAAAGTTAATTACAAAAAAATAGAACTTCACTCTAATGGCTAATTGCTACCCATGTAGGCTGAAAAATGGCAAAGTCTCACAGTTTCACAATTAATAAGCTGCATTCAAGGTCCTGAATTATGACAGCAGTCTAGAGAACGAAGCACATGCAAATACCTTATCATTTTGAGAAGCCCTCTCTGCACCCAGGTTTAGCTGGTTAATTTTGCCCTTGTGCCTAATATACCCACACATCCCCACATCATCAGGCAGCTCATTAATCACGTCTCCTGCTTTGTTTTCTTCTCATTTGATATCACAGCAAGGCATTTTTCTCAGCAAAATAATCTGAGTAAACAAGAATATTTCCTGGACTGGAAATCTCTGCCCTTGGAATGAGCTTCTGACAAGCATGTCAGACATAAAGCAAACCCAAAAAGGGGGGGTTGGGAATGGATGAGCATGACACCTCCTCCTTTTGTGAAAGTGCCTTTGCTTGGGAATGGGGAGGGAGTCGTAAAATGCTCATTATAAACACCCATAAATATTTATTCCAGAGCTAAGGTAAGGAGCTATTACCTTCCTGAAATACACTGTTGGCCTTGTGAATGTTGTACCAATAAAGCAATAACTCTCAACGAAAGATAACATTTGCCATTTTAGGCTCTGCACCTCTTCTCAGCAGTCAAAGGGATAAGAAGATCAGCTGCTCTTGCTGTTGTGTTGCCTTAAGATATATCCCTGATAATACTATAAATATATGAACTACAGCAAAAAGCAGACATTTCTGTCAGTAACATCAGGATCATCTTTCTCTGTGAATATTGTTTCTTATCTGCTCTCTCTCATCTGATCCTCATGCTACCCACACACAAGCAACAAATACATGTTGTTGTGCACAGTGAGACCAAGTGGATGAAGCACAAGACCTAAAACCATCCGTATTAATTCATTTTGCTTCAGTCACACAAATGCCTCAGCCACATGCAGCCTCCAAATAAGTAAAAATCCCACCTTCAGTTAGTTCACTGAAGGGCGCTCCCACATCCTGAACGAGTTGAAACTTATGTATCAGCTACTTGATACCTCTGCAAACTGTCAGAAGGCAAAAAGGGCAGCTCCTATCAGGCATCTCTGGCACACAGCAGCAATCCAAATCTAGCATGTCATGGCTGTATTTTGGATTAAATTGTGAGAAACATTTTTCCCACTGCCCAGTCAAGGCAAGCCTTGGAACCAGCCCTTAAAGCTGGGGATAATAATGGGCATAATAATAATGGGCATAACAGTTCTTCTCAACTATAGAACCAATGATTTACCCTCCAGTTTTAGAATTCCCTGTGTCCAGTATAGCTTTTAGACTGAGGGAGACTTTTTTTTGCTCTGAGCAGCATTAACTGCTTTAAATCCAACTTTTGCTCTGCATTGGAAGAACTTGATTTTGTTTAATAGAGAGAAAATGCTGCGGAATGAAAGGAGGGGAAAAAAAAAAAAGAAAAAAAAAAAAGAAAAAGACAAAGACTGCACTAATCATTTCTAGGTAATTTAACTGGCATGGTCAAGAACTGGAGCACAAGGCAGATGAGGGGTAATTCTAACTCTAAACCATTACCAAAGCCTATTCTCCACAGCGGCAGGAAGTCAATGATGTAAGTGGAATTTCCTACAGCCTAAGAAACAGGATAATGGAGGTTGACATGCAAATATGTGGAATTGCCTTAACTTCAAACAAGAACTTTCCTAGGTTTAGCCATGGGTTTACAGCTAGGATTCTTATTCTTTTTAATAATTTTTTCTCTGCTATTATAAGTGGAGCTATTATGTTATCTTGGAAGCAATAAGACCTTTTATATCACATTTTGGTTTGTAGAAACTATTAATGTTGCTATTTGATCTGGTTGGAACTCTACATATTTATTTTGCAAAAGCTTTTGTGAACTAAAAGATTCAAGCAGCAAGGCAAAAAGAAGGCACTATAGCATTTTCAGTTATTAAGTACAACACGTACTATGTCTCTTCTAGTGTCTAATAGTGGCCTGTCCATTTGCTATTAGAGTAGTCTGACAAACTGAATTTTTTACCTTGTAGTTCTCTCTTGCACTGTAAGAGAAATAAGGACATTAAGGAGGTGGGTGAGTACACTGGGCAAAGAATGGACTTAGTTGTTCCAAGTAGTGCATCAGAAAGAGCCTTCACAGCTGAAAAGTCCAGTTTACCAAGGAAATTAGAGTGAGGATTTGTCCCCTCTGCTCCTGGGACAACATACCAAAATGATGTTTTCACCCTGGATTTCTGGCAAATCCACAGCTGATGCCATACACACATCTCAAAATATCAGTTTTGTGTGGTGACTGAAGGCATTAAACCCTATGATATTCACAATGTGTATCACAGCTCAAACATTTCTTGTACACACTTTAATACTGTCAGACATCTTTCCATGGAAATGTCTATGACATATGGAGGCAAATTCATTTTGGAGGAAGCAGTAAAACATTCAGAAAGAAAATGTGTTAAAAGCAGAAGGAGGGTGGGCTTTTCTTAAAAACCACAATTTAAAACCTCTTCTCCAGAAATATTAAAAAAAAAAAAAAAGTTGCAAGCTTAATTGCCACGGCTCTATTTTACAGACTGCATTTTTATATAACGGTTATGATTGCTGCCTGCTGATGGATTAATCTTTGCTCAAGCACTGCTGCTTCTTTTTTTTTTTTTTTAAGCCTCACAGCTGCCTCTACAAGTACTCCTCATCCTGACCTGCCTTGCTCTGTGCCTGTAGCCCATCAACCAGCAAAACGCTGATGCTGGGTGAAGTCTCTGCAATATGAAGCAAACAAACGCGCAACAGTTTTATAACTTAAGGTTTTCATCACTAGAGCTTTCTGGACTTTGCAACCCAGAGGAAATGATGGCTTCCAAGAGCTGGAAGAGAATTGGTCATTTGTAATTAGAGGCAGAGAAAGCAACTCCCAAAACATCCTCTGACTTTCAAGTGCCAAGAAGAAAAATGAGTTTTGTGTGAGATGTTGGCTCTTCTATAGTCATACGGGATGTGGTGCAGCTGATCTCCGTCACAGAGAGGTGCTGATGGAGGAGGGGGAATATACAGGACAGTGAGAAGTCCAACAGCAGATAGTCTACTCGTTCAGCATGCATTCACAGAAGGGGAACACTGCAAACATGAGCCTGTTGGACTTTATGTATCAGTAGGAAATAAGTGTGAGATCAGTTTTTACCTGATGTTGACATTTAGTATTTTTCAGTAGTACAGCTGTTCTTTCAGATGGGGGAAAAAAAAATATTTTGCTCGCAACTACCTTTATTTCTCTTGCTGCCAGTATCCTCTACCACAGCCAACTAGGACCTCTTGCTGTTTCCCACATCTGTATCTCACAGATTCCACCAACAGGGAGAAATTAGACTCCTTAGGCAAATGACTTTTTTCCCAATTAATTTTTTATCTGTCCCTGGATACATATAATGTGCTAGGATGCATTCCCAGACAAAGCCATCAGATGCACCTTGAAAGACCATTTAAGTCCATCAAGTGAAAACAACTTGCACAAAGAAGTATATATCTGTGCTTTGGAGCATGGTCTGAATATGCCTCTATGAACACCTTGAAAAAACTGTACAAGAACTAAGGTTTGAAGCTTCAGCTTGCTATACAAAACATAGGGTTATCAAGAACACTTGCTTATATGCCAAGCTGCATTCTGCAAGTTATTTTTCTGGATGTTGTTCCCTGTTCCATTAAAGATCACTAAGAAGCAGTAGCCATAGCCCACATTTAGTATGTACCACTTATCATAAGAAAATAATGCTGCACTGACACATTTCAACTGTAAAATTTGCACAAACATAATGATAATCAATATAATTGTTCTCCCCTCTTTTTAAGGGGCAAAACTTCCACACAGTGTATCAGAGAACGCAGAAAATAAAGACATGAGCAACAGATCACCATTTTGCATCTCCCCTGAAACATAACACCTATGGAAACTTGATTCTCTTCAGTATCGTGCTGGAGCACTGGCTGAAGATTTAGTACAGAAAGGGAAGTGTCACCTCTTAAATCATCAAAGTCACTTATTTTAACACTTAAGTTTTCTTTGGAAGTTTCCCAAAGGCAGAGCAGCCCTGAAAGCCTCACGACTTTAAGAAGTGGCAAGATCACAGCCTGAGACACTACAGCTGCAACACCAATTACTCGCCTTAGCCATCACCTCTCCTTAGGTGAGATGCACGCTATAGCATGTGGGAGTGCAGAGGGCCACTTTCTGTATGTCTTTCCTGTTAGTTCAGCCAGATTTAAAACAAAAGCTGATTTTTGACAGCCAATTCCTTTTCCAATCTGAATACCGCAAAATAACTTCCAGTAGTAGCATATTTCCTATGATGCTTTTCTGATAGACTTAATGTAGGAAACAGAGCAAGTGAAGCAAGTGAAGCTTTGAGGAATGAAACTTTACAATGATGGTCAAACAAATCTGAACAGGGCTAATGCTCAGTGCTTGACCAGCCTTTAGGGGACTTTTAAATTAAAGTGAATAAAGAAACCAAAGTTTCAAGTGTGAGACAGGAAACCAAAAAGAGCAGTGTAAATGGAGAAGTTCGTGCTCAGAACAGAACAGGCAAGGATGAATTTTTTCCGTGGGATAAAGTACAGACATGCCAGCAATGTCATCATAATGCAAAACAAAGCCCTGGAAGTTTACTGCACTGAAAACAAACAAATCAGCAAACACAATGTGTTGTATTTCGTAATCTCTGGTATCCTCCTCCTCCTCCAGGGATCAAATCCACATCTGGTATAAAATTATAATTTGATTATCTCAACTGAAATTTTGCATCTGTCCTTTTATGCTCAGGAATTTTTTTTTAGGGTACGTGCTACCTAATATCTGATGCAATCTTCATTGGCACCCACACTTGGATCACTAGAGGCTATATAAATTCAGAGCAACACAGCAGAGAACACAAACATTTTCTCTGTCTTCTAATGTTTGGTCTTTTTAAGAGACTTTCATAGCACAACTCCTGTATTTGGGGTCTGGCAGGAAAACAGCTCTGGGCAGGTGTAAAGGAAGCTTGGACTGGGTCAGGAGAAATATGGCCAAGAAAGGAAATGAGTTCAGCCTGGAAAAGAAATCAGCACAAGGACATAGGGATCAGTAGGCCCAGAAGTGGGGCTGAAGCAGAAAACAAATAGAAGGGGAAGCACAGAAAGGATGCAGCAGAGATGATGAGGGGGTGAAGAGGAAACACACATGTACAGGGAGTAATTAGGTGACCGTGGTAATGAAAAGGAAACAGAAAATCCAAAACAACATGGGAAAGATCTAAAACTTTTTTTTTTTTTTCTTCTTTCCTCTCAGGAAGAAGCTGAAAGTCTTCATGTAAAGAAAAGGAATAAACTGCATCTAAGGCAGACTATCTGAAACTTTCTGTGCGTATGAAATTTTTACAAAATTGTCCTCATTTGCAGCATCTGTTTTGAGACATGTCATCTTTAATGATACAAATGTGAGAGTCATACAGAATTTAGCCCTATAATCTATTGTTAACAAGTACCTTTCAAACACTAGATAGATGCTGCTCTCCTGGGTGAAGAGCTGAACCATCACTCCCCAAGCACCTAAGGAAAGGCTTGTTTTTAATTTGAAAATAAGCTCTTCACTAGAGTATGCTTTGTGCTTCTGAGGGGTACATTCGCTGAAAAATTTTCCTTCCAGAAACATTACAGCATTATAAAAAATGATCACCTTACAGGCTTTTGTTCATAAAAATGAGGAGGCAATGGGGAAAAATGACAATTTGAAAAGAAAATACTAGAATTTAAATCCAATGCAGGGTTTTATAAAACGACTCATAGTTTTTCAAGAGCACAAAGATTGTCTCAAGTTTCCATTTCCAGTTCAAAATAAAGATAATAGTCATCCTCTTCGTTCTGATCAACTGTACCTTGTCTCTGATAGGAGACAGAGGTGTAGGAAAACCTAAAACAGGCAATTACAAAATGCCTGCAAGGCAGCCTCTGGTTTAGAGGGAGCTCCTGAAGCAAAATACTCATCTTATTGAAACTCTTATTTATATATATATTTAATCCTTGCTATTGTTTCACTGTTAATCTGCATAGGGAAGAAGTGGGATAAAAACCTAATCTGAGGCTAAAATGGAGAAAGTCATGTTTGAAGCTCTACCTTACAGCAAGGAGTCATTTCCAATTTATTATTCTTAAATGCCTTGTCCACAGGAGGATGAAACAGGAAAAGATAATCTGAATGGAAATTAATTAATGCCATTTATTGCATTGATCTAAGTGATGCTATATAAAAAAAATAATAGTAGACTATTATCAGTGCTGTCACATCACAAGACAAAAAGTTTACCATGTCAGGAACCCTTGAAGAGAGATCACTCCTTCCTCAAATATAAATCCTCTGCCTCAAAGAACAGTTCAAAAAAGACCCAACATAATAGCAGTAAGAGGATTGGCAGATTATTTAATAAGAAAAAAATACTCTATTTTTCCCTGCTTAGCACAATAAAACTCTTTCTGTTGAAATAAACAGTAAATAAACCCACCAGATAGCTGACCTCCAACAAGGAAAATTTCAGCTCAGTATTTATGCTCGATGCTTGCAGAAGAAATGAAAACCATGAGCACAGAGGCACGTGGCAAGTGCAAGAAGAGATGGTCCAATCACCCACCCTCTTTTCTGCCCTGCCTAGAGCTGCCTCTCAAGACACAGTTACTAATTACATCAGTTCACAGCCTCACGGGTGAGAGGAGGCATAACTGCACTGGAGGCAAAGGGTCTACACCCACTTTTATATGTAACAGATAGATATTCATTAAGTTTTGGTGATATTGGTATGCAAGTATTTGTTTGGGAAGAGTTCTGCAGCAAGAGCTTCAGCTGATTTCTAACACAGGTTGTTTTATCAGAGTATCTTTCTGATGATTACCAGCCGCAAAAGGTGCTGTTTTATCCAGGTATTTTTGCCAAACAAGGTTACCATTATTTCCAGAGAGCACTCATAGGAAGTCTGCAGATGATTATCTTGTACACAGAAGTATTTTGACATTTTATCAGATTAACTGGATATGTCTACTTGAGCTTTTTTTTTCTTTTTTAAATTAGGGCTCTGAGACGTAACCATAAATAGGGTAACGTGAGCACCCAGTGGCGTATTCCAGGGTGCAGGGGCTGCAACTTTAAAACAACCCTCCTCTATTAGGTCCAACAATGAACTTCGATAAATCAACCCATTATATAGATACACAGATAACAATTTTGTCGTTATCCAGCACCATTCTCCCCAAAGTAAAAGCAGTACCAGCTCCAGAGTACCTGAGTAATGGTGATATTCAACCTCCCTTGTCCCGATGAGGTGGCTGACCTGAGCCAGGAGCACTGCACATCACCTTTAGGAACAGCAGAAACGTACAGTATTGTGTATATTTTTGCATTTTTGATGAGAGCAGAGGGTCTCCAGGGACCCCTCACAAAGCTGGTGCAAGCAGCAAGCTGGGGAGAGAGGTACAGGCAAATAGCATCATCTGGAAAGAGCACCTGGGTAACCTGACAACATCGATGTCTGAGGCAGCAGCAGCAGCAGCAGCAGCAGCAGAGACCCCAGGGTAACCTGTGGGTTGCCTCAGAGAAGCCAGAAGCTTCTCCAGGGAAAAACTGCATATTCAAGAGAATACTGCAGTCATTTAAAAATAACTTGATGCCAGCTATCTCAGAAAACAGGCTTTGCACCGGACAGATTAAATCCTAGTCGAGTTTTCTGTTGTATGTGCTTAAGAAGGGGATTTGATACAGCTTTATTATACATAAATATACACAAGGCATAAATAGGAGGCTTGATTTATGATAGTGCTAAGCACAAATATAAAACAGCCTTTGGAAAAACAGCGTTTTGGACACAACTGTATCCACAGATATTGCTGAAACTGTGCACTTAAAAGCTGCCACAGCAGAGCAGACTGCAGGGGTTCACCCAGAGGCAGGCAGATGGTTTGGGGCAGGGACATCAGACAGACCAAAATCCGCATGTTAGCTGCCACATACAGACCTACCTGAGAACAAATCATTTTGGTGAAGGTGGAAGAGTTACACACACAAAAAACTATGTCAGAGCTAAGCTACCTGACTGAACATACACCACAGAGGGAGCCGACGCAAGGTGGTAGGGCTGCAAAAGCAAACGTGCAGCAGAGCAGAAAGGGATCCTACAAAAAGCCCTGTGTGGTAGCAAGGTAGGCTTCTTGGCGGGTTTTCCTTTGAGGGAAAAGGCCCTTTGTGTTAATGCAGAACAATTAGCTGGGAAAGGCTGGTTCAGAGCCTCAGAAGGCGACAGCTGCTGTGGTAGCCCAGGGGCTGATGGCGCAGACACAAAGTGGCCTGGCTGCATCCCTGCAGCTCGCCCCAGGGCTTTCAGGGAGGGTTTTGTCTCTTCAGTGCCTTGTACAGAGCACTGACATAAAGCCAATTATTAGATGGCTTCTTTTGTCAATTTTCCTGTATGCTTTCAGGGAAAGAAAGGAAAGAAAAAAAAAAATCCAATTATTAAAACTGTACCACTTTCTGCAGCTGAAGAGCTTTATTTAGCAGAGACCAAATAGTTTTGTTTTCACTTCCCTTGTGTGGCTTCCCTTGTTAGAGAAACCAATTGGAAATCATTAGTGGAAATATTAGCAGGAAAAGCTAATGGGTTTAGTCATTCATATGCATCAGTCACTGGATATTTCACAAACTGCTACCTGGAGCACTGTTAATGTAATTTCCAATACTTAATTTGATGTTGTCAGCCCCTTTAGATTTGCACAAGATAGTGAACAGCAGCAGCTCCAACTGCACTGGCTGGTGAGGGCTGAGCCTCCAGTTTTCCCCTCCTGCCCTGCTTTACAACCTGCCACTCTCCTCTCTGACTAAACCCTGCCAAAAGAAGGATAAGGATAAAGCTCAAACCAGAGCTTTCTACAGGAGTATTTGGAGACCCAGCTGCTGCAGCAGCATTGCCCCTCCAACATCTGGGACTTTGTCGCAATTAGCAGTGCTAACTTAAACCATGCTGGGATACAAAAGATCCCTGGACAGGACTGCAAAGTCTATGCTGGCATAAATGCCAGGGATGCAATCACAGAGTGGTTTGCTCCCCTTTCCTTCTACATGACTGCTGCTGAGAAACAGCCCTCTCACTATGCATACAGATGTTCATCACTTTTGTGTTATGATAGACTTTCCTTCTACATGTTTCCTTAATCCCATGATTAATCTAATCAGATGGGTTTTGATAAAAGCAAGAAGAACTTCAAATATGTGCACTCAATGCCCTGCCACTGTTTCCTGGGGCTGGGGATTAGCACATGTGGAGGCAGTTTACTTGCTGCCAGTTTCATTTCAATCCTCTGGGAATTACACCTGCATCTTACATTTAATGAGACCCTCGCATGAGAATAAAGAGCTTTGCCAGAATTAAAAATACACAAACAGTTTTCCTAGATATAATTTTCAAGGAATTTAAAAGCAAATCCCAAGCAACTAACTCATGACAATTTTAATTCCTGTACCCAACACAAGACCCCATAGATGTTAAAGACCCAGATTCCTTCTGAAACCATCAAGGGATAATTTCTCTGAAAGGACAGTGACTGGTCTGCTTTCATGCATATTATTTAGTTCACCACAAGATTTAACATGCAATTTATTGTTATGAAATACAAAACCTATGATACAAGTTTCTTACTGTTGTGCTTTAGAATGCCACTTGCATGTAAAGAAAATATAATGTATCTTTCTCTACCTCGCTAGAGATTTCCATATATTCTCCAATCTGAACTGACTGCACAATTAAAATTAATTTAGAAGAGCCAAAAAACCTTTCTTTTCAGCAAAACAAATGCATATGAAACATGCTTTTTAAAGAACACTTTTCCTCTTTTATCCTGTGTATTCTGTGCATAATCTGTATTCAAGATGTAGGATATTTTTCTGTGCCTCAGGATGCATTTGAAGTATTTTTAAAGTAGTTATGCATTATTATGGGATAGGAAATGGCAGTTTCCTCTCTTGGAGTTGTCTGGAATTCTGGATTGAAACATTACAGTATCTTTAAGTCACTACTAGTCTGATCTGAAAGATCATCTGTTTCCCTTAATAGTACAGCCTCAAACACTACTCCAACAATGTGCTTTTTATTTTCGAAATTCATCACCACTGGTGTTTTTTTCTTCAAGTCATCTTCATTGATTTCAGAGGGCAGGTCATTGCCTGCAGCAGCTTATCACCAGTATGGTAAAGGCAAAATTCATTCTCTGATGCACAAGCTATTGAAGAACTTAACTGCCGCCTGATGGCAAAAACGCTGGAGTGGAGAGCTACACAACAGACTGTAAGCTGAGTGAACACCCATCCCCTCTCACAATGAGCCCCCCACTCACTGTGTGTCCTGGAGTTGAGCAGAATTAGAGATGTTATAGTCCCAAACAGGTGAGAGCCAGCTACCCCTTTAGCTATCCAGTTCAGAAGGCAGGTGAGGAAACAAGGAAATACATTAGTAGCATTATTTTAGGACTGCAGTCCCCATGGTCTCTATGTGACAGAGCAGACAAGAAGGTTGCTTTGCTGTCTAAGCATTTGAAATCCAGACTGTTATCCCAATTACATAGATTTTTAAAAATCCACTGGCTTCTCATAGGCAATTTCATGGGGAGGGGAATAAAAGAGAAAAACCCCAAGCTAATAAAATATATTAATTTTGACTATTTCACTAAGCATTACTAATTAATCCACTCAACAGTCCCATGGGATAGATCACTGCAATATCCCATGGGTAATTTGTCAGTACATCACTGCTTTTCTCCAATTGTCTACCCAATTTACAGAAACAACTTGACTTTAGCTTGGACATTTATTGATTATTATTCTAGTGATAGGGGTGAATTATGACAAAAGGTTCCAGAGTGTTCCACTTCAGGAATATCTCTATTCCTTCACATTCACAGTCCTAAAACCTCATCATACTGAGGAGACAAATGGACTTGAATTTCCGTATTTGAAAGATGTTTTTAGAATTACAGGAAGCCTGATGTCTTTCAGCATTAGAAGTTTTTCAAATGAAAGAAAAAAAATCAACCCTTAAAAGTACTGATGTTAAGCCTGTTTCACTGACATAATTCTGCCTTCACTGAGATTTCTCTCATGATTAGGAGCCTGAAGGAGCGAGTCCAAAGTATGCGTGAGTTGCAATCCAAACTTTCTGCTCTCCGGAGTTCCCGCAGCAAACCTGCCCTGTGGATTCCATGTCATGTGAGACAAAGAAGTATTGTAGCTCATGTAAATAGTCGCACCAAACTTGACAAGTCAGGCAATGGTGTTTTGTCCTGGACCAGCAACATGGGATCTTACCCAGTTTCCCCTAATGGAGACTTTTCCTGGAAAAAAACTCCATGTTATTTGGCAGACACTGATAACAGTACCCCAGCTAATTAGCTTAAGCAAATGAGCTGCAGTTATCTCGATCAAGCAACATAAAAAGCATCTGCTGTTTTAATCAAAGATTCTGAACACTAAGTAAGCTTTCTAATTTACCATTTGTTGATTCAAAACCAATATGCTTACTCTGATATGGGTGAGACTGGGGATCCAAGGAACCTCAGTGACATTCAGCATTAGGCTGCTTGTCAGCAGAGAGAGGAGCCCAGTTTGCATCTCCCAGGTTCAGGTCACCTTCCCAACCTGATCGACTTCTGCAGGAGCTGATTTTGCAAAAAGCATCATTTTATTGTGGTTCTTCTAGCTCAATTCCAAGGAAATTCCAACATGCAGATTGCAGCTTCATTGAAATACCCTTATAATTCATACTTGGAGGACTAATTTGAAGCCCCCAGGATGCCTAAAGAGAGACTGGGCTGGGCTATTAATCAGCATCTTCTGGTATTATTCTTTTCAGCAGTTGCTGAAAAGAATTACTTATGCAGTTGCATAAGTAATGAATGAGCAATAGCTCCATATGGAAACTCTGAAAAGGTTGAGGGATGAGGGGGAGAAACTATTGCACCAAAACCTTGCTCTGGAGGAGGATCAATGCTGGAGCTGGAAAGCAGTTTACATTTAATCTGACCTTCCAACCTTTTGCTGTGCTGGCTACATCAAAGAAAGATGCAGTATCTATGATGATTTACACAAATAATCAACTCCCTAAATTTGCTGGGGTTTTCTCCCTTTCATGTGTTGCCTTTGATGTTGCAGCCTCCCTATGCAGGTGCAATAACAGCCTTGGCCAAGGGAATGGTGTGAGAGCATTGCATTATAGCTGAATGTCCCAGCTCTGACGGGGCTCTGCAGGAACACATGACATGAAGAGTCATAATGAAAACCTGCCCAGGATATGGGAAATACTTTTAGACCTACCCAGGATACCAGGGATTTACAATTGCTTGCTCCTTGCTGTTGTCTGGAGATTCACATGACAGCTGGAAAACAGAAGCTCATGGTTGGAATACAGCTCAGAAGACTATCCCATGCCAATTTTCTTCCCCTCCCATCCAGTTTTGCTTTTACCAAACTGCTAATGACATCATTACTTGATTTAAAATAATGCTGAATATTAAACATAGCAAAAGCAGACTGCTAATTTTGCAGTGTAGTTACTGCCAAGTAAAGCTATTTTAGCTCAGAGAAATATTGAAAGGCAAGATGTGAACAATAGGAAACAGTATAGCATGAAGGGACCTGGTTCAGATATCCCAGTGAAAGCCCAAAGGGCTAAGTTTTTAAGACACTTATATATATTTTGTGTTAAATTTCTATCTACCAGCAGTCCTTCGGGAGTTCATCTTTGTCCTGGGGTTTTCATAGACTAGTTAGAACATGAATTATTTATTAAACATGCAAATCATGAATAGTAATCTCAATGAACTAAGCATAATTGTTCCAGACAAACAATAAATTTGTCTAAAAATTGGTCTAACATCTTCATGTTTCATACTGAAGAAAGACACGATGATTTCCTATTCTTTATGTAAAATGGAAACCAGCGCTTAGAACAGCCAACTCAGTGTTTGGGTGGAGTTCTTTTAAAGTTCTCAAGAATAATAAATAGCCTGTGACCTATGTTTAAGAACTGATAAGAACGCAAATTTGGGGTTGTTGTATCAAAAGAAACATTGATGGGCTTTACTTTACATACCTAGACCCAGGAATTTCTATTTGTCCAATCAAAATAGGATTGTTTAGGTGTAAGGAAATTGTCACTTAGCAAATATTATTAAATGCATAAACAACACCATATACAATTAATAAAAATAACCTACCACAAGCATTCCCCCTGATGCCAGCACACTGTTCTACAGGAAGTATGAAGCAATAACTTTTACATTCCTTTTAACAACTTACATCTCTCTATGTAATTTGTTTTCATTATTAAAAAAAAAGGTAATTACATGGGATTTTCAATACAGCTGTATTTTAGACTTTTTCTGTAAGGCATGCTAGTGAGTTTGGATGTTTTGTTTTACAGATGCAGTCCAAAAGCACTCTTCATGAGCATCCTTAGCATGAGGAGCTCCACAGTTCTCTGGCCACAGAGGATCACAGTTCTCAGTTAATACAAACAACAGGACCCCCCCCCGAGTTGCTAATTATCAGTACTGTGCTGCCAAAATCAAAAGAACAGAAATGCATCACCATTAGTAGATTTTATAGACCTTCAGTATCTACAGCAGTTTTCTTGCTATAGTGGGATTCTGCTCATGACTGATTTTACTCAGTGTGCTCAAATCATACTGGAAGTTGGCTAATGTTTCATTAATTTCAGTTTAAAAGCAAATCCACAAAAATGCAGTCTCCATAGCTGGGAGACTCAGTCACCCAGGACTGCTGGTTGCACCTTTGGGCTTACATTTCTTGATTCATCAATACTGCCCTGTAATATTATTGCATAACATATAGGGATATCTGATGCAGCAGCTATTCTGCATCAGCTCCCAACAGCAGTTGGTTATTTCCTGTTTCCTTTAAATTAACTCACTTTGTTTACAGTTTTACATAGAGCTCATATGTAAAATATGTTGTCTGAACCAAATTTTTCTTGTTTTTTCCTTGCAAAAGCTTTTTTCTCTACCAAAACCATTGAAAACCAACTGTCCTTGCCTCTTCCTCTGTGCTTTTTATTATTTCCCTTGTTTAAGTCTGGAGGAGCATGGGATGGCAAATCTAGTCCTAAATGTACTCAGATTATCAGGAGTTAGAGGTGAAAATAGACAATTAGTTTATGTCACAGTCCAGAAAAAACATCATCTCACCGAAATGCATTTGATATAACGTAAGAGTTTTCCTCCCTAAGCCTCAGTCAGTAAAGTAAAAAAGTTTTCCTGTGGTTGTTCTTAAAATGTATGGAGGAAAAATTTCATTGAAGTATCCTACAAAGTACTAATTCAGCTTGCACTTCTGATTTCACAGGATGCCCAACTGCATGACCCAGTCTCCTTAAACTGCTTCTCAGAATATTTAGGACATTTCCCACCACTTTTTTTTCCATTCCCTTCAAAGACTGCTCCATTTAATTTCTTCTCCCTCTCTACCAGAGCCTCTAATGGTCCTTTTGTTTGCCTTCCCTCCATGCCATCCTCCTTGAATTAGCCTGAAATCCTGCTGAAAGCCATCAGCTGTGGAAATTGCAGCGGGATCAAGTTGGTAGCAGGAGGCCACTGTACAGCATTACTGGCAACACGCTGCTGGACTCCCTGTTACATCCCATCTTAGTCCTCTATCCAGGCACCCAAGTAGAACTGGGAAGGGAAGAATGCTATTAGCCAACAAAACAGCAAATCAAAGAAAGGTTCTTCACCTTGTATTGAAATCCATTAGTGACAACTGCAGGCCAGCAGTCCTCAGTGCCACATGCTCCCTTGCAGAAGTACTTAGTACAGTTGTGGAAAGGCTGGGGAATGAGGGGTTCAAGCTCATACACGGTGGGAAAATATCACCTCTTTACATCCTGGAAAGCAGCCTCCAAAAAGAGGGGTGTCTGCAGCACACACACCATAACCTCCAAATATCCATTGCAATCCTACTGCTCTTCACAGTGGTTTCAGTCCTCAAGCCAGGAGCACCAGAAGTGTTGCCATGTATTTCTTTTAATAAACAATTACATCAGACCAAATCAATGTTTTTCAGTAGCTGAAAAATACCTGTTGGCTTAGTAGTTCAGCTGTCTTTTCCTGGTGTGTTCCCTATGTTATTCTCTCAAGGTCAAAAAACATCAGCAGTAGTAGAGATAAACCCAAGTCTCCAGCAGAGTTCTAAATCAAGTTCAGCTGCTACCCTCTAATATATTTGCTACTAGCATTAAAACAATCCAGCAAGAACTCCTTCTGCAAGTTCACCCAGCTCTGTGTCATTTCTATTCCTTTTATTTTTGACTGAACTGGGAGAAGGCATACACAAGATCAAACATATTAGGTTCAACTTTTGCAAAGTCTTTGAAGCAATTATGGAGCCGTAGAAGTGTAACACTCAGTAATAAGTCAGACAAGGCCAAGGGGAGTGCTCTAGTAATAGAAAATGTTGAAGGGACTGGAAAATAGGCAGAGCTTTGGTACATTTTATTTTACTACACAATACAAAACTCATCATCAATATTCCCTGTGTAGCACTACAATTCGCACTGCAGTGCAGATGGTTCCCATATTTTAAATTGTAATTTAATTACACTTTTCATGATCATACTGTATTTGAACTTGACAGAATTACTATCATGTTTATGCAAATACTTTATTGCAGAAATATGGCTTCAATAGCCTAGTCCGTTCTCTTGATTGTCTTTTATTTTTATACATATTTTGAGTCATTATAAAAATACCAATTATGTACACAACTTAAGCCTTTGAAGTTTTTATCTATATTTACATTTACAATAAGGGTTTTGCTATATTTCTTTAATTCTATACCATGGTTTACTAAAACTGTTTCATGACTTAACGTCATAGGATCAAGACATGTTGGAATCAGCAGAAAGACAGTGAAGAAGCAATAAATCCTTCCTGTATCAGTGCATTTTGACTGCAACCTTAAAAATTACTATACAGCCTAGGAATCCTCATGATGGGTTAAGTAAATGTTGAATGGGCCTGTAGAACACAGCCTTCAGACCCTGTACCAGCCTATCCTCACCTCTTCTCAAAAATCTTTATAGAAAGCTTAGAGTTACATAAATTATCTCTTTCACCCTTATTCTACCACTACTATGCCTTTTATCTTCTTTCTTTTTCCTTACATGTAGTCACAGAAGATATTTCTCAAGGTATAAAACAGCCCTCGGTCTTGCTAAATACTCATTGCTGTATTGCAACAAGCAATATAAAATTCATCCTCTTCTAGTACTAGAACTTGCTCTCACAAGAAAAAGCAGTTTACAACAGATAATTTCACATATGTTCTCTTTCCTCTTACTTTCTTACTAAAGGAAAATAAACTCACCTTCTCCCTTACTGTCACAAGTGCATCACTCAATATTGGATCTTCTCTGTCAAAAGCTCCCTCCCACACACAAACACTACTGCTTTAGCCCTTTGCCCAAGGTGCACTATTTATGCATCACTGCTCAAAATCCTTGATTGCAGGACTTATGTCTTTCACCTGGGATGGTGGCTGGAGCTCAGGGGAGTTAAAATCCTTAAAAAGACTGTGTAGAAAGGGCTTCTTGTTTTGTGTTGGGGCTTTTTTTGTTGTTTTTGGGAGGAGGGAAGGTTGGGGGAAGGGGGGTGGGCTTTTTTGGTAGTTTGTGGTGCTCGGAAGAGTGCTAGTCCTCTTGTCAAAGCAGCTTTAATAAAGATAAAAACACCCTAGTAGGAAGAGCAGCTCCTTCCCTTGCCCTGTTCCCAGGACTGCAAGAAAGGAAGCAAATAGGAAGATGATTTTGTATGTTAGTGTCTATGTCCCAGCCCTTAGAGGAGGTAATCTTTTCTTCATAAGATTTTTCACTCACATGGCAAGAAATCATCACCAAATCAAACATTGAAACTTGTGGAGGATGTTCTGGAATCTTCATTTCCAGTGTGCTAGGAGAATGTCCTATCACAAGCTACTTGTTGTGCTTATTCTATTGCAATAGGTATCTGAAAGCAGCATTTGTTTTCTAGGTGCCAGTAAGCTCATTGACCTTAACTAAAACCTTTCAAGGATTTTTATTCAGGCCTCTCTATTATTTAGCTTTAAACTGTTAGTTCAGATTTACTTTAAAAGAATGTTGCTTATCAAAGCACATCAGGTTTTGAAGTTTTCCTGAGTAAAGCAGTCTCTTGAAAACAATATTGACCATAACTGGCATGTTTCTGGAAGGTCAAAATGTAAAATACTGTGTTTAATGGGTTTGTTTTGGTTTGCCTTTCCTATGCTCTCATTAGTGCTGTTGTTTTAACACCACCTTCAGACACGTGAGTCTTCCTAGGTATTCTCATCTCTGGAGTGGTTTCATTGCTTTGCAGTCTGTCTCCACAGGCTTGTTTTGTTCATTTTTGCTCTTTATTTATGTTTCCCGCTGTTTACACTTTCATAGGCTGGTGATGACTCAGTTCTCAAGGAGTTAAAGCCCTGTTTCCTTTTTCCTGTAGTAGTGCACACACCAAAGCGTTCCAGGACTATTGCAAACGAGTGGCCATGGAGTTGGTATTTATTTTGTGACAGTTACATAGGAAATAGGAAGCCAAAGGTTAAAAGTTAATTAAGGAGTCATAAAGGAGCTGGTTATACTTCTGACTGTAGTTGCTGTTTGAGATGAACAGCAAAACTCCGAACAGAATTTCAGATCATCACAGAGAAAAATAAATATACTAACAGAGTAACAGTATTTGCCATTGACAGGAAAACAATGACATACTTATTATATAAAAAGGGCTTTATGCATTAAAAATGTGCAAATACTTCTACCTTAATACTCTCTTAAGAATGTAATATGCCATTATGAAGGTAGAGCAATGAACATGTCCTGAAGATAAATGTGCTTTTCTTGGATGCTGAGTCACTTGGACTTCGTTTCTGTGCTCACAGCACCCCTGAGGCGTATCATACCTACCTCTACAAACACACACTCTTTTGTTTACCCTAATTTCTCTTATTTGCCCATTACTGAATGTTTTAATGCAGTGACTACAAAATGTCAATACTGTTTTCTGCTGCAAACTTCCACCTGCCCTACTTGGAAGTCATGGAGAATTCTGTTACCATTAAAGACTCCTTTTGATTTAAATAGTTCAGGACTTTCAGTTTCCAGGGACCTTTAGGATACCCTGGTTATGAATGGCATTAATTAAAACTATCTGAAATGGCTTATTTCTATAAATAGGCCCTTGAAGATCATGATAATTTAAAATGATTCTTTATGTCAATAAGTGGATTGCAGCCCTTTACCATACTTATAAGACATGTAGATATAGCACTTAGGGATATGTTTTAGTGATGCCTTTGCAGTTTTCTGTTAATGGTTGGACTCAAAGATCCTTAAGGTCTTTTCCAACCTAAATGATCCTATGATTTTAACTATAGAAACCACTGGGAGTTTTGAGAGTGGGGGGATTTGGGGAACAATTCTCATGGAGAATTGTGGTGAAACTTTACTAGCAAGGTAAAAAAATCTCTTCAGAAGTCCGTAGCTGTTTCTGGAACCTTCATCTTCAGTTCTCAGAGTCCAGTACGCAGCCCTGACTCAATACACACATCAACACTAACCATTTCTGCACGCCTCTCATTTACTTTGCACACTTCAGTCCCACATCTTTGTTACTTGAGACAAATTCTTAGCTTTTCTCATATAGTTCGCTTTTGCACCTCATGATTACTCAGTAATAGGTTTTGAGGCTGATTTATCTAAAAGGTGGCAGCTTTGAGACTGCAAATCTGACGTGGTAGGTCAGAAGTAATTACCAGGCAAGGAGTACCCTTGTTGAGCTGAAATTGAGCTCGTAATTTTTCTTTTTCTTTTTCTTTTTCTTTTTCTTTTTCTTTTTCTTTTTCTTTTTCTTTTTCTTTTTCTTTTTCTTTTT
>JAWWES010000133.1:5453112-5467764 GCA_035583135.1 Lophotriccus pileatus | reverse complement strand
TATCTCTGGATCTCAAGTCAAGACCTCAGAGTCTCTGTAGCGCAGCTCAGCATGATGAATTCTTCATCACTGAACAATTTTTAAGTGTTATTTCATCCTCTGCTGCATAGGTAAGGTCAATCCTGATTGCCAAACCAGCCAGCAGTCTGGGAGAGGGAAATACTGAGTTTCTTTGGCTGCAGTCATGCAGGCTGGAGGATAAACAGAGACTACAACAGTGATTCATCTGTTGTAGTGGAAAGTGTTTCCACTATGGCAGAGAGCTTGGAACAAGATGATCTCTAAGATCCCTTCCAATCCAAACCATTCTGTGATTCTGAAATTCTATGATTTTTGCCCCAGAGAAGGAAAACAGACAAGAGGCTACCTCATAGCACCTCTTTTGCTGCCTTGGATGCTACATCCCACATTTTGGGGAGAACTAAGCATTTTCATTTGATATCATAGGGCAAATCAACCCTCACCTGTTTGTTACTGCTGATAACTCCCACTTGCTCTCATAGAATCTTCTTTGCAATTTTCAATTAATTTAATTTTTAATACAAGACAACATATCTGCAAAGACGCACAATTGTCTTGTTCACAAATGTTACCAGGGAACTTTGTGAGATTATTTCCACATAGAAAAGTTGCTCCCCTCTGTGCTCAGTGCTGAGTTTGTGCTGGATTTCCACATCATTGTATTCTTGGTACTCTATTTCTCTGTTGTGTATTATAGAATTCTCTTAATTTCATGCATGGATGGCTGTAGAAAGAAGAGATAAAATTTCAAGTCTCTTTGTTTAACCCATATGAAATAATTAAAACACATTTTTCATCTTAGCATCCCCTTAGGGCTTAACATATTGTGAGAAACATGTCCTAATGTGAAATGAGCTTCAAGACAAATGGTCCTGGCTTTAGTTAGAAAGTCACCTCTGGAAAGAATGCATAGCTTTTCTTATTCACACCACTCGTTTCTTTTTAAATTCTGACACACTAAGATAAAATTGTCACAACAGAACCTACTCTTTAAATACAAAGCTCTACACTTTTATGCAGGTACAAAAAAACGCTTCAGGGCTGGTTTGCTTTAGGTTTTGGCAGCTGTTGAAGACTCCCTTCGTCCATCTTGCTGGCAGAGCTGCAGTCCTTCAGGGCAATGACAAATTTTTCTCCACGGCTTCATCCCCCTCTCTTGGCACACACCTGCTGGTGAACACAGAGCTCTTTTGGTCTCATCCGGCTCTCCCAGAAACCACAGCCAGTGATGGCTGGGTTGGGCTTGCCCTACCTGAGTGAGCTTGCCCAAGGAGCCACTGGAATAATTTGTCATTTCCATGCTGCCTGGCATCATTGTGTTAACACTTATAAAGAAAGAGGGAATCAAGAAATGAAACACAAGTAATAATTAAAAGTCTCTCTATCACCTTAAGAAAAGACTAAAGGACTCAGGCTGACTTTCTAGCACAAGGCTGTACATTATATCTATATATATACATTTTCCCTGGCTTATTATTTATTCTGTCAAGCATTATTCAATGTAAGCAAAAATGTTGCTGCTGAGCCCTGAGAAATAAATATTCTTGTTCTCCCAAGTTGGGAAAATCAAGCTGTTTCCACCCAAAATCTTACAGATACTTAATGAAGAAGCATATTAATTTTCATGAAGGACCATGAAGTCCCACAGAAAGCTGGGTTTATTTTTGTTATGTTCTCACATCTACCAGAAATATTGGTTCACAACAAGTTGTCGTTTGCTTGCTCTTATAGTATTGAGTAGGGCTGTCCTTCCCAATAAACTCAGGAAAGGCCTGTAGTGTGTCTTTCAATAAGGTAAATGAGATTCTATTAAAGAAAATAGATCTATCTCTGCGGCTGAGATCTCCCATATGTGTGTTTATGTATTCCCTCAGCCCAATTCTTTCATCAGATACATATATATTAGCCCCAGTCATGGAATGCTTATGTTCATGGAAATGCATTGAGCTCCCCAGTTCCCACAAAGCCTTATAAGACTTTTGTACAGTTATGAGTACAGAAAATTACTCTAATGAGAAACCTACTTAAACTTAATTGTCTCATTTAATTGGACTGTTTAAATTGCTAATCATTTTGTAAGTATTACTTTCTAAGTTGTTTTTAGTGGGTAGTTTGGCCTTTTAGTTGTTGCTGGAGGAATTCAGTAATAATTAACTGACCTAGTGTGTAATTATACCACTGAAAATAAGCTATGAGACATTTAATAAAAAGAGACTATTAACAGGATTTGAATTTATGACCTTCAAAATATGAAGCAAACACTTTATCCATGAGGTCATACAAGCTTTCACTAGTGTCTGAGGATTTATGGTCACTAGATCAGCCACAGAAAGACTTTGCTCTCCTTCTTTGGATGTACTGAGAACACTCTGAGAAACTGATTAAAATAATATTTGAAGAAATATAGCAGTGGAAAAATGTTTGAGAAGTCTTACTCATCTTAAACATCTATGCCATGGGCATAGATGGAGGTCAGACCTGATGTGGTAAGGCAGCAGATGTGATAGCAAGTGCAAATTTTGGGGGTCTGAGGATTTCACCATGGGGTTCCCTATGAAGTACCAACGCCTAACACCCTTTCCTCAGCTGCAATAAATGTTACTGAAGGCATTTTAATCTTCAAGCTCTGCTGATGTTTGAGTCCTCTTTGTGCCCAATTTACAGGACACAGTCTGAGATAAGAAAATTACTAAATCCCTTGGCTCTCAGACAGCTTGGCAATTTGTGCCATGTTTTCTTTAGCTTTTAGGACTAAATATATTTTACTGAGTTTCTCACATAGAGTTACAACAGCTTTGCTGTATTTTCTGTGAGATATTTGGCTACATGAAACACTGCATTACAGATAGAAGCATGACATTTATAAAAGCTGCTGTTCCAGCAGCATCAATGTAAGGAAAGTGAGGCTGTTGTGGCTTCTGGTTACCAGGAGTCCAGGCAGTTTCCTTGGGAGTTATCAGCTGTGCTGTGTTTTAGAGAATGTGCAGAGCACGTCCTGTGCAAACCTCACAGGATTTGAGGAAGAATTGCCATTCTTGTTTGTGAAATCAAATGGATTTTCCCCCAAAGCCATAGGTGATGGCTGCTGTCCCTTTAGGTCTTCAAGTATTTTGATATCTTGTGTATTTGAACAGTGAGACAGTGCACTTACAGATATGTGGTGCAAGAAAATAATCTTGCAGCAGATGCCAAGAAGCTGATAACTGTGAAAACACTCTAAAGCCAAGTGCTTGTTGAAAAGATCCTTGTTCTTGCTGCTGGCCAGAGAGCTTTTATAACATCATTGAGGTATTGAGGATGCCATAGGATGGGGTCTGATATTTAGGTAGAAAATTCAGAAAACAAAGGTGAAGAGGAATAAAGCAAAGGTGAAGGGAACACTGCAGTTGGAAATAAAAAGTTTCAGTGCTTCTCAGGTTTGTTGCCACCCTTCACCCCATGTAACTAAGCACAATAAAACTGAGTGTGCCTAAACAAAAGGCAAGAAATTTGGACTGCAGGAATACTTGAATTATTTCTTCCCTATAGTCCAAACAGTGTAATTGAGACAAATAAAGTGGAGAGCCATGTCACCTAAACTCTTTTGAGTCATTAGTGATGTGCATGGCATGGTGGCATGGCTGCGAACTGCCTAAGTCTGGGTTGCCCGTCCCTCACGGGCACATGGCTCTGGGTGCTGTGATTATCATTACTTCTCAGAAACAATTTTGATTGGTGGGCTGGGATGGAGAATAAATATTCACTACCTAGCTTTAATTAAAAAGAATAGAGAGCATGTAATTTCTACAGTATGTCTGAGTAATAACAGTTCTTGGTTGCTTTCTGATTTTTGGGGCAGAAAAGCCTACATGCAAACAGATTTTCAATCCCTGACTTCTAAAATAAGCAAACCCACTTTTCAGCTGTAAGAGGGAGGAATGGTCTCTGTTATCAAATACAGGTCCAGTTCAGGCAAGGTTGATGACCTCAGTCAAATATTTATTAAAGGGGAAAGAAGTATTTGTAGTGACTTGTTTATTCTAGCTCTTGCTCACACTGATAGGATTTCCTCCTCTGTGTTATCACACTGAAACCTTCTTTGTGACTAACTTTGTCTTTTGGAAATGTTTCCCATCTGCATCTGACTTTTCCTGCTTTTCATCAGTAGAAAAACAAGCAGCCCATTTCGCTGGTGGGTTATGTGGCTTTCCCAGACCTCAGAATGAGGCAGGGTGCTCATGGTGGTGGTGGTGGAACAGCTCGGAGCACAAGAAGAATGATTTCTCCAGGCAAGGTGCACCTCACCGGCAGCTTGTGGCCAATCTGTAATCTCAGAGGAAGGTTGGAAATTCAGTAACGTTTGAACCATCTTGCGTGTTAAGATGAAACAGCTAAACACTTTCATCAGTCTTGTTTGTCTCCTGAGTTATACTGTGGAACTAATTGGAAAATTACACATAATAAAAAAAGAAAAAGGGCATGTGTTACAGCTTTATTACAGATATATTATTGCCTGTCTAATATGAAAAGGATGCAACAAAAATTACATTCAGGTTTGGCAATGTTTTCCCCATGCGAGATTTGAAGTAATTTTTAATATACTTGACACCAGTAAGATAACCCTTAATGCTTTTACTGTGTGTTTCCCCTGGATCTGAAAGTCCTGCACAAATGAGGACAACTACAACTATTTCTGCAATTATAAGAAGAGATTAAGAAGCAGGCAATCTGCAAAACATGCCCAGTATGATGATAGGAATTAGTGACAGGCCTGGTAGAGACATTCACCTTTACCAGCTTTTCAGTGCTACAGAAGATCAGATACTTATGACAATAATGATGATAATTTGAATTGAAAGAGTTTTAAAATTATTCTATCTATATAAATTAAGCATCACTTTCATTAAAATAAATGCCTTTTGGCTTTTGCAGGACAGAATTTCTCACACACTGATGTAGTCTGAGGAGAATTAGTCCTGTTCTAAAATGATGTAGAAATAGCTTTAAAAGTTTTCCGTGAGTATCATGTTCTCATTAGCCTGCTGTTCTTTTAAGCACAACACTCTTAACACAGCACTGTCCTCATCTGAGCTTTCTGTTTCTTCTAGCCAGCATTCATCACTGGCTGTTCATCAATAATGGTTGTTCCCTTCATACAGTTTACATACAGCATGTTTTATCCCAGTTTCTTATTATAATTGTAATGCCTATTTTAACAAATGAAAGGTTATACATTATAAGTTAATACAGGTAATCTTGCCTTTACTTGTTCAAAAAAAATTAAAATACATTCATAACTGATCTTAATTTCAAATAGAATGATCATTTTCTTCTTCACAAGTTCTTCCTCCTAACAAGAGTTCAGAGATAATTAACATCATCCTAATTTTCTTGGTAAACACTGTTTTGCTCTCTGCTTACTTCTACCAATCCTATTATTTATTTATTTATTTATTTATTTATTACACTTTATTTATTTATTTATTCATTTATTTTAATGGCGTAAAGAGCACTTTGACGAAAGCATGCCATGCATGACCTGTGTTCTGTCAGGGAATTATTTAAACTAGATTACTGGTGGGCTGGAAAACTCTAAGATTAGGCAAGGGAGATCTCACCGTGGGAGCTTTATACATGAGATAAAGCAGTAGCTTGGTCCCCACAATTGCTTCTTGCTGGAAGTAACAGCAGTGGCAATAAGCTAGGAATAAGCAGTAGTTATTTGGGGCTTTTGCAATTTTGTATGGTGATGAAATATTGTTTTATACTCCAATTTCCCTTCTAATACTAATCTGCAGTGACTCCACTGGCTTCCAGGGAGATATCATCACTGGCATTTTCAAACCTGAGAGGGAAGGTAGACCTTGGACTACAAACTGCTGCTCATCCATCACGGACATTCTCAGCTGTTCTCTCAAGTGACAGCACAGAAACAACCAGTATATAATCAAGGCTTTTGCAAATAACATTATTTTGAATAAGGTGTGCTATTCAACAATGAAAATTGAGTTTACAAGGAGCCTGGCCAAAGAGTTTGCTGTCAGTGAGCAGTCAAGGTGTTAGAGGCAATGGAAAGGAGTGCTCTGGGAGCCAGAAGCTACAGAATGGAGAGCCAAGGCTATTAAATTTCAGAGACCCTCTGTCTGAAATATGCTCCATACAGACTACACCTTGTAACAAAACCTGAACTTTTCACATCCTATGCTATTTTAAAATACATATCAAAAACTGTTAAATAACCCCAGTCGGCAACAGGAAGATATCATGTTTTGAAATCAGTTTTCCCACGCTCCTTCATTCAAGCTTTCACACAATTGCCTGTCCTCACCTGACCAATTAGAGGCAAAGTTTCTGCATGCCAAAGTATCCTCAAACAAGAAATACGTGCCAGGTGACCTCTTAGACCATAGGCCCCCTCCCAGTGCTGCCTCCAGGGTCCTGACGCCAGCCCAGCTCCACCAGACATCCAGCACTCATCACTCCTGGTCTGGCTTCATTTCTGCTACGTGGCTCCACAATCTAGATGATAAAAATGAACTTTTAGAGGAAAAAAGCGACAGTTTTTTTTCTTCATGGGCACCTTACAGGGTTAACAATTTATTTTTTTTTAATACTTTATTCATATTCAATATTCATGTCTAGTCAAAAATTTAAACTTGAGGCCATGATTTGTTATTTTAGTAATCTATGAGGGGTATAAACCCTTTACAAATAAGAATGTTGTGGACAAAAGTAACTTAAATTTTGTAATTTGAAGGTGAAGAAAGAGAATGTGAAAAACGTTACTGAATGTATCACACAGATTCACCAACATTCGTGTGTGTTAAAGTGTTACTTCTACTGGGCTAATTTACTGTGTTTTGAACAGATGCCCCTTCCAGTAAATAAACAGGGAACTGTGGTATCGTTCCCAGCCTCTAGCCCAGTGATGGAGACCTGCAGGGCCTCAAGACCGTGGGAGTCTAGGCCAGGGCTACTCTGGCTTCTTGGCAACATTTTTCCACTTAATCCCACTGATTTCAGCTTTAATCCTGAGGTATCATTGCCATTTCAGCACTGTTTACAGCTAAGAGGGATATGAGGATTCTGGAGCTGATTTAATCTAAACACAGAGAGCTCAAGGCTGTCCAGACCTATAAAAGGAAATAAATAAACTCCTTTGAAGATGGGAATTGTAACAAGAACGCTTTTGTTTGGTCTTTATTTAGCTTCAAGGAAATTAAATTCCTGTTGTAGGAGCTAGTTTGTTTGTACTTAATTAACTAGAAAAACTTAGCGTGTACAGTGCAGAAAAGAAAACCTTGGCACTACTCAAACTCTGTGCTTTATGTAATTTGTTTTGATTTATTTCTCAGTAACATTTATAAGGTTTTGTTCACAAAATGAAGTATTAGGCTATCTTTAAAAAATAATGAAAACAAAAAGCATGTGAAAATATAAATTATCATATTGTTATGTAAATATCCATGCAGCTATATAAAGGACATAAGTAGGTGAAAAGTCTAATATAAAACAGAGAAAGGGATGAGCCTTTGAATTGAAGTTGATGTATCCATGAGTGGATGATAGGTCGGAAATGGAAATACAGTTTTTTTGTTTCAGTATTTAAGGAAAAAAAGATAACAGTCACCTTTCCCATGATCAGCTAAACTAAAAACAGTATGAGGAATCCCCAGGAAGAGGGATGAGTCCGTTCCTCATTTTGCTCATCATGCTTCTAAAGCAATCCTGTCAGATGAGCATCTCCCTCACTGGGCAGACACAGTCAAAATAATGCCAAAAGTCCTTGTATTTTTTATTTTAGGGTCTATTGACTTAGGAAGGAGCTGAGGAAAACACCAAGTGTTGCTTTTGTAGCTGGAGCAGTGTCCATAATTTTCTTTTAGAGGAAGCATGCCCTGCAAGGTAGGTGATCAAAGAAGCTGGCCATTGCTACCAGCAATAACTGGAAGTTTCTGTGGCAGCAAAGGAATGACTGAACAGGAGATGTGAGGAATGCCACAGAGTCACAGGTCAAGCTTTAATGGCTGGTGGAGCCCAGAGTGAGATTCCTGTGATTCCTCCTTCATGATGACTTTGTCTGATAAAGGGAGATGGAGTGGGGCATGCTCAGAGACAAGCTAAGCAACCTGTTTAGTGGTAAAGCTTGAGCATAAAATAAGCCACAAAGAGCTGTGAAAAGCCTTACATTATAGATATATATATATATACAGTAATAGACATATATATACAGAAATAAACATTAACACATAGCCCCAAACTGTGGCTTGTTTGGGGTTTTTGTTTTGTAATTTTTGGTAATTGCATTACTACTACAATAATTTCATTATATAAACCCCATTGCTGTTAAAATATACATTACATTGAAGCCTCCCTTGAATAATAATAAATGGTTGATCATTATTTATTTAAATCATCTTTCCAGGCCATTTTCTTTTGAAGTAGCGAGCCTGAATTTCAAAACAAGGCATTAAACATTAAAATAGAGTCAAGTGGTCAGATCAAAATACAAAGCTTGGGAACAGGTGCGTCTCAAAATCCTAGTCCAAGGTGTTTTACACAAAATTTTGTTACAAAGAAAAAGATAACTACCTACTTATGTTGGGTTAAGAACTGCTTTTCGGCCTGTTTAATGTTTTACCAAATTAATCAAATTCTTACTTGTCTAGTAAAAATTCTAGGCCAGTACAACACAGATGACCTTTGTGTAACAGTGGCAAAACTTCATGATCTGGACTCCAAATCCCAAGAGACAACCCTAGGAGATATGATTTACAGCTTTTCATCCTTTAAAACTTTTTTTTTTTTCCTTTCAGAAAATCTTATTTTATTTGTGATTTAAAAAAAAAAAAAGTTATTTGGGGATGCAATTTATAAATCATGGCTAAGAAAATATTCTGAAAACTTTGGAGTTACTGTGACCCCAGATCCCTGCACCATGGAGAGATAAAGGAGTAAATAAAATAAAAGGTGACATTGGATCTCGAGTTCCCAGCTTATCAGACAGTTGGGTACAGACAGATCTTATCGAAGCATTAGTCTCTGAAGAAAATGACTCTCCTTTCTTGTGTGGATCAGGCAGAGAGACTGTATTAAAAAGGACCTTCTCCATTTCACCACTTAAAATGATACCTTAATTTGTAGTGGTTTTGAAGGTTAAAAACAAAGCCAAAAATAACTTAATACCTTATCACAAGGATGCCATTCCTGATGAGTAGATTTTCTTGAGAAAATGGTCTAAAATACGTGAAAAAGTAGTGGTGCTGTGGGGCCTTGGAGTGGTTGTTTTGTAGTAAAAGTTCTCCACAGTAATTGATAAAAATATTTCTGATAATAAAACTTAATATTTGTCAAGAAATCTAGTATTCTGCTTGATTATTCTCCTCTGTGGAAAAGTTGGATGGTGCTTTGAGGAACCTTGTCTAGTGGAAGGTGTCCCTGCCCGTGGCAGGAGGGTTGGAACTAGATGTCCTTTAAGGTCCCTTCCAAACCAAAGCATTCAGATATCTTGAAAAAAATCTTCAGTACAATGATAAGTAAAATCCCAAGGAATATTTTGGATACTGAAGGAATCCCCAAGTGAGACATTATACCTCCTGTTGTGGGGACCCTTAAGTAGGTCCATAATGGGCTGCCTGATGTGCAAACAGTCGTTGTGGATGGTCCTTGTATTGATGGAACATTCTGAGCAGCAGAGAGGGCACACATACAATGAAGGATGTCCTTTAGAAATCCGGAAGACAAGGAGGTCAGTTTTATCTGCTATCAAGTTTTTATATCACTATAAGACTCAAGAAAATTTATTCTTCCCACCTATTTATGTGTGTAGAAGCACAGAGAGCTTTGGATGGGAAGTTGTATTTTCGTATCAAATTTGTGCTGGAATAGATGGGCTGTATATGGTATAGTGACTGAGTGACTACTTTAATTCAGCAACTGAAATGTTCATGCTTTCCAGAAATAAAAATTCTAATGGCAAGATGCAGCCACTTTGCCTTGTTTTTCCCAGTTGCCTCTGGGAAGAATAGTGCTGCATAACAGATGGCAATACTTCAATAAATTTTGGGTTATTTCAACAAAACCGTTTAAAATTCATGGTGTGTTGAGGTAGGTACTGTCAACAACTCAGAAGTGACAAACTTCATGCATGACTTTAACCCATTTGACAGTATTCAATGGGATCAAAAGCAGCTGAGGAGGAGAGAAAAGTGGGTTTTGTTGCTCTTTATTGAAATACCTGCTTGGTAAAGTCTTACTCATTAGAACTTGTTAGTTTTCAATGATTTTTAAGTAGATGCTTCAGTGACGATCAAAAACCCCACAGACAAATGCAGTCAAGCAGCAACAGAATTGCACTTTGAAGACATTTTCTAACACACACTCTTTGGTTATGAACACTGCCAATGCCAGTGGAAACAAAGGTAAGGGGAAAAAACATGATTCAGAGTCTGATGGTTGCATGTCTCCCTGCTTATGTGGCCCTTAGATGCCCCTTTTATCTTTTACCAATGGGAGCATTGAGATGCAAAGTACGAGACCAGCACAGAAAAAGGTTTAAATAAAATAAAAAACCCATACAGCAAGTAAATGGACCTAATGGGTAATTTTTACAGCACTCTGAAAGGTTTTAGAAATGCAGGATTAATTTTATGGTAAATTATGTAGAAAGCTGGTGAAACAAAAACATTGCACATCAGTTAAATTCTGCATCAATCACAGTTCAGTTCCAGTGGAGACACTCACCCCCTATCCCCCACAAACAAGCTGAAAACCAAGGACAACAACAAATAGAAGGAAATTGGGATTCAGTCCCAGAAAGAAAATATCTAAATTTGAGAAGGGGAAAAAAAAATAACTGCACAGCAGGTTTTGACACAACCGACTTAGGATGTAAATTTGACAGCAGGCATACACAGATCGTGCCATGTGAAGAATGGGAATGACTCAGAGGAAATCAAGCTGACTGCAGGGACAACAAAAAGGAGAAAGAGCTTTGTTGTCACAGTCTGGTCTTGTGCAGCCTTCAGGAGAAATATAGCGTTTGCTAGGATTACCATGCACATACAAAAGGCAAGTTTTAATATTTCAATCAATGACTTGGTAAAATTATAGAATCAGAGAATCACAGAACAATTTGGAATGGAAGTGACCTTACAGATCATATAGTTCAACCCCACTGCCATGAACAGGGAAACCTTCTACTTGACCAGGTTGATCAGAGCTCCATCCAGCCTGACCTTGAAGGTTTCTGGAAGTGCAGCATCCACTACTTGTGTCAGTGTCTCACTGCCCTCACTGCAAAAATTGCTTCCTTGTATCTAGTGTAAATCTGCCCTATTATTCCCTTTTATTCCCTATTCTGCCTTGAATTCCAGAGCTCAAATAAGTGTGTCTTGTAATTTGTTATTTTTGCAAGTGGAAGCAGAAAGCCCTCCATCCTTCCTGCCTTGCACACTGGCCCCACTGCACCGGGCTCTACCAGAGCTGGCTCAGCAGCTGCTCAGGCTGGGAACGGGTGGAAAAATCTGACCCCTGAAGTGGCATGTGAAATGATAACCTTAAATGCTAAAACCCCTGCTCCCACCTCCTCTGCTGCTGCAATCTAAGCCCAAGGGTTACCAAAGTGTTCAGCAGAAAGCAAACCAAGCCTCTGGCAGGTCAACCTGAAGACTGTGAAAGCCTTGTGGGTTTTATCCACGCGAGCTCAGATACATGGCAGGAGATACGGGAGTAAAGCCAGGGATTTAAGTGGCATGTAGCAATGGAACACAAAAAAGCTCAACCATTTGCAGCTCCTATCAACAACTTTCATCTTCTGCAACTGTTTGAGGAAATGGTTGGCTTCAGAACAAATTAGTGTGGGTTTAGATGGCTCTTTTTCAATTAATCTTAGAAGGAAATGGGAGGATGAGAGGAGGGGCCTCTTTCATTACCATTTAGACCAAAAAAAAAAAAAAAAAAGGAAAGAAAAGAAAAGAAAAGAAAAGAAAAGAAGCTGGGAACTTTTTCTATTCCAAGGTTAACAAAGATGTAAAAAAATGTAAAGGTTGAGCCCATGGAGATTTGATATGCTATCTACTGGGAAGTGGGTTTTACCCAGGGTTTTGTGTTAAGAGGCTGCTGGCAGATGAGGAAAGAAGCTGGACCCAGCTACAAAAATTTCTGGTGAGAAGAGGGTATGGGAGTTACATTCAGTTAAAACAGAAGTTAATATAATAAAATTAAATTTAAGCCATTGTACAGACAGATCTGAAAAGTGAGCTGCTAGACGAGAAAAAAGATTAGAATTAAATAATGGACATGGTATTTATTTGGGCAGAGCAAAAGCCACATACCTCAGAAATGCAAATTACATTGCTTTAATTAAACAACTGAAATTAGGCACTGAAGGGGGAGCAAAGCTGTTTCTTTAAGATATGTTCTGGATCAATAGATCAACTGATGCAAACATTGTGTTTCTATTTTCAGAGGAGATTGGGCATCACGCTGCAAAACAAATGAAAGGCAAGATATACTACTACACATTACCCTTGCTGAAGAATTTACAGCCAACATGGTAGCATTTTACAGCAGTGAGAAAATGTTATTATCCATGGAATTTGTCACAGTGGGAAACCCTTTTATGTGATCTGTCTTTCCCCTTGTTTTTTAATTATAGACTAGCATATGAACTTTGCCTTCCTATTAAATGAGTATCATCTCTTACTATAAAGTCAAGAGACATAATTTGCAATTCAATGTCCCATTTGAGGGCAAGTCATCTCCATGGCTGGAAAAACATGCATCCAGAGCATTTCCAAAGTAAAGATTGATATTAAATAAATCCCCACAGCTGTGTTGGGACAGCCGGCGCCGAGTGGCTGGCTGCTGTAGGAAGGGGCAAGCAACAGCATCTGCCTTCAGACAGATTTAAAACAAAACCAGGGAAGAAACGTTGCTGAAATCAGCTGTTAAAAGCAGAGCTAATACTGGAGCAAACTTCTCCACCCAAGTCAGCTGGGAGAACAGGCAGGTATGGACCTCAGCTTTGGTCGGATGGACCTTGGCTCTCAATCAGAGCATTGTTCGAGGCCTGCTGCTCTTTGAAGACAGCTGCAGTCATGCTGGATAATCTTGTCAACTAGCTTTGCTGTCTTCTAAGGTGTCCCCTCCTTACTGAAGGCCCAAGAGCATTGGTGGAGCAGTGTGAGAGAGTTTCCAGGCTGCCACATCCTCCAGTTGGCAAGCAGAAGGCTTTAACCTCCAGTGCTCCAGTTTTAACAACCATCACGTTCCTCTGTATGGCAGGAAGAAATATTCACATGATGAGCCTTTCATCTGCCTAGGAAGCTTTTTTATTTTGTCTTTCAGCACATTTCTTGCTTTCAAATTTTGAGGAATTTTATTCTTCAGTGTAAATCCATTCAAATCTGAGGAGCAGGTGTGATAATATTTAGGTTCCATAGCAAAGGAAAGATATTGCTGAGAGAGATGGCTCATAGAAAAACTTTGGGAGCCAGTGAGCACTATCTCACCAGCTGTCTGCACGCTGTGCATAGCTCTGCACAGTGTGACAGAATCACTGAATGGTTTGGGTTCAAAGGAACCTTAAATCTCTTAAATTGTTTCACCCCTCCTGCCAAGGGCAGGGACACCTTCCACTATCTCACAGGTACCTCTCGGCCTCTGGTGTTGAAAACCTAGTTATCACTCCTATCTGCTTTTCCTCAGAGGCTTTATTTATAACTATAAAGAAGGTAGTGTGAACCAGAGGGCACCACAGCTGCTGGAAGGTTGTCAGTGAGATGGGAGCAGAATCTTCTGCTGGGAGTGGAATCAGGTTTTTATGACCCCCAGGACATGACACTACTTGTACAGCTCCTTAATAAAGGATGAGCCTTTGCATGCTATGCAGTGTTGTTCAGCATGGGATGTAGTGTACCACAGGTGAGACATTGGGCTGTTCTATTTCCCTTTAATTCCAAATCAAGAGAAATATATATAAAAAAAAAATCAACTTACAGGCACACATGGCAGTTATTAGAAACCTCATCACCCTTCTGCTTCTACTTGTACTGCCAGAAGTAGTAGTAAAAGCAGCTGCTCTCTTTTCTATTTCAGCCATCAAATAAGAGAACCTGAGAGGACAGCGTGTTGGACAAGTGTGTTGGAGAGGAAGGGAGACTAATGAACTGAGTGAGTAAAGGAAAAAAAAAAAAAGCAGAGAAAAGTCAAACTGAGAAGGAAAAAAATGATGTGTGAAAATCTGACTGTCCTGAAAATCAAGTGGAATGAATTTTTTGTCAGTATGTACTTGTCAGACCAGTTCAACCTTCTGGAGGTAAATGAATCTGCTCCAGCCTTTCATACACATGGAGCACACAAAGTACAGCTTTCTCATATATAAATCTATATCAAATAACAGATTATAATGCAACAGAAACACCAGATAATCACGTACATAAACCAAGAGACTGTTTCTTGAGTATCTGAAACTAGAAAAATGATTGAGTTAAAGGAGAGTGAGATTGGGAATAAAGTTGTTGTATTGTCATATTTTATCTCTGAGCCTTGAAGATAGCTCTTTGCAGCAACAACCAACTGTGTGGTTTTGCATAGCATTTCTGGTCCATGAATTTCATATAATTATAGAATGGTTGGAGTTGGAAGGGA
>JAWWES010000133.1:5371663-5453012 GCA_035583135.1 Lophotriccus pileatus | reverse complement strand
GTTTCCAAATTAATGCAAAAGTGCAATTTCTGTCATTCTTGACACTCTGTTCCTACTCCCAGTAACCGCTTTGCTGCCTGGCAGGGAAACTGTGCTGACTAAAGAGCTTCTGTATGACCACAAAACCACTTCAAAGTTCAAGGAAGAAGAAAGACCATGCATCTAGCTCACAAAGTTGCTGTAATGAAGGATTTGCATATTGTCTATCCAGTCTGAGGTTAGTGACTAAGGCAGGTCTAGCTGTACTAAAATGCTGCAGTGGCTGAGACAGGAACCATCACCAGCAGCCAACCCACACAGGGTTGCCACAGACTCAGCCCACTTCTCTGCTGGGAGAATAATATTTCTGGAGATTGAGATGAATGGGAGTTTCTTTGGCCTAAAAGGGTCAGATTCACACAGTAGAGAGCAAGGCTGAGCTGAAGAGCAAGTAGAGGTGACAGCAAGCCTGTACCTGAGTGGCATCATGGAGAGGCACCACACAGCCCACAGGGATCTCAGATCCCCTTCAGAAGAGCTGGACATGGAGAAAAGAGCAGCAATAGCAAGGGTTATTGTTCCAGGGTTGTAATCAATTGTGCTATTGCTCAGAATCACCCTAACTCCTCCTCCTTTCCCACCATTTGCCACAGGGCAAGTGGGGTAGAACTTCCCTGTAAGAAAGAAACGGTGGCAGGAGATCCAAAGAGGAGCTTCTTCCTGTATTTGGAGCCTAATTTTCAGGCATGTCAAGGGACAATAAATATATGGAGGTTCCCAAAGTCCTCGTGAAATTTGTATCAGCAGTGGGCTGGTTTGGACAGCCATAAGTAAACATCTCAAAGCTATGCAGTAGCTGCATATCCTGGTTATTCTCTAGGGAACAAAGCACAAACTTTCCCAGGCAGGTCTAAATGCCTATAGCAGCCTTTGGTGATAGACCTCAAGATACCTCTGTGAGGGTAGGCATTATTGCCTCTGTTTACATGGAGAGAACAGGGCACACAGGGACACGATGCCTCCCTTAGGTCTCAGAGTGAAATGTTGCCAGGAATGAGAATATAAGTCGGAAATGAGAATATAAGGTAGTTTTTGTCATTCCAGAGCTCTGCCTTCCGATTCTTGTCTCTGCAGATTAAGATCTGAGGTCAGGCATAATTTTATTATGCAAACAATTTTTTTTTCCTTAGAGGGAAACTCAGATCAAGATTATGGATTTCGGTCAGGAGCTTTAGTGCAGATTTAATTTCTACTAGTGTGCAAAAGGCATCATCGTGAAACACCTAAGAGTCAATGTACATTTTCTGTACCTGATATCAGTGTACTCAAGTCAGGGACTGAATGATCAAGCAGCAGAACAGAAAGCAGCACCTTAGCTTCACACCATGGCCACAGAGCACAGTTACTTCCCTAAAGGCTGTGCCTGAAATGGGAATAGAATCATCACAGAAAATCTTGCCTTCCTCAGGGGAAGCGGTGTACAGGCTTTTGCTGATTTTGGATTGCTCTGTTTTGGCATATAGGAGTTTCTGAAACAACATCATAATTTTTGTGGGAAAAGTGCAATTATTCAAAATAAAGAAATAATTTTATGATATTTCTGTACCTTGCTTCAAGCCCTACTTATCAGGTACCCACTTCAAACAGCCCTTGGCAGAAGAACGAGGTCTTCCAGAACAATCTCGGCCTTAACTTTCATCAAAATTTCCTTCTGTGACACACAGCCTTTTCCTTGTCCTAGTTGTTTGTAGTTTGGACAGCAGTTATTCCCTACCTCCACCTTACAGTTGAGCTTTAATGTGCTTATTCCTGTGTATTTTTTCCATTTACTTTGAAAATCTTTGCTGTTCCACTTTCCTATCTCCTCGACCTCAAAGTAGGACTTGACAGCAACTGGAAGCAAATGAATTAATTTGTCTGCATAATTATGCTGCTTGTCCACTACGTATGGACAATTTGTACGGAACAGATTCTAGATTGGATGTCTCAAGAAGTGAAGTGAGTGAACTGAGGTCACCTGGAATATAAAACACACCATGTTCATATAGATGCAGAATAGATGTTTCAGTAGCTCTAAGAAAAAATGCTTTGCTCTTTTCAGGGTAATGTGCAATTCTGGCTGGCATTTTCCTCCAGGTTTTTATTAAGTAAGTGTTTGCAGTTCCATTTATGTGATATTTTCCAGGTCATTTTTTTCTTCTGCCTCTTTGCACCAGATTTTTTGATCTGTTTACTTGAGCTAAAAAAAACTCAACTCATAGAGTATTCTGAAAAAGTCACCTAAACCAAACTGCTACTAAATTAACATGCCTTTTGTGGCTGTCTTGCTTAAGGTTATGCGGTTGTAGTGAGCAAATGCTCTGAGATGAGTGGAAAATAGCTTCTTTTCAATATGTGAGGTGCTTTCTTCAAAGGCATGTGGTCCTCCAGGTATTATGTACTTCTCAGTGTTGGAGCTCTGCTAATACGGCCTCTGATTAAAAAGTTTCTTGTGTTCAGATACTTATCACTTAGTAGGCAATATCGCTGAGAAATATGATTTTTTTTTCATTGCACCATGTTTTGGCTTGAAGAAGAAAAAAAATGATTTAGAGTCTGTATAATTCCCAGGGTGGCTGATTAGAAGACAAAGGATCCAGCAATAAGGGTACAGCCATGCCTTTGAAAGCTCAGGAGTACAAAACCAGTGAAGTGTGGTGACAAGGGCTACCCAGAAAGTCAATCGCTTTCAGATCAATGCAAAATGGAAGCAAACATCACTTATGCCGAGCGGAGAAAGTGCCGTGGGTTCTGCTAGAAAATTATAAAGGTTTTAGTTTCCCAGGAAATCTCAATTGCATTAAAATCAATTCACAGCTTAGTTTATCTACTAGATGTGTGCACACTTCCCTTCCCTGCCAGTGCAGTCAGTATCTCCTGGGACTTTGTCTTCTATATGTTGTTTCCTCAGTTGTAAAATCCAATCTGTTCCAAACTGGAGAGTCATGGTACAATGGATGGTAATTACACAGCCCTGGAGAATAATCAGTGAGAGGGCTTTCTTCTTTGGGGCATTTGGTTATTGTTTGGTAGAAATCCTGTTTAGCATTCCACACTATTTATTCAGACCTGACTTCCTTTATTCTTACCAACTATGTTTAAAGCAGAGCACTAGAAGCTTCAGCTTTATCTTAAAATGGAAAGTTTCTATTTTATTATAACTTAAGCCTCTTCTTAAAACACAGACCAAGTTGGGTTAGTTTTTGTTGAATTTTTTTTTGGTTATTGGGGTTTTTTTGTGTATGTGTTTTTGTTTGGTTGGTTTTTTGTTTGGTTTGGGTTTTGTTTTGCTTTGCTTTGTTTTTGTTGGTTTGTTTGTTTGTTTGTTTTACATCATGAGAAAAAGAGGCTTTGGAAAGGAACAGAAACTGCCGTCAGTTTTCTTCTGTGACAGCTCCCCTATGGCCCAGCAATTCTGTATTTACCTTATTACGGTGTCATTAGTGGGCTGTAAATCTCACTGATGAGCCAGCAACCTTTCTGTGGGCAACTCACTTACCTTGAGAGTCCCATAAATTCTCAAAAAATAAGGCAGCCCTAAGGTTGGCTGGGAAAATACCACCTAATTGAGATTTCCGGTTATAATAAGCTGGATGTACGAATAGAGAGTTGGCTTATTCGATTTGCATCCTGCAACAAGCTGGGAAGGGCTGGAGATGTTTTAGGTGATGGGAACTAAAGGAAAATTAGAGGGTAATGGGAGCCAGGAGACACCCCAAAATGTGCATGACAGAAGGGGTGCTGCAAGATAAAGGGACAGAAAACTGAGAGTGGGATAAGATGACAATTTTTAATATACAGAAAGCGAGAGGGAAATGGCCTTTTTTGGATGAACAGGAACTAATGATCTCAGCAAAGTTACAGCAAGGAGGACTTCTTTAAGCCAGTTAAAAAGCACCTAATATCAGCAGATAATGATGCACTAAACCAGATATTTGGGGAAAGGATGCCGAGCCTCTGTGAAGAAGACAGAATACCACCTGTCAGGACTGACCCAGGTATGGATGATTTCTGTCTTGGGTCAGGGAAAAGGATGGCCTTTTGAATCACCTTCCACCCCTGTGAGCCTGTGCACTGAAACAGGCTAGCTCAGCTCCAGGTTACATTTCCAAGCCCTTCCAGGCTCCATCACAATGGATTGTGACTATGTTTTTGTCTTTGTTTTTGTTTTTTTTTATCTTTTCAAACAATTAAGCTCTTGGTCTCTGTTGAAAACCCGTGGCCAATATTTCTGCAATACCAAAAGCATTGTGATGAAATAAACAATAACTTTATTTCCAAGATGCTCATGTTATTCATTTCTCACAGTATAATTCCAGGAAAGTAGAAAATATTGAGATCCCTGTGTGTTTTGTTGTTGTTGTTGTTGTTGTTTTGTTGTGTTGTGGTTTTTTTTTGTTTGTTTGTTTGTTTGTTTGTTTGTTTTTTTAATTAAATTGGAGCATTTCTCCCTTAACAGCATCTTACATAGATTGTTTTTAGGACTTTTCTGACAGTGTTTGTTCAGTTTGGGCTTGTTTTCTTATCACAGTGATGTATTAAAGTCTAAACGAATACTATTTCCTTTATGTCTTTCTAGCAGCTTGTCACAAAGCATCGTTGTGCAACAGTGTCATCCACAATTTTAATGATGACATCTCATTTCAGGAGGGCGTGAGCTGAATCCCAATGAATAAATTAATGAAGTTTAACCTCTCCATGACCCCATTTCTACTGCGTTTTTTTTTCGCATCCCGCCCCAGCTCATTAACTGTCCTGACAAAAGCAGCTGAGATGAGATGTGAGTCTCACAGTTGCACTTTAAACAAAAAGAAACAGTGGGAGGAAGGAGAAAGGTGGAGACAAGTGCCATGTTAGGTCTGGAAATAATCTGCTGTGTATTTGTAAGCAAGCTAATTTTCCCTCAGTATGACATGGTTCCCAGCCAGAACTAGAAACTATCCTGACATTATAATTACATTCAACCCTAACTAATTTTTTTCTAATGTACTGTGAGTGGCACCCAGCTTATTGAGATGCAGACTCTGTTCCAAGGACATCCTGTGGCTATCGAAAAAACCTCTGTTTCACACTCAATTTCAGCAGTGTTTTCACTGTCAACTGTCACCATTAATGCAATGTTTAGGTTCCCTTTAGAATAAATCAGCCCATTTTGCCTCTTATTGCTCTGACAACAGTCTCAAACTATTTTAATGCAGAGCTGGTTTGGTGCCCAAGTTACTGTTGACATTTGTCTTTGAGCATCTACTTTGTTTGTTCATTTACCCCTTGGTAAGACTTCTCAGAATCCAAAAAGCATGTTTCTGAAAGTATTTACCTCAAAACAGCAGCTTATGAAACAGGAGAGTATATATTTTAATCTACATTGCATAAATGCCCAGTGAGACTCATTGCCGTGTCCCACCCTCATATGGCATTAAATCTGTTTGGTGGAGATTATGTTTTACTGTTTTTATGGTTTTCTTACCATGATGTTATCTATATCTTTGGCATTAAAAACTAGCAGGTAGGAATTTCAGCATGTGCAAAATTGGAATTTCCCTTTTAATTTATTTTTCCCTTCTAACATAACGGCAGGGTCGATTTTAGGGGCAATTAGTTAAATTACACGCTTAAAATCTATTTTATCTATAGTCTATCTAGAGTGTTTCAGTAAACATAGCTTCTGTGAAACTGCTTCGTATGTCAAGTAGAAAACTTCTAATAATCTATTCCCATTTCAGTCATCTGAAATACCTATGAACTACTTTTACAGAATCAAATTGATTCCAATTGTAACTCCATTTTCAACTTTAGGTTTACAATGAAAAAGAATGTAGTTGATTCCCAGAGTATCACAATTATTGGTAGTGTCTTTAGCTTTACTTAAATACTTCAATCTGGAGAGCAATAACAGCAATTTTCCTCTGTTGTTCAACACCAGGAAAAAAGAACTTAGAGAAGCACAAGGAAAAATAAGGCTTTGTTGTTGTTAGCTGAATTTATAGTGAATTGTTACTGGATGAAATCTGTTTAGAAAAAACATATCCTGTTTACTGCAGGATTTTATGGGAAGCTCTCAAATTTGCATGCTGATTACATGAAATGTAGGAAGTCCCTCCCAGCGCTACAATAGGAAAAGAGGATTGTGAAAACATGAAATCATCTCAAGCTTTGTGTGATTAGTCTCAGAGAAGAACAAGGAACATAGCTGTTTACAGCAGGAGAGTAGTCCCCATGACTAGGAATAAAACTGTCCAACCGGTGTAAAGGTTTCCTTATATAGGCGAAGATTCCAAATCTATATTTCATATCTACAGAGTCACATAAAGATTATTCTTGTCTTAGATTTCTAGGCTATTTGTCTTCAAGCTGGCACAGCCTGAGTGTGATCAATAAACACGATGGAGTGGTAGAGCACATTTATCTCCTGTTCATCCTGCAGTGAGCATTTCACCTGACACTCTGCCTTGGGCATTCTTCGTCAGGCAGTGCAGCAGGGGAGGCAGATTCGCTATCAGCCCTCTGAAACCTGAGTGGGAGCTGGTTCTCTTGAGGGAACCACGTGCACAGAGGTTTTCCAACAAGACCATGATAGACGCATTATCAGGAAAAGAAAACGGCATCTTTGAAGGAATATTTTTTAGTCTTAGGCCCCATGTCTAGATTTTAATTGTAGAACTATAGAATAGCTTAAGTTGGAAAAGACCTCTAAGACCACCGAGTCCAACTGCTAACCCAGCACTGCCAGGCCCATTACTAAACTATGTCACCAAGTGCCACATCTACGCGTCTTTTGAGTATCTCTGGGGATAGCGACTCCACCACTGCCCTGGACAGACAGTTCCAGTGCTGGATAACCCCTTCAGTGAGGAAATTTTTTTGTAATATCCAATGATTCACACCAAGCAAATAGTTCATTAAAAGATAAGCTGGAATCTGGCCCGATACAAGGCAGTGTGCATGCAGGCTGAGGGCTGGTTTGGTTACAGTGGCTTGGCACCTTCTTACACAGAAAGTCTCTATTTGCTTCAAGTGGACACTAATGACAAAGGATTCTTTGAAGGTGATGGTTTTTTGCTATTCATTGACAGAAAATGATCTAAGCATGAGCCAGAGAGAACTGTTATACGGGACAATAAAGGTAATCAAACAGGAAAACTGAGGGGAAAAGGCACAGGGAAGGGGAAAAATGTGGTGTGGAGGTGGCCAACACACAGGAAGGATATGGGAACAACAGTTAGCTCAGATCCTTAACTCCTAAATATACTGTCCCTTCCTGATAAGTAGGATATAAATGGGAGTAATGAGTAAGCTAAACGGCAGAATATCACCCTCATCTAAAAAAAAGGTAGTGGGGGGGGGAACCAGAAATAATGAATGTGAGACATTAAAGAGTCTTTAAAATTTCTTTACAAAGAAAAATGTAGCTCTTCATACCCTATCTCCCCCAGTAATGGTTTACACTTTACTGCCATTTACCAGCATCATGAGGATGATATTTTCTTCTGTACTAGAAGTGAAACTTCTATCCACACATCATTGTCATTTAACTGATGAAGAGCCTTTAATTCAGCTGCTAAGAATGAACACTGTTATATTCAGCTCTTGTACCAGTGGCATAGATGATGTCCCTCAGGTACCAAGAAGCTTCTCAGATCACCTTCTAGAGGTGTATCTGCGTGAACTGTAGGTCAGTGTCAGGTGTGGGTGTCCCTCTGTGACTGATAAAACTGGTATAAAGGCCAGGTGTTCCAAACACACACAGAGACAGAATACTGATAGAAAGGTAGCAGATATCATAAGTGTGCTTTTTAAAGATTTGGGGATGTTAAACACTTTAAAGAGCAAGACCGGAGAAAGTAATAACTCAGAAAAGGTCCTGAAGACCTCTATCAGTCAAAGGATTAAGTGGTGACTTAACAAAGCAGTGCTTTGACAAAGAACTGAACTCAAACAGCAAGTCTATATTTAGGCACTGTGGAATGTTTTGCTGATCTCCTTTTTGCTGTTAAATTGGCCTTATTGACCACAGACACTGAGAAGTCAACTCATTGCCAGTTACTGTTGTACTCTGTTCTCCCTCTTGGTTAGCAGCCACAGTGTTTATGGTAGACAACATCGAGCCGAATGAAAGGAGCCATAATTCCCAGACCTCTCCTTCATGCCCTCAGCAGTGCTCAGTAGACACAGATTCAAAGCAATGTGAGAACAAAACTCATTCCCTAAGGATGTAGGTCAGTTTGAAGGGCTGCTATATAACTACAGGCACAATTTTCCTGGATAAATTATGGCTCACAGTGTCACACACAGACTCTAATTGAGTAAAATGTACTGATCCTCTTACTCAATGGGGCTTTGTTTTCAATTAGGACACTGCTCCCCTTGGCCTTGAATTTTTCAGGGGTGATTTCTGGACGAGAAGGAGAAACGCTGGAGACTGAGAAGGCAAAGGGCAAAGGAAGCCTGAGGACCCTCATTAACACTGATCTGTGCAATGCACACTCTCAACTCTCAGTACAGATGTGGCCCTATCACTGTCTGTCCCTATTAAGATAATACCCAACAGTCTTAATGACAGCTTTTGCTGTAATTAAGACATGTGGTTGTCAAAGCACTTCACAAACTGCTTGGTAAGTCTGAGAATATTTAGCTGGTTTATTTTTGCATTAGAAAGGACCATGATCACCCTAGAAGGTGCCCAGCTACATAACATGGGCTGTCTGCTTTCCCATAATTTCTGTGACAATTCAAGTTTATCTATGAAAGTAAACTTTAAGAATGGAGAAACCCCCACAGATATTTATGCAATTTTCAAAAATTACTTCTTCTTGTTCCTTTTGCAGTAAGGTAGAGACAACACTTACTTTAAGTCCTTCCTTGACCCCCTTCCTGTCTTTTCTTCTTTTAAAACTGAGCTTTGGAGTTCTGTTGTCTTAGTTACTTTTTTCTACTAGTAATAAACTGTATAATGTAATATGTACCATTCTAAATTTTATGAAAACTAGGAAATTAATTTGCAACTTCTTTCAGCTTATAGCATATCCCATGCTGGGAAGAGAGCTTTTTCTTAAAGAAGAAATAATGCTCAAATTAATAAGGAAAAAAATTACATTCTCAACTATGTTATTGTCTCTGAACAGACAGAGGTTGTCACCAACTCTTCCTACAGTTCTGAGAACAATAAAGGCTGCAGTTTTTCTGAAGTCTGCTATACAGAAATGCTGCTAGTCAGATCCTGTGCTCAAATAAATGTCAAGGTAGAAGAAACAAGGTTAATAAATGAGATTGTCAGAGGATTTCATCTTCCTTCTGGTTCTTTTCGAAGTGGTTGCAGGTGACTTTCTCAGTAATTTTCTTATTTCCAGAGGGCTTTGAAAGAGTTTAATTTTGTTTGTTTGTTCCTTTTGCTTAATTTCTTTAAACAAGATGTTCCTGGTATAGCTGTCTTCTCCAGGCTTTCCCTCTGGAGCACCTACTATCCAGGAATGAATTTGCTGGCTGGCTGCTCATACAGTGAGCAGGAGGGGACTTACAACATCAGCCTGGTTTAATTGCTGTCATCTTGCTTTTCCTGGCAGTACAAGCTGATGAGATTTGGTGAATAATGTCTCTTGCCTGACTTCCCTTAACAATGGCCATAAAAGGAAAAGATACTCAACTTTTCATTGGCACTGAATGACACATACATCCTATACCAATACAGAATGAAATGGTATTTCTACTAGTTGCAAGCAATTTTCAGTATCTTTCTCATTCTGGGGATTTTTGAATGTTCCATAACCAGTAAATGACAGGAGAAGTTTGCAAAGGTATCGAATTAAATAAAAAGTGTAATATGTGGCTGATTCAAGAAGTTATTGTTTGAATCAAGGATTTTATTTCTTTATAAGGGCAAAAAACAAATCCACAAACAGTACCACTGTTTGTGCCACTGTTTCTGCAAGTGGGATTTGTAACAAAACATCCACAAAAGTTGCAATGGGAATGACAATGTCTGAAATCAGATGTGGAAACATATTGATTCAACCACGACAATGGTTTATGGTAGCAGCTTTGCTCCTGGCTGAAATAACATTATATTAGATAAATAATAGTAGAATGGGAAATAATTTTTGCATATAGACTCATTCACCAGTATGCAGATCATATAAAATTAATAGTATGGAACTTACTACACTTTGTAACACATTAAGATCTTTGAAACATAAAAAATGATGAGGAAAATTTACATTTCTTTCCTCTGAAGGCTCACTCTCTGTGTCTTTCTACTTTTCTGACAAATCTTCCTCATGCCCGGTGAAAGGGACTCTAAAAACTCAGCTTGAGGCTGGAAAGGTAAACAAATAAAGTTTGGCATGCAACAGGAGAACAATTTCTCCCCTATGTAAATATTTCATTATTTATGACCCATCAGGGGCAAGCAGAAGGCAGCCTGAGAGCCCTGACCCAATGGTAGTGGCAGAGGGCAACCCTTGTATTCCATCAACCACCCAAGAAAAAGAGAGAGGACTTTTTCTAAGGACATACAGGGATCAAATAAGAGTGAATGGCTTCAAAGTGAGTAGGTTTAGATTAGATGTCAGGAATAAAATCTAGACTCCGAGAGTGGTGAGGCAATGGCACAGGTTGCCCAGAGAAGCTGTGGATGCCCCATCACTGGCAGAGTTCAGGTTGGATGGGGCTAGGAGCAACCAGGGCTAGCGAGAGGTGTCCCTGCCCATCTCAGGGTGGGTTGGAATGAGATGATCTTTAAGATCCCTTCCAACCCAAACCATTCCATTATATGGTCTTTTCCTCCCACAGAAAAGACTTTGGAAACACCAGTATGAGAAAAATGCTTATGGCACTAAACTATGGTCAAAGCCAAGCTAGAAATGACAATATGAGTAAGGGAACTCTCCTTGTCATGGATGCAGGCAGTGCTGGCCCCCTCTGTAAGGAATTGGGTGCACACCTTGGAAAAACTTTGCTGGCTTGCTCTGCTCTGGGTCTTTGGGTTTCCTTCCTGAATTCCCATCCTCTTCCTCACTGCTCACATCCTGCCCCTCTGAGTAATGGCAATTTCCAGGCCACCTCGTACTTTAGGGATCTGCTTGTGTTTCTTTGGGAACAGCTGTGATTTGGCCCACACCTCTGGAAGAAGTAGGTTGCCGGGTGGAAACGTGTGGTTGTTCAGAGCATTTTTCTGTTTGGAATAGGCAAACTGGAGCTTGGAGAGAAGGGGATGAATTATTCAATGAGAGAGTTTTGCTACAGGAAGAAGTGAATTTCAAACTCTTCAGAGAGCGTTGTTCACTGTATGCAATGCTGGCAATGATGCTCAATGAATCATTTAAGAGAAATAGCAGCCAGATCTCCCTAAACTTCTACAACTGCTGAAAACTGAGCACAAAGTTGTCTCAGTTGTGACAAAAGAGATTAATTCTCTTTTGCCACTGCAACACACAGCATTTCATTGACTTGTAAAATACACTTACATGTACATTTTCTGTGATGTTTCCTTTTTGGTGAGGCAATCGGGAAATGATTTAACCTTGAATTTTATTTTAGGACATAAACATTTAATGACAGAGAAATATTATCTCTGTAATTTATGCTTTTGGGAAATGATACACAATTTTGTGCATATTAAACAGAAGTTTATATATAGCATTTAGAGAAAGATATACACAGTATGTTGAGCCAAAATCATGCCAAGAATATTCCAGTGAACATATGTCACACATTTATGCATTTGTAGGATGTTTTATACTGACAGGTCAACAGCTGCTTTACTTTGTTTCAGGGATCTCTGCCCAAGTGCTTTGTGTCACTCCTAAATTTAGTGGTACTAAAAATTTGTCCCAGTGATATTAAATTCTCTGATTCAGATTGATTTTGTTAAAAAAGACAAAAATAAAGTCAGGAAAGTTCTCTACAGTTACAGTTCTCTCTTTGGGAAAGAAGAGTCAATGAAATCATTAACTAGAAATGTATGTAAAAATTTGTAAATAAATACTTATTAGACTCAGTTTGCTGGCAAATAATTGTGGATTTAAAATAATTTTCCATAAACAAACCTTGGAAGGTTGAAATAATTTCAACAGAAATTAAACAAAAAAATAACATTGCATGGACCTTTCCAGATGAGGGTAGCCCTAAAACCATTTAGTTTCATGTTGTGGGGGATTTTTTTCACCTGCTGTGACACCTTTCCTGTACGTACACTCCAAAAAGATCTTTGTAGCAGAGCTAGAATTACATAGCCAGGCTATCAAAACCCTCTGATTGTACCTGTAATTAGATTAACAGGTAGAAACCAGATCAACTTTAAAAAGTTTTATGGGGGGAGAGAGAGAGAGAGAGAAAGAGAGAAAGAGAGAAAGAGAGAAAGAGAGAAGGAGAGAAAGAGAGAGAGAGACCAATGACCAAATCCACCTAGGCTGGGCTCTTCATCTGGTGTGACTGTGAAACACAGACCACAGCTTTGCATATGCTTAATGGATATAGACTTGATGGCAGAGATTTATACAGTGGCTTTGGCTTAAGTGGGGTCAGTATTGATAGCTATGATGTAGCTCTTTAATTACAAATGAGGATTCATCGCTGGGGGCAGCATTTCTTGTGGATCTTTGCAGTGGGCAGCCAAGACACGGCCAAAAGTTTTGGCTGTGTGAGGCACTGGATAATGAAGAGAAGTGTCAGCCCCTGGCAGGGTCTGGACTGCTCCACAGAGCAGGTGTAGATCATAGATTTTGGATGCAGACAGTAGATTTTGAGTGCAGGCAGAGTGATGCTGTGTTGGTGTTCGCAATGAGAATGCAATAAAGACCTATCTCCAGGGAGATCTCTTCTTCTGTGGAAGGTGTCCCCTTGTTTTTCCTTCAGACAGATCATTCATCTCAAAATACTCAATGACATCAACCCACCCTTTCCAAAAGTTGGGCAGATGTGTGTCTCACACTTTGTATTTGCACAAGTTAGACCATCTCCTTTCCAATGTATCATATTTATCCTTCATTGTATTATTCTGTAATGATTCTTTCACATAGTATGATAATATGATCTCTTTATCCAAACCCTTCCAGTTCTCTCTTGTACAAAATGCAGAGCTCTAATCCCTGCCTGTGCCAGGGGGTTTGGAATCAGGTGATCTTTAAGGTCCCTTCCAATCCAAACCATTCTGTGATTCTATGATTCTCTTCTAGCATGAAATTTTATGATACCACTGTTTGTCCTAATCACCTTGTCATCTTGTCAGATCACCTTCCCTACTTGCCTGTAGGAGGATTCAGATTCTCTGCTATGACCTCCACACTGATACTAGGAGTAGCTTTTGTGAGTTGTGAAGATCCTGATGCTGAATTCTTTCTTTCCTGATGGACCTTCTCACCTCAGAAAGCCTGGAAAGGGTGGCCAGTGGAAGAGAGGGGGGAAAGGTTTCCACTCAGTAAAGGCCTTTTTTGATTATCAATAAACATTGGAGAAATGAGACAAACTGTGAACAGGAAGGATAACTCAAAACCCTTTAGAAATGCCCATTGACAGAGGTAAGAGGCTTTCCTTTCTGTAACTCCTTTGTTTTAGTGTGATTTCCAAGACATTTACTCAAACAGAAATGCTCTGGACCTCTGTGTCGCTCCCCGCTTCTCCACTTGTATGTTCTCACTGGAATGGAGACCATCGGTTGTCGTCCTAAAGGACAGGAAGGAATAAATCAGGATGATGATGCCAATGTTTGCACATACCAAGACAAGTTGATTTAATGCTATTTCATTTCCTTCTGACTTGCATTTTATTCCAATCTTGTTTAGTGTGAAGAGAATATGAAACTGTTCCAGAATCATCCAAAATGGAAATTGTGACAGATGGCAATAAGAAAAAAAAACATAATGGGTCCCATTTTGTTTTATACTCTTAGGGCAAGGTTATTGCTACAGTTATGGTCTTAAACTCTGTTTTATTTTTATAGCTATGGTACTAGATAACGTTGCCTTTGCCTACCCAGCTGCCTCTACTGAATAAAACGCCTCTAATGGGTTTGTGTAGTCAACTGGTGGAGCAAACAGTGCGGCAACTGCTCCAAACTGCTGGTTTAAAATCCAGTAGGGAAATAAACAGGAGCTCTTACAATACCAGGGAAAAAATACTTGCAGAAAAAGTGGCAAAGAGAAGGAAGCCCAGCTTGAAAAAGCAGATTGAATCAGTGGATTCACACCTCAGCGGTGGGGTCTCGGGGGGCAACAGCAACAGAGCATCTCTGTCAAAAATGTCTGTGGACGAAACAAGTTTTAAGGGTTTATCAGAACATGATTTTTTTCCTCAGTGGAAGGTGTATCTTTTCATAAGGTTCCCCTTTGAATAAAACTATTATTTTTATTGCAAAGCAGCTTTGGTACATTTATCAGTAACATCAAAGGTGTTTATATGTTCGGACTGACCAGTTTCTCACAGGTTTAATTATCTGACTTGCTTTTCAGTTACATGGTGGGTTTTTTGTTAATTGATAAAGTAATTCTTAAATGTTAGATATAATACATGGACCAGAATAAATTATACTTTGTTAGATATTTTTAATTTAAGTGAAATTATATAGTGTCCTATTTACAAATATCTTTTGTTCAGTCATAAACTTCACACAAGCCATATCCAGACAACTCACCTGCTCCATTCTGTTACTGTAGGACAAAATATCCAAATAATCCATGAAACAGAAAGGTGCTGTTGCTTAGAGCAGTTTGAAATTTCCTGTGTGAAATATGTCTATTCAGGATGAGTGAAACTGTAGTGACAGGACAAGGGGGAATGGCTTTAAACTGAAAGAGGGAAGGTTTAGATTTGATATTAGGCAAAATTCCTTCTCTTTGGGGGTGGTGAAGCACTGGCATAGGTTGCCCAGAGAAGCTGGGAATGGTCCATCCCTGGAAGCGTTTAAGGCCAGGTTGGATTGAATGGGGTTTTGAGCAACCTGGTTTAGTGGAACCTTGCCAATGCAAGGGAGTTGGAAAGAGATGATCTTTAAGGTTCCTTCCAATGAAACTATTCTATGATTCCAAAACAAGGAGAATCACTCAGTGCATGAAGCTAAAATACAGCTTTGCTCAATAGAAATCACCACTCAACCAGTTTGATGGGGCCGGGTTCCCTAAGAGGGCATTTTTTTGTAGGTTACTTTTTTTTGTGCAGACACCACACGTAACAAAACATATGCAAACAGCACACACATATGTATGAGGCACATAACACACAGAGGAGGCACATAACAAAGAAGGCACATAACACAGGGGTTTATTATATAAATTAAGAGGAGCTATTTCTGGGTTCAGGTGCACTCACGGCAGCAGACCCTGATATCCCCCAGTGTCCCAGCAGCAGCAGCAGCTCATTGCCCTAGAGATGCTGGCACTGCTGCGGCACTCTGGGAGCCCACATAAATCCCTGCCATGCAAGAGGCAAGTTTAATCCCTGACACTGGGATGGTGTCCATAGCTCCAGACAAGCCATTCTGCAGTCTTCCTGTGCTAATCATTTTGCCAGTTGAAATTGTCTCCTAATTTTAAAGAACTGATGTAAAGCAGAGCTGCTGAATGAAGAGCTGTGTTACAGAGCAGTGTCAATTAATCCCTTCAGATGATTTTCTTTCAATATTGCTCAGCCCAGATTTTAATTTCTTTTCAGCAACTCCTAATCACCAAATTATGAGCAGAATTGCCTTTCTGAGATAAGTAGCAACCCCATAAACTAACAATATGTTTTTAAGAACACACTAATGTTCAAACATTCAGTAGTTATAGTGGCAATTTCTTTGCTTTCCTGTAGCTAAGGGAAATTAAATCAAATTTCAGTGTGTCACCTCTAAAAACTTTTAGCTGTTTCTATATGCAGTTTAATAAAGCACTTAACACCTGTCTGATATAAGCCATGTGTGATTATATTGGGAATAAAACACTAAAAGTCATGAAATACGTAACTTTCAGTGCAGATCTCCACTTACAGAAGACAGGAAAGCAGAACTGTCATTCTAAACATATCATCTTTTATACTCTCTCAATAAATGAACATATGGTGAATTAAGATGTGACTCTTCTCACCTACCTCTAGCTCTAAAAAACACTAAAAAAAGTAAACATTTAATCCAAGTCAGCTGCCTTGGTTCTCTGTCACCAGTGTCCCAGCTTTCTCTGTGATCACAGGGAAAGGTAAGCACCTTTGATGTATCATTTATAGGTATATTTTATACACATCACTGGCCTTTAGAGGTGCCTGACTCTGATTAGAGAGAAGACTCACAGGGGTGGTTCCAGCTGCACACCCAAGTTCTGGGTGGCTGAACTTCTCAGACATATGTGGGTACAGAACCCTGAATTATACACCATTTCAAAACTGCTCTCAGAAAGCAGGTTGCCCATAACTATGATTGGTTCTATGGCTGTCATGGGTTTAAAGGAAGCTAAAATATTATCAATACTTTAAAAAAATCTCAACTGCAGGAGAGAGAAAAAAAATCAATTTTTAGCTGTATTTTACCAAATTGCACTTGTTTAAGAACTGCTCTTAATATCACCATGAGAAATATTGCTGGAAACTAGCAATGTATTTAAAAACAGAGAAAATTTTTTATCCTTTCTGTTGTTACATGCTTTCTTCCATATGTTCCAAGGCTCTCTTGTCTTTACTGAACTTCTCTCATGTGCAGGAATATGACCAAATAGCCTCTAACTAGTTTATTGTTTACCAGGATGCTGCATTTTTATTCCAGTATATTTACCCACCTCACAGCATCTTTGTATATCTTTGTGCATCTTATTTTGTCTCTGATTTAATTCTTCCCTTTCTTTCCTCTTCTTTACTTCTTTACTCCCATTTCTCTCCTCCTGAGAAATGTAAGAGTGGAAAACAACACAGTTATTTCATGGAACTACATATTTTGTCTCTCAATAGCACTTCAGCTGTCATATTTTGTCCTCAAAATCCACTCATCATCCTACATGTAGCATATATTACATAGCTTTAATCAACCATATTTCAATATTATATTTACTATGGGAAATAAAGGAAATTTACTTTCAGATCTGTTATTAATCATTATATCCCCAACTTGAAGTCTTACACAAGCATGATGCAACTGGGGTACAACTGTTGGAGAATCTAAGTGATTTATAGTCTTTAAGTATAACCTTTTAGTTGATTAGTTATTCAAAACACAACCAAATTTATTCCAAGTATGTCTGAACAGTATAATGTCTGGAATTTAAAGTATGACTAAGGAATGCCTTGAATTGGCAAGCAATTTTTGTTAACTACAATATAAGTAAGTTTGTTATTTAGATTTGTTATTTTAGGGTTTTTTTTCTGATAAATACAGGTAGCTGAAATTATTTAAAATACTATATAATTCTCTGTCTCTATTTCTTGAAGTAATTCACCTTGTCTTCTGTGTCCCCCTCTTCAGACAACCAGGTACTATGGGCAGATGCGTCTTCCCAAGTAAGACAGAATGAAGACCTTATCCTGCATGAAGGCAGTGGAAAGACAGCGGGATTCCCACTCTTCAGGGCTGAACAGTGGTGAAATTATTATTTGACCTCAAGTGAAGGAATTCAGAGCTGAAGAGGATCATTCTGTATTTTGAGATTTACACACACACAGAATCAAAACTTTCCTCTGCCTGGCCCAACATGGAGATTGAATTTTAAATTACTATATTGAAATGTTAAAAATGTGAGAGTTTGATCTTTGTTGGTCTAACATAGTATTATAATAAATTCACTCTTTTAAAATAAAAAACAAACAAACAAACAAACAAAAGCACCCAAAAAAACAACCCAAGTGATTTAGTTTCCCAGTGGTCATGAATTACAGAGAAGACAAACTTGAAAGCAAGCCCTAACTTTGGCAATGTGATAGTACATAACCTCCCTGTGGCTTCCTTTCCTGCTCTTGCTAATCACTGATATTTGAAGGTGAAAGATGAACATCATATCAAATCACAGTGAGTTTCATATCTTTAAGCTCAGTGTGATCTTTTTTTACATGCTGTGACTCTTTCCAGCTTTTGATAAAGCTGTGCTTTGCATTTCGTTTGGCTGCCAGTGGGCCATTTGTGTGTTATTTATAACGTGATCTGCTGCATTATGGAATACACTTTGCATACAAGAGACAGTCTTAACAAAATCAATAAATCTTTACCCTTTACAAGGTTACATTGTCTTAGTCTGCATTTGTCCCTTGAAAAAGACCTTGGGCCATGGCCAGAGCTTCTAGATCCCACTGTATTGCAAGCAGTAAATGATAATTATTTCAAAGAGAACACGGGTCTGACCAAGCCCAGGCTCTTCAGTTATCCTGGTGCTGCCACTTCTCTTTCCCTCACTGAGCAAACCACGAGAACCAGGAGAAACTGAAAGGGGAAACATTAAAAACCACAGGCTTAATACAAAGGCCTTAGCAATGCTACTGTGGCTTTTGTTTCCTTTGAACCCTCCCCCCTTCACTGCACTGTACAAAGCAAACAGCAGTGACATTCGGCTGCCGTTCAATGGCAGAGCAGACTGCAGCTGCAGATATTTAGGAGACAATTTGTATTCCTAGGCATCAACTAAAAAGAAGGGTTGCTCAGCGTCATTCAAACAAAAAGCCCCAAATCGTGTAGCAGATCGCAGGTCTGCTCTATCGCTAGAAATCCTATGTCTTTATGCCTTCTCTAGAGTTATTTCTCTCATGTATGTGCTTCCTCAAGTAAAAAAAAAAAAAAAAGAAAGAAATATTATTTTTTCCATCTTTTCATTTTTTTTTTCCAGGCACTTGTTTGTTTTTATTTTTAGTGTCATGAGTACCACATTAATAGATCACTTCTTCCCATTACCTTGATTGTTTTGATCCACTACAGTGGAAATAACATTGTCGTCAAGGCAGGGCAGGGGCAGAAATCTCTGTGGGTAACATCAAAAAACTCTCTGTATTTAGTCAGTTTAGTGATTAGCAGTGAGATAGTGAAGGCCATAGTAGAGATCTAGTAATTTTCAGAGGTTGTGCTTGATTTGTGCTTTCTGTGAATGTTTACTGTCGTATTTTGTTTAGAGTGTTTTTGGACAAAAGATGGTGCTGCTGAAGAAAATGTGACCAGTCCTCCAGAACTCAAAAATGTCATTCTAGCAAGACTGGGAGTACAATTCCTTATTGGCTCAGGAACTTGGTTAAGCTTTATATGCTTATCCAAACATACCCTTTAAACTCCCTGGGTTCAGCCATTGCATTAGGTAAGATAACCAGCTTAATTACCCCAGAAGAGCCAGCCAAGGTGCTGGCTGCCTGGTGCACAACACAAAGTTCTCCCTGAAATTCAAGTCCATGGATGGATTTTATACACAGCAGGTCTTCAAAGGGAATCGTGCAAGGGGAATTTTTCCTGTGCAGGTTGCAAAAGGGCACAGATACAAGAGCCACACTTGCTCACAGATCCTTTTGGGATGGCTACTGAGCTTCAGCTCCAGTGTAACCACCTTACCAACATCCATGCAGGGCAGGAATGTTGCACTGTGATTCAGTACCTTGTCCTGTAAAGAACTTGGTGGCCTTCATGTGCAGGGAAAGGAGTCAGGACATTCTGACTTTGTCATTCAAAGTGGTATCTTTTACTGGCACTGACATTAAAAACTATTATGAAAGTCTGGGAGCTTTTAGAATGAGAAAATGTCATGGAAGGACTATTTTTGCCTTCTCTTACTGCATGCACACTTAACGTGTTGTGCCAGCATAAGTCCTGGTGTGCAAAATAAGACATACCTACTCAAAAACCTTTCTGTGAATGGTTGATATCTGTCTAATAAAAGGGAAGAAATACAAAAGATGTGAAGCTTCTGTTGCTGAAGACAAATTTTGCATCCAGCAAGGAAAATTTATAAATTATCAGCCTTAGTGGCCCTGGAAGAATACACCTGCAACATATGGCTCTCTGCCTGCTGGCAAGTCAGTGTTCCAAACATTCCAAAATCTGACTATCATCAAGGGACTCCTGATCTGCTAGCAGGATGAGCATGGGAAAGGAAGAAACTTTACTCACTGTATGCATTATTTGTCATGAGTTATTTTCTCGTCTCTGTTTCTGACAAGGAAATCAATTGTCCTGTGAAATAAACTTCCACCAGAGCATCACTGCTGGCCACACTCAGAGTTAGTTTAGAAAGAGAATACACTTGCTTACCATTAGTAATGAACCACTTTGTTAATTAGCTGGCTTGACTTTCTTGAGTTCTGAGCACTAGATGCTGTTTTCAGTGTTTCTCTTGCAGGGATGGATAAAAAGGCTGATTTTGCATAGAAGAGTGTGCATACACAGGAGGACAAGTGAAAATGAGCTTGATATTTGTTACTGTTGGTTCTTGTCACCTATTAAAATAAATGTCTCATTTCTCTGTGCTTCCATATCTGTTTGGGAACAACTGATTTCTCATTTATGGTTTTTCTGAAGAGATTAAATGGTCACTTTCTCCATCCACTGAGAGCAAGAATACTTTATGAAACTTAAAAAATCAGCTGTTATTTGAGCAACTGCTGCTCCTGAATGGGCACTGCCCATTGCAGCCTCACTGTGGGCACTGATGTAATTTGACCTTTCTGAATTTCTTCTCAAGCTCCCTTGTAACAACTTTGTTGTGATGATTCAATCCTAGACAGCCATATGTATTTTTCCCAACTTAAGCATACTTTGAAAAAATGTTGATCACTTCCTTCAGAGTGCTTTATTGCAAAAATGTATTAATGTGGATTTGATAGGTAAAGTCTCCTGATGAATTACTGTGCTTTGATAGAAAGTGCAGAGAACGTGCCTGTGTCGATGATTTCAGAGGTTTTCAAACAAAAACCAGGGTGTTTTTCAGGTATTCAACCAGGGTATTTTCATCCATCTGTACCCAGAGTATTCTCATTCACTATCAACTTCTGGGATTCCCCCAGAACAACGTAGTCAGTTTGATGCAGTGACCAAAGTAGACTAAAATGTCCTTTAAACTGTAAAAGTCCTCACCTTGCAAAGGTGATGGTGCCAAGTTGAAAACAATGCAAGGCCCTCTAGCACACACCACATCAAGGAAGGATGGGAGCCTGGCTCTGCCTAGGACTAGCAGTGATGCCAAGCAGGGCCAATTCCCATCACCATTTAATCAAAGTAGGTTACTCCCCAAAGCAGGTACTTTATTTAGAGAAGAGCTGTTGCTTTGATTTATATGGCAACTGGAAGCTGCTGGTAATTTCCAACAGCTTTCTCATGTGGCTCAAAGTTTCAAAGTGGTGACATATTTGCATATATATTAGGCAGGATACAGCAATGGCTCTTTTATGAGTACACCCTAGGATTTTATTGCATATTGCAGGTGATCGTTTTGAAAGGGAAAAATGAGTTTGCTGCCACATTTCTTATGATATCTCCCAGAATACATTACAGATCCTAATTGACAGCATTATTTCAAAATGCCCACAGACTTGGGCTGTTTTATAGGTCTATAAAACCAAATCATTATTCTCTGCTGCTGAATTTAAGAAAATTTTATTGTTGTCTGATAAACTGGTTTACAGCTACATCTTGGAAAGGAAAACAAAGGACTGACAGCATTCAGAGGAAATAAAATTTATTAGAAAATGAAGATATTACTTGGATTATGCCTTCCAGCTCATTATCTTTTTCTGTTTTGTTCCCAAGTTTGATGAATAACTGCTGCAAGTACAGAATTTTAGAAACATCATTAGCATAAAGAAAAGAAAAAAACTAGTGCTATTTGTTTTTTGGTGGTTGCATTGGACAATAAGAATAAAGAAATTAATTTCATTTATTATGTAAGACCTTTGTATCGAAGGCTACTTGCACAGTCAAACTCAGCATATGCATGTTGCTGAAAATGATAAATATTTTGCCATTGCTTTTCAGTACAGTGTTTGACAAATTGTGTCCCCAGGTTCCTATCAAAGTGCCAGGACATAGTCATTTTTCCTAATTCCCATGGGTATCATAACTAAAGGGAAATATCTTTGACTTAATATCTGCTCTCCTCTGCAACCATGTGCCCATTATGGATGTGCCGGAGAGGAAAGCACACTCACTTTTGCTTTTTCAAGGAGGGTGTAGATTTATTGATAACAATTACAGTTGTGGCATTTACGTTTCCCTTACATTCAAGTACAACCACCATTGTGGGAAGATGAAAACATACTTTAAAGAAAGATTATTTTAATCGGAAAGTAAGTACTAGTCTTAATGAACTCTTCTGGTGGAAGTAGCACGGATTTCTTGCTTCATGGAAGGTGAATTATGCAACTAAAGCTGAAGGAGCTGGATGTTCTGGAGAGTGAACCTCTGAGTACGTATTGCTCCATAAAATTACCAAGTCTCAGTCTAATTAATTCTGCAAGCTGGCTGGATTTTTCATCTAACCAGCCTTAGCAGATACCACGGAGACTTGAAGTAGGTTCCAGTAATCACCAAGTAGTTCACAGCTCTTTCTGGTTTGTTCCACATTACCCCCACTCAAGGAGTTTATAAACCCCCTCAGCCCAGCTTCACCCTGCTCCATGGCTGGGTGATCCAGTGTGGTGACCTTCAGGGACACAGGGAGGTGTGGGATGTGCTCCCTCACTGCCCCCAGGCTGGAGGCACAACCCAGCACTCCCAGGGCATCCGTGCCACATGGAGCAGTTGAATTTATATTGAAAACTTTAGGAGCTATTTTTAACTGCTAAGATTGTTCGTGAACTGTATAAGTAACTCTAAAATATGAGATTTCATGTGGTGCAGTACTAAATTTCACTCTAAAGGTCACATGCTGTGATAAATTCTTAAGTGTTTTGGTAACTTCTTGTCTGTGTCTCTCCAAAAAAAAATCCTTCTAAGAAGCCAAAATAGAGAATGCTGGAGATGACAGCTACAACTCTCTCTTCTACCTTAAGCTGGTTCCTGAAAGCTTTCTTTCTGTTTTTCCCAGGACAAGCATAGTTTTCTGTTTCTCAGTACACCACAATAATCGAATCATGCTTGTGCCCTGCTAACAACAAACACATTTAAACATGACAGATCACTGTAGCTTAGCAAAGCTCTGTCTATGCTCCAAATCCATACATGCCAATTTTGCATAGCAAAGAGTGTGCACTTTTTCCAGCTGTTGAGAGCGCTTAAACCCATTGGTCTGAGGAAATGCTTTGGTTGTTATTTGATTTATACTTGCAATTTTGCAAGTACATTGAATTTTCAAATTTAGCATACATGCCCAGAAATACTTTAAAAACTACAAATTAATGTATTTAAGGTAACGGTCCAAACCTCTCTCAGTCCTTTAAATTAATACTGAAGAAGGAACATAAATCATTAACAAATGTTTCATGAAAATCAGCCTTAATAAAGTCAGATTTTGTTCTGGAACTAGGATGCCAGTAACAAAGCCAATAATAGAGCAGTCCCTGTTTCCACCACATCAACAAACACATACGTGCTTGCTCTGTACTTGCAGCCTGCATTTTCTGTTCCTACAGTGACAGACTGAAGAAAAATATTCAAAAGCCCTCTCCAGCTGGAGACAGCCGTGGAGTGGCTGATGTTGTTACAAGCAGGAAAAGGTTACGGCTGACCCATAAATAAGGCACTGCCTGGTGGAAGATGTGATTTCTTGTTGAGTCTTAGCTACTGCAGAGACAAATAGTCAGGGCTCAGCTCAGCAGTTTACATTGAAAGCTCCAAGGCTTGAGCAGTTCTCCTCAGAAATCCCAAAACAAAGAACCTTTTAATGCCTCTGTGAAGCCCTCCTGGAGTTTCATGGGGAGCAGAAGCCATCGTACATCTCCCAGGCTTCGTTCCTTGGTAGTCACAAGGAGTGTGACAGCACATCATACCCTGGAAGTATCAGAGCTTGTCTCCTCCTGGCCGGCTGTACAGCTGCTCCTCATGTGCCTGAGTCACCCCATCTTTTTTGGGGGGGAATTTCAGATTATGTAAGATACTGATGTTACATGTGTATCACGTTGTGTAAGGTTGTGTGTACTGAAACATGAGTGTTGGAGCTGGAAAACAATGCCAAAAGCAATGAAACACCACATTTCTGAGAGCTTTACAAAACAAAATGCTTAACACTCTTGTCTCATGTTTCAGCTATTTTCCCACAAAAAAAAAAACTCCTTTCTTTCCTCCCTGGAGAGAGGAAATTATTTCTGAGAAAATATTTTTTTTCTTAGTAATTGTCATCAAATGTTTGCCTGGACTAATTATTTTTAAAAATCTATTCCTTTCCAAAAATGAGCTCCTGTATAACAGTAAATAAAAACAAAGCCACTTTACCAGGACTAAGCTATTAGCTCCTTTGAATCTCAGAGATTGTGCATCAAATTGCAAAATTAAGGTTTCAGACTTTGAATAGCTCTGCCAGGAGCTCAATTTTTAAGCATTTTTCTGTCTTGGATAAATGAGATAAGCGTCTTGGATAATTCCTACTGAGAGGACCAAATGCATGGCTGGTGAAAAGAGCATCGTGTCGGAGCAGCTGGGAAGCACTGCTGCCCCTGGCTCTGCTCCCTGTCAACAGCACCTTGTGGCCGGTTTGTGTTCAAGTTGGGACATGTTCATGAAATCCCCATCCCAAATTTCCGAGCTTTCCTGACTACCCAGGCCCTTACCTTGCCCTCAGATGGAGTGAGCTTGTCTTTTCCAACATTGCTAATAACTGTTGGATGTGGGGGTTATATTGCCATTTGTGTCTTCTCAGACAAGCCCTATGTATCTATTCTGGGCAAAGATTAGTTTTCAGTAATTTCCTGGACTTAAAAAAAAAAAAAAAGAAAAGAGCTATTGTGGAAGTCTGAAGATTAGACCTATTTTTACTTATGCCAATGAATCAATTCATATCAATAACATGCTGAGTTATTTAAACAGTGTTCCAGACTGCTTGTCTTTCTTGGAAATCAGTTTCTGCCTGTTTGTTAGTTTTTTTTTTTAATTCCACATACCAAAGAAAAGCTGGATAAATCTTCTTGCCTGTCCATCTGAGTCCTGATTAACCATACTGACCAACTCCCTTCAGGACACAGAAATACTCATTTGTGATTGATGGCAATTCTCTGTCATCGGGGCTACAGAGATGGTCTCTGCATTTCTTCTGCAAGAAAAAGTCTGTCTTTTTCTGCTGTAATTTAATTCCCGGTGGGTGGGATATTCAGAGAGAAGAAGTGCAGCCATCAGTCAGTCAGCCCTATCAAATATTTCCAAGGTCATTACAGATGTGGCTGGGGCAGTAGCTGAAGAGTTTGCACCATGTTCTTCCCTTACAGGTTTCAGATGCAGCTCCCTAAGCTGGTGTAAGCTTTGTAAATCTCCTTTAGACAGGAGATGATTTATTATTATTATTATTAACATTAACATTAATGTTATTATTATTATTATTTCCTAAGTGGAAATTTCTAAATGTCTCTTCAAAGCCAAATGAAAACTAGGTCGAGTTTAACAGCTGGAATTGTCTTAGTCAAAATAAGCTAATAAATTAAATATTTTATTTGTTTTAAAGTTGAAAAGGAGCCTATTAGTGACACTGAACTGTTTAAACCCAGTTCTTGTGTTACCAGGAAAGTCCACACAAAATACTTGACTTTCTAAAGAAAGCTAACTTTGGTTATTTTTATTCACAGCACATCTATCAAATTTAATGCTATTCCACAATTTTTAGTAGCATTGTTAATTGAAATTATATTGAAACTCTTCACAGGTTTTCTACTGTTATACAGAATGTTGTATATTAATATATTATGTGGATATTTCAGTCTAATATCATATTCCATAGGTTTTATGATGGTTATTGTTGCTACTACAAAAGCTCTGAAATGTTCTATAAGTCACTCTCAATAAGAAGCTGCTGGATACAAAGCAAGAAAATAGTAGCTTGGTTTTGGCAGGTCTTAAACTTAACAAATAAGTCCTTAAACTAGTCAGGGACTCAGGGAATACTGTATTTCTCTTTCTGTTTTCAAAGGAGAACTTGGGTCAGTCAGAAGTCCTTTTTAATCCTTCCAAGGCAGAATAATTAATAGTTCAAGGGCATAAAAATGTTCGGTTGTTTGCAGTCACTCGCTGTTAGAGCAGCTTTAGTTTCTGTCGGCATTTCTGTTAGCTATTCTATAAGCTGGAGACTTGTAATTTTGAATAACACTCGTTCTGGCCTGAAACTCAGCAATATATGTGTATTAATCAGGGGATTTCAGATATTTGCCTGCTTCTTTGCCACATAGCAAGAGTTATGACCCCTTAGCTCCACTAAAGAAAAAGCTGGCTATCTTAAGGGGAAAATGCATGTATATCTCCAGAGAAAGCAGAAACACAGAGTGTTTTGCAAAGAGAGAACAATGGGAGACCTCATGAAAATCTAAAGCATCAGATTTATTTCTTGAGGCCAAAACAATCTACAACCTTTTTTGTTCTTTCCCTTCCATAAGGTAGATATAGGAAAAACTGTTCTTAGGTCAGAAACTGGGTGTCTAGTGAATTTGGGATTTATTTTTTCCCTACATTTAAGTTCAGTGGTTTGGGGAGCTTCAGGCAGTTCTGGCTTGGAGGCAGTGGGGTTATTGCAGAGGAACTTGGCTGACAAGAGTGGGGTGAACCACTGAAAGGAATTCAGAGAGGGCAGACATAGATTAGTTACAAGGAAGAAATTCTTAATAACTTAATTATTACTGTGAGGATGGTGAGGCCCTGGCACAAGCTGCCCAGAGAAGCTGTGGATATCCCATCCCTGGAAGTGCTCAAGGCCAGGTTGGATTTGGAGCCACCTGGTCTAGTGGGAGGATCTCTGCCCATGGCAGGCGGTGAAACAAGATTGTCTGTAAGGTCCCTTCCAACCCAGATCATTCTATGGTTGTATAGTATTCAGTTTTCTCCATTACAGTACAGCTCCCAATATTAATTTGGATAATTTCAGAACATACCACAAAAGAAACACAAATTATTATTATAATGACTCTGTAGTTTTTCCCTGTTAAACTATCCTACCAGATGTGTTAAATGCCATTTATCATTTCACTTTCATATCACAGACATACAGTTAGATCAAAGCAATTTTCTGAACACAGGGTGACAGCAGTTAGTCTTTAATTAATAAAACAGTGAAATTAACACTTAGATATTAAACTATTTCTAACTTTGATGCAGCTCATGTACAGGACATATGTTTTATTGCTGGTAAAAAATATTCTGGATCCTCATAGACCATAAATGAGTGTGGCTACAGATCGCAGTTGTTTTTAATAGATCTCAGGTCTATCACACCCACTGTTGTTTCCTTTTGGATAGATGAACCTGCCATCTCTTTTTTGTCTTATTGAAACCATCTATATCATACATGTGAGAAATGAACTCTCCCAAACCAGCACATTATAAAGATGAGAAATTATTAGACACAATTCCCATGACAAACCAGAAGTAGTTTGAAAGAAGGTCCAAATGGAGAGGGTCTTTGAAAGAGAAAAGATGAATTACTGTTAAGGCAGACCACAAGACACACAGGACAACCAAAGAAAAGGTAAAGCACAGAAACCTGCAGAAAGAGACACATTTACAGACTATACAGGGGAAAAAAATGCTTACCTTAATAAAACTACCACAAATTAATCTTGTTTGCAAAAAAACTTTAGATAATTAAAATTCCCTTTAGATAATTAAAATTCCCCTTTTCTAGCATGTGAAGAAAAGCAAAGCTGTCCCTGTTTTTGCCTGGTACCCTGTTAGCCCTACCTTTTCCTATGTTTGCTCTTTGTAGCATGTCAAATGCTTGTCACTGAAAACACTGTCATTTCTATGAGAAATGCAACGTACCATGACTAAGGTTATAAACTGCTGAGCAAACAGAAAGGGCATAAAATGGATAAGAGGGGGGAAAAAGAGAGAACCTGCTGTTAAATAATCCTTCAAACACTGTTCTAAACAACTTGACCAGATTAATAAGCTTTTCTCATAATAATCCCTTATAAAATGGGATGTGTAGGAACTGGGAACATCCGTTTGTCCTGTGTTAAGCAAAGGACAGAGGCAGGTGATTAGGAAGAAGTGATTTTGGATTCACTGACTTACAAATGTTTGGACCTATACTCAACCAACCAAGGAAAGATTTAATTTCCTACTTTGGAAGTGTAGGCTCTGTCACAAAAAAAAAAGCATAGGAAAAAAGATTTAGATACACAGATTCTGATGCTGCCATTCTTCTGCGTGTTTCTAAGAGTTTACCTGGACCTGAAAATATTCATCAAAGTTTTATACTAAGTTTTATTCTCTCTCTTTTTCTTTTTTTTTCTTTAAGAATATACATTTGAAGCCACAGATGTATTTTTAGGATATAAACTCAGTCTGGGTTTCACACCTAAAATATATTTTCCAAGACACCAGGTGAAAGCACTTCTGCTTGCAGCCACCCACTGATTAGCAAGAGTGGTTTTGTGCACCGTGTAAGAATGTGGGACACAGACACAGAAATGTAATTGGAAGCATGGAAGAATCATTTTCTCTCTGAATTGTGGGGCAATTGCCCTTTCTGTCATGGACAAAGCTTTCTATTGCCGGGAAATCGAAATTGTTGTAGTTGCTCAAGGACAAACAGCTTATGTTGACTTTATTTTAACCCCCACTCAGAGCAGAGCACGTATCACTCCCCCTCGAAAGCAGGGCTCCCTCTGAGCCCTCATATGGAGAATTAAGCCTTGGAAAGGTCTCAGCTTACAGACGGCTCCTGTGATCGACGGGAACAGAAAACCTGCTTTAAAATAACAGCACAGGAAGCTACTGTGGTGTTCTCCAAGTAACCTACAGCACTGTAAAGCAAGCCATAAATCTGCTAACGGGTCCTGCACAAATCTAGCTTTCTTAGCAAGAGTGTGCGTAACCATATAACATGAGGGGCAAGCAAACACATCTCTCCTTTCACCACCTGAAACCCTGATAGCTGTTTCATTCATAAAGCCTCCGCTGTGGGGGCTTTGCCCTCCTGGGGATTTGAAGCTGCAACAAGTGCTGAGGACTTGATATGGAAATACTTGTCTGCTCAGGACCTGATACCTTTCAAATTTATAGCAAGTAGGACTGACCGCACTTGAAAAGTTTCAAACCTGTTATTTGATAGCTGAAGAATGTGTCCTGTAGTTGTCCAAGGATTTGGGGGAGACTTGCCCATGGTTGTACCCATTACCAGACTAGGAATGAGACACACAGCTTCTCTTCCTTACCCCCCAAAAAATGACAGGTACAGGTTGAAAAGGCTGACAAGCTGTAGGCTGGTGCCTTTGGCCCATTTTCACAGAAAGCCTAGGCTTGTCTTGCATTGCTGTTAAGAGCAGCTTTAATTGAAAATGTGTTTGGATGGTTCTGAGCAACAGACACAGTGAGGCTCAGCAGCTTCCAGGTCACAGAAACAGCTATTTTTAAGTATGTTTAGTATTACTGTTAGGCATGTGATTATCTTTTGAAGTTTACAGATTTTCAGTTCTTTACACCTAATTCTTTGCAACTTGTCTGCTGATACTGTGTGAAACAAGCTCTTCAAACGTGTCTGCAGTGCCGGGCACTTCTGAGACATGTGCAAGGTGACCTCTGACCCTTGGCACGCACTTCCATCTTCTCTGCTGAACTAATAGAGTATTTTGTTCAGATAAGGAGGTGCTGCCTCCTGAAATAAGAATCCAGACTCTTATTTTGAATTCCTGGGGAAACTCAGGTCTGATAAATGCTGAGTGAATAACGTAAAGAATCATAGAATGGTTTGCGTTTGAAGGAACTTTAAAGATCATCCAGTTCTAATCCCCCAACCATGGGCAGGGACACCTTCCACTTGACCACTTTTCTCAAAATCCCATCCAGCCTGGCCTTGAACCCTTCCAATGTCAATTTGGTCTGCATAGTGTGACAAACTAGGTCTGGATCCCATTTATTACTCTTTATTTTCCCAGTTCTTCTTTTGTAATTTTTTGTCATCCTGTAATAGCGCTTGCAGCTTCTTTCTCTGCTTGCATTTTGATACAAACAGCATGAGGGTTGCCACTTTAAAATATTTTGTCTGGTGTTAGGAAGGAAAAATAACCTACTTTATCTTCACCCGAGCACAGAGATAGCTAAACCATTACAGTGAGAGAACAAGGTAATTTTCATTGGTGTGGTGAATAGCTTCACTCCCTGCTGAGCAGTAGAAAGATGCTATTTCTAAACCTCTCACATTCTGGTTCTTGTTTTGATTTTTTTTGGAAGAAACCTTCAGCACTCAGCTCCCATCCAGGCCTTGCTTCTTCAAGAAGATGGACACCTTCTGTTCCTGCATATTGCCATCATGTGTCTTACACATGTTTGCTGCAGCTGAACATGAGTACGTGTAAGGGGAAGTTTTACTCCACCAGACTGTTCTTCCTGGAGAAAATCCATTTCACCTGGATACAGGATGGTGAGATGTCACTGTTTATGAAGTTAGGGGTTTATTCAAATGCAATTTCAGACACTGACATGCCCTGAGGTGTGCATTATCCTGACAGGAGTCAAGGTCAGGCATGGGCTCAGCGTGCCAGCAAAACAGATGTTTAATCGAAGCCATATAAAATATTTACAGGGAAGCGGCAGCTGTTGGTGAAGTGCAGCACATGACACGTCATTTGATACGAAAGGTTTAAGGAAAATCCTGAGATGTGACCTGGCAACAGCCTAAAATAAATAATCTGTCAGGAATCTAGTTTTTCTCCTTCTTAAAGCCAGCTTGGAATCAATCTGTCTAAATTAAGATTCACTTTGCCAGGCTGCTCGGTGCTTCTGCCACAAACAGGAATGATGATAGTTCCCTCAAAGTCTCTTTTGATCCACATTTCACAGCTCATCTGAAGCTGAAGGCATTACTTTTCTGGCAGTTCCCAGCAGAGCACGCCTGGATGGCACTGGCTTCCACTTCTGGCTTTTAATGCTGAATGTGCTTAAGTAAATAACCACTTTTTTTTCTGACATAGTGTGTAATGATAAAGACGTGGGAGGAAATGTAACCTGGACTTCATGCAATAAAAGCAGACGGCTTGTGATTTTCCCTCTTGACTCTGAAAACTATTTATTACCTGCTCATTAAATGAAAGAAAAAATTCCTCTTTCAATGTAAACTGGAAAATCCTCACGATATCCTCTTCTTTTTGCTCTTAATGTTTCAGCCAGCAACTTGCTCAGAATTTCACACCAGTGGGTTATTCCTCCAGCTCTGCACTGGCAACAGCTGGGAATCCAGTGCCACTCCAGAGCCTCCTCTGCTTCTTCCAAAGAACTGAATGTCTGCAAAGGATGTTCAGCAGTTTGCTTGGTTGAACCCCTTTTTAAAAATAGTGGTGCTTGCATTAACGTGTGGCCAGCTGGCACAGTGATTCATGTACAGACAAATTACCAAGATAATAAAACTGATACTTGGAGATAATTATTCTTTAATGTAGGAGGAAATTAAAAGCACAGGTACAACCCTTTACAAGTAGTTGTGTTTGTGGAGTAGCTGATTAAGCACAGTCCTTCTCATTTAGTCTGACTACTCACAGGGAGAAATAGTGACCTTGTTGGAGACGAGGCCAGAAATCCCACTGATTTTTATTGGGCAGGGATCTTACTTTCCATGTATAAGCACAGGTGCAGGTATTTGCAGACAGACCCTTATGCTGGTTTTTTGATGCATTTATATTACATTTTTCCCCCCAGGAGCCTTATAAGCAGGCCAAAACCCACTTTCTCAGCCAAGTCTTTATTCTTTGTGTAGGATTAACTTCTAGTTAACAGGGAATATGTTTAAAGTTACTTTCTTTTGAAAGCTGAACAAAGAAACATAGGAGTTGGGTTGGGTCTGAAACTTTGTTTTTTGAAAAAACAAATAATTTTTTTTAATTAATATCTGGGATTTTGAGAAACCCTGAATGGTCTCGGATTCCCTATCTTATCTAATTTTTTTACTTTTAATTCAAGTGGAGTTTGTTCTTCCCTGCCCATGACAGGGAGGGTGTAACTAGATGATTTTTAAGGTCCTTTCCAACACAAACCATTCTATGATTCTTCTGAAATTCATTTTAAAAAGTATTTGTATGAGGAAACCTGCATCTTTTCAATGCAGAGTGAAATAAGCATCATATATGAGAAAATACATGCAGTTCTCTCTTTTGATATCTACCTTTACCATATCTTACAAAAAATTACAAATTTTGCCACCTTTTAATAACAAAAAACGTCCCCCTGCCCCTAGTCACCCTTTAAAACTGTAAGAGCAGGTATGTGTAAGAACAGAAAAAGGATTCTTGTTAAAGATGTGCAGACTTAACTCCAGCTGAAATATCTATTCCTCTTGAGGATCTGGCACTGAGTGAGTTTTACCTGCTTGTAGCAGAGACCTGCAGGCTGCTTTTACTGGGCTAGCACCTAAACAGAGTCATATGCATATCGAGATGTCTCTTTGCCTCAGATTAAGCTGAAGTAGCACATACGACCCACGTGGATCTGACCAGGATATACTTCGTTAGCCCAAGAATGCTCCACACAGCAGTTACCTGCATCTTTATTTCCTCCAGGGAAACTCATGTGAAATGTAAATCTAATAAGCTATGTCATGATTAAATCTGATCATTTTTGGCTTTTGGTGCCATGGTTTAGTTGACAAGATGGTGTTCTGTCAAAGGTTGGACTTGATGGTCTTGGAGGTCTTTTCCAACCTTAATGATTCTATGATTCTATGATTATGGACAGTAATCCATGCTTTTATTAAGATTTTATGATCCTACACCCTTACAGCAGTACTATATTGAGCAAACACTAATTTCACTAAGTCAGTCTGTTTCTCTACCAAGTCTGCCAACTTCCCCAGAGTAAATGGCTTCCTCCTCAGTCTTGGAGAATTATATTGAACTATGCCTGTGGACAGCAGAAAGGAGAGTGAACGGGGAGGAGAGCACAAATAACACCTGGTCTTGTCTTGCACTTTCCTGGGTGAAAGGAAATATTTGCACTGTGTAGCCCACACCTATTTAATTAAAGATCAAAGCTTGAACACTATGCCTTGCTTTTACATACCTTTGTAGGGAGAGCCAAAATAGTGGCAGTGGGGGGGGCGGAGGGGAGGGCTGAGATGGGAGAGACAAACAAAAGATACCAGCAAAGATACCGCTTACAGAGCCAAACTTAACCAAATCAAATAAAAATGGTCCTTAATTTTCCAGGATATAAGGCTCAACTGCAGTAATTTATTACTTAGCTGAGGTTTTGCATTTCTGAATTTCTAGCAGACCTGCTGAATTTAAGAGAAAGGATGCTGGAAAAATTTGTACTCCCTCTTCAACTGAGTAAAACAGACAGTTTTGCAGAAAAAAATAAAATGAAACCCAGATTAAACCTAGAATAAATTTTACTGGTCAAAAAAATCCACTCATGCACTAATGAAGAGCCCAGATCCTCTTCTAGAAAAGGAAGGTTGGAAAAGGGAGGAAAAAAACCCTAAGCGGATGATAAAAGGGAACCAAATGGTGGTGTTCATTTCAGATATGGATCTGAAAAATGATTGTCACAGTCTTGAACAACTTTTGGCTTGCAAAAGTAGATTGCATGGATTTCTAAGGAGATCTGCAATTTAATTAAGTTTCTCAGGTTTCCTGCTTCTGCATTTCCTCATGGTAATGGAGCATGTTGAACACCAAGGACCAGAAGAACAGAAGGGTGTGAAAGCAAAAAGTAATTGAATTAAGACAACATAATCATATGCTTTAAAAGATTGGCTGAATTTAAGTCCTGGGCAAACTTCCATTGTATTTTGAAGCTTTTACTGGTTTTAGGAGAAATTAAACCTTGAACTGCCATGCTTTCTATTTATTTTGTACACTCCTTTTCACACAGTTCTGGTATTTTTACTCATAGTCTTCTCTCACAAAAGCAACAGAACTATGCAGAATCATAGCAGTCTTCAGAGAACACAGATATTGCACCCAGATTTTTTTTTTTCCAAGCTGTCTGCTGCAGGCAAGGGAATAATTTTTAAGCATTTATGTATTAGCATATTTCAAGGTGATATAAAGTGCCTTTATAGAACCCCTAGAAAAAGGAAAATGTCTTAGGTGGTCTGGGGTATATTATAGTATCTTTTTTCTCCAAGTAAACATAATTTTCTCTCTCAGTGCAGAGGGGTGCATAATAAAGCTTTATTAGCTCAAAGTCAAGAGCTGAAGGGATAATAAATAAAATAAACCCATCCATATAGCAATCTACAAGTCATTTGGCTGCTTTGCATATATTTTAAAGCATTCTTGTCTGAGCTGTAATGTGAATGATGTCTTGTTTGAATGACTTGTTATAGAAAATTTGTATTCTGCTATATACTGTTGTGTGCACCTGAATGTGGCATTTGCAAGAAAATGTGCAGTTGTTAGCAAAAAGAACAAAACTCTCTCTCTTAGAAGATGAGAAACTACACTTAGTTAAACCTGGGCACCCTGACCTCAGCTCTCACTCTCAGGAAGAGAAGGTGATGAAGTCCCAGACTTCCTGAGCGTGGAAGCATGTAAATGCAAATTCCTTTGTGTGAAAGTGAAAAGGGGCTTTTAATAGAAAACCTTCCACATGCATTTATTGAAGGATTAGAAAAAATATTTCAACTCTACTCCTCACCTTCCTACTGCGAAGAGCCTTGCCCCCGTGAAAAAAAGTGTGGAATGCACTCTTCTCCCACTGAGTAGAGAAGGGAGAGCAGAAACCCATCCAGCACTGACTTCTCTGCTGGAGAAATCCCTTTTAAAATCTTCAAAAGTATAAAATTTGGACCAATTTTCAGCTAATTTTTACAGATGTTTTAAAGAGGATTTTGTTTATACTTTGGCATAGATACCTGCGAAGAATTAAAGGGGTTCAATGAGAAAGGAACTGCAGGGTAGGAGAATCCTTCCACAGGCCAATGATCCACAGCTGTAGTGGCAATGAATATGATTAAAAAAAAAAAAAATTGGGTTTTAGCTAAAGTTATGGGCTTGATTCAGGAGTATGGTGGTGAAATTCCCAGGTGTATATCTGTATCACATCTGTTCTGACCTGAAGTACCTGTTGGACACAAAATGTGTAGCAAAATCTGAGTTCCTGTCAAGGTAATTTAGCTTTTGCTGATCTCAGACTCTCCATCTTTTCCCACCTGCACCCTCTCACCTCCAGCTGCACCTTCACACTGAAAATTTTGTGTTCTATCAGGTGGCTGTGCAGAGAATGCAGTCTCTGCATTGATCCTTCTGAAAACCAGTTTTCCTACAGGTCTGATTTTTGGCTGGGTTTGTGAGCTGATCCTGTTTGTCACACGATCATGCAAGTGGAACTGCTGAGACAAGGCTGGTGATGGAAAGGTGTGGCCAAGGTTAAAGAGCAGAGCGGAATGGCCTCTTTCAGCAAAAGCTTGAACTAAAAAACTCTGCCTTTATGAACCCCCTATCTACTATCTGGATTACTTTCCAAGAGAAAGTGGACCTAGGTCCAAGGTGAGAGAATGTAGAAACATGGAATTAGATTAGAAAAGACCTTCAAGATCATCAAGCCCAACTGTTAACCCAGCACTGCCAAATCTACCACTAAACCATGTCCCTAAGTGTCTTTTATATCCCTCCAGGGACAGTGACTCCATCACTTCCCTGGGCAGCCTCTCCTGGTTCCTGATAACCCTTCCTGTGAAGAAATTTTTCCTAACACCCAGTCGAAATCTAATCCATGTGTCAGTGCAACCATCACTGGCTGACCCTTGTTGGATGATGGCTGTGGTGTGTACACAGTAAACACCAGTTGTATTTTCCTTTCTAAGTAGCTTGATAGCCATCCAAGTTTACTGTAAAAATAGTATATCTCATACTGTGCAGATCCTTTTTGCATGTGCGTTGGATTTCTTGACCTGTCTTAAAATGTAATAGGGCTATAGGAATTTAAAGGGAAAATGTGGAAGCCTGGGTACTCTGGCCTGAGCCAGAGGGGTTGTTAAAGAAACAAAGGAAGGATGGAGTGGGTAGATCATTACCAAATAGCCCAGCTACACGGTTCCTGCTTCCCTAATGAGCCTGACAGCATGCACGGCCACCTCTCTCTTCTTATGTAAAGCTAATCCCTTGCCCTCTCTGACAACCAGTATTTACATTTGCGAATGAATCCATTTTCCCTCACTGCCCCTTGGAAGAGAGCAGAGGGAGACAGGATGAACAACACGGTTCTCCCAGGGCAGCATCTGCCCCTTGTCGATGTGTCCCTCACCCAGAGATCTGAAGGAAAAAATGACAGAGTGACAAGAAGACCAATGGGTCTGCGATCTGACTGAACTGACTCCAAATGAGAACTTAGCCTAAGCCCCTCTCCAACCCAAGGCAAAGTCCACAATGTTGGTGAAGAGTGGTTTTCTTCCAGCATCTCTCTTCCACACTGCCATCATGTTGAGGCCACACTGCAGGGGCTGCAAGGCAGGGACACTGCTCCTCTCCTTTATCCCTTGGCCATCCATCCCTACAGCTCACATGCCTGGCTTTGGGACAGGTTAGGGAGCCAAACAAGCGCAAACCTAATCTTCTCCAAGGAAAGATACAGGTTTTGGTGTCTGAGCTGCCCAGGACATAAGTGCTCCTGAGGAGCAGACTGGTGTGGGCAGGGAAGAGAGTGACTGTGGGGTGAGGGATAAGGGTCTGTTCAAAGCATCACCAAGCCTTACTCTCCTGTACTATTTGAATCAGGCAGTTGTGGTTTCTGGGGACGAGGCAATGTGAAAAGTAATGAGACTTTGTGTTACATTCTCATCTAATGACAACCGAGTCATTGATTTGACTAATTTGCTGGGAATGATCCTGCAAATGCATTTTTTATAGGAGGATGAAGGCGAGAAGTCATCCCCCCAGCGTGAGATCTCACGGTAATTGCTAAATATGCTGGAGCAGGGGAGAAAAAGATGGGAACATATGCGCTGTATTCCTTCCTTTGTTTCCATGAATAAGGAGTTATACCCCTGCAAAGGCATAGAAACCAAGGAGGGAAATGACAGCCCTTCCTGCAGCACACAGCGGGGAGCCCTGCGCCTGCCGCTCGCCTATTGTGAGCCTCCCAAAGAGGGGTTTGTCCTGCCGAAATGCCAGGCGTTTCTGGAGCTAAGGTTATCCTCGGAGCGGAATATATAAATAAGAGATTACTCGGCAGCGCTGCAGCCAGGCCCGGGCTGTAGGAAATGTTTGTTTTCTTTTCTGTCACTAGGCAGCGGGGAACCCTTCGCCTTTGTTCTGGAGGTCATGCTGCTGGAGATGGCAAATATTGACATACATGGAGGTAGTTTTCATTTTCACGTGTTTCTTGTTACCTCTTACAGCTATGTGATTTGGCTTTTCTATTCTCTTGCTTTCCAACATCTTTGTTTTCCTTTTATTTTTTTTGTCCACCCTCTTTGAATGTTTCCCAGCACTGATGAAACCGTCCTGGGTTGCAAATGACCAGACAAAAGTGCACGGACATGTTACAGCTTCATAACCTTTGGCATGACTTGTCCAAATGACCTGAAATCTTCAGCCCCTGCCCTGTGTGATAGGGACTGGGGTCTGCATGCCGGAGGCATTCATTAACAGGAATGACAGGGATTCTCCTGCAGAAAGCGCACTTCCCTTCTGGCCCTTTCGCAGTTGTCATTTCAGCTCAAGGTCCAGAAATGTTGCCAGGTTCTTCATCCTATTTCTGCTTATGATGTTACCTGGCTGGTGCTTAGAGAAACAAAGAAACAATTTTTTCAAGGTTATCAGACATAAAAAGGAAAGGAGGAATACGTAGAGACAAGCATCTTGCCCTGTATACTCCTTTCTTCTCTCTAGCTTTGTTGCTTTAGTTAATTTTCTGTGTGACACTCTAATGCAACCAATGATTTTTATCTATTACTGGTCATGGAAAATACTTATTTCTGTTACTGATCAAATCCCAAATTCAGGATATTGTCATACAACTCAACCCACTCTTCCTATTGGGGTAGAGTTATCTTCCAGGAAGAAAAATACACATGTTAGGAAATTCTGGGAATGACTGCACAAAACCTGTGATTCAAAACAAGGAATGGCAGACACAGACAACAAAAATAATCCCCATGCTACGACCACAATTTTTTAAAATCCTAGCATATTTTCTTTTACTTGCAGTGAAAAAGCAGGAAATGGTATTTTACCATTGAAATAAATATTTGTAGTACTCTCTACATACCATATACAATGGGACTCACTTAAACGTTTGACACTCTACAAAGAAAACAGTTAACTTTTTGAATCAATAATGCAGTCACTAATAAAGGGATAACAGAAAAGCCAGTAAATTTTTGAGGCAATTGCTCAGTCCTTTGAGTAACCTGTATGTTTGATAGGGGCTGCTAAACCCCACATTACCTTATTATGGCAATGAACTGGCTGCATTGTTCATATTAATGGTAATGCCAAATATTATCACCCATGGAGGGAGCTTGCAGTTTCATGTGTCCCTTGTCTACTGTTTCTGCTACACAATTTCCCTTTCCTAATGTTATGCATGGAAAAATATCCCTTGCACTGACACATCCTGTGCAGAGAAATCCTTTTTTTTCTAAGGACTCCCGGTATTTCTGAAGCATCTCAATAACTGTGATGCCTTTTCAAAAAAGCCATTTTGGAAATGATTTCCTTTGCAACACTCATTTCAAGTTTGCTGTGAACAAAAGATAGAGCATTTGGCTGATATGTAGACTGATTTAGCTTCTCAGCCCATTCCTGTATGAATATCCAATTACCCCTTTGAGCTCCTGTAGTGATGAAGGAGGGGAAGGCAGGAGGTACTCTCATCATATTGCAATTATGATTCTTCCACTGTCCTTTCCCCTTCTTCTGAAAATTATCCAGCTTGGAAAAGAGTCATTACCGAGCTGATCATGATAGCATGTATTTTTTAATAAATATGCTCAGAGCAGTTTGGATGAATAATGCTCGAGTGATAAAGGATTGCCTCATAGGTGGCTGTGTGATAAGCCATTGACCTCATGTGTGGTTTCTCTCCCACCTGGGTGATTGAAGCATCTGAAGAAGGAACAGAGAGCTCTGATTATAAATTACACTTTTTTTATCAAAACTGCTGGACTGATAATAACTCATCGTGCAATCCATGAAACATTCAGATTTCACAAATCCCTCATGATTAGAGTCCTCACAGAGAAATGGCAACATGCCTGAGTCACTTATAATTTTAATTTGTGAACATAATCATAAATCAAGGTTCTCTTCATAGGAGAGCCTTGCCCTTTTTCTGCTTGCTCGGTGCAATTTTGCTCAGTGAGAAGTGAGGCCAAGCATTGGTTTGGGGAGAGATCTGCCTGTAGAAAGCAAAGGATGTTGTCCTTCATAGTCTCAATATTGAAGCTATTCATCAAAAGGTCAACATCCTCCATCTGCAAACAGTATCCAAGGTCAGGTCTCTGATGTCAAAACATACCTGATCCAACAGCATCCATTTCTTCCAGTTCTTTGAAGCTGGGGGTTTACTGGCCTGATCAAATGCTGACACAGCATCTCTGGCTGCTGCCACTCTAAATTTGTCATGTCTAGGACAAGAGATAAATCTCTGGATGCTAGGGGAAATCAAAGTATGTCCTTAAAAGTCTTCTGGTTTATGTAACCCTCTGTCGTGGGTATGTCTAGGGACAATTTTAACCACATCCCCCAACATAATTGCTCTAAGTTGCTCTAAGTTGAGAGAAGGTTTATGCAGACAAAACAAATTTGATTGGGGAGAAATAATATTAGGATTTATTACTAACACAATCAAAACTAAACAACTATATCTACAACAATTCTAATTAAGCAAAAGCACTATGTATTTACAAAAGTACTCCTCCCCCCTTTGTATCAGTCCAGGAAGAGAAGCAGATTCTTCTAAGCCATTCTGTAGCACTTGTAAGTTCCTTCTTTGTTATCTCTGGGACAACAACTCCGACTCGTTGCAGCTGGAACTGTTTCTCTCTGTCTCTTTCTCTCTTCTGTGTCGACCTCAGGGCTGGGCCTACCTCCCTCCTGGGCTAAAGCCGAAGGCTGGAGTTACCCAGAGTCCTGTAAGGTCTCCCGTGGACTGCAAGGGGACACTTGCTTTTCCATGGTCTGCACCACAGGGTCACAGGGAATAATGGCTTTTGAGTCCACCCCTGTTTCCTGTGGGGTCCCTTCCCATGGGAATAGTCCTTGATAGACCTCTCCAACATGGGTCTACCCCTCAGACAACAGTTCTTCCATTCGCTGCTGTACCTCAGGGTCACAAATTCAGCTGCACCAGCATCGATCCCTCCCTAGGATCACACAAATCCTACCTGAGCCAACTTGTTCCGGTGTAGGTCTCGTCTCCGTGGCCACAAATCCAGCAAGACTGTTTCATTTCAGGCCTTCCACGGAATCTCAGTTTCCTCATGCGCTCCTCTACTCTGGCTCTGCTCTGGCATGAGCTCCTCAAGCTGCAGACGGGGTTGTTTCTGCTCCCCAACAAACTTCTACAAGTGGCAGGGATTTTCTAGATTTCAGTCTTTTCCCTGCTGAAGGGAGAGAGAGGGAGGGGGAGATGGAGCCTCCCCTTCGGACTTTCTCTCTCCGCTTGCTGTGGCTGCCAGCTCTGACCTTGAAGGTTCCTCTATCTCTCTGGCTGCAGTTTGTCTTGTCCAAATTCTCCTTTAAGTTTTGTGGTTTTTTTTCTTCACTGTGTTACATGTCTCACTAAAGGGGGGCTTCAGTGCTGTACCTGGCCCAGGGCCGTAGGAGGACAAAGGCCTGGCCCCCCTTGGGGGACTTGCTGCGTCCTCCCTCACATGGCTTCCAATTTCATCTGCACCACAATCCTTCTCTTCTGTTTTCTTAAAGATGTAATTTGCAAAGGCGTTGCTAAAACTTCTGATTGGTTTTGCCCTGGAAATTCACCTGGACAAACTACTTACAACCCCCGAAGAGGGGGGACTTTTGCAAACCCATGACACCCTCCTTCAGAGCAGGACACCTCAGTAAACAGTGATCCCCATCCTCAGACAGGTGGTTTCCAACAAACATCTCTACTGAATGAGGACTGTAGCTCAATCAGTCTTAAAACCCCAGCCTAATATTGACACTGTCCTCATCCTCTCATCTGATGAATTATTTCAGCTTTCCCCAGCAGGATGAGCTCTCCCATAAGAAAGGAGATTTGATACAGGACATAAAATTTGATTTCATTCGCAATGGCTCCCACCCCAAACCAATGGCTGAACAATTCAATTTTGCCATGAATGGTTTCTCTAGCTGTAGTTGCAGACAGGTGCTGTTGTCTCAAGGAAGGGACGTGCCCCCACAGCCTCACGTGGGTTGTGCATCGTGCCTTCAGAGGGGAGTCCCTGATCATCACTGTGGGGAGAGGGAGAAAGAGGAGGCACATGCTCACCACAGCACTACAAACAATGTTCCATATGATCCTTGTCGATTTAAAAGACTTTAAATCCATTAAAGTTTAATCTGATAAACAGTCCTCTACCATTCATAGGAGAGGGATGAACGGGCAATTCTCATGGACTCCTTTGCATGATAGTGGGATAAATAAAAAGCAAGAGCAATTTGCTCCATAGAATCATAGAATGTTTTGGGTTGGAAAGGACTTTAAAAGCTCCTCTCAATCCAACACCCCTAAAATGGTCAGGGGCACCTTCTACTAGACCAGATTGGTCAAAGCCCTATCCAGCCTGGCCTTGACTTCAATTTTCTTTATTAAAAACAAACAAAAAAAAGAAAGATGATTTGGTGTATACAGAGGGATGAAGCTAAATATGATATACAATGCTCTACCAAATCTGTGCTTACTGCCCTGGTTTTTTTCAGTGACATTATTGCACTGAATTATTTATCAAACAGATTAACAGTATTTACATGTATATTTAATGTAGAAATTATCATCCATTTACAGAGGGGTTTTAAATTAACACATGGGAGAAGCTCCTTCCTTGGGTGCTTGCACTCCTTTATAGCAGCTGTCCTTCCTCAGCCTGTGAAACCTGTCCTATTTTTGAAAATATTCCTCTGTGTTTCAGTGTTGTTGGGCAGGGTTCATTACCAGTTAGCCTGAAATAGCCTGATCCCAGGATCCAGAGGGAAGACAGACTTGTCGTATGACAGGGCAACTCAAACAACAAAGCCATTGTTTAGCCATCCTCCAAAGCAATCCAGTTTTTCCAAGTTGTCCATCATCAGCATCTCCTCAGCTAAATTCTTACTGCACCTCAGGGGTCTGCCACTGGCACACTCTGCACAGTCATTTCATTGAAGTCTGGGTGCAGACATTTTAAAAATACTGAGCCGAAGTTCAAACGCAGTTCTTGAAATTAGGGTCTTTTCAGTATATCGTTTGCAGTTTTAGAAAGACCAGGCCTTTGCAAATTTAATTTACTGCTTTTCCAAAGCTAAAAAGTGTTTTCCCCTGCCTACAAACTACAGCTTGATTATTAGAACCTGTCTTCCTCATCCACTCAGCATAAACTCCTCTTAGGGAGTGAAACAAGCACTTCTTCACAAAGACTTGGTTTGAGTTATTCTGGGCAGCTCTCAAGAGAGGGAAAAAGTAACGATAACAAAAGATTTAAATACAGTTTGCAGTAGTGTAGTCAGGGAAAGAATTGTAGTGTTACAACTAAATGTTTATAGCAGAACACTTGCTAAAGAGCCCTGTACAGTAAATAATTACCATATTGCTTCAGTCAGGACTTCTCTGATGCAAGCCAGGCACAGCCCACTCCTGCCAGTGTTTCAGAGTGAGAAATAACCACCCCATTTGTGTGCTCCAGTCTCATTTCAAGTACAGCATCCTGGAGAGACCTGCCCCATCCCTGATACCACCACCAGTCTCTGATTTTAAAGCTCTGGTGACTGGTGTTGACTGCTTTGTTTTCTGTTCTCTTGCCGGACAAATCTGCTTTTAATTCGTCAGATATCCAAAACGATCTACTTATCTAAGCCTGCAAAACTTTCATCTGAGGATCAAAAATATCCTGGTGTATTAGGAATAATGAATTTACCCTGTAGGATAATGTATTTTAATCCTTTAGTGAGCCAGCTCTCCTCCCAGTTCTAAACTAGGGAGGCCTCTTAGCAATCTGAAAGACTTGAAAGACTTGATTCTCTCTTGCATTAATGCACACACATATTATCGCTAATTGTTTAGTCTCTCTTTAATCTATTTAAATGCATAATATAGACTTCAAACATATTATTCTATTTCCATTTCAAATTGCATGTGAGTCATTAAGCAGAAAGATTTCCTCACTGCTAGTTTTTAAATGATGATAAGATGTCCAGATTCTACCAGAGTGTTAGCTGGAGATAATTACCTTTTCACCTGAGTGCTAGTGGTGGATACCTCTCACAGGGAAAACGGTCAGGTTGGACTTTCTGTTTTCCTTTCTCTCCTTCTTTTCTCCTTTACATTATATTAGAGAGGTTGAATTTGTTAAAGTCACCTATTTGTACCTGACACAGGAATTTATTATTCCTGTATAGGCGTCTCAAGCCTTATGAAACCATATCCAAATATTCCTATGAGAAATCAAGTTTGCCGTATATATACACAGACCTCAGTAGCTTTGGGCAAGTATCCCAAATATGAGTGTTTAGAGAAGCAGCACTAACCTGACACCTGTGAAGATGGGGAGAAAGGAGGCAGATTCATGTTCTCTTGGTCAGCTGAACTCGTTACAGTTTGGTCTTTATGGATACGTGATTACTTTATATGAAAGAAATAAATGAGCAGTGAAACCATATCAAGTGTGCCTAGAACTGAGCCAGAAAGAAAAGTTATTTGGGAAAGAAAATGTGTGTAAATATGGACCTGAGGCAGCTCTTAGGTAAAGGTTAAAAACACAGGGAAAGAAAAACAGGCATATAATGGAGTCAAAATCTTACGTACTTATCACAAACTTGCAGTTTTATCTCTTATAAAGTCCCAGGGCATATAAACAAGGCAATTCAAAATGGTTGACAGCTCAGGGGTCATGGATGCAGTAAGCTCTCTTTGTGATAAATGGATCCTGGAGCCATTAAAACCTTTTCTTAAGTGGAGGAGTTTTGATTTTTAAGAGTTTTGAAAAGAAAAAGTTCTAGCATAAGTTTGTTTTTGATTGTGTTTATTTGTATTTACAATTCACATCAGCTCAGTGAAACACATCCTAATGTCCATAGGAGGCAGGACAAATAACACCATATTTCAACTATCAGTTGCCCCAAGGGAATTTACCTTATTAATGATGAGGATAACTTCAATTTTTCTCTTGAGAGTCTTTGAAAGGAAGTGATTGATATAGTTGGAGAAAAGTGACAAGTAACTTCTATAATTGAACCAATAAACTACATTTCAGGTCTTAAAAGCCCTGGGGATTGTGGTAAATTTAGTGAAAATTCTCTGGTTTGTCCTGTGAAACAGTGCCAGTAGATTTAATATTAAAAGATGAAGGAAAGAAAATATGAAATACATCCTCAGAGACTCATGTGCCCATTGTCTCCCACAGCACCATGGGGCATCCCCACAAGGCATTGTCAGGAGAAAGCCAGATGACACCTCAGAGACCGGAGAGGAAAGAGCAAAAGGCAAATTCCTTTCCTGAGTTTCTTTTTCTCATGGAACTGGATTTTTTTAAGTTTTATTTTATTCTATTTCCTCTCCTTGGCACAGCCGCTGATTTGCCTTTACAATCAGGGAAAGCTGTATGCATCATCAGGAGATCTGGACAACATCTTTTATACAGATGGAGCAGTCAGACATTACTTGTGCAGTCAAAATTGCCACAGATGGTTGTTTTTATTGGTAGCTAATGGCAGATTTTTCCAAGTTACTTATAAACATGGTTGCATGGAAAAAGTATTATGGAGGAACAAGGCCATGCTATTTATAGGGTGCATCTGCTGAAACGGTGCTTTCTGTGATAAAAACTCTTTGAGAAAATTGGCTGAATCTACAACATCATCTCTTTTGGAAGATGGAGCGCATTTGATCAATTCTGCATGGAGAAACAATAAAATATCATTGGAGATCACACATCATCAGTTCAGTGATGCAGCTTGGTCTTCAAAGTGGATCTTGTGGATCGCATAGCTAACAGCTAATTTGCTATTAAAGTGCAGGATAAAACATTTAGTTGATGTATACATATTAAAATTTCTTTATATATAAGGAATTTATTTAGCATAAGTAAGACAATATTTGCAAAACAATCCTTTTGCTTTGGCATCAGTTCTATGTTGGCTTCAATAAACCCTCTCACTGAATAAATTTCAGAGATCATCAGGAGTTAGGCCCACAGATTAGTTTTGGTTATAAAATTTCAGTGTTCTGCTGTCTTGACATATACCAGCTTTTCTGCTGCAACTGTTTCACCTCCTAATAGAGTGTGAGGAAGAAAAGCCGGGCACAAATAGTGTTGATTCAATGAATTTGCATCCTGCTTAAAGAACTCGGCTCTGCCCTAACAGGATTTTATGGGAAACAAAAGAAGAAGAGAAAATAGGTTCCCTGACAGAATAGAAATCCTCTGGTTCTGCTGATGCCAAACTTATCTCAGTGCCACATGATGACATGTCCCAGTAACACATAAGTAAGAACTGAGATCAGATTGGTTCCACATTTGGTGAAAGGAAACCCGTCGAGCACCATTAAATCACTGCAATGACCTCCAAATGAAAAGATTTTGTGTGGGTGTAAGTGGAGAAAAAATCCTGTAGCTAGTTTTATTTTGGCAATGTCGAGCTTGTTTCAAATGTTTTTTAAATAGAAACACTGAGCAAAAGCAGTTCCTGGGACATCTGGAGTGGGGAGCGTCCAGGGTTGGGCTTAGACACCTCCTTCCCTCAGCAAGGGTGGGGGAGCCACTGGACCCGAAATCACATCCCTGCCCAACTCCTAACAGCTCCAGAGAGCTTCTGGGAGGCTTTCTTCTGGGCAGGTACCTGGCAGAACCAAACTTCCGATCTTCTTTTTCCTTCCCTCAAATCACGGAATGACCAGTGTGAGGTTAGGAGGTGAGAGAGAATCTCCAAATCCTCCTCCTTAACCAGGTCCAAGAGCCCTGAAGATGTCAAGCACTTTTCCCACCATTCCATCTTGGCAAGAACACACCCATGATTACTAATAATAAAGGAACATTTTAATCTGGAGACATGCCTGGTAGAAAAGAGAGGGAAAAACATTTGGGATCACACTCTCTGGGTCATCTCTGTGTTTGGCTGTTTTGAGGCAAGACTTAAAATTGTGAAATATCCGACAGAGTCATAAAAAGGAAAGGACAATTCTGGGCTACCTATGCATGGTGTTTTGACTGGAAAACTCTTCCCCTGAGTCAACTCCCATGCAGCCCACTGGATTTCCTTCTTGATGAAGTAATGCTGTTTCGAAGCAAGAAGCATAACAAAACCATAGGCATGCTGGAAATTAAATATTTCATTATATAAATATTGTACTGTATTGCATTGCTTGATTGGAGCAAGGACACATGGCTGAATATAAATTCTGTCTTGGGATGATTTTTTTTGGGGGGGTGTTTTTTTTGTTTTCTGCTTTTCTGTTGGGTTTTGGGGCTAGGGTTTTTTTGGGGAGGTTTTCTCTTTGAGGGTTTTTTCGGAGGGGGGTGGCAGATTTGGTTTTGGGTAACTTGTTTTAATTTTCTGAATGATCCCTGCTCAAACCTGAACACCAAAAAAACAATTTACATATTTTTAATGTTTTCCTTTCCTCACACTTAGTGTGAGTGTGAGTGATACACCTAGTGTATCTAGGACTTATGTTCCCTCCTTGGGGAACCTCTGTGTCAGAGCAGCACAGCACAGAATTCAAAGCCAGCAAAATGCCCAATTATTTTGAAGCCTATTCTGAATTATGTCTTACCATATGGAATTGATGGTCCTCAGTTGCTTTAATACAGGTGGGATATATCTTGATCAACAGCAGTTAGACACCCAGGCTGCAGCATCACTGTCTCTGAAGAGGGATGCCTGTTGTCCGGCAGGAATCCAGCACTGGTGCCAGCAATGGGAAGCATGTGTGCAACTGGTAACATTTCAAAGGGGCAAGTACATCACAGCTGAGTAATGAACAACTCGGGGCAGAGTTTACAATAGTATTAAGCACCAGTTTAGTATGTATTCTGCCAAAGTCTATGTTAAATCCACGGGAACAGTGTTAGTTTTTGCTTGGACAGCCCAATTTTGGGCTGTAAGTGTGCATTAAATCCTTGCTGGAAGAGAAGCAAGTAATCTGAGCCTCAGCATGATCTCTCCTAGCTTAGCTCTCTCTCCTATTACAGTTGTTCACCCAGACTATTGCTTTGAATGTAAATGAGCTTGGAAAAACTAATGAAGGCAGCAGAAAGAGGGAGAGGTGTCAAACATCACAACGCATCTAAGAGCAGGGAGCGTCAGCTCTTCCTGTTCCTGCAGGGTCTCCTCACATTCCAAGCTTTCTGCAAGTAAATTACAGTTACTTACAGTTTTCTTGTCTATTAATCAACATCCCTTTTTCTTCATGGGTGATAATTGCTCCTGACTTTCACTATGTGAAAACCAGTGAGCCAAATCCACTGCTGGCATACACAGCAGGAATATCGCTGGGAATCGGGGAGGCGGGGGGGGATATGTCAGATACCCTTGCTGGTGCTGGAAGGTCCTTTGTATGGCTTTCATCATGTACCCAACACCTCCACAGCACTAAACAAGGCTGCTGGGAAACAACTGTTCTCCCCTTTAAATGGAAAGGCTGAGACATGGTGTTTTCCTATCATTTATATTAATTATGATTTACACTTTCAAGGACTGATTCAAGCAAGCTGTCAGCAGAGGAAGAGCAGTGGCAGAGCTCTTCAGTACTTCCTCCAGGGATATGATGGTATTAATAATATCATCATTTTCTATTTTTTTTAATCTATTATAAAATCCATGAAGCATAAGAAGAAGCTTTTGAAACACTTTCTTCTGTCTCTGACAGTAGTGTGTAGCAGTTGCTAAGGGAAGGGACTAATTACATATTGCTCTGGTTATCAGGCAATTATTTGCTGGATTTTTTATGTATTTAAAAAATAAGGGATTCAAATAGTAAATGCAATACATGATTACCAAGACGAATTATGAACTGCTCAGGCAAAATGACACATGGCATCTCAGTGGAATAAATCTATAAAATGTTATGCTGTTATTTTCCTCTTCACCCCTCCTTGTTTCTTTCCTGATACCTTTTAACTTTCTTTAAATCACGGCATTTTAAATCTATAAGAGATGTATTTTGTGTATTCTGCCCAGATTAAGAATATTAGAGGGTTTGAAAGGAGTTACATTATCAAACCTGAACTTAGTTTTGCAGGGCCTGTTTTTGTTTTATGAATTCAGAAATATCTGGGCAAACCCTCTGCTATGATAAATTAAAACTCTGCAGCTAAGAAAATTAATATAAGGTGAAAATATGCACTCCATAAACAAGAAAGCTATTTGAATAGCACTGCTGTTTGTTCTTCAAAGAATATATATCAAACTAATAATTTGAATTATCAATAAAGAAAAATCCTGTTTTATTCCAAACAAAAGATGGTTCTTCTTTGCCTCTGCTGTTTTCAGATGAATGTTTATGGCAAATAACCTCCAAAAACAGGAGAGCTCTCCCTTAACTGTGCACCTCCTGTTCATAAATAAGGAGAGTTACTAAATATTCCTTGTATTTTGTGCCAGTTCAAAGCTACATCACTGAAAAGATTCATTATTAGGGCACTGCAAAAGTGTAACTACATTATATTAACATTATAATACTGTACTAATGCTTATATCATGAAATGTCTCAAATTTTCAAAGTATATAGTGCACTAGAGGCACTAATATTCCTGCAGAGTCCACAGCTGAATAAATGTGTTCCAGCCCAATGTACAGTCCTCATAAATCAGCTCATTATCTCTCAGGCATCAGTATATATAATTGAAATCGGTGTCATGTTTATAACCCCTGCTCACGGAGCATGTGTGTGGAAATGGGCTAAAACCTGCTGTATAGATATTTTGACCTTAAGTGACCTTCATTTAATCATCTTTCACACAACACAGAAGAAAATAACAGTGTTAAAGAAGAAATTAATATCATTTCAGCGATTTGTCTCCACTAGTCTCATAAGGTCATTTATGAATTTCAGTAATCACGCTGGATGCCCTTTAATGTGTGCTGATTGAGAGGTCAATACTGGGATTTTTTTTACTTGTTTTTAGAGCTTCACATCATGCTGAGCAACATCTTTTTTTTTTTTTTTTTTTTTTTTTTAAAAAAAAAAAAAAGCACTTCACAAGAGTGTAGCTTAACAGAATATGAGAAATGGAAATTTATGTCAGGAACATAGGAAAGGACCGAGCATTTCTATTACACAGCCTAGGAGATTATGCATGCAGTACCACATCACAGGAAGTGTGGAGAGAATGGAAATGCAGCAGCTTGGCACACCACCTCTACAGGAGACTCCCCTGCTGTCTCAGGTTAGCTCCCAATTCATTCAGGAGACAAAGAAAGGCCCTGAGATGAAAGTCCAAACCCACTATCACCCCCCTGTCACAGCAGGAAGAAGTTGCCAGACAACACCTACGTGTTGTATAGCTCCGTATTGACCCCGAAGTCTTTTGAAATGAGCAAACAGACTTTGATGTGGCAGGGCAGGAGCTGATCTGCATCGCAGCAGGGGAGCAGGGGGGAATCCTGCAGGAGCAGGTGATCCCTTGGCAGCTCCATCGAGGGGCACAGGGCAGGCTGGGGGATGCATGGGTGCCCAGCATGGTGAACAGACCAGCTCCAACCATGACCTCACACACACGGCCGCAATATTTGACCCTCCGTCGCCTCTGGCAAAGGGACTGCCGGGCCCGGCACAGACGTGCATGTGGTGGGGAGGGAAGGACTACCTCAGCCTCAGGAGAGGGAAGAGCCCCTGAGGTTTAACTCAGCCACTCCTGCTGCCTCCTGAGAAGCGATTGTAATGTATGCAGTTCTGTACTTAACGCTCTCAATGTTTCATTTTCTCAGTAGGGAAAAGTGCTGCAAGCCTTTCCGAGGTAAATAAACCACAGCTACCTCTGTGGGGCCATGTTGTACACAAAATCTGTGGCTTCTTCCCCCACAGCTTTTTTCCAAAACCTGGCCTTTTCCTTCAGCTCAGACAGCAAAAACTCCCTGAAGCCCTCCCCTTACCTCCCATCTCAGCTGCTGTAACTTCCCTCACACAGCTTGGCAGAGATGCCAACTGAGGTCCCTTCCACCAGCACCATTTTTGCTCTCCTCTTTTACTGCTTTTACAGTTATGTTATGATTGCAGTAGAGCACTGTTTCCCTAATAACTTTCAATGCTAGCATGAGTTTTAAAAAAAAAAAAATCAAATCCTTGATATTCAGAAAAATAATTAAATTCTGGATATTTCAAGCAAAAGTTATGCCTTCTCTGTGGGGCCACCAGACCTTGCCCCTGCCTGTTCCAACCCCGGTACTGTAAGTGTAGGGACAGAGGGAGAGAGACAAGGAACATGACATACTCTGTGTCTCAGTGCAGAAAAAAGTCTTTATACCCGGGGCTGCAGGTAATGATGACAAACAAACACCTCCCAAGCTTGGTCTTGTTAAGACAAATCAATTCCTTACAAACCAGGCTACCTTTCTACAACGAGAGAAGCTGTTGAGAGTCTCTGTCAGGATTGTCACTTAAAAATGAGACAGAAAATTTCCAATAATCTCCTTAGGTAATTTGTTTAACAAGGATTTTGCTTTTTGCATGATTTAATGATTCTTTTTTCAAGGCTGTTGTAGATTTGAAATCTGAATTTCAGTTTGAGGAGAAAATTGTTGGCTCATTTGACGAATCTTACTCAGTGTCCCCCACTGACTACAAGCTATAACTGTGAGTTCCACTATAGCTGCAACCACTTCTGTAGAGTATGAAATGCAGGCCACTGGCCAGTATTAGGTACATGTCTGCAATTTTTTTGTCTCCAGTGACAAAGCGGAGGAAAAATCCAGACCGACTGAAACCCATAGCTAAAATTATAATTACTGCAGGTGGAGCTAAAATCTCCTCCCATATTTCCACAAGCCACATGCCTAAGGAGGTATTTTCCATGCTGGCAAATATATGATTTTTCACATCTTGTATTTGAAACCTCAAATGAGGACCTGCAACTGTACTCATACAACCATATATATTAATCTCTAGCTATCTTATTTTATGTGAATTGCTACTCAGATATTTTATGTCAGTCTTCACTGCAGTTGCCAAATCCTTCTCAGTTCATAATATTTTACCTCTGTCAAATAACAGAGGAAACCTGTAAGTAATTAAGTGCACACTAGATGCAGCTTTGTAGAAACTGATAAATGAACTTGGCCAGAACAGCTGTGAGCCATGGAAAGATGAGTGCCTGGTCCAGCAATGAGCACATGCAGAGAAAACGTGGAGGAGAGCTGGAAACAGGATCCAGATCCATGGAGTTCTGTTGATTTCACAGCCCAGCACCTCTTCTCTATCTACTTGAGTCTACTGCTTTGGAAATGTGCACACGTGAGTATGAATCTCCTGGATCTACGGCAGTAGCCCATTTCCACCCTGTGTCACAGCAGTCTTGGAGATTCCCTGGAAGTGTTCAAGGCCAGGTTTGATGTGGCTTTGAGCAACATGGTTTAGTGGAAAGTATCCCTGTCCAGGGCAGAGGGATTGGAACTAAAGGATTGATAATTTTGGTCTAACTCAAACCACTCTATTAATAACACCTTTTTTTTCCCAAGGGATTTCCTGAAACCATGTCTAAGGGAACATCAGTCATTGTTTCAGTTTCTTGCAAAAAGCAGTGTCACTGAAATCTCAATTAACACAGAAATTTGGAAGAACCTCGTGTCCCATCCTGATCTCATTCATCTCAGCCTCAAGCCAAAAATATGATAGTTGCATTCTGGTCAGGTGAAGGAGAAATGGTCAGGAAAAACTATTCTAAAAATTCAGCATTACATGTATGGCATAATGACAGATCATGAAAATGCAAAGAACACTGAGAACAGGTTTTTTTAACCTTTGACTCATGGCAACGGAGGGGGAGGTGTTAAAGACACCCTATAAAGAGACATCAAAGGGAAGAACATGATGACCTCAGTGAAACAGCAAATTACACCACAAATCGCAGGAAGACAATGCCTGTGGTTCTTCTGAAAGAAGTTTTACTGTAAGGGTGAGGGAATCTGAGGCTAGCCATGGGAATTGGGTTTTCCAGCACTAGCCTGAGAGGTAAGGCAGGTGAGCACTTTACAGAGGCAACCAGCTCTAATAAGCCACTGCACTAATAAGGAGAAAGCTCATTTCATCCACCATTAAATGTCCATTAAGGTCTTTAATTCTTGCCATCTTGCTTGCATGAAGCAGAGTCAGTGGAGAGCTATATTTATTAAGCTTCACTATTCATTTTGCCCAAAATGGCCTTGTACCCTAAAGGGGAAGAGAAAAGCCAGTGATTCAATAGATGAATGCTGTGAAAAATGTTCCAAGCTGTTTCCCTACTAATAACATAAATGTTAATGGAAATAGGCTTCCACTTAGGTTCCTTGGTCACTTAAGGGGCTAAAATACTTTTCAGGCTCATTTTGAAAAGCACAAATGACTGACTTTTAAATGCTCCCTGTGAAACACAGCCCACACTGACTTCCATAAGGTTTGGTGCTCCTAAGCATAGCTAATGGCAAAAAAAAAAGTAAAGACTGATGGGTCTAAGCCTTCAGAAGGACATTAAATAGTTAATGAAAGCCTAAATCATTCTTCCCCAAAACCTGTAGGTGCAGCTTTTATGCTGGAGGTCACGTCTGTGGTGTTGCAACATGGGGATTCCATCAGCATTGAGGAGAAGCTGAAGCAACGTTATGGCCTTGTGGCCTGGTATGTCCGTGCCAACAGAGGAGGATGTAAATATGTGCCAATCTCTCTTACCCCTCTCCTTTGCTTTTTTTCATAAAGATGATGAAAAAAAGATCACATCTTTAGTATTTTCTGGGAAAAAAAAAGCGCTAAATATTTTCTTCTTTAAAATAGAACTGGGAACTAAAAATTCCCACACCTCGTGAATTTTTAAAAACTCCTTTACCTTCAGTTTAAAAGATCTCTGTCAAACCTAGATTGATGCTGTGCCAGGGGAAGCTTCTGTGCTTGCTCAGCTAAAGGCTAAGGACTGTCTCTTATGGTGTTGGCACTCCCTCATAGCTGTGCAGAGGCACCCAGGCCAGCCAGATGAAAGCTCACTTGGCTTCTAGGAGCAGGAAAGTTGCCCCAGACAAGTTGTCCTTGGCTTTTTGTCACTCCATAAGTGCATACTGAGTGTTGAGCTCCGTGACAGCATTAGCAAGAGACTAATGCTGATTTTCCTTGGCAGACAACTCATTGTAGGGCAGCAAGAGAGGAATGTCTTGTCCGTGTTGGGGGTGCAGGGACCTGCAGTGATGCAGGAAGGTAGGGGAAAGGGAACAGCACCCAAAGTGTGGCACAGATCGTGTGAATGTGTGCTGGGTGGCACGAAGGGCTGAGATACACCACTACCTAATCCATAGTGAGTGATTTGAGTGTAACAACTTCTAAGGGCTGTACCATAAATTAGATGGCACTAAGTGTGTGAGCCTGGGAATAATCCCCCCTCCCCAGATGAGTCCTCACCCACAGTCTGGTGCTGGGAAGAACCAGAGCAGCAGTACACCAGTCTCTTCTTCCCAAATCCTGGTCAGAGAGCACTGCGGCTACGTGTAGGATCTGGATCGCTGGGGATTGAGGACACAGAGAGGAGGCATCCACCTTCCAGTCAAGAAGCAGCCTAAGATGTTTTCCCAGTTTTGTTACACAGTTCTGTGGCTCCTTCCTTATTTTTAGAGAAAAAAAAAGCCCTTCAAATCGTTCTGTACGATCTGTCCTTAGGGTGTTTATTTCTGCTCAGACTCAGGAGGAGGACAAACTATCTGGAACACGCAGTCCCACTCCTAAGTAAGCAGGTTTAAGGGAGTTGTGATTAGCATCAGATAATTCTGTGAGCTTATGGAAAATGAAACCTCTCAGATATTTCAGATTTGTCTCCTGCTGATTTTGGAAAACATTCTTTACATAAACTTAAGTCCTGTATCTTTAATTCATATTTTTTGCCTTTACATCAGAACCAACTGATAATGTTTCTGAAAATGTTTGAAAATATTAATTCTGCTACACTTTCTTCTTCTTCTGATCCAAAAGCATGACAAAAAAATCATCTACAATAGCTTTCATTTAACTACTGGCACTGCATATCAAACTAGTTCTCTGCTTCCAGCAGCTACTAGTTTAACAAACTCTTTTTTTTCCCTATGGGAGAAATAAATATTTAGACTTACAGGTTGTTAAAAGTTTTGCATCAGATTTATTTTTATAGCTCTAGAAGTGATCATGGTGACTTCTCAGAACAAACTCAGAATTAGAGCCTTAGCTTTGCAGAGCCTGGAATGTAAACCATGGAAGATGGAAAGAAAACAGGTTACCATGGTGGATGAGAAGTCCTACAGACCAGTAAGTGACCCCTAAGATGGTGGTAGGGATATTTGCCAGATGAAAGAACTTCTTTTGTGACAGAGTTGATCACAATTTTTCTGACTTGACTTTCTTAAAAAAAACCAACCAAACAAAACAAAACAACTCAAAATATTTTGAATCATGATAAAAAAGAAGCACAATACAGGGACCTAAACTGATTTCAGATTAAAATTAAAAACTGAAAACAAACCAAGTTCTTTTTTAAACTGTCTCTGCATTTATTAGCTTCAGGGGAGATTGTGTCCATGACGCTGCACTCCAGCTCTAGCAAAGGTGTGTAAATGGAAACAGGAGGAAACAAGAGACCCTCTGTAATATAATGTTTGGATTTTGTCTGTTCACTTGCTTTTCACTGTTTTAAAGCCTCCTTATGGAAGATGTCAAATGCTTTTGACTTCTGCTGATTCCATGGAAGCAGAGGATTCTTAGCTCCCAGAAGACAGGCTCTGTAATTACCTTCACTGCTGGGATCACTATATTGATCTGCAATGAAACAGCATAACATCAGCATATGTGAGTGTTTCTTTTATCTTCAGGGTGAAGGCTTGGAGAGTTTATCTTCCTGTGAGAGTATCTCCTTTATTTTTTTCATGCCAATTGTTAAGAATATTGACAAAATAGTGAGATTTTATCAGAAAGGGTTTCTTTTTAAGAAAGATTAAATATCTCAGGGAAGTATTAACTTTTATATATCAGGGGAAAAGATTCTTCTAACAAAAAACTATAATCAGGCAATCAAGCCCAAATACCTTATTTAAAAAATCTCTAAAAGTTATGAGCATGTGAATGGTAAATAATCTAGTTTTGTACAACCTTTTGTCTACCTTTTAATATTTAGCACAGGCTACTTCCAAGATAGGTCTATTGCTTGCTATAAAATCAAACTGCAAGGGCTAAATTCTCTTTTCATTGATATGCCAACCCTAAAAGATGTAAGAATAGGCTGTGATGTTCCCTTCTTAGACACATGGGTTTGAATTTTCCACCTAGTGTTGCTCCTTTATATGCTGCATTCATTTGCTTTTTGCTCCTGGCAGATAAGCTGAGCGTTATTAATATGAATTTCCTTGCATAAATATGATAATATGCTGGGGATAAATGCAGAGAAGTAAGGAGCTGGAATGAAAAGATGTCCTCTACCCATCCAGATTTACATCCATGCTCTGATTTTTTGCTGTCTCTTTTTCAAGCAGTTCAAGATTTCAACTTTCCAAAAATGATTAAAAATTACCCCTGAAGAAAAGCCAAGAAAAATATAAAATGAGGAAGAAAACCCCCACCTGTACCCCTACTGCTGCCAGTATTATCTGTGTGATCACAGACTTCCTTTCTGAAGCTGGATTGAGACCAGGTGTTATTACTCTACTGGGTGCTGTCTGCATTTAAGTAACTCTTTCTCCTTTGAAACCCCATTTTTCAACAGTGCCACATCACTATTGCTCTTCTGTGAGTTCCATGCTGATATTTTTTTCCTGCATTAATTTATTTTTTTCATGCTTTCTTAGTTATATACTTTATTACCTAAGAAAATTCGAGGAGAAATAAACAATCCTAAATTTCTAAAGGAAAAAAAAAAGTGGGATTTATTTTATTTTAATTTTGTTTTTTTCAGGGAAATAGACTCCCTGTCTGAAACAGACTTACTGTTATCACTCTAAGGAGAATAGTATGGGCTTTTTTGAAGTAAATTCTCCCAATCTGCCTCCATTTCCTAGTGTAGCAACAGTGTAGAAGATGTCAATTGTACCTATATATAGAATCAGTCACTTTAAAATTATAATAGGCATTTGAAACCACCTTTGTAATGGTTAATTAGATTGCATGTAATCTGGTAATGAGGTCACAGAAACTAATTTGATGACCTTTGTTATAAATAGACATTAATTATTGTATAATTAATCTTCACATTCATAAGAGACATTGCATCTGAGTTGTACACAAAAACAAAATTATAAAACATCATATTAATGTTATGTATGATTGTTGATTAAATGGTTATCATATTTAAATTATTCCCAAATTATCATGCAAGTAAGTGATGAAGGTAATCAGATAACAATGATTTGCTCAGTGTTAGAGGTTGTTCAGTGTGTGACTACAAGATAAATCATTAGGCAGATATTTGAACACGATGCAGACTCACCAACACATCCTAAAATAATATCCCTTGTTTACAAAGCTAGGGTCTTACTTCTGATAAAACTTGGATTTCATAAAGAAGAAACAACCATAAGCAAGATCATAAAATCACAGATTGTTTGGGTTGGAAGGGACCCTAAAGACCATCCAGTTCTAACCCCCCTGTCAGATGCAGGGATGCCTTCCACTTGACCAGGTTGCTCCAAGACCCATCCAGCCTGATCTTGAACACTTCCTCCATGGATGGGACATTCACAGGTTCTCTGGGCAACCTGTGGCAGTCCTTTTCTACCCTCATAGTGAAGGTCCCCAGAGTCACTGACATAACTTGTCACACATTATGAGAATGAGGTAAAATAGCTCCAGATGGGTGGATTTTGAATGTCACACTCTCCCATTCCCTCCCTCAGTGAACACTGACTCTTGCACAAACTCATAATCCCTGGATCAGGAAGCTGGTCTGGTCAAACACCTGCCCTGCAAAGCCTACTGGAACATACAGGAAAGGAAACAATGAAGAAACAAAAGGAATCCCAGTCTTTTATAAACTGAATTGGGACATAAGGCATCGGGATTGTTAGAAATTATGTGTGTATGTTTTTGGCAAAAGTGGAGGGGAAAAAAAACTTCATTTCGGATTTAATTTATCTGCAAAACCTTTCTTCAAGCTTTGGTGGCAACTGAAAATAGATAGATTGCCCTGTACTCCTCTCAGTGCCCTCAATCCCTCCTCCTTCAGCACAGTGTGAAGAGCAAATATTAGCAGAGCTTAATGGCCAAGTCAGCTGCAAGCTCCAAAAGTGTGGATTTAAAATAGGGGATGAATTCAGCCAAAATTACTTTAAATGTGTCACATCTTGACCAATGTTATTAATGAAGGAAATTACCTACTTTCTTGCTTCATAGATGAGGGGATAACTCCTTTAATGAGCAGTAATATATCAGGGCTTAATATGGAGAGGTAGCAAGAAGCAAAGAGTTGGCTTATGGTACACTCAGTGTTGTTTTATTCACAGAGGCCACTTCAAGTCAGCTGATCAGAGAGCAGCTAACTAAAATGAATTAGCTCCCATTTTTTAGGAACTCTATTTCTATGGGATCCTTTATGTATGTGTCATGAGCATATGCGGTGCAAGCAGTGGAAGAAACAACAGAAGAACAAGATACTTTCAGAAAACCAACACCAATTAGAAGACATGGGGGAAAAAAACACAAGCTGAAACACCGAACCTGAACAAATTACTATGGAAGCAGAATTTTCCTCCAAATTTAGAAGGAAAAAAAAAGGCTTAATTGGCCTATAAGCAGGTCAAAAATAACATCAAATTGCTTCTCGCTCTAGCCTGCCTCTGTATGGAGGTGCAGCCAGGATGGTCTTTTGGTCCCGGGTTCCTCTTGGGTTCTCCATCTCACACTGAAATATGAGAGGAAAAGCTTTTTGCAGAGATATGCCAGGGGTGTCTGTTGGTATTATCTAGGTAAGCTTTACCTTAGACCTTAGAAAATCCTACTCTAAGAAATTTGCACCTAGAGTACAGCTCTACTAAGTCCTCCATTTTCAGCACCCCTAGTTCAAGCTCTGGAGAATTCACTGCCAGATCACCATAATCCAAGTAATCGTTTTTGCATGGTCAAAAGAAATTATTTTAAAAATTTCTAAATGTTGAGACTTGATCATTTCTAGGAAATGGTTGTAAAAATAGCACCTTATTGTTTCTAAATGATTTCCAGATCAAAACTGTCCAATTTTCAAATTAAAGCTTCAATCTGCAAGCATTTATAAGTAGCAGCTTTCCTCATGTCAATGGCTTTATTGAATTTTTGTTCTGAGCTTAGAAAATCAAACCACGTCCCCTCAGCATCACAGGCTCAGGCTGGGACTGGGATTGTGCTCTGTCTCACATTACACCAGTTACAGAGCCGGACTTCCATTAGCACCAGGCCTAATCAAAGACACTGGATCCAAACCGTTTTGACAGAACATTGGCTATTTGACAAAATTAATATTTTCATGAGAATGCTTTCCAGAGAGAAAGTCCACTTCTTTGTGTAAGAGAAATGCACACCCCTTTCCTTTTCCCTCCTGCATTTTTGGACATGCACATACACACACATAACTTGGAGGCAGAGATGCCACCACACATTTCTGGTGATATTTGCATTGAGGCCCATGTGCCACGTCATGTCTTCTGTGTTGAACTGACCTACCAAATGAGAGGGCAGATGGGGATGCTTCACAGGAAACAGAATCCAGGCAGAAATCCAGGGCTTAAAAAATAAATAAATTAAGAATTAGCAGACTCCTCTTCTTCATTTTCCATAAAATACTGACACAGCTTTCTGAGTCCATTTTCAATATAACCATAAGCATTTGGGTTTCTGAGAAGTTGCATACTTCTTTTTAAAATATACCTCTGTTTGTGATTAGATATCGTACAATATTTTGTTGTAAGTGGTAAATCAGATGAAAAAGAACTTACTGAAGCATAGCTATTGCCCTGGAAAGTAGAAATACAAAATTGCTTTCAAATAGTGCCAAGTTCTCTGATCTCTTACAAAGAGAAGTGAAAACAGAGTAAAAATTAAAAATACTGAATTTACAATCAAGGCTAACATCTGACAATGGCTCTTCAACTAATGTTGAACATTTATTTTTTTTAAATCCCTTATTATAATTTACTGCAATATATAATTATAATAATCCTTTGTATTTGTATGGGAATAAGAATGAGACCAATGCTAACAGTAAAAAACAAAACCAAGGCATGTCTGAAAGTCAGACTCATGTCTGCTTTGGAGTCAAAGTATATCTGGCAGAAAATAAGGCAATCGCAAAAACTTGTGGCTTATTGTTTCAAAATCAAACCCCAAAATAAACAGTAAAACCAAGGAGTTATTCTGTCTATGTAATGAAATCAGTCTTTACATCACACATCAGTAATGTCCCATTTCAGATTAACATATCTTTTGGATGACTTGCTTCACAACTGCCCCAGTCAATGCAGGGGACTTGAGCACCAGAGCGTGCCGAGAGCTTGATTTGATCAGTCCATGCTCTGGCTGTTTGGTGTTTACAGACAATTACACTGCTCAAGGTTTGTCCTCAGACACAAAACAGGAGCTGGATTTTGAAACCAGAGTAGCCTATGGCTGGATGAAAATGTGGGACTCAACTCTGCTTTTTGGGATGGGTATTGGAAATGGTCTTGTCATTACAGAGTGAAGATCTGTGCTGGCTAATTTAGCCCAATTTCTCTTGATCATAAAAAAGACCTGTGTAAGTTGTAAGCCATTATATCTATGCAATTAATAGAAGTAATAAAATACTTTATATATACTATAGCTATAATGTCATTATTGCTGTGGTTTAGGGAGTACCAAACATACACATATCAAGTCAGGTACTGGTATTCCACTACTAACACAGATAAAATAAACATATTTGAGAGATATCAAACTTGAATGCAGGCTAGAATTGTCACTCTTTGAGCATCCTGGGTGAAAAGCACTGTATGGTTACTAAGTGTTAGGTTGGTGATGTATTCTTAATATTCCTTAAGAGTAGAGGTGTTTGGAAAGTCCGTTGCTGCTTTTATCTAAAGAGAATCCAAAAGCTTTTATTAAGGGCAATGCTAACAATGCACTCTGCTTTCTGCTGAAGACCAGATTGCCTACAAATTTTTTTATAACTGGCACTATCATATTAAATTCAACCTATGAGTTATTTCAGAGCTCCCTGTAAAATAGGTTGATAGAAAGGGATAAGTAGTTATGATGGGAAATCCTGGTTTGTTCCCTTTTCCTTGGTAACAACCTTAGCCTGGAGATTATGGCAATGGGAGGAAAAATGGAGGATTCTTCTGCTAATTCTCTTATTTACACAGTGAGTCTCAAGTCCAGTATCTCACAGCGTGGCCTCAGCTCTTACTCATCCCTTAGCTGCTTTTTATTTATTCAATTCCTTAAATTATTTTTCTTAATAATGTGAAAGATACAATTTAGAAAGTGTAATTTAATTTGCATCTTTCCCTCTTCAGAGTCTCAAGTGCTGGAGATTTACCTGAATGCACTGTTGATTCTGTATTAAATAAGTTATTGCATGACCTCAGTGCTAAAATTTTGCTTTCTGTTTTAGGATAATAACGATTAACAACAAAGTGGCACTTTGAAGGATATTCCTTTGGTAGATGGATATAATGAAGATAGCCACATGTTGTCAATCCCCCCTTAACTCCTGTGAGGATGCTTCACTGAAAGCAGTGCCCTCTGGTATCCTACTCCAGTGACCAGACACCAAAGGTTGCAGGGTCAGTGGCATTTTGGGATAAGGCTTTGAACCACCAGCAGAATCAGATCAGAGATAAGCCTGGTTTGCTCCAGGCTACATTTGTTGAAATTAAATTCTTTCTTGAAAAAGTCACCCTCAAAAAATGCAAATTGCTGTTGCAAGCTTATAGACTTTTGGAAATGGGAAAGCATGGATGTTCATCCAGGCTTGTCACTGATACACTTTTCCAAGAAATAAAAAAAAAAAAAAATCAAACCAACAAATCAAACTTTTGCTAAAGTTTTGGGATAAGACAGACGTAGAACCACATAGAAAATACCTTCCTATATATTGATTTCATGGTCCAGATACCCTTTTTTCTTCCTGAGTCCTTTCCAGAAGGAGTCCCAAGACTCCATTTTTTCCCTTTCCACACTGTAGTGTCTAGGATGCAGCCAGGGCATGCTAGAGCTGGACAAACAAAGGAGCAGAGTCTGAGGATGCTACATAGATGAAGCAGACCAGAATTTAGCTTTTATTCTAACACAGTCATCTCCTTCCTTGATAGGAAAAAATAGTGTAAATATCACTAAATAATAGAGGTACAAACAGGAAAAAGCTTATTTGCTTTCTCCCACAGTTCATGTACCCAGCTTTCTTGAAAGGGTCTCCATAGTGTGGCATTTTTCAATGTTAGATATGTTGGTGTTACCATTTAATTAATTACCCAAGGGTCTGTGGTGTAAAATACAATTTTCATACTTGGATTCCAACCATACCTGCCACGCATAATAAAAGCCACACATTCATTTCACAAAAATAAATAAAATTCCTTTCGGGGACAAGCTTTTATAAATGGCTGAATCTGCAGTGCTTCTGATTAGGCCAGAATAAAAAGAAGAAGAAAAAAAGAAAGGAAAAAATGTCTCCCTGTGGATATTTGTTCACAGTGTTACAACGGCTTCTGGGAAGGAGGATTGCCTGTTTCTTTAAATAGAGTGTTGGTTGTTAGCCATGTGTAACGCACAATTAAGTGTGAGACAATTACTCCGCTGTCTGCAAACCAAGGAGAAATGTATGCATGGAGATATGTTCTGGCTTGTTAACATGCTGAAAAGCAGCTCTGTGCAGCTGCCACGAGGTTTCCCCCTTCTTTGCTGGCTGATTTCAAGAGCTGGCCTGGCCTGGTGGGCTCAGGAAGGACAAGCCCGTCGCTGAAGCCTCTCTCTGAGTTACGAGATGGCAGCAGCACCTCCGATCTTGGCTCTGCAATGCATGTTGACATTGGTGACATAAACAGCTCAGCCAGCTGGGGTGTTCAGCATCCTGGCTGCAAAACGCTGCTCAGGGGGTGCTGGCTGACAACCCCACTCCGAGCCCCTCCAAATGGGTTTGACAGCACAAGTACGATTTCCTCACAAGAACAGTACACAGAATATTCTGAGTCCATAATCATCAAGTCCAACTCCTGGCTCTGCCCTCCTGGTCTCCCAGGACCACCATCAAGAGTCACACTATGTGCCTGAGAGTGTCGTCCAAACGCTTCTCGAACTCTGCCAGGCTTGGTGCTGTGACCACTTCCTTGGGGAGCCTGTTCAGTGCCCAACCACCCTCTGGGTGAAGAACCTTTTCCTAACATCCAACCTAAACCCTGACACAGGTTTCATGCCATTTCCTCAGGTTCTGTCACTGGGCACCAGAGAGGAGAGATCTTTGTCTGCCCCTGCACTTCCCCTCACATGTTGTTGCCTATTGGGTTATTAATTTATATTAATGATTAATGGTTAACAGTTTGCCCCAATGCTCTTAGAGGTCTTTTGCAACCTTAATGATTCTATGGCTCTATGATTTATTATATCACCATTTGTTTATTTTGCCCTGAAAATGGCACCCTGCCACAGTGTTGTAACAGGCATACCGAGGTATTGCACAGCTCTGCCCTGAATTTCCATGGAATTTAGCGGGATCTGTGGTTGCCCAGCACCTCAGAGGAGCAGGCACTAATTGCCAAGCAGTGAATGGAGCACTGAAAAGCCCTGAGAGCAGGAAATTTTGCTATGATGCCACCCAGAAGATTAGGAAGCTGTCACACTTGCTCACAGTAAGTCATTAGCCACCGTGTTTTATAAAATAATAACAACATATAATGCTTCCTGCAGTGCATGCTTGCTTCTGCACTAAATGCAGCCCGAGTCTGTGATAGGGAACCTAAATGAAAAGCTCATGAAGGATGGGAACACTGCAGTCCCTCTGTCCTTTGCCTACCTATCCCCGGGAGCACAGCCAGCTTGAGAGCACAGAAAATCAGAAGCATCCATATGAAGCTGCATATACACGATTTGAGGCCAAGAAGAAATCCCCCCCACATGTTTCTCCATATCTGCTAAAGACTGCCATTCCCTCTCCCAGGACTTAATGGGAACCTGGCATCAAGCAGATTATGACTTGCATTCCCTAGGTTTCAGGTGTGTCCTGAAACCATCTGACTGCAAAAAGCCTTTACCGTTGCAAAGGTTCCAGGAAAGGGCTCACATTCGTTATCATATCTGCTAGTTTTTCATATCACTGGGCTGGTGCAGGCATAACATATCAGCAAATGTTCATTTTGAACTCGCTTACTAGTCTTCTTTCGTGTCAGTGTTCTAATACAAGTGAGGTTCACTGTGTCTGTTTAACTACAGTCAAATTAGAACCACAGCACGTAAGAAACATCAATTTGCAGAAGGTGGGAGCTGTGTGTGTGATTCAGCAAGAGAAACAACTCCCAGGACTCCTACTGCCTTATCAAGTGATCTTGAGATTATAGTGGCACAGTTAATTTTGGATACTTTACTTCTGATAGCTGAATAAATAGCTCAGTAAATAAGGACAGAATCTCATCAATCATTCATTCTGATCTGCAGTTGGATTCAGCACGCAAATTAAAATTTGAATTTTCATCCATCCTGTAGGGAAAGAAAACATTTGAGCAAAATGGATTCACATATTCTGCTAAGACTGTCCCAAATGGTTCAACCAGAATCCAGACTTCTGGGTGAACCTACACTTCATGCCCAAAAATAAAACTTACAAGATAATTAACTTCATGTAAAAAATCCCCAACCATAACAAAGAAACTTGGCTATGATCAACTTTTCCTCTTGCCCTCTGTTTGTAATTAACTGTGCTGGAACATCTATAGGACTATGTGTGCATTTTGCAGCTACCTTACCAGAGATAAAGGAAGTTTTGCATTTGCAATAAAGAAAGTAGTAATAGACCTCACAGGCTTGATTTTCATTCCCAGGCACTACTTGCAGAAGCATTTCTGAATGTGATCTGACACTGGTGGAATTTCACAGGAGCATGGACACCCCCTGTCAGGGGGATGACTACAGCCCATCTGAAGAATCTTGGAAAGAAAGAGTTTAGGCTCAGCTGAAACTCCATTCTCTCCCTTCCTTCATGGGAAGCTGCCACAAAGCAGAGGGAGAAGAGGGAACGTTTCCCATCAACTCCTGCAGTCTCCTTTCTCAGACTTTCTCCACCTTCCCCCATCAGCTTATGATTAAAACACACATATATAATGAAAGAACATTTAGTTGGCACTTGAATTAACAGAGTGAAGAGTACCTTCACAACACCAAATCAGACAAGATTTCCATTGAAAACCTTATGAGAACACAAATAGTGTGTATATAATTAACTCCAAGCTGATAAAACATTAACTGCTTAATTCCTGCCAAATATACCAGGTGCCTCTTCCAACACTATGTTACTATTTGAAGATTACCTGTCAGAACTTTAACTTTGATTAAATCACTTCCGAATTTGTGGGGTTTGGAGTGCTTACCTGACTTAAATAGAGAAGGAATTCTTTCAAACAAAATGCAACATTCCAGAAGTTGGGCTAGTTTTTATTTTCCTAGATTGTTAGAATGCGTCACTTTTTTCCTCAAACGTTTTTGGTCCTTCCAAACTATTCAGAAAGTCTGATGAAGAGGAGCAATGCACCAAGTCATTTCTGGCAAGGAATTCAACATACAGAAGTTGGGGTACAGCTAAGCAGATGTGCAATCCCACATGGTTTTCCATATTTTTTTTAATTCTGATCCAGGACAAAAACTGTTCAAAGTTTTCCATTATAGCCCTCTGGATGGCTGATCATCTTGCAAGTACAGGGAGAAGGGAAGAAGGCCGGTGCCATCTCTTCTTCCTCAGCTGTTGGCAAGTGTAAAGTAAATCCTGCAATCAAGGGCTACAAATAAGAGAATGCTTTATTTTAAACCTCTCTCAGCTCTGTGCCAGGGCAGCATTTCACTCTTAATTGTACTACCACTGCTGTTTTGGTCATAATCTAATGGAAATTAACATATGCATATATATATATATATATATATATATATATACACATATGTATTGCAAATATACTATTCATGTAGACAGAACTGTCTTTCTACATATATAGAATTATATAAATGTATTCTCCCTGTGCATCTAACCTATCCCCATCTCTTGGTTTTAGAGATTAAATTCCACCCAATGGACATTGTAGTCACCTTTTTGGATGCTGACACTTGATTCTTTGTATCAGGAATTTCACTAAAACCACCTATTTTTATTTCCCAAGGAAAAATTTAACTCGTGTTTGGATTCAGTAAGAGTCTGATGGGCAATTGTACTTGCCCCACTGATGAGTAATATAAACAGTTCAATTCAAGCATGTAATTATTGGCCATTGCTTGAAGGTTGTATTTCATTTGATTTATAGCACATAACATTCTTTTTCAGCCTCACTTGTTATTTAGCCCTATTAGTAACTCTTCCACTGTCTTTCATTCACTACATACAAGAATGTCTTTATTTTGCAGGGCAAGCATGCCAACCCTGACCTCTGCTGTGGCTGCCCCAGTGTTCCCCTGGCATGTGGATATGCCCCAACTGCTTATGCAGCCTCAAAAATACACAGTAGCAGCGGGGGGGAAAAAAAAACCGATCAAGTTGGAGTGAAAAACCAAAAGTAAATAATTGAGAGTACACTCCTTAGTCAGACCTTTCCCTCCCCTCTTCTGGCCAGCATCAAAGGCTGGATTTCTGCCAACTCCTTCCTCCTCAAAAAATCCCAACAAAAGCAATACTTGGGAGGAAAATGAGTCTTATGCTGGGTAGTACTCCAGAACTCTTCCTTTGGAATACTCTCACCCTCCTTGCAAGTGTCTGGGCAATGCTTGGAGGCCATCTAATTGCCATGGATAGACCAGCAAACGCCTGTGAAAGCTATGTCAGCCCTGTTTAATTGTTTTGGTTCACACTTGGGTGCCTTTAACACAACAGTGCCTGTAAGGTGTTCTCTGTGCCGATGGCTGCCTGGGAGAAGAGCAGCTGATTTAAAGGTTGGAGGGGAGTGAAAAATCACCAACAAAGGTCCCTTACGGTTTCCAAGGAGAGTAAAATAAAACAAAATAAGAACTAAAAACAATTGTCCCAGTAATAAGCATCATGATTAAGGAAATGGGACTAAAGAGAGACCAAAAGATGCATCATAAATCTTCAGGATAAGCTTCCCACATGCCACTCTATCACAGCTGGCTGCTCAGCACCGTATTAGTGCCCTGCAATTTGGCTGCAGGAAAATGCCTGCTCGTGAAAACACTGATAAGCCATTGCACCCATGTAGGAGATCTCAATCTTCATCTGGGCAGCATTTTGGAAAATGAGATCCCTTTGAAATATCTTTTTAAGGCCAACACAAAGCCTCAATTTGCTGAGTCCTCTGGGAGCCAAGGCAATGTGAAGGACCCCTAGAAAGGATAAAACCAGAATCCCCGAGAAGCATTTCCTAAGGCCACACCAAGCACTGCTTTGCCAGGAGAAATGAGGCAGAGCAGTTTGCCAGAGAAGGGTGTCAATGCGTATCGGCTGGCCAGGCCCATTGGGACTTTGTTGGATTCTCAGGAATGCATCTGATGCTTGTACAGTTGAGCAGAGGAACAGCTTTTTGGTTCTAAATTATATTTTCTTATATTTAGGCAAATATTAGAGGCTTTTTTACATATAACACTTTGTATATGATATTATATATTATTTATATTTAAATTGTATATAAATAGTTATATATAATACAGTCTGCCTTAAGTAACCCATTATACTGTTCTTCTCCCCTTCTGAGTTGTCACATGATTTATTCCTCCCCTTTAAGTACTTGTTTCAAATCATTATTTTAAGTGAAATCATGCTAGTATTGCTGGCCTAGTACATGTTGGTATAGTGAGTTCTATTTCCATTTTCTCCAGAACTTTCTTGAGTTCATGTGCATGTCATTCATGCCAGAGTTGTTCTCCTGAAGAAGTGACTTTTGTATATAACTAAATAATGTTCTTCCTTTGTTTTCTCAGCATGTTGAAGAGCCAAAACACATAAAATAATATTAGCATTGATCAGCATTAATTTTGCCAGCAGTTACATTTTCCAAATTCTGTTCTCCACCTTATAATAACATTCTCAAATTATAAGGCACAAGACTCAAATTGCTACTTACACTGACACCAAAATGTAGCAATTACTCTTATTATATCAAAATGAGTGTGTGGGAAAAGTAGGTTTATGTCTCTTCTATGGCTTTTTCCATATAAATCAGTCTTTCCTCTATCAGAAACATTTCTTCACAAGAGAAAGGAGATAGAGATTGGTCCCTAAATGATAAAGTTTACTCAAATGCCACAGCTGCCTGTCCTAGGCTTTCTTCTGTTTGAACATTGCTTTTCACTTGAAAATGGTCATGTATGAGGTATGATTTAAAACCAAAAATGAAAGCAAAACAAAAAAAAAAGTCAGTGTTAAAACTATCAGAGCAATAGGAGGATTTAAAACTATTTCTTTCACCTAACTTTATTTGCAATTTTCCCATCACATTTTAGCATTACAGTTTTGCAAAGTTAACATCTTACAGGTTTCTTCTCTTCTTATTTTTCAAAAATTAATTCTTAACCCAGGGAAAAATATGCTTTTAAGCAGTCACTTGTATCTATGGAGTTATTGTAAACCAGAATTTTTTAATAATAACCTAGTTATTAAACTTATTTCTTTTAGTTCCTAGCTCAAAGAGTTTATAAATATTAGTGGAGTTATAAACAGAATGTGATGAAGCTCTTAATGAGTGATCTTCCTCACTGGTGAGTTTATTTCTTGGTTGGTTTACTGAAAGTGTAAAAAGGGGGAGAAAAGGGGAAAAGAGCTTCCAGAAGAGGTGATGGATATGAAGTAGGGAGAGTGTAATTTATGTATCTGGTGACATATAACCCAGTTGTAAACTCAATGCAGAAGTGTTTTCATGACTGAAATCTTGCTTCAGTATCTAGAAAAAACAAAGATGTACAAAGATTGGAATATATCTAGAAAACAAGCTTTCCCCCTTCCATTTGTCATCACAGCCTTCTCCAACAGAACGTCCTCAGCCTGACTCCACAACAACTGCCTCTTTGGATCCAGCTTCATCCTGCCTGCTCAAGAGCAGTGGGGTGGCAACAGAAGATGGCACATGACTGTAATTCAATAGGCACTTGGCAGGGTCTCCTGGTGCCTCCTGGCAAAAGACTAATGTGCTCCCAGGCATTTCTGGGTGTTCTGTGCCACTTGAGTCAGCAACACTTATGGTCAGCCCCAGGGAATTCTTGGCAGGAGCAGAGCCTGCATCCCAAGCTGTGAGATGTGCCTGTGTCCAACAGCAGCTGGGACTAGCTGGTCTCCGAGCCAGAGACTGGACTGACAGTGTGTGTCTGTGGGAGAGACAGGCTGGTGGGGAAAAACAAACAAATAAAACAACAACAAAAAAATCTTGTCTGGAACATCACTGTATAGGCATAATTTTGTTGACTGTACGTTAAAACCATTGGATTCTTTCTTTACAGAGAAAATTGTCCTTGGTGCCAGTTTATCACTTACCTCCATCTGTGGGAAGTAAACATCAGACCTCGGGTGGGGTATGAATTAAAAAAGTGATGAGGTATTTTAATATTGTGTCCCCCCAGCTCTTCCCCTCAGCATTTCTCTGCAGTTTTACATTCCAGCTGCCTCTAGAGCCTTCTTGTGAGTTGTCTCTTATTTTCAATTTATTTACCCAAAGATTCCTGTACATTCCCAAAGGCCTGAACTGCATTGACTGCAATTTCTGTAAGTTGTTACGCAGCATTAGAAAAATCCATTATAGTATCTTTAGCTTGGCAAGAAGGAGATGAAAAATGACTGTGTAAGAGAGAGGGGGAAAGGTCAAAGTGCTGGATGTTATCCTTAAAAACAGTGTTTTGTTAATAAATATGTTGTTTGCCAAGGGTGGCAGACCTTGGAATATCCACACTGTGGGAAATCTCTCTTCTGTCCTATCAAGAGCACCAAGATGCTTTGCCACGTGGACAGAAAACATCCACCCAAAGATCATCTCAGGGGCAAATCCTTTCCCTCTAAGTCAGTAAGCAGTCAGATTTTTGGGATATTTTGCCAGGCTGAGAGAAGCTCTTGGATGGACTTGCAAGAATGTTGTTCACATTCTAATCCATTTGTTCTGAGAAGAATTTATTATATGTCTATCTAAGGGGGAAATTATTTAAAGCAGCAGATAAAATGCTGCAGGAAGGGTTCTCTTGCAGTGAAAGAAGATCACAACACAGCAGATGGACATCATCCATTTCCTGCTGGAGTGGCATCAGTGCCACAAACGGGTTTGCAGTATCATAGAAGAAAGAGGTGACAGCAGAGTGTTGATTACCCAGGAGACATTATTTCCTTTATAATAGAAACAACACCGCCAAAAAATCATTGTACTATAGTGATTATTCAATGCAATGCTGGCTGAAAATGAAAAGGGATTTTTCATTATAAGCCCAGTTCTACATTCCTAGTTGTCACAGCCGCAGCGCCAAAGCCCTTAATGATTTGTAGATTCCGAGATTAAAAAAAGCTATTCTCTGTGTGTCAGCACCTATGCAAAAAGTCTCTCCTTGCACTGTGGGAATTCTTTCCAAACTGTCAAGAAAGTGCCAAAGAGCCAAAGCTAATAGTGCTCCATAAATATTTATATAATAAAGAGAGTTGAAAATTGGCAACCGAATCTCCCAAGTCACAACTCCATGGCTATTATAAAATTAGTGTTTTGTGAAAATCTGCATTTTAAAGAAGGCTCATCTTATCACCTGTGCTGAGAGGGGATGAATTTTCCATTTCCATTGCTCCATCAAGCAAATACTGATGTCCTAATATCAGGGATGAGGGAAATGCAGGAATCTGAGCTGTGATGTGGCACTCACCAGGCACAAACAACCTTGCACATGCGAGATGGAGTCATATGTGCAGCACACTGAGCAGAGGAACACCTGTAGCTTTGTAGTTGTACTACCACCTCTGCTGAGGCCCCAGAAGTAAGACCAGTCCTAGCTGATGGCTTCAAAAAACAAGCAGTAATTGCTGTGCGTGAGAATGGTTGCTCAACTCTTTTAACATATGCACCAGACACTACAAGTAGGCTTGGAAAGAGATTGAAAAATATAGCCTTGAGACTTTGGGGAAAAGATTCACTGAGTTTTGACAGCATAGAGAGATAATACAAATAGCCCAGAGGTCTGACCTATGGCCAAAATGAAATTAATATGATGTTGCTTGTCTGGTCCTACAGGGAGAAACGTCCACACCTGAGAACCAGTCTGGCCTGATCACAGATGAGTCAGAGCCAGTGAGAACAGAGGAAGGAGAGGATATTCCTGCAGGTCTCAGATTGAGATGCTCCCTTGACCATCCATGGTCAACTCTGCAATGTCAGGACAAGGGCTGCCTGGATGTCAGCAGGTCCATGCTGAGCACTGAGCCACACTGTGAGAGTCTGGCCACATACTATCCCCTGGAAAGGAAGGAAAGCCTTCCCCTCCCTTTCCCCATCACCTCATAGCCACCCTATTGTTTTTCCATAGGATCATATTTTGACTTTGATTTACCATAGGACTGGAATGGTGCAGGCAATGGTGCAGGGAAATGAAAATGCAGAACTGCTTCTGAGGTAGTTATGGGATACAGATGACCTCTTTTATACTTTCCTGTCAAATAACGATAATATTTTTTTTACCCACTAAAAGTTTCATCTGACTGTTTTATTATTATTTAGCAATTACCCAGAAAGTTTTTTTTTCTGTGTGCTGTCTGCAAACCTGTTGAGAAAACAAACTTAAGTATTACTGACACCTCATCACATCTCTCTCTCCCTCTTCCACCATGAACAAAGCACAAACAAGTACAAAGTGTTCTAATCTCCTCTATATTGAGATTTCATTTAAGTAGAACATATCCAAAATAAATATCAGGTCCAAAACTTACAAAGAAGACACAATTGACAGAGGTTGCAATTACAGGCAGATTTGCTGGAGAATAAAATAACTTCCTAGGAATGCCATACCAGCCACCCACACAGTGTGAGACAGATTCCTTCACTTGTCCTAAGCTGCAAATGTCTCAGTCAGGCTGCCCATCCAGGTGCTCAATCCTTGCAGCACTGAGCACCTGGACAGGATATCTACTACTCTTACCTCATTTGCTCTTGATATCAGGATGTACATTGACCAGTCAGACAGCGTCAGGGCAACTCATATTGGTCTTAGACAGCTCTTTTGCTGAAGAAAGGATCTTTTATGGGCCTTTAAGGGCTGGTTGGTTATGAGAATTAATATTTAATAAAGAAAAAAATCAGTAAAATGTGGAAATAGCTTCCTTTTTTTTAAACAATGTAAAACTTGGTGCATTATAACTTGAATATTCATCAGGCAGACACCACCAGACCCACTGCTTCCATTTGAATGAGCAACATTATAGAGACCAAAATGGCTCCTCTGCTCTCCAGTAGGAAAAAAAAGTTCATAAAAGCCTTTTCTTTCTGCTGCTAAAACACTCACCTATCAGTTTTATTTACCTCTAAAATCCAGTAATCATATAAATCCTTACAGCCTGTTCCCATATTACAGAAACAATGGTCCAGAACCAAATAATGGAGTAGCAATTTAATCTCAGCTCTTGGATGCTGCCCACGACCAACATAAAGAGCCGTGACCACTGCTGTGACTGAACTGCATCTGGGAACACAATCTGGGGCTCTGCACCATCCTGCACAGGAGCCACTGGTCAGGTATTTTAGAACTTGCCTGGCTCTTTCAGCTTGCTTGTCCTTGTCTTCCACTGAATATTGCACATGACTGAATGAAACAGTGCTCAAGTGCTGGAACAGTCTGCCCAGGGAAGGGATTGAGTCCTCATCCCTGGAGTTATTTAAAAGATGTGCAGATGTGGCATTTGGGGTGGGCTTGGCAGTGCTGGGTTACCAGTTCTCTGATTTTACCCTCTGGTCACTACCAAAGTTAAACCAAGGAAAGTTAGGGGGTTAGGAGCAAAAGCACTTGGTCTGTGAAAGAAACAAAGGCTGATCAAAGCATTTCCACACCAGACACAACAAAGTTCGAAGAACTAAAGAGTTAGCACATGTCATCAAAGCCATTTTAATGCCTTTTCAATGGAGGAAATATCCTAAGTATCTGTGTGAGACTTAAGGCAGCAATAATTCAGGAGGAATAATACAGGAGTTACAGGTGATATTACAGAGGACAGAGGCAGGAGTTGATGTTCTTAAAGCAATCTGGTGTCAGAGCTTTAAATTCAGAGCAGTTGTGGGAAAATTATTCCAAATAGAAGCAGCAGAGACCAAAAGAGGCTGTTGTCATGGAGGTTAGAGAAAAACAGGCATGGAGAAACGTAAGGGAGTATGGTGTAGCTACCAGCTAGGTGCAAAACTGGAGGATCCACATGGATTCAACAGGCCAGAAAAGAGATGCACCAAGAAGACATGATACAAAGTTATACAGGTCAAAAGCAATTTCTGTTTTCTATCAGAAAGGTAGGGAAATGAGGGGAAACTTGATGAAATATATTGCTGTATCAGATCACCTTGGGTACAAAAAAAATGGTAAAATTTTATGGAGATTGCATAGGTATGTTTTATCCATCAAACTGTCAGTTCACAGTTTGTTTAAAAGCCAGAGACGCATAATTGAAAAAATAAAAAGAGCAACATTAAATATCTGTATAAACATGTGTGTGTGAATAAACACATAAACACACAAAGGCACTGTTTGCTCATATACACTGCTTTCTTAGGGAAAGCTCCTTTGAGAACCATCTGTTGCCTGAACTCTGACGATGATCTGGCTGAGATCTCGTCAGTGGCAATAAATCCATCCTCATGCACATCCAGTCGTGTCACCGAGCAGAGGATTATGATAACTGATGAGTCTCAGGTTAGCATCTAGCTCCAAGTGGACAGGTAGTTTGTTTTCTGCATTAGATCTGGGGCTCACTAGAAAAACAGTTTTCAAGCACACATTTTTCCGTATAACAGAGACATCTTTTGTTCTGAAGCATTACAGAAAATTTCACAGATTTTATAAACTCCATGGATTGAATTTTGTTAAGTTACACTGACACAAATCCACAGTTACTCCACTGATTTTGGTAAAATTAAACACGTCTGGAGGATGTATTCATACTCTGTAGCTTTTATGCTTTTCACTGAAGAGTGATGTGGGGGTTTTGCACATAATTTATTTTAGGGAATTCCTAAGCATGTCATAAATCTTTCTCATAAACATATATATATGACGAACCAACTCCACAGCTAATTGATATATGTGCCAATGTCGACGCTAAATTTTTCTGAGAAATACGTACAGAGGTTTTGTTAGTAAAGAATTACTGGAACACTCAGCCCAGATACCTGAGGAATTTACTAACATCACATAAAATGTATTTTGTTTCCTTCAAACACGTAAGACCTGACCTGTAGCCAGTTATGTTAGTAGGATTTTTTTCCATGGACAGAAGTACAGAGGCTGCACAAGACACTGATCTCAGCAGTAAAACTGGCTCATGATCCTCTTCTTCCTCTGAATCTCTTTTTTCTGTTTATTCCCATTTCACACTTCCACTCACAACCCCATCACTTATGGGTAAATACCTGTGGCTTGGGAGCAATTCCCTCTAAAGAGGGTTTGGCTGCTGGATCTGGCACAGGGGGAGCATGGCTGGATTTCAATCTTGTGGAATGGTTCCTGAAACCTCTGCACAACATCTGCACAACAAAGGTCACATCTGAGCAGCCTGGTATCCTTCCTCTGGCAGCAGCCAGGGAAAACGAGAGGCATGGGTGAAGCCAAAGCAGGCAGCAACTGTCTGTAGGGAATTGCTGGTGGATGCTGTCCCAATGCTGGGAGGGGAAGGGAGCCTGTCGGTCACGGTCTCCTGGTCGATGATGCCAGATGCACGACCGCCGGGAGCCTATTAAATATTGAAGAGCCAACATTCAGCAGGCAGGGGAAAAGCAACATATTGATTGACTCATTTTGTTGCTCCAAGGCAAAAGGTTTTGTGATATGACTTGCAAAAACAATACGCTTTTCCCTGCTCCTGCTTACAGCCAAGGAAAGTCAGGGAAGGAGGCTCCAATGTGAGCGCAGAGCCACAAGAACCTCTGTGTGGATATTGATCCCAGTGCCCACACTGTGCTGGGTGTCAGTGACATTCCCAGCTCCTTACAGATTGCTTTTGGCAGCTCCACTGATGTGGAGTACTCCCTGCATGCAAACAAAAGCTTTGACATTCACTTGGGGGCTGTAAGTGACCTGTTAATATCATAACATCTGTATGGCAAACATGGGCTGTGTATACCTTTTGGGATTTTTTTCCCTCTCCTTAGGATGCTGTAAAGAACAAGGATCTTTCACAAGGGGAAACTGCATCTCACAGTTATACTTTATTCCCTTGAATTTCTTTGCTGTGATTACACCTTGACTCTTGGGAAGGTTCACGACCTATTATGGGAGGAATGTTTTATTCCAAACCATTCTGTTCAATCAAGAAGCTTTTCATTCTGCTAGAAATAACAGATTTCACTGCCAGCTGGTCAGTAAGTGAATTATAAAATACAAATATAGTATGCCAGTAACAAAAGTTGAAGCTGTTATTGAATTTCACCTCTTAAGAATAGTCTCTTTTTTTCCAGAATTTTACAAAGGTGCAAAAAATAATAAGTACTGTGTTACTGGATATCTTTTGATTTTAGCACTAGCAGAGTAATTTTTTTTAACAAATTTAATCAAAACCATACTCTAGCTTATACTCATCCCACAGGTTAATGTGTTAATATTTAGGTAGTACTGCTTGTGGCATCCCCACCTTTGTCTCTGTCTCTACTCTACTACTATTTGACCAGGGTTGGTGTGATACATACAGGCCAATCTTCAAAGAGAAGAGAAATAATTTTTGCACAGAGTAGAGCAAACGTTCTGCTGCAAAGACCACATTTGCCAGCTGACCTGGTTCCCCTCTATTACCTTTATGATGATCCTTTTACAGTGGGTCAGAAAACAATTTTCTCCAATTCTTGCTTTAAACAGTGAGCTCATCTCTGTGCAGGAGAATCCCTGATGGGATCCACCAGCCAGGCATTTCTGTACTGTCTTCACACCAGAACAGCCACATACTTGATTGAAAGCTGTGACCTCTTTGCTAAGGTTACAGTAATTCCAATTTTAATTAACCTCTGCACTTTCTGCAACCAACAGGTAACCTATTTCGCTTATTGACGGAATTAACCAGTTCTCACTTCCATCATAAACCCAAACAACAACCACCTCTCTCCCACCGCATGATTTAGAGGCAGAACACACGAAGAGGGTAGGAAATGCATGCCTCCCTCCTTCCACCCACTCCTGCAGGGATGGGATGCCTCCTCCTCTTACTGACATCTCTCATTTAACAGGCCACCTCAGTTTCCTGCTTCAGCCTCTGTAACAGCCTAGGAAAAGTGAAAAAAAACATAGTCACTACTTCTTCACGAGCTTGTAGCTCCTGATTTACATTCTAACAATTTCCAGACTGGTCCCTTTCCATTACTGAGTGAATACTGAGTGCTCTGTACCCTTTTCCATCTCTTAGACTTAAATCCATGCCACTCCTGAGCCATTAAAATACAAAAGGGTGTCAGAGACATATTGTGGGCATCCAGTCCAACCGCCCCTAAAATATATTGGAATTTTCAGTCAGTGTTAATGGAGGTTGGATCAGATTTCCCAGGGTGTAAAAATTACAATTTTCAGGCCCAGATGGTTCAAAAATAGAGGATTTGCTTCAGCTTTTGAAAACAATAAAGACATGGACTCAAAATATTAAATTATTATGCAGATATTCAGATATGCAACTCTAACAGTGGAATAAAAGTCCTCTTTGAATTTTTGCACACCTTTCAGTGAAAATAGTTAAATAAGCCACTAATGTAATATCTGCTGGGACATTTCAGGAAAAACATCTCTTTTTTTTTTTTTTTGGGGGGGGAAGTCTAGCTAACAAACAAGCCAAAGCAGATAACACTGGTAATTAAAAATTATCATTGCTCTTATCTGTCATGATCTGGATGGCTTTTGGGCTTCCCTCTGAATGGATCTCAAAATTTTGGCTCTGATGGTTGCAAATCAAAGTTTTATCCTGGAGGAAGGCAGTTCAACCCTGTTCCACCACCCTCAGGAAGGGAGAGTTTGTTCCCAGGGATAACACATTAACTTGACTTTCACAGGCTGGGAAAGGTCTCCACTTCTGGGCTGGGCTTCCCCAGCCAGGGTGAAAGAGGAGCTGGGAACTCCAGAGCTGGTGCCCAGCACATCAGGACCGTAACACCTTTAGTTGGTCTTCCTATTCTTTCTCTTCCCAGACCCAACAAGTAATTCCTTCTTTGATCTGGTTCGTTTTCACAAATATTTAAGCTGTCTGAGGGACTCTTGGGCCAACAGAGAGCATGTCTGGCCATTGGGCTGGCTGTTCTCCAGGAAGACATGGAAGTAGTTGTGACCTAGGAAAGGATTCGGGGGATGGCGTGAAGAGGAGAGCATCAAGAGCTCCATTACAAAACTGATTAGAGCATCTTAACAAAAGCTAGAAGTTCCTTAATCATCCTTCAAGGTTAAAAGGTTCACATTGTATTCCCATGTGCTCTGACCTTCTTTAGTTAGCATGCTGTTGGTATTTCACATCTGAAATATGAATAAGCTATTCATTATCATCACAGCCATTATTCTTCTGCGAGTCACCAGAAAGAAAAAGTTGCTTCTTTTCACAGGAGACAAGGTCAATCTACTCTATCAGTCGACTAAGCCTGAATAATGTATAAACTGTTTTTCACAGCAGGCTCTCTCAGCTGAGCAGGCGATAAGCAATGCATATCCATAAGGATGGACAGCCAGAAAAGATAATCTACTGTTTGGACATATTTTTACTGTGAAGTATTTGCTATGTCTGCTACAGCATCATCTGAATGAGTGGGCCTTTGTTGATAGAAACCTGATTCTGTTATCTCTTTGCTTCAATTCCTTCTCTTTAATAAGGTGGGAGTTATGGTGCAGTTCATACTGGATGGGGATTTCAGAGCAGGAAATATTTATTTTATCATTCTTGTGGTTAGAATCAGCAATATCTGCATTCAGTACCCAGGTGTAGTCAGGTACAGCTTGTAGGGAGAGGTAACAACTTTCATTAGGCCAGCTAAAACAGTTGAAAAAAACCAAGAACTTCTGGGCACAAGAGTCTTTTGGGAGGTTAGAAAAAATGGTTCAATTTTTTTCATGTTTCTCTTTAGGCCCAAGGAAGGGTTTGTGTGCCAAAAAGCTTGCCTGGTTTTAGCAGCTGTATCACTTAATTCAAAATACTCTCTCACCTCTTCTTTCAAACTGCCTCAATATATCCTTAGGGTATCATGACACAACAACATTACTATTAATTACATTAACCATCTCACATAATGAGAATTAATGAGAATTCTGCCATTGTGAAGAGTGCAGCACAGAACTAAAGACATTCTTAGCACTTTTCTACTTGTTGGATGCTATTTCTATTTCATTTATTAACTTAATTGGGAGACACACAGATGGAACACACACACCAATCACCTTTCCCTACCTCTGGTGATGAAGTTACAACTTCATACAATATGAATATGTGAAATACAAGCATTGCAGTTTCAAGGGGTTTATTTTCTTCCTGTTTTCTCTGCCTGTTTCTCTGCCTAAAACCCTAATAGATGGGTATTAAGAAACTTAAATGTTTTTGATTTTGACAGAGATGTATTTCCTTAAATCCCCAATCCATTACAATTGGAAATCAAGGCCAAGGCTGAGTGAGTTGACTGAATTGTTTAATTTCTCAGTGACTAGTAATTACTGTTCCTATAAAAGCCCAATGCTGCCAGAAATGCCAGTGTCCTGGTATCTCTGCAGTTATCCCTTTAGGGATGATGAGTTTAAGGTCAGCAGAAGGTAAAGTCCTCAAAGGCCATAGAACTGTAAGCCCACTTGAAGGATTTGTTTAAATCTTCTCTGAAATTCCACTGTTATCCATATCCTTATCCTGTAGCTTACATTTGGTCTAAGTGCTACCCTAAAACCATTAGGAGTGATTTCACAAGCGCTGTGTAAATGATGAACAATTGTAATTCCTGCCTGCATAAATGATAATAATAAATCAGAATTTTTCTTTAAGTGCTTTAGGTCAGATTTGCCAAGTCAAGCCTCAATTTAACAAGTTTCTCACGATAAGGCTGCTTACTCCTCTCTTGAAGAGGGAGGGCTGTGGGACATGTGTCAGAATGATAAGAGCAGACTGTTTCCACAGTCTTCCTAATATCAGGCTATTCCTACATTAATAATGAAACTGCCTGGAAAAAAAAAAAGTCTGAAAGAAGCAAAGCAATTATGAAATATCTGTGGCAGCAGAAACGGAACAACCAGTGGGAGACTGATGTAGTCAAAAATAGAGTAGAACCAGTTCTTTAAGGTTTGTCTGGAAAGTTGCTACAAAAGGAATGCTGTTTTCTGCAGTGCTAATATCTGAGCCTATGAAGTCCCGAGTTACCTTGAAAAAGCAAATGAAGATTCTCTGCTTTCATGACAAGCCAGCTGATATTATTTAAGCAGTAAAATCAAGGGATTTAACTTTCACGTATTTGAAGTAAATGTTATTTTATATTCACCCATATATTGCATCAATAATTTTTCATATTGATAAATTTCTTATTATTTGTATTAGTAGAAACTTTAAAAATTAATTTTTAATTTTTAGAACTTGAGTGAAAAACATTACTTTTTTCAGGCCCAAAGGAAACCTGAAAAATATTTTTTAGTTCAGCCAAACTATGTTTTGAAAAAAGGTTTTTAATTTTTATAAGGGTATGAATAAGGACATTTATGGGAAATATGTTAGATTATATTATCACCCATGTATATATAGGCTACAAGGGATAAATCAATAGTTTAGCCAGGCACTTCCATGGTTTGGGGTTCAAAAACCCTAATAAAGAAACTTACCAAATGCCCTCGTCCCCTTTTCACCTTGTAATCCTGAGGGTCTTTTCCACAGAAAACAAATGTCCTCAATGGGAGGAAAACAGAGCTGCGTGGTGGGTCTGGATGGAGTCAGAAGTGACACACTGCAGTTTTGCTCTAGAACTTGGCAATAATTATTTTCTATTTTTCACTGGAAAAAATGCACCTTTTTTCCCCCCTATCAACTCTGCCTGTTTGGATAATAATATTTTAAGTGAAAAAGAGAAAGAGTGTTAGTGCTTTGATCAGCTGTAATTTTATTCACACCTACACCATCTCAAGTACTGTTTTCTCCTAAATCTTACAGGAATTTTCAGTGACTTGAAGTGACTCAATAAATTCTTGAGAAGGCATCAGACCGTGCAGGAGGTTTCAATACACTGATTTTTATTTATTATATGCTCGAGTGGTTTCTGAACCAAGAGAAAGCCAACCATGGTTACATAAGAACTGAAGCACACGGTAAGCAGAGCAGATGTTGCTGTGACCAGGGCTCAGAGCCCTAATTGCCAGCTGGCATGTTTTCCCTAATCTGTTGGAGATATCGACTTGCCAGGATGAAATGTGAAAGTTCCTCTGAACTCTGGGAATATTGGGTGTGTAGCTCATCACTTCCTGTGGAGTGTGGTGCTAATTATAAATGCCACTCCTCATTATCTGTGGAGCACCACTACTTTAAATACTTACTAATCTCAAAACTCAAATCCAGACTCAGGAATGACAATATCCTGGTTCTTCTCCACTACTGCTTCTGCAGGCAGCTCTCAAGATAGCTTTCAGAGGTTAAATCTCTCAGGCATTAGTGGCATCAGCAGTATTTGTTTTCTGGCCAGGAAAGAGCTTGAAACACTGTGACAGTTCCTTGGTGGACCTCATACTTCTGTACAAGCCAGATTTATACACTCGCATCTCCAGCAGTTTTCTATGGAGGCAAAAATGGCTTTACCCACAATTTGATTTGAAATAAATTACCTAAAAATTAATTTTACAGCCGCAGATTTCTGGACCTACAGGGAAAATCCAGAGATCTGTCTCAGATCAGTAGGTCCAGGTCACATGGAGTTTCCAGAAACAGGACAACGATCTTCAACTATCGCAAAAATGAATTGAAGGTAAGATGTGAGAAGTGGGAGTAACAGCATTTTTGAAGCGTTTGCAAACACCATCAAGGACCTTACAGACAAGGAGGATATAAGACCCCCGTCAAGGGAATTTCTTACAGGTGCAGGGAACAGTGCTGCTGCAGATGATGAATTGACTATTAACCTGAAAGCAAACGCAACATTTATTACTGTTAAGCTGAGCACAGGTGCCAACGCCAGCACGGTGCCACAGGACGTGATAACAGCCCTGAGAGAAAGCAGGGTGCAGAAAACAGTTGGTTCATGCTGGGAGGAAAACTCTGCTTGCCCTCCAGCAGGAAGCAAGGAGAGGATGTGGATGGATAATCCTCTGCTGGAAGATGAAACAGAATACATTCACTTCAAGCTGCACCCTTCCATTTCTGTCTAATTTGATGAATATTTAGAAATGGAACCTTTTCTATGCATAGTAACCATGAAGTTCATCCTGCTTTGAATGTGCAGCTGGGCTAGATGACCTCCAGTACTCCCAATCTAAATTGTTCCATGATTTTATTCTTATGAACAGGTAGATGTTGCTTGTCAGGTATTCTTCAGATGCTTCAAGGTTTTACCCAAAGCCCTGAGGAGGAGAGCAGCCATTTGTGTATTATCAGCTTTCCTAAAGAGACAAGGCTGGCATGTGGGCTGAGTTTGGTACCTAAAATACCTCTCTGGAAAAGATAGGCATGTTTTGTAATCTGTGATCATAGCTGCTATAAGTAAATTTTGGTTTGTGAGGAAAAAGTATCACCGCAAATAGAAGAACATGAGAAAACTTAAGAGTAATTTTGTAAATTGACTTTAT
>JAWWES010000133.1:5347956-5371563 GCA_035583135.1 Lophotriccus pileatus | reverse complement strand
GGTTTGTGAGGAAAAAGTATCACCGCAAATAGAAGAACATGAGAAAACTTAAGAGTAATTTTGTAAATTGACTTTATACTAACTACACTGATACATACAGAAAAACACATATTTGGGGCTACTTTCAGGCATAAACTCTTCTGGTTTTCAATGTAAGAGAAACCTAAAAATTTGCACAAATTTTTTGCAAAAAACTTAAACATAGAAAATTCTGTAGAAAAAGTTTAAATGCACATTAGCCTGATTAGGACAAGCAAAATATTATCTAGCAGTCAGAAGCTGAGATAAGAGCAGAAACTGCGAGGGCCACTGCTGAAGGTGAAATCCTGAGCAAAATAACTAAGGTTTTTAGTGCAGGATTAGCAAGCCAGCTTCTTCCTATTATATCTATTATAAATAGATAACAGGGTGTTTATTGCTACAACTGATGTGGTTAGAGACACTAGATAGAAGTCTGTAATCTGGAACAAAACATAATGTGGAAAAGTATGTGCAAAAATGTTGCAAGTAGCTGCATGCCAATTTATATATATTTATAAGCCTGAAAAATTGCAACTCTGTGCATCATCCTATATACTATATACTATAACCTATATACTCTTAATAAAACAATAGAAATCCAGTCAGGTTGTTTCTCCTTCCCCCCTATATTTATATGATAACAAAATATTAGTAAAAAATTTATAAAGGTTAATTGAAGATGTCCTGTACATCTCCAGGGAAGGTGGCCAACAGCAATTTCAATTAATTTTGCAGAAACAGACATTTTATGACAGATTTCTCAGGTCCAGCAGGGAATTTCTGTACAAAGAAAACAGCAAACCAAACCAGGTAACTACGAAGACCTGCCCTAAGTCAGACAGAGAAGTGCTTTGGGCACTCATTTGAAACAGGGGGATTTTCTGTGGTGACTCTCTTCCTTAGAGAATTCCAGCAAGGGCTAGAACCCAGTCAGCTGTCAAAATTCATGATTTTATAAGAAGCCAGTGGAAAATCCATACTCACTTTCTTACGCTTCCTGACCTGATCTTTTCCCCAGCTCATCGACAATTACCTTGCTGGTCAGGCTGTGGGCTGTCTCTTTTACTCCTATTGAATATTTAACCATTTCCACAAAGCTCGAACAAGACTCAAAGATGGAAAGCAAGTGCCTGATCCCAAGGGTCAGCAAGTAGAGCACTGGTCTGGTATGGCAGAAAGGAGATGGTTGTTTCCAATCCAGGGAATTTCTAACCGTCTATAAAGCAGAGCTATGATCCTGGCCTAGAGTGTGAGAGTCAATGATCCATGTGTGAGAATTCATAATCCATTAGATAAAATCTTCTTATTTCTAAAATTGGAGCAGTGTACAACCTCAGCTTTATTTCATATCAGTCTTTTTATCCTCTTGCATGACTGGTTCTGTAGGAGATAATTTACTAGCCAGTCATGGCATCATATAAAGACACAGGGATATACATACACCCACAAGCATGCAGGTCTTCACAAAGCTCAGTCTTTAGAGAACATTTGTCTTACTTAACTAGGACAGATAAATTTTATTGCTTCTGTTGATTTTTTCACAGAAACCAGGACATTAGTTAAACAGTAGACTGGGTTTATAATCCTCAGGAAATGGCTAGTTAGGCATTTATGGATGATGATCCTGGCATGCCACATGTGAAATAGCCTGGTTATCATTTATATCTTATACCACTTCATTTATTCTTTGCTATATCTTTAACCCAATGAAGAAAAAATTTCTATTGATCGAGAAAAACTTAGCTTATGCTCTAAAATGAAATTCAACATCCTGTACAAACATTTCATTGATTTGAAAACTCATTTTACAGTATTTTGTATCTTGCCACTAGGTACTATTATTCTTGTTTCACTGCATATGCATTTCCTTCCTTATAATGCTGTGCTGTTTTTTTCTATTGCTTGTGCTATTTAAGTAACACAGAAAAGGAAATAACAATTAAAATTTACAAAAATAAGTAAGATAAATGGACTGACCCTAACAGAGAAATCCTGACAGTCCCAATAACTCTTTGGTTTCCTGCAGAGTACACTGCAGGAAAAATAAAATGCTCAATGAAGGAGAATAAACGAGTTTGTCTTGGCACCAGAGAACTCCATGAGTCATCTTTTTAAAGAAAGAGAAGTGAAACTTTAACTTTTAGCACATTTAACAACACAAGTGACTGATTCTTGTGCTGTATATAGAAATGAATTGGGGACATTAAAATAGCATTTCCTCTTTCATTTCCTCTACTTTCTGCTCCCTGTGAAACCTCTTCAAGGCAGCCAGTGACTTGCTTAATTTCAGGGAACATATGATTTTCCTTTTTCCTTACACCAGTCTCTGAATGTGTTTAATAATAACTTTCATTTTTGGAGCATCTTTTCTGAGGATAGTAGCTCTTCTCCGGACTGAATCCAAACTTCCGTCCTTCTGTGATTTTTCACTTCTGCAGTTCATAGAGTAGACTCATGGAATCACAGAACGGTTTGGGTTGGAAGGGACCTTAAAGACCACCTGGTTTCAATGTCCCTGGCACGGGCAGGGACACCTTCCACTATACCAGGTTGCTCCTATTTGGTTTTGAACACTTCCAAGGGTGGAGCATCCACCATTTTCTTAGCAACCTCTGCCAGTGCCTCACTGTCCTCACAGGAAAGATTTTCCTCCTAATTTAGCTCTACGTCTTTCAGTTTCAAGCCATTCCTCCTTGTCCTATCACTACATGCCCACATGAAAAATCCTTCCACCCACTGTGCCCTCCACATCCACTGCAGAGGTCCTCAGAGTCTCATTCTTGGCCTTCACCTTTGTTGCTTTATTCTCAAAAGTAGCTTTACTCTGGGTTTTAAACAAGAATACTGTGTCAGTGTGGACAGACTGTACATCTCCCTCAACTCGCTTTGATAACCACCCTCACTTACCAGCCTGACTCAGTTCTTTCTTCCACAGTATCATTGTGACTTCCCACTCTTCTCTATTCCAACAATGAAATCACTCAGCTGGGTGAAAACATACAAATGTCTGCAAGTCTCAGCCTGAGCTCTGACAGCAATCCAAGTTTTGGGAGACTCCTCTTCAGCTCTTTAGCTAGAAGTCTGGATTCTCTATGAATTTGGCAGGCCCTTGCTTTTTCACAAAGAGGTATTTCAGAAGTGGGAAGATTTGGCAGACACAGACAAAAGATGAGGCTGTGATGGCACAGAGCAACTTAGAGGAGAAGTGGAAGGACTGGTCAGACCTCCTGAGTCCTGGCACACTGTGGGGAGGGATGCAGGAGTTGATGGACCACAAAGGTGGGCATAGTCTAGAACCAAGTTTAAAACAAGGTAAGTTAAAAGGCAATGTAAGGAAAGAAAACAACATAAGAGACCTTTAACCAGACTATGTCTGACTCTTGTGATGCTGTTGCTTGATTTCATTTCATTTTATGGAAAACTCCACAAAATGAGGCTCATCAGCAAAAGTAGAAGTTAGTACCACTTCTTGATGAGTATTTGAAATCATAATTAATTTCAAAAAACAGGGTTGAAGTTTACTATCACTTCAATTTATCATTGAAGAATACGCTGGAGATTCAAATCTGAGCTGGTCTTGCCCATTGGGCCTAAAGGCTACAATTTAGGTGAACCAAGCTGAATTTGGTATTGCTGGAATGATTGTAGTCTCAAACTAAATGCTTTCATGTTGTGTTTGCAGTGTAAATATTTAAAAAAAAAAAAAAAAAGGAAAGAAAAGAAAAAAAACCAGAATGTTTCCAACCCCATTTGCTGAAGAAACACAAACACAGAAAGGGCACAGAAACATGCAGATCAAAGAAAATAAAATACATGTGTTCATTTATTTCCCATCAGCTGCAGACTCTCATTCATGGGTATTGGGCAGGAAACACAGTGGGTTTTTTCAATTTTCATAATTTCAGATATTGTTTTACTTTACTTCCAAAAGCATCCTGTAAAAATAACAGAGAATGGCAGAAGGAGAGCTTGAAAGCCAGTAAGCAAGTCCCTTGGTGATTAATACAGGGACTTACATTAAGACACAGGAACCCAAATTTGAAGTCCACCTTTCAAATCAGACAGAGCAGGGATGGGAAGCTACTGGGGGAGGGTAGTCAGGGCAAGGGCGATTCCCAGATGTTGCTTATCAAATTTTCTTCCCAATGTGTTGATCATTTCTCTGTCTTTTCTTCCACTACTATAAAAACCCTATGATACTGTAAGGGAAAAGGGACTCTTCACACAGGCAAGGAATAGGATTACAAGGCATACCCAAGGTCTATTGTGAGCAGATTCCTTCAAAGTTGTGGGCAGTGTAGAGAAATCCATGAGCTATGGGAACCTCTGCAAGCTCAGGAATAATGAAAATATAAAGACCTATTTGGGTTCGTCAAGAGAGATCTCAAGTTTTGGTCTATAGAAGTCAATGGTGAATATCCTGACCCATCGTTTCTTTGGCTGCATTCACTCTGACATTAATGGGATCGTGATTTCATTCTTAGACTTTACAGTGAGGGGGAAGCAACAATAAGGATGACTGTTCCCCATCTGCAGGCACTCATCTCTTTATAATAGCTTCATTCATCTTTCTGCATAGGTCATCTGGTTTGTGCATTTCTTAATATCCTCAGGATCTGGGGCGGGGGGGGTGGGGGGTGGGGGTGGTAGTGAGGGAAAAAAGTTCCATAAGAGAATTCATATTCCATAAAGAAGAAGTCTTTTGAGAAGCTGTTGGATGATTTTGACCTTTCACACTGTAACATCTTTAATTCAAATCCTATGCTAGATTTAGGTGATGGTGCTTCAACAACCTAAGCCTGTTCGATTTGCTCCTTTTCTGTTCAAGTTAGCACTCATTATGATTTTCCTGGGTTATCATATAACGTGCCTGCTACTGTTCATGTTTTACAACAGTTTAGCAAAAAAAAAAAAAATAAAAAAATAAAATCAATGTTTATAGTAGGTTAAGAAGCTGTTATTTCTAGCCTATAAGTGGTTTAATGCATGGATGCTCCCTGATTGGTAACTTGCTCTTGAAAATAATTGCCTAATCCCCATGTTATTCAATTGCCATTGACACACTATGCCATAGATTTGCTTATTGCTTTCTGTCACACACATGTCACTTGGGTGACCTTAATTCCATTAAGAACATATTCTGAAGTGTGCTGTAAACACTGTTAAAGCCCCTTTATGAAGTCAGGTCCCTTTATAATGCTCTGATTGTGGTCTGGCTTGTCATTTTGTGTCACCTTGCAGGGTTCCCTAATATGAAGTGCTCATAGTACTTTCTCTACAATTTTACTATGATAGCACAACGTTTAGCAATATGTTTGGAGGAATCCCTCCAGCCACTGGGGATGGCCATAACCCAGCCAACATCCCACAGATTCTGGAACTGTGGCTGGAAGCAATGTTGATGTTGCTGACCACTGTGATGGACTATTCCCAGTAGAGGCCACTCCAGCTGGATGCAATTTAAAGGAGCCCTGAGGGGGTGCTCTAAACTTACAGCTCCTGCAATTCTGGGGGGATACGGAAAGCAAAAAAGGTGGTTTGAAGCCATATGTTTCTCAGCTGTCCCCCCTTCCCCTAGCAGTCCCCAGCATGCCAGGCACATACTCCACAATGCACAAGCCAAGCTTCGCACAGACAAAACTTTGGTTAAGCATGGGGAAAAAAACAGTGTGTTTGAACTTAGTATATGCGGAGTAAAATGTTCAGATCATCTATAGCCATATCTCTTGTCAGTAAAACAGAGCATGCAAAAGCCACATGATTCTTCACAAGTCCAGGGAAACACAAACCAAACATTTATTAATATTGGGTGCAAACCACTCAGCAGAAGTAAAGTGTTAAAACAGAGCATGTTTATTTAGTTTAGCATACAAGCAGAGCAGCATTAGGCATGGCTGAGTTACACTTTTCAAAGGACCATAGCTTTCATGAAGGGGAAAAGGTTTGTATTAAATGCTCCAGCTAGCTAGAAATTAGGTGCATGACACCAAATTTTTGGCTCTTGGAGATGAAACTAGCCGCTGGCATGAGCTGAGGAAAAGCAGTGCTTACATCCCTTGCTCATAGAGAGCAGGACTATCTCCCAGTGTGCCTGCCTCTGCTGTTCTCCTTTCAAAGCTTTCTGCCTTCTATATAAAAACAGCTGACAAAGACGCTGGTGCCTGCTTGCATTTTGTGTTATTCCTGTAATTATTTGTAATATTAAATTGTGTGGGAGAATGGTTAGCAGTAGCACAAAGTTTTTCCTCATCAAGTTAGGTTTTGCTTAGACTGTCATTTAAAGCCTTCAAAATTAACAGCCTCATTTTCTTCAGTTGAAGCAAAAAAACTCCCAGGGCAGAAGAATACTTCTGCTGATAAAAACAATCTCCACACATATACATCAAAAGCATCTTTCCATACCTTATATTCTAGATTAAAACTTCACATTAAGTTTATAACCCCACTTGCAGAATTCTTGACCTATCTTTAAAGCTAGATTTGGGAAAAAAAGAGAAGGGAAAATAGGGGGTTTTTTTCTTTGTAGACTTGCAACATACTGAATGACCAATAGGGTGTAATACTCAAAATATCCAAGTGGGTTTTCTGCTATTAATTTTTTTTTTTATTATGCATTTCATGATGGGTATTATATTTAATGTTGACACGAATAGTCAAAGAGGAATCAAGCTCCTCAGGTACATTCCAGCTGCTTCATTTCCATTTTTTACCTGGATACACTTAAAAGAACAACCCTTTTCTTCCTTTTTGTCAAATGTCCTCCTCCTTTAGAGCTCTGAAGCCTCAAATATATATACAGTTTAGTGTCATTATTCCTCTAAAACCCTGGAGAATTGAATACTTTTCATTGGAAAATATTACAAAAGGCAAAAGCTGCTTGCCAAGCATCTGTTGACCTGTATTTGGTCAATAAACTCTCTCAGGACACAGGCACAATGCTCCTGTGTCTTGAAATGCACGCAGATCAATATCATAGTCTGACAAAATGTAAATATAAATTGACTTAATGAATTTATTTTGACTTAGATACATAAGATTTGGCTTGTTATGCACCTACCATCAGGAAGTAATGGAAACGATGAGGACATGTATCACCCAACACTCATCATTTTGAAAATTCACAAATGTATGCCAAAGTGATGTCAAACTTTGACCAAGTTTCAGCTGAATAGATGCCAGTTAATGGTTTTGAGCAGAAGCCATGTAAAACTCAGTGGTTTAGACTGAATTTGGAGGGTCACCAAAAGCATAACAATATCTAAACCAGTAATAATTTAAGTGAAGCCAATAAAGTTCCACCCTTGTAAGGTGAAGTATTGAAATCCGACCGAAGGGTGATAAAAGTCTACAGGCTGAAAAGCAGAAAGAGACACAATACTTCTGTTTCCAGGGCCAACACAGCAAAGCCTGGGTAGCTCTGCTGGGTAGTTACTGCTTTCATCTGTCAACAGGCTCCTTACTTACTCCTCACTTTCATTCATCTCCACTTTCCTAATACGAGCTTTATGGCAAAGTTTTAGGAAATGCCAGGATAAGATGTGTTCTCACAGGATAAGAGGCGTTCTTACAAAAAACATGGTGTCATCTCCACATTTTCTGAGAAATATTTTTAACAGAAAAATCTCCAGGCCCGCTCCAGAGCACGCTGTGCTTTTTGCCTGTCTTCTGGAAGACAGAGGGATGATTGGAAAGAGAGCTTTTACCTCTGGCTCACAACATCTAACTCAGCACAGCTCAGTAGTAACTAAACATTTGGTAGTAATTTGACAGCCTGTGTCAACCAAGTTATCAGCCTGCATAAATCTTTTTCATGGAAAACAGCCACTTTCAATTGTCAAAAATTGCACGTTTGATGAGAACCACTTTTAGGGGAAATAAATGTGTTTTGGGGGAGTATATTTAGAGGTACAATCTCTCAATATACAACACAGAAATATAAACATGTTGAGACAACATCTAAGATTGGAGGAACAATTTTATAACAGTATCTGAAAGTACAATCCATCGCTTCAGGCAATTTTCTTCTACCCTAGTAAAGCAGAGACTGCACAATAAAAACTCAGCAAACAAAACCGAAAAGGCACACAACAAACTTTACACAGTCCATTTCTTTGAGACAACTTTTTTAGTGATGACAAAGAGTTTTCTGAATTTCAGTTTCTGAACCTAAGCCGAATGCAGAGACTCTAATTTAATTTCATGTGCAAGGTCTATTATTTTGTGGAGTCAGAACTTAGGTCTTTGGAGATCTGAAATACCCGTGCAGGGTTTTGGGAGGGAGTTTTCCCTCCGAATTTGAAGACACCCTGAAAAAGTAAATCTGAAAGGTATAAACTATCATACCTATTTTTATTTTCCCTATCTCCTTTATTTTAAGGAGAAAAGACTTTAAAAATGACAACTTTACTAGCAGCTTAAATTGGCATTCTGTTGGCTTTTTGTATCTTCAGCTTCAGATTTCCAGTGACCACTGTGACTATCTTGTTACACATTTGTTGTGAAAATACACACACCCCCAGCACCCAGGAGTACATGGACAGCAGTTGGGCGCGGGTTGCTGTGTAGTGCACAAATCTTTCCAAACTGCTATAGGTGTCAGATATATATGACCATGTCTGCATTTGGCAAAATGTAATTGCACTCCAGGTATTTATCTTTTACTGTGTTTTGATTGTTTAATGTTATTCTAAGCTAAAGCTTTTCCCACAATCAAACCAACCCAGCTTTGCATTTTTATTGGGTGCTATATGAATAACTGACTATGAAAAAAAGTTTTGAAAGATTATGTGATTCTTTTTCAGAACTCTGTGAGCCAGAGATTTTAAATTTTTTTTTCACTTTTGGAAGTATTAATTTAATTTATTAGTTATGAAAATTCTGGGCTAGGGACAGAAGAAAATAAATCCTTCTCTCCTTGGAACATGTGCAGCTGCCCTGTGGACCACCCTCAGCTGCAGCTTTCTAGTAGCAAGGATGGAGCCTGTGTTTCCTCTGCCTCATCAAGGTCTCATCATCTCCTCAAAAACAAGGAGGGTGGCAGCTGAAGTGGTTTTCTGTTGCTGGTGAGACTGGGGAGAGCTGAGAAGGCTATTGGACACTGTGTCCTACCTCACTCCTCCCTGCAGTGCTGATGTGAGAACTCTGGCACAGGGTGGGAGATGCTCTCACCGCTCTCTCAAAGCAAGTTCAGATGCCGTTTCTGCTATCATTCCTCCTTGCAAGCCTTTCCTCCATGTACGAAGGCATGTATTTCTTGGGAAAAGCAGACAAACCATTCCCCGCATCAGCTATAAGAAAGGGAACTTCTTGCTGTGACCAAGCCTGACAACCCATGGGTTTATTTGTTGTTCCTGGGCAGTGCACGAATGACTGGGATGAGAAAAACCTGGGACCCCTGGGCACTCCTAGGTACAAGAAAACACTCTGACAGAGGCTACAGATACTGTTTCTCCCGTGCAAATGACTAAGTCTTTGCTAAAAGTTCAAAAAAGATTGCTTTAAGATTACATCTCTACCTGGTATTTATGCTCCAGAACTTTTCCATTACATCCTCCAAAACGGGCACCTCCCATATGGACATCTTTCTGTGAGAGACAGAAAGGAAGGGAGAAAGATGTGACAGCAGAAAAAAAAAAAAAAAAAAAAAGAAAGAAAAAGGACAAGACCTTTTTTCACAGATTTCCAGCCTGATCAGTTTGCTGCATTAAATTGCCCTCCTCTGCTCTGCTCTGCTCTGCTCTGAGTTGTTAATACTCCAACTGTTTAAAGGGTATCTGGATCCGCGTGGAAGCAGATAAAGAGTTACACGTGTTGTGTGGCTCCTTACAGCCTGGGAGTTTGGAGAAGAAGGAAAAATGAAAGAAAAATGAACTAAATACTCCTGGATATCTATGGAAAAGACTAGTCACTTTTCCCATGGAGTTGTATATCAATATGACTACCTTTCCTCGGGGAATGAAATGTTGGAGGAGAATGGAACGAGAAATAACTTCAATAAGCTATTTTACACTAACAGCACTCAATGTGAGATGAACATTAGCAAGGGCTTGGCACTCTTTGTGGGTACCTGAGGCTCAAAGCTACACAATGTGCCCAAATTATGTAACAACAGCCTGCTGGCACCCTCCTCTTTGTTATTCTTAATGAGATAATCCCAGGGAGAAGAGAGAGGGAAAGGAGCATTTCTTGTCCACACCAAACAGAACCACACCAGATCAGTCTTAGAAGAAAAATCAAAGCCTGGCTGTCCAGGCTCCTCTATCACACTGTCTTTTGGAGGGGAACTGGCAGCGTCATTCCCAGTGTGCAGGATAGGGGCTCCTCAGAATCATGCCCAGGGTTCTCCTCTGGCATGTACAGACTTTCCCACTGGTTGTAACCTGCCTTCCTAAGAAAAACAGATCCTGTAAGGAACACCAGGGTGCTCTAAGAGCGTGTGAGTCAAGTTTCCCTGTTGGTCTTTAAGTGAAGTTAAAAATGTAAAGGGGGCCCCTCAACTTAATCCAAACAATGAAGCTAAAAAAGACCACATTATTTTAACACACCCATGAAATATATCTTTAAATGGTAATATTTTTGGTCAAAACCTGTTGAAGCATCAGTACTTTCATATTTAAGCACAGGAAACAACTCAGGCCATTGGGAAGAGAATAGTGTGATCTGGACTTGGCACTGCTGGGTTAACCGTGGGAGTCGATGATCTTAGAGGTCTTTTCCAACCTAAATAATTCAGTGATTCTGTGAGAGGACTGGACTTGCAACCAGAGGCTCCAGAATCTGTTCCTGGGAATTACTTAAGGATGTTCCTCCCATCTGTTCTCAGCAACCTAAACACTTCCTACTCTAAGTGGGTCAAATATATAGCTGTGGCACTCAGGGAAAGCACGGAACATGAATAGATTTGGCTGTGAAACCTTTTGTGCCATTAGTTCATGAGGAACAGTATTAAATAAAACAAGCTATAGGTAAGCTCCATTAACTGGAAATTCAAAGTCAAAAGCTGTTGTTTCAAAGACTTCTTGGTGTTTGCAATGGTTTAATGGTCCAGACACCAAGAGAAAATCTGGGTGATACATTTATGCTACAACAGCAGTTGTAGTTTCATATCTGAAGATTTAGTTTGCTATTAAAAAATGCCATGAAAGCAGTATATCTCCATGTGTTTAGTCAATAAGTAGTATAGATCAAAGTATAAATATGTCTCAAAAGGTATAAAAGCAGGGAACAGAGGGAAAAGGAGTTGTTATTGGAGGCACACCTTCTAAATACAGTTCAGTGTGCAGAAGAGAACCCAAATATCTGCCGAACTCTAAATTTAGGAGAGTCCCAGAGCATGTCCATGCCTGTACATCTTGCATATGTGCACTGTGATGGGATAAGAAATGCCTGGCCAAATAGCAGCTTACAGAGAGCTCTGCAGAGCTGAACTGCAGCACTCTCCAGAGGCAGAGCCATGCCCCGTTCTTCTGCAGTTCCTTACCCAGATATACATTGCTTCCATCCAAAACCTCTCCTGGAGGGTCTCCAAAATAAAACTGAACGTAATGTACCAATACCCTCCTGACCTGCCTGGGTATTAATGGCTTTTTACATTCCATCTAGGAGCATTCATCTCACTGTAGTGAATTCAAAGTGGTGAAAAGCTGCACTGAAGGCTCAGTTACCAGGGGCAAGGTTACAGAAATATTAGCACTCCAACTCATACGCAGGGGAGAAGATGAAGACTCAGGAAACCTCTGACAGAAATTGTCTCATTAAATAAGCTTTTAAATCTCATTCTGCTTTTTGGTTTGTTTTTTCCCTTTTTTTTTTTTTTAAGTACTGTTTTATTTTGTATGTGTTTTGAGTCAGGGGGAAAAAAGCCACAATTAAATTGTTTCAAACCACCTTGAACACTGCAAGTGCCATTCCAGAAGAAAAGGCAATTTTGTTTAACCAGAACTCTCCCATCTTTCTCAATCTATGAAACTAAAGTATTAAAATTATCTCCTTACCATACGTTTACACTGTTTTAGCCTTTCCCAGTCCTGCAGCAGCACCTGATGCTGTGTCTTGGATAAGGAGATGAACTGCATATGTAGTGATCCTCTTCCAAAAAAAATGTGCCAGTGGTGGGTTATCCTGATCTTCTGCAGGTTTAAATTAGAAATAACCCCACAGAGCTCACCAAATTACATGCCGAATGCAATCAATATGCAATATACAGTTTATAAAGTGACAGCCAGTGTGTTGCAATAGGTACAGAGCATCCTGGTCGATTTAAATCCCTCTCCTCTGTTAGCAAAGCCAGTGCACATGAAAATAAGGTGACCTAGGTGTGATCACATTTAATGGTTTCACAAAACACGTGCTATTTTTAACTTGGTTTCTTGTCGATTCCTCTCCTAAAACAGTGCATGTTGTTCTTCTGCTCTGAATCCTCCAAATGACTTTGAGGCTGTAATGTGTTGATGACAGCCATTTGCAGGGCTGGATTTAAATTTACCTTGTCTCACACCATTTATGCTACAATAGACACTGATAGCCCGCAGTCATGGAGAGAAAATGGGAATGGTTCAAAATCATTTCTTCCACAAAGTATAAAGAGACACACAAGGAGGGAAAAGAACTCATTAAGATAAAAACGTTACATTCAGAGCAATGTGAATTAAATATGGTGTTGGTGTGCTGGTTGTGGATAAGGAAAAAGGCAGAATACTTTTGTAGCAACATTTATTGTCCTGAAATGAGGCAGAAAGGTGCAATAGCATGACAGTGTGATAGCTGCATGACAGATATTGCCTCCTTGGTACACTGGTTTTCTTCTCCAGCACCTGGTAGACGCAGATGTGTAGTAGTTATTCCCTCTAACGCAGACAGCTGGGCATGACCCTGGCAGAAGTAAGGGACATGAAAGATTAATGCTTATTATGATCAAAAAAACACAACTTAAACCTAAGCTTTGCTGCTGAAGTCCTCTCTTGTCACCAGGTTTTGAAATGTGGGTTCATCAGACACAAGTGTACATTTTTAGACATGCAGAAAAGTGAAGCCTTCAAAGATTTTTGATATAACATCATATCTTTGCTGCAAATCAACTCTTATAAAAATGAGCTATTAATCACATTTGCTTTCCTAACAGCAACTTCACTCTTTAAAACCAAAAATATATTGTCAATTTTGCATAACCCATCTTCTGGCAAATATGGTGCCTTTTGAACAGACCTTTTTGGAAAGCAGGGAATGAGAACATTTCCCCTTGTACTGTTGGCTGGTCCCCCTAGCATCAATATCTCAGGATGCAGAGACAGAAGCAGGCTATGAGCTGGCTTAGCACTTTATTGCCCTTCCAACTATAGCTGGGCTGCCTTAAATAATGTCAAAAAAACACCAGTTTCCAGAGGGGGAAAAAAAAAATGACTGAGTCTTACAGGGCTGTGCAGAAGTTTCACCTATGTCCCTTGCTGTCTGCACCTTTCCATGAAGGGAGGATGGATGCAGAGGCTGCCCAAAGCATCCTGCGGATTTATCCCCTTGTCAAAGAGAGACTCAGCTGGCCCTGGCAGAGCTCCTGCAGGGTCTTGGTGCTGCCAAGGTGTGCAGAGCAGGCTTCATGGAGCTGCGGATCAGGCTGGATATGTGCTCACGTAGACCTGAACTTTTGCTTTTAACAGAAAAAAGTCATTTTGTGACTATGTGGATGCTTGGGCTTATTTTAAGTGCGTGGTAACAAGGGCTCTTCTGAGTTCAAGGCACAAGAATTTATAGCAGTGCATTAAAACCTCTATGTTAAAGCACTCAGAGGAGAACTGCCCTTACTGAAGGACTCTCAGCTCTGTAATACACCATTCCAGGGAAGCTTCCAGCAACTCAGTAACATCACCATCAAGGTACTTGCTGTCCACTTCCTCACTGGAATAAAGAGCCAGGTGCAGGTGCTCCCTTGCCTTGCCTTGCCGTGCAGGCAGCACTGTCCAGCCACCCCTCAAATACCACCCCATCCTCTCCCACCAGACTCCTTTCCCCTTATGCAGTACCCATTTATCTGGGAATTGCCCAAATGATGCTCTGAGGCTCTCCCCCGAAGCTATCCCATGGAGATGGAGGAAGTTGAGAAGAATACAAGAGGGATTTGGAGTGCCTTGGTGAAATGCTATTAGCTCTATTTCTGGATGCTCTGTGGCTTTACTATATGTATTCATTGTTAACTTTCAAGATCAGCTTATTATAGAGAAAGTGGATGTCTTGAGGGCTAAATTTGGAATTGCTGAAGCAAGAAAAATCTAAAATTGCAATTGCAGCCTACTGAAACATTGAATTTGCTCTCTAATTAAAATTTCTCATATAAACTCCAGCTCCTTCAGCGCACAGAACATTCTCCCTCTCTGTGCCTAATGTTTATATATTTGGTATCTGTGGAAGGTGAACAGAGTTTTCTTTTTGGAGACCACTCCCATTTTAATTGTAGCATGTTCTTTATCAGCTTTAGTCTGTGTCACTAAAATGGTTTGTATGTTTCCACCTCCAACTGATATAAATTTTCTGTAGTGCATGAGATTAGGGAGCTTATATATATTAAGGAGTTAATATATATTAAGGAATGCATACAATATATGTGTGTATGTATTATGTGGGTTTATATATATTTATATTTATAGCTATATACACACACACATATGTATGCACGTAATGCTCATATTCTTTATAACTAATATGAAGACCACATCTGGGCAAGAGAGAAACAATCTTTTTTTTCCTTCTTTTTTCTTTGTCCAGAAACGGATTTGTACCTGCTATGAATTCCTTCTCTGTGTATCCCTGTGTGCAGCTGCAGCTTCTTCTGCAACAAAATAATGACATGTTTCTCCAATAGTGCTGCCACAATGGTGATTCACATCTATTTATATTCAGTCTTGTCTTCTGTCACCGGTGCCAGACTTTAGCCTGCCCTTGCCCCTCCCCTTTTAGTTTGCTCCAGTGCTGATTGTTGCCATTACAAATGGCAATGTGAAGCTGTGTGCAGCACGACAGCAGACAGAATTAAAGGGCTTAATGAACTGCCCGTGCCACTGAGGGCTTCCTTTGCCGTGGCAGGAAGCGAAGACTCCAGTAGATCAATTAAAACATTCCTGTTGCAGAAAAATTATAGGAAGGGGTTTTTAAGTGAGGAAAGGAAATGTATGAGGGCATTATATGACTTCAGGCTTTGGTCTGGAAGAGCAAAATGAAATATTCAAGTCATTTTGCAGACGTCTACAGCTGTCGATTAGGGATGTGTGCCGAGGCCATCCGGTGTGCTTCTGGCTGAAGCAGCAAAATAAAGTAGGCATGGTTACTAAATATATTACCTTTCAACATAATGCATACCCACAAAGAAATAAAAATCATGAGGTTTTTGAAATAAGAACTGCAGAAAGGGCGTTTTGCTGTTTAGAATAGTGAATCCTCTGGCTATTATTTGAGCTGTTCTGGCACTAAAGCAGCCCTAACATGAAGAAAGCTGATAAACTGCACCAGTTTTGTCACAACACACCTTTGTTCATAGTTGATATATGTCCTCCTTCCCAAAAATTCCTAGAGAGTGGTATATTATAGATAGGCTTGCAACATTTATTTTAACATTTCAATTCTGCAGAAATAGGTTATTATAGAATCACAGAATGGTTTGGGTTGGGAGGGACCTGAAATACCTTCTCAGTTCAACCTCCTGCCATAGGCAGGGACACCTTCCGCTAAACCAGGTTGCTCCAAGCCCCATCCATCCTGGCCTTGAACACTGCCAGGGATGGGGCATCCCCCATCTCTGGGCAATTTGTGCCAGTGCCTCACCACCCTCACATCACTCATTTACATGTATTTCATACATGCCTTGTGATGACTGATAGTATTCTGTGAACTGTAAGATTTGGGATGCAAAGAAAGTCTTGTCGTCAGTTTATTTATCTGTCACTAAATGGCACCCTGACACTTATGGAAGTGTTTCTGGAGATAACAGAGAAATGCTTGTGTCCAGCAATCTCTGCTGGACTCTGACTGCTCAGTAGATGCCCCTGGCTGTAAAATTTTATGTGGTTCCTGACCCATTACGGAAGATGACAGCGGATTCTGATCCTGATCCCAATCTGGACAGCAGCACAAGCATTTCTGACACGTCCCATGGCCAGTTTGAGGTCTAGAAATGTTTGTGTAGATAGTCTGTGACATCATTCTCTGGCCATCTTAGTGCTGGAAAATCTCTGCAGCCCAGATTTCCTAACAAAGAAAAGGAGACTCAGTTCCACTTAAGCAAACCTCAATTTACTAAAGCTTATTTGGGACTTGTAAGAACAAAATTACCCTATTACCAGAGATAAGAGAGTGGAAAACACCAGTGTGATTGTTTTCATAAATAATGGAAGGAAAATCTCCACTCAGCAGTGAACTGTTTTTATGTGAAAGAGTGGAATATTCAGTCAGTGAACCCATCACTGTAGGAGACCTATACAGTCTGTCACAGACACAAATAAAAATGCAGCCAGCACACACAGGAGGTGATACAGAAGAAACAGAGAAAACAGAACTAGTTATTTTTTACTGCTATTAATATTACAAGAGGAACTGAGACAAAGGGAGCAGCTTCAGAATTCAGAGTAGTGTTCTCTTTAATGCCAGTAAAATAGTATGTAATGAGATATGTCCTATCAAGAATAACACAAAATGAAGGCAAACCCAAATATCTTATTACAAAAACCACAGCAACAATTATATTAAAAAAAAATATTGTGAGATTCTGAATAAAATCATGATTTAATATGAATAACAGATATTCCCTTACTTCAGATTTCAAATCCTTTAGTTGTACAAGAGCATAAACATTTCCGAGAAGAAGAGGTGTTTTACTAAGCATGACAAGCTGCTGAGCATTTATTTCTCAACTTGGATCCCCAAAACAGACTCATTTACTTCATGCTGCTGATTGGGATGATAACTTGCAGTATCAAAGACGCTTTATGAAATGTTTGACTGCAAAGAATAAAAAGAGAACATGATTTCCCATCATCTCTGAGCTCTGAAAAAGAGGGTGTTCAAAAAATCAGATGCTAATTTGAATAAATGGCATCAAAAACACCTGCAAATGTTTACTTTCTGTGAGCGTGGAGAGATGAAAAACACAACTAGGATCGTGTCACCCGAACATACTTTAAAAGCCCCAGATGTCCCTGCAAATGTTACCAAGTGGGGCCTGGTAAACACTGTACTCTGAAAAGTTATCATGTAAAGGGTGTCGCTTTTCCTGCTTTGTGTACTTTTTATTATGCAATTTAATGACTTCTTATTGAAATGACTAAAATAAAGCAGAATCCACAAGGCAATGGGCTTTATTGGTGGTGTAAGTATTTCCTAAAAAGAGCTGGACCTCCACTAAGAAGCTGTGTATTTCTGCAAGATCAGACAAAATCGATCAATTAACTTATTCATCTACCTTTCCATGTAGCATAAAACAACCTTTTACAACAGAAGCATCTGCTATCCCTTTCTTTCCTGCTACCTTTCCTGAGCGATTAACTCCCAATGTGCTTTTTTTCCCAAACACTTGTGATAATAAATTTAATTAATATCTCTAGACTACAGGAAAACTGCAGCATCCTGTCAGATAATCACAATTACATAACTCAAACATTAGTTTGGCTGTAAAGAGGCAAATATTCACAGTAGATTTGTTCGTGAATGATCTATTGATTAAAAGATCATGATAGTCAACTGTGAATATTAATTTATAGGCTATCTGTGAACACACAGACAAGACTAATTAAAGATGCTTATCTTTTGGATGACTTGCTCATCTCTAGTAATTCCTATTCTTACTGTCAAACAAAACAGTTTTACAGACAACTTGCTAATTTCAGGCCACTCCACCATAAAAATTATTGACTGATGGTGTACTTTGTGCAGCATGAAAACTGCAATAAATTATAAATACAGCACTTTTAAAATAATAGGAAAAAAAATGCTTCTGAAATAAATAGTCCCTCACCCAGACTCTCATTTTGGAGATGAATTAGCATTTATTAGCATAAGCATTTGTGATGGCCACTCAATTGGATCAGGAAAGTGATCTGGATTAGAACAAACCTGACAAGACAAAAAAACTTTCAGTATGGATTTTAAGGATTATCTTCATTTCTCCAGGGTGATAGCATCCCACTTCAGTCTCCTGAAAAGCACCATCCCACCTACTTGAAAGGAAGAAAGTTTTTGATTTTGACTCTGAAAGAAAACAAAACTTCCTAAATCTGTTCTTGCAGAGGAGAATTTTTATTTTTCAGCCAAAACATGCTCAAATTTCAATAGTTGTTATTTTTTCTTCTGTAGCTTTGTAGATCTGAAACTCTAGCACACTCAAGTTTTCTAAGGATATGCCCAACATGGGGGAATTCCCTGGACAGGTGAGCTCTACCTACATCATCTCAGCTTGGCTCTACTAGAGGGTACCTGCCACAGAGAGAAAGGGATTATAGCTCAACCTCTAGCTATTCTTCATGACAGCTTGCTGTGTGCACAGTCCCTGAGGAATCAGGCAAGTAAACCCAATTCACAACAGCTCCAAGGCCATCCATAATTATCACAGCAGCCATCCTTGACTCCAGACACTCCTGATATCAGAAAAGCAAAGAGGTGGAAACCAGACACCTTTTTGTTCATGTGGAGAGTAATTATTTCTATGTAATTATTCTAAGTTCTGAAGTAATAATCCTATAAACAGGAAAAACCAAAGTGAAAATAAACCATAACTATGTTTTTGTTCAAAACCCTGATTCCTAACAAGGCTATAAATAACATCAAAGAAATCAATAAGGACAGAGCACTAATTTCTAAGCAACAAAATGTTTCTATGCAGTATTAGTTTCTGTGAATTTCTTTATACAGAGAGATTTGAGAGTGGTTTCTCTTTACTAATTTTTGTCTCTTATGTGGAATCTAGATTTAATATGCTTTGAAATTTAAATAGTAATGAGGTCATAAAAGATGCTGAAATGAATTAGATTTGAAAAAAGAAACGTAAGGAGGGGGTTCAGGGTGATGAATAAATTGGTAATTTCAAAATGTCGTGAAGTTGGACTTGACACTAATAGCTCCCTAAAAAGGAGAAAACCCACAACAACCCCAGTACTTTGTAGTCAAAAATTCCTGTCAGGGAAGGCAGCTGATGAAAATGAAGCTCGGCACAATCACTGCCAGCACAAAGCCATTGCAGAGAATAATTGAAGGCAATGTGAGCAGAACTGTTAGCTCCATATCCCAGCAGTGGAGGGCTCTGACTATTGTTCTCTTAGTGCACTTCTTTTAGTTTTTGTCCATTTTAAGTCACCCTGAGGCACAATCTCTTCCAGCACTTCTCTTGCAAGCCTTCCTATGACCAGTTAAAGTTTCCTAATAGGAAATGCTTATTTCTGCATAGTCAATTTTGGCAAAATTCAGTTTGTTAGCCATAAATATATTTTGTTGCACTCTCTGGAGTCTTCCACACTAAGTTTTGCATGGCCTACATGCAGTTAGGAAGACATTCCTTAGAGACATTGCTACAAATTTTATTCAGTTTCTGCATCTGATTTTAAATCCAAGTGAGAGAAAATCTTATTTTATTATTGAACATGTTATTGAACTAGATTTCTACGAATGGCATGCCAGTATATTTTCTAACTCAGCACTTCAACTGACTGAAAAAGGAACTCCCTGTCAGCATCACCAATCCACCTTCTCTTGTTTCCCCTTGACCTGAGCTGGCAACAAGAGGGAATACATGGGGATTATTTTGCAGTTTCTTACTCCCTTTCTATTATGGAAAGGGAAAACTCCCATTCATATCATCCGGGTCACAACTGGATCCTTAGAATACAGGTTTCACCGCAAGGTTAAGATGTTAATATCAATACATTAATTTTCTCATCCATCTCAGTATGAAGGTATGTGGGATATCAACTCCTCAGTGTTATCCCAAGCCATAAAAATAGTACAACTTGGTGAGCAGTGAGTTAGGGGTTTGCTTGAGTTTTTTTATATTTGCTTTAGGTATTTTTTGGTGGGTTTTTTGGTGGGCTATTGGGTTTTTTCACTTTGGAAAACATTCTCTATTTGTGAAAGGTGGAGATTGGTGACTTCTGTAATATTGTTTTAACCCAGCTAATGTAAAAACAACATTAATTCTTCATCAAATAAACAATAATTCATTCAACGCTGCTGAGATATTTGCCCAGTTTACATACATTGGAGTGATACATTATAGTGTGATACGCTGTATAAAGAAATATTTCCCATCTCTTTTTTAAAATTAATTGCTTAAATTTAATAGTTTTCCATTAAGCAAAATAGGAGTTCATGACTCATTTGTTTGTATCATCCTTTAGTTTTTATTTCTCCTCCTCTCCAAATGTAATTAATATTAATATTTTAAATTGCTTCTAACATAGAAGACCCCTGTGTCTTTAATCATGCTCATTTCTCATCTGTTTAAAATTCTTCTCTCTTTTCTTCAGTCACAGGACATGACTGAAATTTTAATGCTGTCTGCAAAATGGTTGTGTGCCACTGCTTTATCACGTGTAATGACATTCTGTTCTCATATATTCCATTTGACTTAGTTGTCTGTTGTTATGCATCCAGGAAAGGTGTCTCTATATATCCAAAATAGCGTAACAAATTAAAAAATCCACCCAGAAATTGGAAAAATGTTAGCAATTAATTTTTCCAGGGGAGAAATAAAGGGCACTTTATTTCTGGACACTAACCAGTTTTCTCACCCTGAAGATGCCTGTTTTCCTCAGGATTGAGGTGCAGAGGTGAAGCAATTGCTCAGTCTGTACTAATTTTATAGAGTCATATAGATTAAATTTTATCAGCCTGGCACTTTTAACAAAGACTATATACACCAGTGGATTTTAAAGATACTGTTAAAATATATTGAAAGAGCACTAGCTCTCCTATCAAAGACCTTTGCCTCTGGGTCTCTAAAGAAGCTTATGATAAAACAAGCCTTTCCATAAAATATTTTACTAAATGTCTGCTTCTTTTGAGAGGAATGAATTGCTGGCTGCTGCATTAGGAATTCCTCAGAGCATCACGCTGAGTAAGATCATACTTTAGGCAGGTCTATCCATTGCCAGTCGGTGGGAGAACGCTGCTCTATAAACAGCACTCCCTCTGATTTGATGCCAGCCACAATCCTTGTATTAAAGGGGGATTTTTAAAATGAGCGTGTCTTTTGTCCCTAGCTGAAATCCACAGACAGCTTGTGTTTTGGCATTAGAGACTGTGGAAGACGTAGGACCCAGCACTTCACAGTCCTGGAGAGACAAATGTTCAAGATACAGACAATTCAATGAGTCCAAATTAATTTCTCCATTTCATTTTGGAATTGCCTTGCTGTCCCTCATTTCAGGAGATGTTTTGGGTTGTCTGGCAGCAGAGCAACCATTGGACATCAATCCAGTACACGTGGGGAAACTGCAACAGGGACACTGGGAGAAAGATGCTCTTGTCTACGCCTGATATAGCATCACAGAATCATTTAGGTTGGAAAAGACCTCTAGGATTGAGTCCAACTGTTAACCCAGTACTGCCAAGTCTACCATTAAACCACCTTAAGTGCCACATCCACACAGATCCAGCACGTCAGTAAGGACTTTCATTTCAGGCTGATGCTCTGAAATTACAGACCAATCAATCTAAACCTGCTCTTTTAGATGCTTTTTGTTTCTGCTTTATTCAGTTAGGAGAGCCAGATCCATAAGCTCATACAGTAACAAATCCTATTTGGTTTTACAGTCAAGGGCATTTTTTAACTTCTAAAATGTGAAAACGCAAATTTCCCAATATTTGTTCTCTGCTAATTTCTTACCCAATTTGGAGTAATAGGAATATGCTTGTCATTAGTTTTAGGTTTTTGAAAAACTGATGAAACTATGGAGGCTTCAAATTTCACCAGGTATGAACCAAAAGTATAGTTCCCATGTCCAACTGAAAAATTTAAGTGGTACCAGTGAGTTCACCTCAAAGCAAACTGTTTTATATCTATTCTGTATGGAAGAAGCTGCAGCAATAACTGCATAATCACAATTGTTCAATTAACAGGACAACAATTAATAGCTCTATTGATTTACTAACAAAAAAATTGATACGGTTTTCTGTAATTCCAGCAGAATGAGCAATTTTTATTGGTGTGGGAACTCTTGTCTTGTTCTGAGCTAATTATCTCTGTCTTGAGACTCTCCCATCAGTCTCTTTCTGGCACTTCATTTCAGGCAATTACGATGTCTGTAGCAAAAAACAGGCTGCCAAAAATAACAATTGCAAAAATCTATCCCTTTTAGAGAAAATGACTCAGCAAATTCTGCTCTTTTGAGTATTAAAAATCCTCATTTTTCAGAAACCACTTCTGCACAGTAACTTTAGACTACCTGACAAGAATTTTTTACAAGCTTGGTGTTTGGGAACAGTTCAAAGAATGACATTGTGTGTGATATAACTGAATATTTTTGCATGTGATTATGGGAATTTTGTCTTATTTGTCATCTTAATTTTGATATGAGCATCAAAAATAACAGTGAGTGCCAAAAATAGCAGTCTCCTGTTGGACATCCATACCTTGGCTTTCCACATCATGTGGAAATACTATATACCAGGTGTCAGAGTTACTTAACAATAAAGGATTAGAATATCGAATATAGAATATAGAATATAGAATATAGAATATAGAATATAGAATCCTTTCTGTATTTTTACATATGTTCTATATTTGATGGGGAACTGAACATGGCAAAGTTTCATTTATTGAGATCAACAAGACATTTAAGCAAAGAGGAAATACCAATGGCTACACTAAAGTGATGAGTAAGATATAGTTCATTGCCTGGTTCAGAAATTAAAAGTCAGTTTATTCTGAGAGTTTGCTCAAGTAAGAGCTTATGTCCATACAACAGTTGTATATAAGATATATTTTAACCTGTTCATCGGAGTCTTTCAGGTCCATCTTGTGCTCTCTGGAATTTAAACTACTCAGCAAATCTTTTGCAATGCATAAAACCCTTGAGACATTATATAAAAACACTCAGTTATTTAACAATTCCTCGAAAAGAATCACAGTCACCTGCATTATGCAGCTTGTCTGCCATTTGATAGATTACATGCTACAATGAAATATATACTTGTCCGTGTAATTCTGTAACTTGAACAATGATTATGATATGCAGTGCATCTTAAATTATCTTCCATTATGTTTCATGTGCTGTACAGATTTCAGTTGGCATTTGCAAGGCAGCCAGAAAATTACAGCAATTATTGAAAATTATTGTGATATAAAAGTAATGCTTCCCCCTCCTCCTATCAATTTTCTTTGTACTGGTATATAAAACAGACTGCTGCTTCAGCACCTAGGAAGACAAACTATATTTTTCCTTCTTAACTATGCAGAGAGAATTAATTCCACTATATTTCTAGTGTTTTGATAGCAGATATATAGTCAATAATAATTCTGAGCTTTTTTAAGGATTATGCTTTTTACCACATAGTCATTTACTTGACTTAGGCTAGAATTATATCTATATGTATCTATATATCTATATATCTATATAT
>JAWWES010000133.1:5331480-5347856 GCA_035583135.1 Lophotriccus pileatus | reverse complement strand
TATCTATATATCTATATATCTATATATATGTGAGTACTCACATACATTTTGATGAGTATAACAGTCAATTCTTTGTTCTTCCTTAAAAACATCATCTATTTTTAATTTCATTCCTGCTGCCTTGGTTAAGATTGAGGAGATTTTAACAAGAACTTCTTTGACCAACCATTTTTATTACTTAATTTATCTTAATGGCAAGGACCTGTCCTATAAACTCATCTATCCATGGTTAGTTTTACATTCATGAGTGGTTCCTTCAGACCCTGTGGGTACGATCATGTACATGAAGTTAAACATTCATGAGTTTATAAGAACAAGGTCTTATTTTGCCTGGGCTTTCTTAAATACAGAACACCAAGGCTTCATTGTGTTCCTTTAAGGGCAGAAACAATTCAAAAGTGTTTGAAAAAGAGGATTACTGTTTTTCATAGCATATATAAACAAGGGTAATAATTTTTGTCCTGTGTGTTTAATTATAAAGCAAAATTTGTAATGCAAATGTCTATACTATAGCATAACAAACTTGTATTTTGTCTGCACCTCTGAGTTTAATTAAATCTGACATTGGAAATGGCAGGAATTTTAATTACTTAAAATAATATCTGTATTATGACCTAACATGCTAAATAAAAGGATGTTGTTTGATTATAATTCAATTCTACATGTTTCTTCTTTTTTTTTTCATGCTTAGAAAAGCAAACTACATTCTGTGTGTCTTTATTGTGACATGAAGGTGTCTCATGCTAGTTGCTGGAAAAACAAACCAGAAAAAAAATCTAAGCAGGAAAACTACATTAAAATCAAATATGATTTCAAAATCAAACCATCCAAAAAAGAGAAATAATTACTGTTTAAAACCTTTCTTTGGCCCCATGATATATCCACTGAAACAGCTACCCCAAAAAGATACACAAGAAAGTTCTCTGATGTGGAATACTGGGTGTGCTATGTCACAATTTTACAAAGTCAGGGCCTTAAATTAAGCAGAACTCTTATTTATTTACCTTTTCCCTCTGTTGTGGTTTTCTCTGTGAGATCCCTTTATTTCATTTTTTTTAATCCTTGAGTTTAAACTTTCAAAAAAAAAAGGCCACCAAGAACACAAATGCAGCATAGCTTACCCATGAAGATAATTAGAAAAAAAGAAACACCTCTGTTGTTTGCTTACTATCAGTAAAGGGATTGACTCCCTGCCCATGTCCAGCATCCTGACATGAAAAAAGGGTGCTGTGACAGCAGGAAGCAATGCCATGAGCTGGGGGTTAACTGGAAGCCACGGGAGAGTCATATCAAACATTACTGAACATTTTAACCTTCACTAATTCCAGCTGACTATTTTGACACAATTTTTGGCACTAATTATAGCAGTGAGTTAGTGGCTTCCTCCCACACACATTTCAATGCTTCTAGAGATTTACTTTCCCTTTATCCTTGGCTCCTCCCACAGTACGATGCTCTTGGAGTTGAACATGTATCTTGTACAATACAGGGTCAGCTGTTGCTTGTCACGGGGACTGGTGACCAGCGTCAAGGCAATTTTTAGCACTACATTCCACTTTCCCATTGTGTCTGGAGAATGTTGGGACACCAAATTACAGGAAGAAAAAGTCTCCAGAGGAACAAGCTTAATCATTCTCTTCTCTTTCCTTCATCCCTCTTCACCACGCAAAGAAACTCCAAACTTAGATATTGGTGCAGTTTTAAATGGTTATTTTTCCAGGAGCTCACTGGTGCCCCAGTGGTGTCCTAGGCACTGAATGGAGCATGTCAGCCTAAAAACAGCAGAGAAATGAAGCACTGCCTTTGAGAAACCACTGTAAGAAGTTAACGTCATGAAGGACTCATACCCATAGGACCTTTCATCTCTCATGGATCATCTCTAAACTCTCCTTTTCACTACTTTCATTTAATATTTTGATGTTGGCTGTACTTAAGTCTGCATGTGTTTCCTTGAATTAACAGTTGAGATGGACAGATGGACACATAGAGATGTCAGTCTGGAGGGCCTGAGCATCCCTGGAGCTGGAACAGCTCCCACTCCTGTGGTGCCTCTTATTTATACAATCTCACAAGCAAAATTTACACCACCTCATGTTTTATTTGGTTAGGGAGGAGTTAAAGGACAGTTGCAGTGCCTGGATGGTCATTACTGAGTCTAACCAGAGGAGCATATGCTGCAGCGCTGCATAGTACTATGAATTAAAAATAGACATATATTTATGCCAATTTTAGCTGCCATGGGTATTAGCTGTATTATGGGGGTTTTTTTCTAAACTTTGAGTTATATGGATCAAAAAAAAAAAGAAAAAGAAAAAAAAAAGGAAAAGAAAAAGGAGAATCCAGTCATGTTGCACTAAATTACACAATTTTTAAATGTGAAGTAGTGCTGAGAGAAATGTACATTGTGGCATACAAGCACAACCGAGCAGTGTGACAAAGGGTAAGCTACCAGTGTCCTGCATCTCTCATTTATAAGTGAAACTATCTATGCTTTTTTATGTCAGTGTAGGTTACTATAGTAACACAGAGCTTTTATTTTTCTTCAGGTTTCTTATGTAGAAGCCAAGGAGCATGTTCAGACACTGTGTGCATTCATAACCCCATAGAAATGTCTGTCGACTGCATTCTCCAAGGCACCTTTAATGAACTTGCTAACTGCTACCAACTGCAACCTGCACTGAACAAGCATAGGAACAGAAAGCCAACAGCCTTCACAAGGACATCATCCAGGCTTGTATCCATAAGTCAGCAAAAATAAAATATTTTCTTTAATATGAATAATTAAGATGTTAAATAATTCATATTTTATAAAATTATTTAAATTGAATTATTTCTATTAAGTAAATTTAATAATAACTAAATAAAAGTTTCATTTTTACAGGGTAAACTCAAGGAACAAGCTCTTACAGCCAGGACCTTTTCATGTTTCCTTACTTGCTCTCCAATGGCAGCAATGGAGTAATCCCGAGGAGATGTGAAATACAGAATACCATCATTTTACTACACACAGAGTTCTGATCTTGCTTCTTGTGACTTTGCTTTACAGCTCAGTGCCACAGCTTCGTTGCAAAAATCCTAAATGGATCGTTGTCAACGCCTCCTCAGTCCATTGGATGCTGGGGAACCATTCGACAGAAACTATTAAATACTCTGGAAAGACTCTTTTTCTTACAAACACATCCACCTTTTATGACTCATCTCTTTCACGTCACTTTAAGCACCATTTAATTTTAAAACTGAAATTTTATAGGTAGCTCCAGGGCATGATAGACAAAGTAAACAGAAAGCAATAAGATTCTGTTAGTTCTTACTAGGAGAGTTATGGAGCCCCATCCCTAAAAATACAGGCACAATCTATTTAAAGCCTTCTTACATTTGCTCACTCTTTAGTTTCCACTATGTTGTGGCTGAGTTGAGAAGCAAGTCTTCAATCTTGTGGCTCTGTGGTTACAGAAAAAAGGCAGCCCAGGATCAAATTTAAGTTTTATACAGCTGTACAGCAACACTTTGAGCACTCTGGAATTAAAGGGGAAAAAATTAACTGGACTTTGATTTCCTGCAGTGGACTGTTTTATGGCAGGGATGAAGGATAGTCCGTGGTTAAGAAACTGGCTGCACACTTACAGGATGAAAGTTCAGTTTCTGAATATTGCAAGGGGGTTTGTATTTCCATGAGCAAATTACTCAGGGTAAGGCTGTCAGGAGTAATGAATGATTTCAGCTTCCTTCAGAGAAGCTTGTTCAATAGGAGACAATTTAATGGATCTTGATTTTCTGGGAAACATGGAGAATCAGCATCCCCAAAACTAAGGTCCCTTTCTCTCCAGCTTGAGTAGTCGAGATTTCCCCCTTACATTCCTACATGTTTCTGAAAATCTTGGCCAATTTGTCTGGAGGTCAATTGTCTCTCTATATTGAGAGGAAAATCCTATTCTTTCCCCCATCTCGTTATCTATTTTTCATTTTATTTTCTCTCTGCTTTGTTGCAGCTCCCATTGAACATGCGTACATGTAGTGCTTGGTACTGAGCACTCAAATCCCATCTAGGGGATTAGCAATGTCACTAAAGTACAAGTTTCCCAGTATCAAAATCATCCAGTTAGATGCTTATCTTTTCCAGAGCTCTGTGTTGAAAAATGCTATACACCTGCATCCAGCTTGGGTATGGGATAGGTGTCATAAGGAAAAGAGCAAAGTGGCTTTGTCAGGTTTCCCTCCTTACCCCTTAGGGTTGGTGTTACTTGTTTGCGTTTGGAAAAAAGAAAAACAGCCCTATGGAGTGTTAGTTCCAACCCCAGCACAGTACAGTCCCCATAGCTTGTTTCCCATAGTACACCCATGGAAAGCTCTGGTTTGGAAGACAGTTGCAGTACAAGAAGATACTCTTAACGCTCTGCTCACTGCAGTTTTCCCAGTATGGGAATCACCTCCTGCCTCTTGCTATAGCCATCACACAGCATCGCTGGCCCTAGGAATGAGTGCCCTGTGGCCAGATGTGGGAGCAGCTGCTGCCATCTCTGGCTAACAGCTTCTAGATAAGCTTTGTCCTTGTGAACTGCTGTCTAAAACAAATGGTATTTCTCTCAAGACTTTTAACATTTCCAGCACAGGCTTCAGGGCTAGATGGGAAATGGCTCACACAACACTTTGCCTTGTGACCTGCCGTTCCCATGGCAAAGGCAGAAACACGATCTGTGGTCCCTCAAGAAGAGAGGGACCATTTCAGAAAAGGGGGGGAAGGTCTTATGACTTACATAATTCAAGCTTTAGCAGAAATAAAGCCATTTACTTAGGGATAATTTATTTCAATCATTAATATTAGTTCTAATTCAGAGGAGGTAAAGACAGCAGACCTCCCTGCCCATTTCAATTTGTTATCCATGATCCAGTCTCTTAGACTTTGGTAAAATATTCTAAACACTCCACAAGCTTTACTGCACAGAGTCAAAACCCTAAAGGTTCATCTACTAACTTTTGATTTCTGTTCTGAAATGCAGGTCTTTAGAGCAGCTTTGTTTAAACTATCTGAGTGTAGAGAGCACTTAAATTCAGCCTTGAACTGACCTTGTTGTACAAACTGTAATTTTTTTGGCACCAAAGCCTCAGGCTGCAGCCTGCTCCTCATTCCATCTTTCCAAATGCATCTCCTAAATGCATCCTACAGATATACTCAGCCAAAGACTGAAATTTCTAGCTCAAGTGCAGATGCTTGGCCAAAAATTCATTCCCAAATAACCAGTGCAATGGTTATTTGAGAATAAATCCCTTCTCCCAAAAGGGATAGTAACTACACAATAATCCACAGGATTATTATCCCATAATCTATGGGATAATCAAGGCCAGGTTGGATGGAGGTTTGAGCAACCTAGTCTAGTGGAAGGTGTCCCTGTCCACAGCAGGGGGTTTGGAACAAGTCTTTAAAGTGCCCCCCCAAGTCCAGGCCGCTCTATGATCCTACATTAAACTGGGAGCTCTTGGAGCTCTGTGGACGTATGAAAGACTTGGAAGTTTTGCCTTGAAAACATGAGAAAAATGTGACTTTTTCATTACCACATGATCATACCATGCATGCCTGAAGACATCTGCTTGACCACATCTAGCTGCTTCTTGTGAAAAAGGATGAAATTAAAACTTGTCAGCCTCAGGAAATATTAATATTTCAATGTTTCATTTGTCCCAAAAGAGGAGGCAGCTGAAAGGATGATCTCTCTTTTTAATGCTGACCCCACTAAAAGTGAATATCCAGACTCTTCCTTACCAGGATTTTTGAGAAGGAAATGGTAGTTTGACGTAAATAAGGAAAATTTCCAATGGTAATACCTTTTTCCACTAAAAAAAAAAAAAATCTGTAGCCCCATCCAACCTGGCCTTGAACCCTTCCACGGATGGGGCATCCACAACTTGTCTTTAGACATTTCTGCATTCTGGAATGATTTTTCACCATTTTTTTTTCCCATGAATGAGCTATTATTGTCTATTTTTTATTTATTTTTAAACACATGCTGCCAGCACTCTGATTCTTCATAGACTTGCCCTCTGAATATCCTCTTTCATGTCTTCTATGCACCTGATATCATTTGGGCTCTCCTGGGAGCTCCAAAACCCACCCAGGGAACCCAGAGCTGTACACAGAGAAGTGAAACTACAATACTTGTAGGGCAAAAATGTCATGAGGAGCTCACTGAGGAAATGGCACTGTTACTCCTCAATGTGATTATGTCCTTATCCACCTTTCCCACTGGCATGGGAAGCTGCTGCCTCTCTCCCACTAGGAGATACATAGTCATCCTTCATCCTGCAACAAGACAAGAGGAGAAAATAGGTAAAAACAGCATCAGCTATTTGAAACTGTATCACTGAATATAAGAAATCTTTGGGGAAAAAAAGCAACTACATGTCTTTAATGAATGGGGGGAAAAAATCTTACATTTTTGCTAATGTGCAAAACAATGCACAGGGCACACTTGTGTTTGTATTGTGATCTTATAGCAACCTTCTATGTAAAAAATTATGTCTCTATACAGAGAGACTCTCAAAGTGAGCATCTAGCCTTACTCAAATCAGTGCTTTTTGACAAGGGATTTTTGTAGCCTTTATTTATTTTATTTTATTTTTTTTTAACCTTGAAGAATAAAAGCTTCCTCCCAGAAACATGCAAACCTAAAATTTTCATTTCCACTTCAGGGGTAAAAATGCTTATATTATCTCACAAATAAACAAACAAACAAAACAAAACAAAACAAAACAAAAAAACAAACACAAAAAACACCAAAACACTGCTACAGAAATGGAGATGTAAAAATGTATAGAATATGTTTCTCTCCCTATTTCCTCTTCTTCTTTATACATATATCTATTCATAGATTTAAGTGATAATGAACATATCGTATTGTAATATTTCTCTTACAGATTATGAGTTAGTATAAAGCCTAGTTTAGCATCTGGCACATGCTGGGGTAAGAAAAATTTGAACTGCATGGTTTCTGAAAGCCTGGCTTCCAAGAACTCCTGACATGGTGGCACCTTGCCAGACTGATTTACAGACAAGGCTCATTTTTAGTTTTTTCAAGCTGTCTCCTGCTATCACTCTGGATATCCAAATGTCATACATTTATGAGTCTTGAAGGAGCTCAGAAATAAAGACGGTGAGCTGCCCACAAAGATATCCAATTTCTCATTAAAAACAACTACAGTTTCAGAGGACGGGTGGGTGGCTGGTGTTTAAAAAAAGAATTCAGGGGTCAGCAAAAGCATTAGAGAGTGTAACCCTTAGGGCTGCACTTTTCAATCTGGAAAAATCAAGTAATTCATAAAAGAGGACCTGGTTGACACTGTCTGCACAGGTTTACCAAAAATTCCTGTCCTGAAGCTTTTAAAACATTAAAGGCAAAATATTTTGATGAATCAGAAGCCCGATAAGAAAATGGAGTAGTGTTTTAGGTTTAATTCTTAAAATTATTACAGGGCTCTCTGTTAGATTAAATGCTTAATATATTTACTAGTCATGTGAATGGAAGGTGAGCAGCCAAGTAAGGCTGCTTGCTGATGATGGAAAGTAATTATATGAGAAGTGACAAAGTTCAGTGCCACAGGGAAGTGTTTACTTTCCTAGGTGCAAAAGCCTCAGTTCAACAAAGGCACCTGATAATCACCCTGCAGTGTGGTTAATGATGCAGAAGTGTCCTTTTCCTCCTATATATGGCCATACCTATCCAAAAGTGAATTAATTTAACAAGTGGGTAAGATGATGAAGTACACAGGGGAAAATAGTATCAGAATTCAGAGTTTGGTTTCAACTACACAAAAGATGTGTGCAATATTCATTAGGACATTTTAGAAAAGATATTGCAGATTAAACATGAAAGATGTTGAGAGAAGGGCAATAAGAATGGTCACTGGGATGGAAAATCCTCTCATTTCACATTACTTTAAAACACTGGGACGTTTTCCTAAAGAAGTTTTACAACACTGGATACGATAATAGAAATATTTGGAGTAAATGGCTGCAAGTGAAGAAATATACGAGAAACTTGCACTTTTTCTGTGATTATTCAATGTTAAGACAATTTATGAAAATGGAAAGCAGAAAGTTCAGATTTCATAAATGAAGATATTGGAGAGTTGGATCTGGCAAGGTGGATTGATAGTGACATAAGTTAAACAAATATTGGAAATTTTTATAGCAGAGCTGGTTTGTTGGGTTTTTTTTTAAAGCATAGGAAAAAACGCAGGCACTTCAAAATTTATGACCATCTCCAAATAGTGGAATGACTAAGACAAGAACCTCCCAGACACTCATAAACCTTCTGAGATGTTTTCTACCTGTTCTCAAGTATCTGCCTGCAGTTTGATGTGCTAATTTGGCATGGCAGTCTCTCTGTTCCTAACTTATCTATTGCTATCAATCAGTGAAAACAAACAAAAAAAAATCTTCTTTCCCAAGACATCAAGTGTCAAATTTAAGCCCAAGTACTATAATAAGATGACATCAGCTTTAATCAAAGGCTATGGTGAGGCAACTTCTAAAATACTCAACCAGTTCCTTACTCTTGATAAAGATGATTTTATAAATGTGTATGTCATCTAGCTATGAGTATTTATTTTTTGTCTCTGCCAGGTGAAAACAGGATTGGAAACCAGGAGCCAACATGAAATGTTTGTGGCAAGCATCCAGATATGCACAGCATAATTGACAGGGAGAGCAGGAAATATTGCTCATTTGTTTTTCCTTGCATGAAAGCTGGTCCTATATTTAGCTCTTGTTAGGATTTTTAGAACTGGGATGGGTGATCTCATCAAATCATTAGTTTCCTGATTGCTCTTTGGATCACCATCACAAAGGATCGATGGATGGAAAGGTACAGCATGCAACTCTGTAGGTATAATGTAACTTGAGGAGCAGGGTTCTTCTGGCATTCAGGCCTGAAAAAGTCCAACATAATAAAAATAATATATGCAATGCAGGGGTATTATAGAACAAAGTCTATGCTTGGCAGCATTTTTGAACCTATTTTTCTGTTAACGTATTTAAATATCTGTCAGCTTGAGTTCTTATATACAGTGTCCCGAGGCATTAATCTCCTCAATATAATGCTATACATTCCCACAGAAGCCAGCAACATAAAAACAAAGAGAACCTATGCTCATATTTCACTATAAAAATGATCTTAAAGAATTGCTGAGTGCAATGTTTAAACTGTATAAGTTTGCTGGCTCACCCCCTGTCTGGAGACAGGAGCTGTAATCTGGATGTCCTATGAAAATAAGAGATGGCAAGAGCATGCGAGTTGAAAACGTAACTAGAAGAGTTAATGCATGGGGTTTGGAGTGTTTTTGTAGACTCTTAGCTATTTCAAGTTCCCATGTCTCTCTGCCATCAGTACAGCCGCTGTCACAGGATCTGTCCCCGTATGGTCACAAAAAGGGCTCCAGTGGTTGTACGAGCAATTTTGCCTGTACAAGAAATTGCTCTGCCTACAGTGAAAGATTGAGAAATTCAGTGTCACTGAATATCAGGGAGTCCTGGGGTCAATTACAGAAACCTCTGTGCACACAGCAAGTTCCCCCACACAGAACCTGCCCCAAGAGACTTGTTACCCCACGCACAACTTCCTTGCTTCACCCCTCACCTCACCACACCACAACCTCATTCCAATTAAAACCAGCCCAAAGCCCTTCCAGACTCAGAAACACAACTGGCATAGGGGTATGGAGAATCACTCCCTGCCACATGCCTTGGTACTGGACCACCTTCCCAAGCCATTGAGTTTTGCCCTGATACTGAGATCTGGCAGACAGAACACCTGGGCTAAGTTATTGTGATGAAGAGACACTGTAGGATCTGGTGTGGTAGGAGAGTTCAAGAAGGTGCAAAGCTCAAGGGTCAGCCTTTTTTCCTAAGGAACCCTTTTTTTCATCTTTCTATCGCCCCACTGTATTGCTTAACCACTACATTAGAAATCCCTTCAGGGGATTTACCTCAGACACTTCAGGGAGCAAAGAGAGGACTAGTGCTCTGCAAAGACTTTCTGATGGCTGGGGTGTGCTCCTGTTTGTGAAAAAGAGAAGGAATACAAATAATCATAAATTATTCATTTCTGAGGTGGATGAAATCTTCAATACTATATATAAGATGCTATAAAGCACAGCAGATTTGTTGTCCTTAATCTTATCATGCCACACAATCACATTCTTCTAGAGATACTCAGAGACCAGTAAGACATATAAAAATGGAATGCAACTATATGACCTAATCAATACCAAAAAATACATTTGCGTCATAATTTATATTAGATGACACATCCTATGTTAGTTTTTCATCAAATAATTCATTCTTATGCATCCTGAGAGAATGCTTGCTTATAGTAGCCTGTCTGTTCTTCCCATCTTTTTTATTGATGTAGCGGGAAACATGAGGAGATTTGCTTGTGACCAGTTTATTTACTGCATATGCAGTATGTGCAGGTCATACATAGTGCAGAATATATGGTAAAGCGTTTTTCTGTAGAATTTAAGCCATGTGAAATTGCTTTTCAATTTATTTTTTTTTTCTTCCAAATGCCTTTGGTAGAGATTCATGTGTTACTTTCCCAAGATTATTTCTGGGCACAGATAATGATGCTATAAGCATTTGAAAGCTGTCATTTCTGGTTAAATCTCCATGCTGAAAAGGATTATTGCATATCAGTATCTAGGCAGTTTTTGTCAATATAATTCAGCTGATCAGGGACTGGATAGACTAATTCTGCAAATTGTCATAGTCCCTGGACAAGTCACTCTGACTTTGGAGCAGGGTGTTAACAGCTAGGGATGCTTGTTTTTAGCAATTTTTTCCTTCCTCTTTTTTTTTTCCTTATTTATTTTTTCCATTAGCGGACCCCTCCCAGGCCCTACTCCACAAACAACCATTACCTCCAAATTTCAGGGAGTAATTTCACAGCTATTTTCACAGTCGGCCCCATTCTGACCAAGGAGACAAAGTCATCTCAGAAGCTATCACGAGCAGCTGTTAGCTTTGGGGGGAAAAAAATGAAATATCTCTTGCCAGTCTCCTTCTCTCAGGAGAAATGGCAACTCATACACATCCTGTACATCTAAATAACAAGTCTATAAGGTGCAGATCTGTGGGACACACAAAGTTGCCCAGCTGGGTAGTGAAGTGTGGTACTGACTGGAACCATCGCTCACACGCAATAGCAAAACCAGGATGAGTCCATAAGGACTGGTGTCCAATTGTTTCATGTCCACAGATATCTGGTGTGACACTTGTGTTTGGAGAATCAATAAATTGATTAGACTTTCCTTTTTATAACATCAGAATTATTAAAGCCGCTGTCCTTTTTTGCAGGCCGCTATTTTTTTTTTTTAACATGCCAAGGCATTCATATGTCTTCACCAAGTAAAAACAGCATAATTCCCTAAATGGGTAAAAATTCCCCACAGTTACTGCTAAATTTTCTCACATAAAAAAATTGAAATTATGTTTCCAAGTGCCTGGGGATTGAACACAATTTTCCAGAGTCATTCAGACAATCCCACTTTCCTATAAAGCTGTGCTTTCGAAATCAGCCACACAGCATGATCTGCTCTACGACAGTATCCTGGATCTAATTATTTTCCTGTTTATAAAAGGGTGTGAACCAAACCTACAATCTCTTTTATTGCACTTACACATCTAATTATATCTACAGCTTGTTATCAAAAACACAATTAGGGGAGGTGCAGCAGGTCATGGAGCTCGACTAGTAATTGTGCCGGGCTGGCAAACCACCTGCACTTCACTCCCAGGATGATATGCTCACATCAGGATTGTTTTGGGAAATCCACAATGGATGGTTACTGCTTCCACAGCAGTCCAACAATCTGCTTGTTTTACTCCAAGTTACCACTCTCCTTTGAAAGAGAATTAAACAACAGCTTACGGTAATAGTTACCTCAACCATAGCCCCCACGGTTTATTAATTAAAAAAATACCCAAAATCTTACTTGTTAACAAGTAGGGAATTCTAGCAAGTTTGAAGGTAGCTACTGGGATGACTGGTCCCTCTGGAGTAGAAAAGTGGACATGATGCCTGGATGAAAATTTAGACACTTTTTAATTAATTTCAACTCATTAATCACATGCATGTACTGAATGTGGGGTTTCTGTCCATGAAAATGAAGTGAGGGAGCAGGATTATGCCACCCTTACTCTCTGCATGGACACTCTATACCAGTACTCCTGCTCAATCTAATGGGATTACTAGCTGAATGATGGGTTTGAGACCTAGATTTCTTTACAGTACACTTTGCAGCAGGAGCTTACCAACTCATGTCACAAATCACCTGGTCTTTCCTTGCCTTTTTGCTTTGAACTGAACTCAAAGGTGCATGCAACCACACATATTTTGGCTAATTCTAAACTTTCCAGATGAGGACTCATATTTCATGTGTAAATTCAAAGCAATATGCACCTTTGATCAGTTCATTACACTACGTAGAACAGAGAACCTCAAATGCAAACTAATTCAAGCCAGCTTTAACCAACTTAATACACATATTAATTTTTAATTCTTTTTAATACTCAAACTGAGTCTACTGATGGGTAGTCCAAGTCAGGGCTACTTCAATTCAGTCTGTTACATAAAAACAACCTGTCTTTACCTTGCCTAACATGATATCTGAACATCTTTAAACTGCTGTGCAAGTCGGGATTCATATCTGGAGATAAACATTACAGGTAGAGAGTAGCTCTGTAATTCCCCTACAACACCATCTTAGGAGTGAGAGGTGTTTCAGAGGCCACCTTGTCCCTCTGAGGAAGGTTTGTTAGGTTCATATTCATTACATTTGCTGTTTATCCAACCTCTTCTTCAAGATATTGAAGGGCAAGAACTACAGTTCTGGCCAGTTGTCCTATTTCAGTGCTTCCAAAAGTTTACTATTGGTAAGCTTTTCCTATCGTTGACTGTGACTCCTCCTTTTTCCAGTTTCACCCCACTATTTCTTGCCAGAGTGAATCAACCTAAAATTTGGGGATTTCTAAATTGACACCATGATTTCAAAAATCAGTGGATACTGTAACTGTGGACAGCATTGTGACTTCTGTTTAAAAATACCAGTTAAGCCTTTACAATTATCTACTGATGACTGTGTATCCAATATATTTTCCTAGGAACTCACTCTATCATCACTAAATTCTCCTCTGATCTTGTCTCTGAGAATTTTACATTCTTACATTATTGTATGTAAACCTAAGTCTTGCACTTACATAAGCACATGGAAATCTTTTACCATTGCAGATATTTATTATTATTATTAATGATAATAATCACTCTTCTGTAATTAAGGGATGTTTTCCATTATAAACACATCCAGTTATACTATAATTGTTGTTCAGAAAATTGATTTGGGTTTTTTCAGTTTCGGCAACTACCTTCTTTTAAAAGAATTATCCAAGGCAGTAGAAACACATTGGACCTACAGTGCTGTGTTCAGAGGTATAGCCAAATACTGCAGCCAGTAAGTTGCTCACACATAACAACATACCTAAAAGAGCATGTAGATGTAGCTTTTCACAGCTGACCTTGTTGGTCAGTTATAAGTGTCTGACAAAATGAACCTTTTTGTTTCTGCATACAGCTGTGATTCTAATATTGATCAATGAATATCCAAAGGATGGTTTACTATATTTATTCAAAATTACAATTTTCACTGTAAGGTGGGCAAAGTCACCTATAAAATGTTGTCTTCAATCCCCAATTGGGTTGATTGAATTTCCCCCAGACTTCTTGTACTCAGAAGTTCAAGTTATGCTAAGCTTTTTAATTATTCAAATCATCTGAGTATACTTTGGAAAAATGAGATTCAGAGTGGACTTCTACTGGATAATGCTGCCAGTGTGAAGACATTGCTTCTAAATTGCATTTCTCATCAAAATATTTTCGAATAACCTCAGCTGAAAACAAACTTGCTTACCCAGACATGAACAGCCAAATGAGCCACAAGAAGATAGATTTTTATAGAGAATGTCATTACCTAGGCCTAGTTGCAAATCCAGCTGAGATGTGTCAACCTCCTCTGAATGTAGAAGGAATCTGCTGAAGATCACTGTGCATTCCATAAAGATGTCATGCTGCTAGGAAATTGCTTTGAAATATGTACTGAAAGGCAGAAAAAATGGAAAAAAAAAAAGTAAAAGAAAAGAAAAACTTGTGAAATGGAAGTGCAGAGGAATAGCTGAGATTCCACCAGTCTTCAGGGAGGTGACCCATCAGATGGTGACGCTTCACTTCCCAGGCTCCTTCTCAGAGCAAACACAAGGCCATGCAGAGAAGTGCCTCCAATGATAATTGTCTACACTAAGTGAGATGCATGTCTCCTGGACATTTCTCTCTTCTGAGGGAGCTCAAACAGATTTAGACAGGTCCTAAATGACCAGCTGAGCCGAGGGACTTGTCTTTCAAGCGGATGAAGATACAGGGGAACAAACATCATTCTCAATGACAACCTATAAAAATGAAAAAATCTGTGAGATAGGATATCTACCTGTCTATCAAAAAATATGAATCCCTATAAGTGGGGGCTTTTTTTTTTTTTTTTTTTCCTAATGCAAAAGGCATAAAAACATATTGGAAGCAGAGACTGGACTCCAGTCTTTCCTCCTCCAGATATGTGTGTGCCTTCAGCCCTGGTTCCCCTCATCTTCTGCCCCACTAATCTCAAGCTTTTTTCCTCTACCTGAGAAATAGCTGAAGAATGAAGAATGCTCCTCACCTCCTGTAGGAAAGTCTAAGCTGTATCTCAGTGACCATGGTATATACATATAATGGAAAATTATATATTTAATGCAGAATGTCTAGTGAAATGAAAATAGATTTGCCTTGGAAAGCAGAAGAAATTAGCTCATTTAATAAAAGTAAAAGCTCTTTCTGTATCATAAATACAGTATAGCATCCTCAGAGGACCTTGAGATGAAATTAATAGTCCCAGGTGCTCTTAAGACTGTTGAGAATACTGAGAAACTTGAAAGCTTTCACATTGCAGAGTTGACATAAAAGAGTCCCTTTGTGCCCTCTTGCATCTGCACACAAATACACCTCACCACATTTAAGGGGATGGAAGTTCAATGAACGATTTGCAATATTATACTAGATTCAATAACTCAAATCCCCTTTTCCAGCTGCATACTATTTTATTCTGTGGTCCTCTGAAGCTGGGGAGGAAACTGGAGCATGGAAATAAATTAACCCACTAACAAGTAAGAAAAATAAAATGAAACTGCCAATTTTCCTCAATGAGTTATCCCTTAAGATTTGTTCGACAACATATCATGAGTTAATTTTTAAGGTCTGTATCTTTTCTTCTGTGGGAAGTTTATCTAAAAACAAAACACCAATAAATGTGGTGGGAAGTTCCTGAACTTCCAGAACTGCAGCAGGAAATATTTGACCTTAAGAGACCCCTAACTGTGATGTTTTCATCAGGGAGAAATATCACTAAGCAGTGTCTACAGTAAAACTGTCTTACAACAGCAGTGTGGAATTTTAAACAAAATATGTCAGGACTAATTAAAATCAGAAGAATGATCAAGTGTCAGTTAACGTTGCTACATAAACAGCCACTACCAAAACAAGAAGCAAAATCCCCCAAACACTATAGAGACAGCAAGCATCTTGTTTAAGAAAATACAGAACTTTAGAGGTTTTTTGTGAATATATCCATCATTTATTCCACTTAAATTTAAGCTGTTCATATTCACCATTTTTTGTGTCTTTCGTGAAGTTTAATTACATTGCAGTAAATAGATGGAGATTGAGAGCATTTCTGCTGTGCAATAAAATTCTATTACTGACAGTTTTAAGAAGGATACTTTGACCTGTGGAAAGTTTGGAAGGGAATTTCCTTACTCATTTTGCCAAAAGCCTCTACGTAAGCCATAAGAGCCCAAAGAGGTTTTTCTAAAGACTGATGATAAATAAACAAATAGCAGCAAAGTAATCTCTTCCACTTCGAACTGCCTTACACCTTTCAAGACCACAGCACACACACCTTTATTATCTATGGGTCAAGCCACTCCCTGGAAGAGAACCGCCAGAAGAGTCCAGAACATTTTGGAAGGGGCAAAACCAAATACATGAGATTGCTTTGGCGAAACTGCTTGTCTGGCACCACAAGGCCTGGGACACCAAATCCATGTTACAGGTGCAGCTTGTGTTTTACTCTCCTTTCTGTAGCTTCTGCACACCTTGGGCTGATGAGCAACTGATTGGAAATACATTTTCTTTCTTGTGATTGCCTCTGAGGTGGACCAGAGCAGACTCACAGGGTGAAACAAAAACCACAGCACTCTGAAGAACATTTCCAAATTTTAAAAGAAATCCCCCCCCCCCCCAACC
>JAWWES010000133.1:5308795-5331380 GCA_035583135.1 Lophotriccus pileatus | reverse complement strand
CTTCATCAAGTTCATATAATTAAAAGACTGCCTTCCTAACCCTGAGGTCACTAATAGTCATTAGTTGTTCAAACAACTTCACCTGGGAGCCCCACCTGCTCCTCATCCCTGAGGGCATTTTCAGCCCAGCCCTAGCCCAGGCCCTGGTTTGAGCAATACTTGCTTCTAAGGTTCTTCTCATATTATTGCTTGATGCTCCTTGAGCACCTTGCTGAATATTGTCTCTGGAAGCTCTTGATTTTGCCCTCTGGATGTGAGGGTGGTGCATCATCTCTTTTTAGCTCCTCTGGAAAATAATGAACTTGCTGCTGTTGTTGTCCCTCACTTGGCTAAGTCCCAGCAGTTGAAGCTGGTGGAGGAACTAGTGGTACCTCACGTTTGGATCTAAGACCTACTATTCTACTAAAGCCAGGGGCAAACTCTAGGTCCTCTTGCAATCCCAGTGTGGTACTGAGAGGTCTTTCAGACTTTCTTTTATTTGCATAAGGTCAGCTTGCAAGACTTCACAGGGTGAAGATATAATAGAACTAAATGCTAATTAGATGGCAGAGGAGCTTAAAGGGTACCATTACAACTCATTTTATGAAGGTTTTATGAGGAACAAACGCCTGACTTCCTAAATTATGGTGGCTGCTTAAAAAAAGACCACCTAAATAAGCTCCTATCAGAGCAAAGTTTTCTTAATCTTCAAGGTGATAAATCCTAAAGTCCAACTTTTCCCTTGAAACCATACAGGTCTCTCAAGGGAATAGCCTCATGCTACATCCTTCTTTGGAAAAATTACTTTCTTTTTTAACTGACATGAGGAAGAGCTTTCTGGAATCCATACATTGCTTGAACTCTAAAGTTCCTAGTAGTGACTCTTTGGATCATGGAGTGTGCTGGAGGCAAATTCAAACCACATAAAGACTAATGTTGACAAGTACATGATCAAAATATTGTTGATATCATTACTTCTCTTACTCCAAAGCATCAAAGGAAAAGTTACGGCTTTGTTGATTATTTTTAAATGCAAGATTGACTAATGAGAAAAATAATCACAACATACAAAATCCTGGTTGTTTGTGTTCTACAGGACAAAAGCCTCTTTAGATGTTTTTTCCAAGGTCAGGCTGAAGACTTGACTTTGTATGAAAGAGAAAAATAGCAACCCAAGTTGTGCAGTCTCCAGTGCTTGAATTAAATCAAGATTTCACTGGAGATCTTCCAATCTTCTGCCTGGAAAATATGTAGCTTTAAGATCTTTTCATTCTGTGTGTGTTTTGTTTTGTTTTCCTTTGACTTGTGTTTGCTAATGGAGAACATCTAACTGCCATAAATTGCTTTATGAAGTAATTATCTACGGATGTCATGAACTCATGAATCAAACCAATAATTACTTAAAACCTTATGTAGGTATAAAGCTTTGCTAGGTCTCGTAGAAAAGAACCAGGATTCAGAGGTGAATGTCATCATTTGCTTATCTGAATAAACCATCTGAGAAAGAAAGCATCTAGATTGTGAGTGCAGATGGTTGATTAGTACAAAAACAAAAACATGCAGAAAGTGTATTGCAAATACTATTTTCTTTCAAGATGTTCCTAACACAGAACACTATCAATGGAGCATCATCAGGAACACTTTCTGAAAAGGAGCCATGGAGATTTAGAAATTAAAATACTTTGTGGTTTTGAAAGCATGAGTATTCAACCTGGAACTCATAAAATTTTAGGATGTTTCTGTAAATAGAAGATAAACTCTTTCATGCAGAGGAGCTGACTGAGTGTTGTACAGCAGTAAGAGAGGGTGTGTATATGATAAGAAAGAGCTTTAGAATGTTGGTGGTTGTGCTGCACACTTACTCCTGCAGCAGTCCTGTTACTGAATATTCTGCACTTCTTGAGGTGTGACACTTACTCAAGTACCCATTTAACTCTCTTGGCATTGTTTGTCCTGTTGGAAGTAGATAAATGAAAAGTAGTTGTCAGACATCATGGACCTGTTGGGGTGGGTCCAGAGGAGGCCATGGAGGTGACTGGGGAGCTGGAGCACCTCCCATATGAGGACAGGCTGAGAGAGCTAGGGTTGCTCAGCCTGGAGAGGAGAAGGCTTTGAGGTGAACTCAGAGCACCTTCCACTACCTAAAGGGGCTCCAAGAGAGCTGGAAAGGGATTTTTCGCAAGGGCATGTAGTGACAGGACAAGGGGGAATGGCTTTTAGATGGAAGAGGGTAGGGTTAGATTAGAGATTAGGAAGGAATTCTTTCCTGTGAAGGTAGTAAGGCCCTGGCACAGGTTTCCCAGGGAAGCTGTGGCTGCCCCATCCCTGGAAGTATTCAAGGCTGGGTTGGATGGGGCTCTCAGCAATCTGTGCTAATGAAAGGCATCCCTGTCCATGACAGGGGGGTAAGACTTTGAAAGTTGCTATGTTTTTTGCTGCAAATGGTGAAGCACAGGGCCAAATGACTGGTTGACATTGACCTGGATTCTCTATTAAGTGGAAGGTCAAAACTGTGCATTCCTGACATGGCACTCCAGTCATGACTTGGCTCTTTCCCCATTCATTAGGAGGTGAACCAGTGGGTGTCAATTTTATTTGCTTTCTTGTACACCCATACGTGTGGTAAATTATTGTATTCAATAGAGGGTAAAACTACATTTAAAAAAAAAAAATGTAACTAGTATCCCCCTCTGCATTTGTCAGGGAAAAATATCTGAGCTTATTTTGGTTGGGTGGCTCTAGGAAGAAAAGGCTGCCAAAGGAGCTTGGATTGGAGAGTGCTGAGGTTTGAAACAGGCTTTAATTCTTCTGTAAATGAATTTCCCACTCTTTGGAGTAGCTTCCAAGAGGACTGCAGCCTGAGATCAATGGCTTCAGCTGGCTGCAGTTCTGATGAAATCCTGTGAGGAGTGGGAGGAATAGCCCCTATTACCTCATTTCTCACATGTCTTGGATAGAATGACTGCACTTTGCCTTTGCCACCAGTCCTTCCCCTGGAAGATGTCCCTTCCTGTGTGGTATGTCAGCATATGGAAAGCTGCTTCCAATTTGAATTTGAGGTAACCAAATCAATGGAAGCTGGAAGTCAACAGAGTAGTGTCTGATGATTCCCATGATGTAGGTGCAGATGTGGGGCCAGCTGTGCCTCCCCCTCAGCCACCCCTCTGTGCCTCTGCACCCCTCTGCAGAAGGCCTGGGAAGGCACCCAGCCACCACGTCACCAAAAAGTGCTGAGAAACATGGGAAACCACAGGCTGGGGGAAACTGGGAGAGTGAGGAATGAGCACTGAGATGCCTATCTCAGTTACCTGAACCTGGAGGACCTACCAAACCAGCCTGTCTTCAGCTAATGGCATCTCTCCCTGCCTAGAATGTGTCTGCTAGGAGAGACATGACCTGATGCCTTTGGAGACTGTCAGGGAAGGGCTGGCTCTCCTCTGAGCATGCAGAGCTACAGCAACCCAAGAGTTCACCCTTCCCAGGATCTGACAGTGCACGCAAGGGTATAAAGGAGTGTTTTATGTCCTCCTTGTGTGCTCCCTTCACTTCTGCCACAGCCCTGCAAGCAGGGTCAGGCAAGGAGCACACCATTACCTCCTGCTGTCCTCTGAGGTGTTATTGTAGTAATTTTTATTAATTTTCTGATTACACAGGATGGGTTCAGGCAGCCAAAGAAGCAGAAGCAATGCCATATGATACATAATCTGTCCTCTTTAACCTTCCAGACAGGATATTTGAAAAAGTAATGTGACTATTTTTGATGTGATTTTTTTTTCTTTCATTTTGAGTTAGATGAACAATTTTTTTTTAATCGAAAGGTAGTAATTTCAGTGAGGAATACCTCCTGTCTTCTGAATAATTGCTAAGGAGAAAATGCTCACTTAAAAAGAGCCTAATCATTGATATTTCAGCCAGGCAATTCTGAAAATGGAAGAGCACAAAGTGTATCTCAGAAACAACAGAGCAAGCAAGTAACTAAAAGGCAAAGGAAATTTTACCAGTTGTCCTTGAGATTCTCTTGTATCTTTTAAATTCTATATAATGTTTAGGAAATGTTAGATAAGATGAAAACCCCAACTCTTTTGAAGTAAGTAATATACCTGCATCTGGTTTAATTCAAGTACAGGATGCAATTTCCATGAGTTAACCCTTCTAGGGATTGTTTGAAAATGGATTGAGAATGTGATTTGTTAGGCAGTTTGTCAATAGGATGCAAAAATGAAAAACATTTAGATATTTCTTGAATATTTTTTGGTTTACCCCCCCCCCTTTTTTTTTGCCTCTTTTTTCTGTTGCTTAAAAAGAAACATTCAAGTATCCTCATTGTTTTTAATGTTCTCCTGCAAAGTACCAGAACACAGCTTGAAACAGTTTCTGTTCTTAATTTATTACCTAGGGCAAAATTCCAACTTGTAAAATAAGAACTTTTTTAAATTCCAGGTTTAGAAACATGAACACTATTTTGTTTGACATATTGACTGACCAAAGGTGAGAAGTATATTGTAATAGATGTTTAATTTGGTCCTTTCCCATGGGTCATTCAGACAAGTATATCTGAAAATATATATTACTTATATGTACTGTCAGTGAAAAAGTCATACTGATTAACTTGTGTTTTGTTGTGACTCTTCAAATTCTCATATTTAATATCCTCTTTCTTCATTTACTCTAAGTCTGAGGTAGGGGTAGGCCTAGCAACTCGTTCTTACAACTGCCTATATAATACTTTATTCTACTTTACTGGAACCACCTGTAGAACATAATACAATTTATTGCCAGAAAGATTATTAAAATCAAACTTTAGGTACCTTAGCCACGCTTTCAGACTTGCTTTTGTAGATAGAGTAGAAAATCCATTCTCTGGGTTTTTGGGTTTTTTTCAATCCCAAAACACTTTTCCTGGATTACTTTTCAAGTGGGCCTTTTAGTATGCCCCAGGAAAAGAGCTCAAATACTGGAAATACATAATTCCTAAAGAATATATGAGTGTGTAATGTTAATTAATTTCTTATGTGTTCATAGGTATGTTCAGAGATACTTTTGAAAGGAGAAACTTTATCTTGTTGCAGGAACAGATGGGACAAATGGAAAGATGGGAGTATTCTGTATCCCCTGGGGATTCTTTTTATCCTGGAAAAGGGATTTGTACCATATAATAGTGTTAAAACACCTGTCCCTGCAAGTTAACTCATAAAATCCAGTCTATTAGAAATTAAGGTTGTAGACATTAAAATAAATTGAATGAAAAGGGTTTCTAAAATTATTCAGTCAAATGTAGCAAAATTTCTCTAAAATATTCTTTTGTCCCATATTATGCAAGGGGCAAGGCAGAAAAGAGTAATTATATCTATGAATTCCTACTCATTTAGGGCTTTTCCTTGGCAGAAAGCAGTCTTTACCTGTCCTTTACCCCTTAAAAACCTCAGGCTATAACCACAGTAGCAAAGCCTGACTTATGACAGCTGACATATTTAAAATGATTTGGCAACCTCATTTTACTATTGCATTTCACATAATGTCATTAGATGATACACTTATTAGTATTAAACTTTTGCAACTATTTAAAAAAAATCTGCCATGTTAATGATGGTATTTAGAAATCTAATAGTTATGAGAGGCTTAATTCAGATGCCACACCATAACAGGGATTCAGTTCTTTGGAGGGGGGTGGGACTGGGGGGAGGTGGCAGGGAAAGTAATCCAAAGGTTTAAGTATGATCTTCAAGTTCTGGAAAGGTAGACGTCCAGGATATTTATCTTGGGAACCCCTTGAAAAGCTAGTAAGTCACATTAACAAATTATTTCAGTGCAAATTAGTTATATTTTAATTTTGGAACTAATATTCTTTTAAATGTTTGTAGTGGTCTTCTACAGATGGTTGTTTGATTATTACAGAATTCAATGTTTCTTTAACTTTAGCTTCAGATACTTTATTTACAGTGAAACTGGGGGACTATATTTTACTTTTTATTTATATTGGATTTGCTGTTTTCCCTTGAACTATGTTGAAGTATTAAACTCCACATTTGCTAAAGCAAGTACGTCTGTGCTGCTTCAAGCAATCCAGTGCACCCCAGCTAGTGCTCTGACCAGAGAGCATTCCAACTCCAACCTTATGATGCAAACAGGTTTAAAACAAAAGCACTTTTTCCTAGAGAATGGAATATGTTTGTGGAAGATAGCAGGTGCAAGAATATCTGTGCCATCAGATGAGTAGAAATACAGATCTGAAAGGTATATCACTGTAACTGAGATCTGATCTTATCTGTGGGGGATTCCTCAGTGTGGTTGACTCTCACTGTTGGTGCAGATCAAAACAACTGGGACAAATTAAATGCATGAGGTTTTGATGACTGGAAGAGGGCAACTAATTCTCAGGCTTCATTTTTCTCTCCTGACTTCCATTCCAACCATTCATTTTGCTTCAAAGCTGCAGGAATGTTGTGACGGATTTGTTTCCAGATGTTTGATTGAAAGCCTTTTCCTCAGTAAAAATACGACTTTATCATGTCCTAGAAGTAGTTGACTGGTTTCCCAATTATTTTTTTCCACAATTATATGGGTTATAGCATGCTTTTTTGGGGGGAATAAAAAGCGAGTCTTCTATAACCTTAAATCTATGTTCAGTCAAATAACTCCTTCTTTCCAAGAACTAAATATACACTTGAACACTGAGCAGCCAACCAGACATATGAGTCAACAAAGAATTTGTGAGCAAATATTGCCATTCCGCTATCCCATATCAGATACTACATGGTATAAAACCTTAAATATAGAAGTTACCTTCTTACCTACAGATAAATACATGGTGATTTTTTTTTTTCTGGGACATAGCTACTTGCATGGGACAGGACTCCTGTCAGTGAGGAACAGAAGGTTCATTTTCCTACAGATAGATGAATTTTTTAAGAATATGTGTAAGCACTTTACATGCTTAGAATAATTTCTGTTCATAAATGGCCATAAATTTGTGCAGAGCTAGTAAGATTTTAAGTGTACACATTTTTGTAACCCTTCCTGACTGAAGGGTATGTGTGGATAGATAAGTTTTATCCCTCTATCCCCTACAATCAGAAAGCACCTAACAACTTTCATTGCATCCTAGAGGTATAGAGACAACTGTCCGAGAAAATGATGCTGCTCAGAGGTGAAGATGTTCTGTCACAAGACCTAGAAAGAGGTATAAAGATCTTTGTGTTCCAGTCATAGTGGATTTGAAATCTTGAGCGTGTTGTTGTCCTAGTTCTGTTGCATTCACTGAACGTCTGTCATTCTCATTTCTACAGCCTTAACCATCCAACTCTGATAAATTAAGGATTTGTGTATCTCACAGGATCTGTCCAGTCTCCTGCTGTCATCGCCAGAACTATTTTGTCTTGTCTTAGTCTCATCTGCTTCCCTCTCCAAAGCCTGCTTCTGTCATAGTTGGTCTCCTCAAGTCACGGACCACTGGCTACTTCTCACTCTGGTGTTGTCACACTATGTGAGGACAAGGCTCACGAAAAATACTGAATAGAAATATAACTCCAAGAAACAGGAAGATGTAAAGCTTTGACTAGCAAATGGCAAGCCTTCAAGGTGTTCCCTTTCCCACTATTTAAATGACAGGCACTTACAGATGTCATGGCCAAGAACCTGTTGTTTCAGAGTTTAAAAATAAATGCTTTTTGTCAGCTTGCCTGGAAAGACCCAGTGATGGTTTATCACCAAGAATTCTGTTCAGATAGGATTTCTGCACAAAGATAGTGAGCATACTTTCTCATCCTCTGGCAGACTCCCATTTCAGACCACTTACCACTAAAGTGGACTACTTTGGCTAAAGTCCAGGAAGCATGTTCCTGCTCATGTTTATAGATGTAAACTGCATGAAGAGTGTGTGTGTGTGTGTGTCTTTAAAGTGCATGCAGAGCTGGAAAAATGCTTTAATTGTAGCTAAGCATGTAACAAGAGCAAGAGAATTAGTCTTTGCAGGGGAAAAAACTGCCCTAAATTTCCCAAAGTGGTGTCTTGAATTTTACCTGAATCAGACTATCAGCCTGTTTTCCTTCCAACATCTCACTCCAGACCTGGGGAAAAAATAAACTCATCAAGATTTCTTTTAGACTTTTCTTGGATACCATGAAGTAACTTTAATTTTGTTGTTGTTGTTGTTGCCTTTGGGTTCACCATAAGGAGAAGTAGTCCCACTCGGCATCTGTCAAAGCATTTTCCTCTGAGAAATCTGCAGGGCTGTTACCCGAAATTCTCTTCACACATTTGCAGAGCTCTGCACTTGTCCTTGCCTCCAAGAAATAATGATTGATTTAGAGGGCCAGCTCTATGCTCTGTGTTTAATTAAAGCTTACCCTGCCCTCCTTTTTGCTATACTGTCTTTCATATCCCAGAACTCTTTACAGAGCACATCACTGGTGTTGTAATTAAATTCCTCCATTCTGGGACCTTGTTTCTTACTACTAACCACTGTTTTTTCACCTTTAGAATGAAGTTTTGCTGATCCCCTCATGTCCTTTAGTATAGACTTCACATTTTCCTATCAAGGTTTCCTAACTTCTCTCCCCTGCCAATTTTCTGACTGCAAAGATCTTTGGCATATCAATAGCCTTGGTACACTGCTCTTGTAATATGTCTGCTTGTGGGTTTTAAGACCATAAACACTAACTTTCCAAATATTCCTGTGTCCAGCGTCTCCAGTTCTCCTCAAAATGCTTCGCTAGACCCTTAATAGTCACAGCATTTCTAGTTATGTTTCTTAAAGATGTCCCTGTTCTTGATGCTGCACTGCTACATCTTGCCTTACTGTAGGGGGTACCCATAGCATTTTCTACAGATAAATATATTTATCAGCATCTATTTAACAAAGGTGTGTTGTGTTCACTGAGTGCTGGTTTGGAAACATTTCTGAATTTCACTGAGACATGGCTATGTGAAGGAGTACTCATTCCTAACCAAAGAATAACTACTTAATAATCATTTCTTCTTTACCAAGCACTTTGTAAAGTTGTCCTCTTTGTGTTGTAAATAGGCAATGACAAAGAAATTTGATATTACATGAAGTTTTAAAGGGCTCTACATTTCAATGAAGACTCATAGTATTTTATATATGAGCATATTTAATATGTGCAAATCTGAAGCCACACATACTGAATACCAAAAGAAAAGTAATTTCAGAATCAAGTTCTTAATAGGTGTCTAAGTCACCCATGGTATCCTGTCTTGAATAACCTGGGTTCTCATTGTCAGACTGACATCTGTGAGATATATAAGCATGTGCTAAATGTCTGTATGCACACACCTTCCTCTGGCAAAAATGTACATCCACAATACATCAGAGGAAGTCTGAAACTTAGCTGAAGGTTACTTCAGGCTAATGCTGACATTCTTCAAAATTAACTCCTCAAAGAGGGCTAAAAATCCTGATTTTAATATGAAGCCTTTACTAAAAAGTAGTATTTATATATTAGCAGACCCCTTCACTGAGCACAATATGTGTGGCTTAATCCATTTTTCATCCCCTTTTATCTTCATCCTCTGTAATCTGGCTCATTGCTTCAGTGTGGGAAAAATACTGGAAGAACATTCCCTTCACTTCACCTTCCCCTCCAAATAGAGAATCTGTTTAATTCTGCAAAAAAAGAGCAAAACTAATAATGGATGCAAATATTGACACATTTGAAATGCATCAGAAATCCTTCCTCTCAAAGTATCCTATAATTTTGAAAAACCAACTCTAAAAAAAACATACTGTGGGGATGACAATTTGGATTTTTCTCCCCTGACTTGCTAAATGGGAGCTTTTCTAATTTCAATGAGCATAGTTCAAATACTCTGAAAAAACAATTTGATTAAAACAAAAAATTGGTTTCATTTCACTAATTTAAATTAAGTATTTGAAGTACCAAAAGCTTAAACACAGAGAAAGCAGATTTAAATTAGCATAGATGCTATTAGTAATAGAATATAAATTTGCAACTCACTGACAATGAGGATCATGCTTAATAATTAACTCAGCAGGATTTAGTCCAATGTTGAACAACATTATTTGATGTGTTTGCTCAATATATTGACAACTTCAAGGTGTGATTTGACTAAAGTGAACTGTCATAACATCTTTTAAAAGAAATGCTGTTTATAATTCTGACATAGAAGAATCTCCAGTGTCTCAGATTTTTTATATTAATGATGACTGTTTCTCAAAAATAATGACTAAATGATTTTTTTTTCTGGGTAAAGTAATCCAAAAATACCTGGCAACTGTGAAGGATGATATGACTGAGACTCCAGCTTTCCTGGGATTTTGCTTCTGTAGTGACAGTAATTAATAATTATGCAGTCATTAGGATTAAATGAAAATGTCACATTGATGTTATTATTAATGAAATAGGTTTTCCTGAAGGTGACACTGTGCCTTGCTTACAAACCAGTGTGATGACAGCCATTATATATTTTTGTGGCAACTGGTGTGGTCCAAATTTTCTACGCTCCTAGGAACAGCAGCAACATGTGTTTGAGTCATCTGGCTATATAATCAGAACATGAATATAATTATATACACACACACACTCCTCTGACTCCATATCCACGAGGGCTGCTGCTGTTGCACTCTCCTTGTGGCATCCAGGGCCATCTCTCTGCTTCAACTGCACACTGCTTCCCAGGCAGGGAATGTTTTTATGCTGGTGTCTTGCCCCATTGTGGAGCTGGAAACAGTTCCAGTTCAGCCATAAGCCAAGGAAAATCCGGGTCTAGGTACCTAAAGTAGTTGTGTTGCATTTTCCTAACTCTAATTGTGCTCATTATTCCTGTTCCCTCCCACATGCTGTGTATCAAAGCAGGCAGTGGATTCATTGTATTTAGGAATCTGATCTCCTGAGTTGATTGCAATTCTGATATAGTTAATAATGCTCCTCAGAAAGCCAAATTACCCAACTAATTATTATACATTTCTAATGAGATAACATTGAAGCTGTCAGTCAGCAGCCAGTGATGCTGTATTTATTAAAAATTAATGCTGTTTTTGCACTCTTCTTCTTGGCTTAAAGTGGTGGCTGGTTTAGTTTTGTTTTGTTTTAACTGCACAGCTTCTACTAATCTACTTCTCATTAAAAGCACCAAGGCAAATCCTTTCTTTCTGCTTTGGCTGGCAGTTTCAGAATTGTCTGTACATCCAGTGCAAACAAATTTTGCCTTATTAATACCAACCGCCCACCTCCTGAGCATCTGATTAATCCGCGTAATCTATGGAATTCAAAAAATACCTATTGCCGTGGCATAATTAAATTTCCCGATTAAATATAATTTGATTTCATTTGGAGGGAATTTTCACAGTGTGGGTGGATCTCGAGGAGGGTTTAGAAAAATCACGCAAGCTACTTAACAAGCTAGTAGGGGATTTAGTGGTTGTAACCCTCTGCTGAGAATGCAAATGACTAAAGAACGTAACCAGCCCATGCACATGGTTAAGGTGTATGGCGGAAACAAGTAGAAAATGTAAGTATGAAATTATTGGAAAAATATTTCTACATAAGTGGGAGAATAGAGTCTTGCTTGGTCAAGTGCTGTAGTCACCACCACACTTGTACACTGCTCACATTTGACTTTGGTTTATGTCAATAGGATTATGAAGCTGTTGATACACATGAATGCTATTACCTCCAGTAATAAGATGCTGAATTAGTAGTAAAACACTTAATCCTCTTCCACTGAATTTAATGCTGTGAATAAAGTGCAAGAGAAAACACGGATGAGTCTAAAATTCCTTGGAAACAGCCATTTAACTATTGACTTTCCTTAGAAGCTGTTGTAAAGGAGAAAGCCTCTCCTTGACTTTCAGTGATTTCTGAAATCTGGAACACTTGTCAAAAGAGGGAAAAGATTGTTTCTCTATTATGGCAATGACACTAATAAGCGTCTTAATATGGGGAGTTAATATACTGACTTCGTACAGGGCCACAATTTATCATTCTTAATTAGAAAATCATTGAGTTTATTTCCTATTTTTTCTGAAAAAACCTGACAGAACTTCTGATAAACCTGGTTTTAATCAGTTTGGTTTGATTTACTGTAAGGGTAATAGTGATTACCCTCTTGAAAGCAGAAGAAAATAAAGAGTTGCTAAGAACTGCAGCAAAACAGAGCAGATATGACAGTGGAGTCCCAGCCACCAAAGGGATTCTTACTGCTTGAGAAACACAGATTGATCTGCAAACAGTTGCAAAGTATTTCAAAATGAGACTCTGAGCAATGAGGTTGAAAAGCTGTTGATGTCATGGATACATACTGATTTACAGTGTGTGCCTATTTGCTGCACAGACAGCTTCCTCAGGTTTCTTTCAGACTACTTTCAGTCCTGTCCTTTATAGTAAGATTGTCTTTGCCATGGTGACTAATGACTTTTTCCTATGTATGTCAAGGTTGATTTTTCTGCTGCCCTTCTGTCTCACTTCAGTGAGTCTCTAGTGAGACACTAAAGGTTCCCTCTCCTCATTCTCACAATTATTCCGCAGGTCTTAGATAATGTGTATATGGAGGGACATAGCTCCAAGCATTTCCACCACTGACTGTGTCACCTGAAGGGGAATTTTACTTACACCAGCAAACACAAAAATCCCTTTAGACCCTTCACTTCCCTGGTAATTCACACCTGACTCCCACCCAGATAATTTAATCTGTGGAGGCTTTAGGACTCCATCTATCGTTTCTCCCTCTTCACATTTACTAGACAGCTAAAGTTATCTCCACTTCCTTCTGCCTGGGTCCCATCACCCTCTTAATCCATTCAAATCCTTCTATTATTTTTTTTTCCTCTGTTAAATCCTCAGCTTCAAGGTCCTATATGCCACCTCTTAAAGTTTCCAAGTATATCCAGCACTGCAGTACTGGAGTGGTTTTGCTCAGTAGAGCCAGGAAAGACAATTTATCTTTTGGCTTTTCGTCTGCTGTTTATGACTATGTAACAAAATGGACTTTGTGCTTTTTTCCAGTCTTCCTGTAGGTTCAGATCACAGGAATTCACCTACAAGGAAGTGAATTATGGTTGGACTTAATGATCTTAAAGGTCTTTTCCAACCTAAACGATTCAATGAATAGGTCAGATTGGTAAATCTGTTTAGTTGACTACACCATTGTCAACTATAGGCTAGTTCTTGTTTGTTTGTTTTTCCAGAGGAACTGTATCATTACATTAAAGCTTTTTTCACTTTTAACTTCAACTCCATTTGTATTTTTTTTAGACCTTTTTTATGAAACTCGTCTTCAAGAGAAAGCTAAAATGAGTCTTGCTCTGCATCTAAATATCCTTTGGGATACACTTTTGGGCAGCGTACTCTGTAGCCATAAAACAACCTCATGAACTATCTGCTCCATAATCCAGGCCTTTACCTCTTCTCACAGGTTCCATTTCAATTGTCTTCATCATAAGAGTATTAACAGGATTTTATGAAGATGGCACAAGCATGGCAAACAGCCTGTACCCAAATCCTTTGATCTTAAGATGTGTCCTGGATTTTGACTACAGTTTGGATTTCTAGAGTGTGCTAATTTAATGCACAAAGGGGTATTGGGTAATGAAAGTTGAATGGTAGGAGATAAGTTAACAGTGAATAAAATGGTAAGACATTCAGGAAAACATTTGCTTTCCAGGTTCCCAAGTGCAGTCCTCCATCAGGCATGAGCCTGTGTTGACCACAAAGAAGGGAAGAATGAACTGACTGTCAGAGGGATAAGATTGAAATCATTCATGTCACAGTCAGCCCAGAAGGAAAGTGGCTGGGCAGGACAAGAGGATGCTATGGATACATTAAAACAACCATGGCAGGGATTGATTATGATTCTTTTAAAAGGAAGCAAAGACCTCCTGATGGAGCTGATGTGAAATTTGCAGGGAGTGACATGGAAGTGTATCGTGATGTTGCAGAGCAGGGTGTGATTATCAATCTGTGCAGTGACCAAAGTGGAGCTGGAAACCTGTTCCCTCCTGCTTCCTCTGATGAAGAGATTTATGATGAAATTTATGATGAAGGTCCTATAACTAGCATGCCTTCCTCCACAAAGCATGGAAAAGATTATGGAGAGGATGTGTATGATGGTGTAGATTCTTCAGACTTCCCTGCAACACCACCTGCTCCCACTCCACCAAAGCTGGCAAGCTTTGGAAAATGTTAAATTGGATGAAAAAGCTGTACAAAAGCATAAGAAGATGGACAGAGAAGAGAGAGTTCTAAAAAAGAAGTTCAAATTTGTAGGTAAAATAAAAGTTCTTCTTCAGGATTTGCCCAAGAAAAGATGGGGATCTAAAGAATTACAAGCTAAACCAGGGGAGTTTCTTGATATTACAGAAAGTACAGGTGACACCAAGGTCCTGTGCTGGCATGAAGAAGGAAAATACAACTACATTTTCAGAAACATACAGGCATTTCCTCTGGAAAAGCCTGTATCTGGGAATTTTTTGCCAATTACTATAAAAAAAAAAAAAAAAAAAGGAATACGTGAAAGCTGTTACTCGTATTACGACCATTCTTTAGGTTGCAGTGGCTTATTGCACACTGCATAGGCACAACAAAAAAGATTATGTTGCCTCTGTGGATGGAAACTGCCCACATTTTCCATTCCATACTGCAGCTCTATGTGCATCTTCACTGCCTATCTGCGGGCATTGCCCTTCAGAGAACATGGGATATGTGGATTTCTACCAATACCATTTAATATCCAAAGTTAGTATCTGCCCTGAATCAACTTTAAGTACTTTCTGAATCTCTCTTGAGTTACCTTTATCTTGCAAAGTGTAAGTAAATCCATGGCTTATGTGTTTGGTAGGTGCAGAAATAACTGATTTTACTATTGTAACACATCAAACTACATTTTAGCCCACAAACAACCAGTTTTTTCATGTCAGAAAATAGCAAGTGGAAGAGTTAGTTGCTTTGATACAAGTATGCCTCTACAGTTTTGAGTTATTTTATTGTGTTGTATGAGGAAACATAATTTGATTATTTCCTTTTTATTGCCTTTAAAGGAATTATTTTGAATTTTTAAAATCCATTAGAATGGACAGTCTGGACAATGAAAAACAGAGTGAGTTTATTTAGGGGAAGGGAATGAAACTCTGCTTATCAAATGACACTCACGACCAAACTAAATTCCCTTCCACACAAAATGCACATGCTGTTTTTCAATCAACATTAATTTCTCTTTCTCATTTTATTTTCAAAGTCTAATGGCACATTTCTAAGAATATATTTTAGTTGCCTCTTCCAGATTCAGAAGATCTGCAATTACTCCGAGCAAACTTATCCAAAATATGCTCTAAAAATTCATCATCTCACTGTGTATTTTCTCCTTGTTTAGCAATGTGTTAGAAGGGGACTAATCAAGTGGTTTCATAGATGCAGTGAAACAGATTAAAAAATCTTTTATCTTTACCCCTGTTGATTATGATTTGTCATGAATAATTTTATTTTCTGAGTGTCTACAACAGTTTAGTGGCCTCAGCCTGTAGAAAAATGTAGTTTAAATTACAAATTTTTTTTATGATTATGCTGATTATTTTTATTTATTAACTTACGAGTCTCCTCATAAGAAAGGAGGATCTATCTTTTCTATTTTAAGCCTGCTTTATGCTAAGGAATAAAGATGGGCAGGATTGCATTCCATATTATTTTCCAAAATGCTGATAACTCTGGAAGCTGAGCTTATAGATAAAAGTAAATTTGCATTTGATAGATGTAGTAGTCCTGCAGATAATGCAATGGATGGTAGAATGCTGACCTGGCTTCAGAGGGAGCAGGCTGCTCCCTGTTCAGGTGAAGTTTGTTTAAAGGCAAAATTAAATCCTCTCCTTTTCTCACTTCTAAAATGATGATTTGCAGAGCACCCGCAAATTCAGAAGAACTGCAGAAGGGTAACAGTAAGTGCCTCCTGACCTGGGGGATTCTGTGAAATGGGCAGCCTGCCTGCTTAAGGATTGCAGAATTGCATTCAAAATGCATGAATTCACAAACAGCACAAAACTGTCCTGAGACAGGGTAAACTAGATGGAGAGAAAATTATTTAAATTGACTCTTTATAGTATATCAGTGTGACTTCTTGCATAAAAGCTTTTCGGCTACTGTAAGCTCAGGACAGAAGTTTGTAAGAGCAAAAAGGTATTTTGGTTATTTATTACTTCTGGGTTTAGCCTGAAGAGTTTATGCTGATTCCATAACACGTCAGTCACACTTAGCTGGTTAGAGCAAGTTTATGGCTATCCTCTGTTACTGAAGTGGTATAAAATATTTTGGCAAATCCTGCTTTAGCTTCCCATTTGACCAGGCATAAGAAAGCAGATAGGAAAGATTTAGTATTGTACTGATGGAGAAATAGAAGCAGGTGAGGTGACAGGAGTTGCTCAAGATCACAGAGCGGGTCCAGGCAAGCATTCAGATACTGCCTGTAACACAAACTGATGAAAACAGTGAGGTTACATGAGGAAAAAAAAAAAAAAATATATATATGTGTATGTATGTGTGTGCGTGTGTGTGTGTACTTAAGCTGTTCCTACACAAAATTTCCCAGAGTTCACATCTTATTAATTTCTCACATAAATCGAATATTTTGTTAGATTTTACTGAGTTTGTGCAAGATCCTGTGCTAGCATAAAGTCTTCTGTTATTGTAGTTATTTTAAATATTCACATATAATATAATAATAAATATTCACATACAATATAATAATTTCTTTTATATTTGGTCTGAGAATGATACTTCTGAAATATACTTCTGGACCAACTCACATTAAAAAAATCACTTTCATGACTTAGTTTTCTCTTACTGCTGTTGATTTTTTTGCTTTCCACTCTATAGACATTTTCATGCCATCATTTAATGCCATTTAAATTCTTCCCTTCCCGAGGAACAAATATGTTTTTCATCTAACAGAACTAATTATCAATTGCAGCACCTGTTTTCAAGAATATATTATACTTTAGTGTTAATTTTGGCTGACCTTATGCATTGTCAACTGTTATTAAATGGAATGGTGATGTTATACCATAATTCATATTGCACAAATACTGGTAACATGTTCTTCAACGTAGGAGGAAGCTAAAGCATATTCATATTCCTGTGTAGACAGTAATATTCAAGATCAGAATGACACAGGCTGGACAGACTGTAGCATGCCAGGGCACTACAACAACATGCATTTTTTGGATGCTAAAAGGAGTTGTTTTGGATTTTTGTTTGTTTGTTTTTTAGCTGTCTAAAAATTGTGATGCATTTTCTAGACACCCAACTAAACTCGTGCCCAGAAAGTATCAGAAGTTAAGCATCAATTATTAATCAGAAGACTCATATCTTCCGAGTTCTGTGCAGATGCATATTTGTGTCTTTGTGTATATATAGATACAAATATAGATATTAAAAATAAAAAAGATGCTTCAGCAAATCCTGAAAGCCAATGCCTGGGGTTTTGCTCAAGAGACATAAAAGTGTCCCCAAACCAATTGACTAAATTTAGTGTGCAATCTCACTGCTTACCTTGGGAAGATGGTGCTCTCACACCAAGACAGAGTAAGAAAAAAGCTGCTCCATGAGCAATTCAGAGCATTTAAACTGGTCTCCTATTTTGAATAGAGACTGGGAGAAGCATAGCTTTGACAGCATAGCAGTGATGAGCAATCATACTAGAAGGATGACAGTACCACATAGTAATAGATATAATCACAGTTATAATTACATGTGATATGAATGGTCTTCTCCAGGCAAGGGCAAACTGTTGAGTTTGTCTTCAATTTGTTTTAAAACTACAAAATAAACATCCACCATTGCTGGGTATTCAATGCACGACTCTATTTGTACAGAGGATGAGGATATGTGGTTGCAAACCTCCTCCCTTCCCTTTTCTGTGGCTACAGGACAGACTCTGTGACTTGTTTATCAAGGAATAGATAATTGCCTTTTCTAACCCAAAGCACAGTGGTCGTTTTTCTACTAAAATGCAACTAGAATATGTCGTGGTGGCAGTTCTGTAATGACCTAGAAATGAATGCTGTCAGCCTGGAAATGGGAACTATTTTCTTTTCAGGGAGAATGAGAATACAGCTCTTTCCTCTTGTGGCCAAGTGTTCCAGCCACCACATGATCCTATCCCAGATCTTTTGTTTAATTTTGCTTCAGCTCAATCATTCTTGTGTCCTTTGTTCACAGAGATCCAGTTTCAATAGATGGGATAGATAGCACTCCTACCCAAATTACTGGGTAATGAGAAAGGGTGAGGAAAGAGCTGAAAGAAACTATTATACTTCCTAGCTATACTCTTATGTAAAAGAACACTATTGCCTTCATTTACTGAAAATCACAAGGATAAGGGAAGACCCTGATAAGTAAGAAAAAAACCCAAGACCAACCAACATTATGTTTCTCTTTTAAAAAAGGCAAGAAAGAGGATGCAAGGATGAGATGGTCAGCGTCACCTCAGTTCCTGAGGACCCCAATCCTCTTGGAGTCCATTCTCAAGTACGTGACAAAGTGACCAGCACAAATAACTGACTCTCTGAAGGATCAGCAAATGGTGAATATGAACTAACCAGACCATAGTGAGGCCTTTGACATCCCCTGTAGCATCATCATTTAGGAGCTGAGAGATTATGGCCTGGAGCAAGGGTTGACCAGGAGGATTTGAGACTGGCTGCACAGCTTGGTTCAGAGAACAATAGTGCACAATATCCATGTGGCAGCCAGTGATGGGTGGGGGGCTCCAAGATTCACACCAGGACAGGAGTTGATGTTTTCCAGCATATTTATTGCTAGCCTGGATGGTGACACAGAGTGCAACTCGAGGGTACTGTGCCATGCAGGAGATGTCTCTGACATGGCAAACAGCACAGTCAGTCCAGAGGGAGCTTGCTGAACTTCAGAACTGGACTGGCAACAACCTCGTGAAGCTCTACAAGGAGAGGTGCAGAGCTCTGTGCATGGGACAGAGCAACCCCAGGCATCTCCCCAGGCTGAGATCAACCACCCCTGCCGAAAAGGGACCCACAAACATGTCAGTGGATGCCAGGCTGGACACAGGCTGCCCACGTACAGAACTTCCAGGTGACTTTGTGGAGGTACCTTATACTGACACGCCCAAGATGAAAGTGCATCTCACCCCAGGCAGATTTTTGGACTAAGACCTGAAACATCAGTGTCAGTGAAATGCCTTTGCCTAAATATTTCATGTGATAAGACTTCCACTGTTTGCTTGGGAAATTATAAAATTTTTTAGGTTAATGTTCTTATGTTATCCTAAGTCTGCATTATCTTTATTTACCATCAACCTCACTAATTTTACCTGTCAGAGAATGAAAGTATCTGAATTAATACATAATTATGTATGAAAATCAGTGACTTAAAAGTTACAAAAGTAGTTAAAACAACTACTACGTGTTTAAGTAGATAATCACGTCTCAGGCCCACCCTTGCAAAACATTTATTTTTGGATGTGAATCACTGCCTACAAAAAGCTTTACCGAAGACATTACAAGCTTGCAAGGATTTGCAGCTCCGCTCCCTTTCCTTGCAGAGCTGGCTCCAAACGGGCTGGGACGTGCGTGCGCCCCGACCACGGGACCCACAGCGGCTCTGAGTCATGGAACAAAAAAGAGGCAAACTGGTAATAGCGCTACAAACTACACACAAAGCCAACAGCAGTTTATATGATGGCTCAGATTTGGATGACTTTAAACATGTCTCATGCTGCCATTCTCATTGTAATCTATTATATTCCCTTGTCCACCAGGATTTGTATCCAAATAACATCATATTGAAACTGTTAAAATAATTGAAAAACACACAGTAGTCTTTTCTAACACTCTGCAAAAGATGTGGCAAATCATTTGGAAAGCATAAAAGATCTTTGTTTAACCCACCCCCTCAGGTTCTTCAGTGTTGTACAGGCCTCATAATGCTACAACATTTTGTGCAATCCTTTTACAAAAAGTTCCTTTTTTTTCTCAGCCTTAACTGATATTTAAATAACTATAAATCTGCATGTACAATCATGCATGATGCAAACCTCCCATCATTTTAAAACCAGGTGCCTCAGTGTGGCTCAGGTTAAGTAGGAAGGTTCCTACAGCTTCAGACCACTGAACTAAAAGTAGAGAGTGGGAGATTTTTTTCAGATAGGAAATTTTGCTGGTTTATCTTCTTTGTGCCTCTTTTAGGTCTTATCTGTCAGTCTTGCAGCCTGCAATGTTGCAGCCAATTAGATAATGCCTTGTTTGCTATCTGTGTCAAACAAAACCACAAAATAAGGTTTGGTTTTTATCCTGATACTGTCTCATTAACTACAACATTGCACAATTGTATCAGAAATATCTGACCCTTAGCTATAATATTTCACTAGGATGATGCCATCTAAGCTGTCACATTAGGTATAGGAGGTACCACGCAAATAAACTTGATAACAAAATTACTCCCTTGCTTTTGAAGGTTGACTTCAGGGTCTTAGTTTTTTGTGTACAGATGAAAGACCCCTGTCTAAGTGGTTGTGCCTCTTCATGACAATCTTGGGTTTTCAACCCTTTAAACTTATTTTTAGGATTTTTTTTTTTTTTAAAGGATTTATCACTGAAAGTGTCTGTATGCTTTTGCTTCCTAGTAGTCATTTGAGGTGGTCAATGCAAGGCCACTCCCAACTTTCGCCTTTAGGTTGTACAAAGAACTTTTTTGAAAGGTCATACTTGGGACTCTGCAATATTTTACCTAATTATTATACAGTAGGTCAGCCACACTTTTTTCCTACTTCTGTTCCCCCCTCCGTCTTCCCTTTTACATTCCCAAAATTACTTCATGTAAGCTGTAGAAATATCCTAAAGGGAAGCTTTCCTCAGATGCAGTGCCCACAGATTAATTTGGGGGGTTATTTTGTGTCCTCTGTACCATGCTGAAATCAAATTATTGTCATCTGTTTGGTTGTGGGATTTATGTATTAGCATGGAAAGGTAAATATTTTCAAAGTTATTATCTATAACTCCATCATGATGACATCTGATTTTAGCAAACCATGCTGTTACCCCGCCTGCTTCAGTATATTCGTACCGGATGTTGTGAAATCTGACAGTGCCTTTTCACCTAACTCGGGATTTTGTTTGTGCCTTGGTCATCAGAAAGGCAGAAGTTTCACTTTCTCCCCAGTATCATCATTGTCCTCATCTTTTTTTTTTTTTTCCCCCCGGATCATCTACCACTCTAATGTTTGTGCCTAAGATCTGTTTCTTAACATGTTGAATCTGAAGTTGTTTCTTGTGGGTTTTGTTTTAATTTTTTTCTGTCAACCTCTGTTTTGTCTCCAGCCTGCTCCCCAGTCCAGAGCTGCAATCCAGACATTACCTATCCCTATTCCTTTATTGTTAAAAAAAAAAAAAAGGAAGAAAAAAAAAGAAAATATTTTACAGTTCAAAATCTCTTGAACTTGTATTAGCATTAGTTTTGGAAGTCTTTTGAGTTTCTACAACATTTCAAAATGGAAGGGTGGTGCAGCTGGGAAAAAAAAAAAAAACAAAAAAACCCAAACCTAGGGAAGATTATTTGCCTAAAGTCTACGGTTAAAAAAAACACAACCAAGTAAGAAAGGTTAAAAAAACCCAAAACAACCACGCAAATTTCTCTTTCTACTAATCTTATTTCTGTTTCTCCCCCACTCCCAATTGCTTTGCGAATTTGTAATTCACTGCTTCCAAAGGTTCTTCAAACTTGTTCTACTGGTTTTCAGAAGCAGACAGACTTGTTTTTCTAAGCTCTTCAGCACACCAACTGAATTTATTTAATTTATCATTTTGCTGCTACAAAGAATCCCGGGACACTCCTTGAAAGGTCCTAAATCACTCTGTTGTATCCTATGGATATATTCAGTGTGTACTCCACAATACTTTAATTACCTGGTATATGAAGCTGTGCTAAAGTGAAGGCACTATTCAGCAATAGTGAAGACCTTGATCCAACAGCTAATGGAAAAGCACGTTATCATAAATAATGCAGCCGGCTCCGAGGGGAGCAAATTTTAATGAAAATCCTTCCTTTGCTGTGTCACAAGACAAAATAAAGGGGGAGAGTTGTCCTGCGTGGAGGGGGCTTCACAAGGGCCTCTTAAAAGCATCCTGGAGCAAGTTCCACCCTGCTTTTTTCCATCTTAATGTTGTCCTGGAGCAAGTTCCACCCTATTTTCTTCCGTATTAAGATCCATGTTTCCAAGCCGCTGTAGGGACCCAAAACTCTAAAGCTCTGGGGTCACTTTAGCGTGCTGGAAGAGAAAGGTGGGGGATGCTCCCACTTGGAGCTCTCACAGTCTTGGAAACACGATTTTTGGGTGTGTGCACGCCCTGAAGGAAGGCGCGGGGGCTGGGGGGCGGAGGGGGGTGAAAGTCAGAACTGGCGCAACTATTTGGGGAGGCTGTGCGGTTTTAACGCGAGGGCCTGCGCCCCGGGGCTGGGATAACCGCGGGATCGCCTCCAGGCAGGCAGAACCTTTCTTCCCCTCAAGGGCACCGCCGCGGAGCGGGGCCGGGACGGCGCCCCAGGGGCGCGGCCCCGCCCGCCGCGGGGGGCGCTGCCGCCCCCTGCAGGGCCGCGCCGGGAGCGGGCGGGAG
>JAWWES010000133.1:5235420-5308616 GCA_035583135.1 Lophotriccus pileatus | reverse complement strand
CGCCCCAGATGTCCCCGCCGCCCGAGGGGAGAGGGGCGGGCCGGGGCGGGGCCGGGGAGGGCCGCGAGGGAGGCGCCGAGCCGGGAGAGCACCGGGCGGGCTCAGGCAGCCGCGGAGAGGGGTGGCCGCGGCCCTGGCACGGCGGCGCCCGGGGGGGGCGGGGAGCCCGGGGGCCGGGAGGAGGAAGAGGAGGGGCGCGGGCAGCGGGGAGAGGACAGAGGAGCCGTCTGGAGGAGCCGAGGCGGAGGTGAGCGGGCGGCGGCGAGGCCCCTGCCCGGGCGGGGCTGGCACCGGCCGCGGGGCTCGGGGGGTGCCCGGCCGTGTGAGCGGGGGCGGCAGCGGGGACAGGGCGTGTGGCGCCGCGCCCGGCGGGCGAGCGGCAGGGGAAAGGGCTGGGGAGGCTTCCCAGCTGCTCGGGGGTTTTCCCAGAGGGAGGTGGTCGCGCTGCCAAGCGGCTGCTGAACCGCCCGTGCGAGGGCTCGGGGCGCGGGGCTGAGCCCGGCCCGGGATGGAGCGGCTGGCGCGGGCGGGGCGGTGGCAGCGGGTGTCACGCCGTGACCCCGGGGCTGCCGGCGCTCGGCTGCCGCGAACAAAGAAGTGTGCGGGGAGCAGCAGTGCCCTGCCGCACAAAACTCCCGAGAAACGCCCGCAGCAGCCGGCGGTCGGGAAACGGGGTGAGGAGAGGGTTCGGTGATGGACCCTCTTCAGGAGGAATGTTTCAAAGATGAAAGGATACGTTCAGTTCTCCTCGGGAGAGAATGTGGGTTTGCGGCCACTGTCATATCTGTTCATTGTTTATTGTTATTTTTTTCTTGCATGTGACTCATCGCACCTCATAACAGCGAATTTTCTTTAAAACAGCTCTCTACGTTTAATTTAGCAGTATTAGCAAAAATAAGGAATAAGAGCCCTTGACTTTACTCTTTGTTGTCTGCGTTTGCAGCTGACTGAATTATGACCTGCATGTAGGGTTAAAAGTGCTGTCTCCTTTATTTCAGAGCTCTAGGGGAAGATGTTGTCTCTTCTGACATCTTGCGATTGAGATACCTGAGAACAGGTTCAGTAACAATCCCAAGTTCCTGAAGAAGACACTTACGAATGTATTGAAATAAGAAGCTGTAAACATTTTTTTTCCTCCCTGCCGTCTATACCGCGTAAGAAACCGTAATCTGAAGCACTTCTCGGACACTCTCCCAGATGTATGAAGTCTGCAAAGCTCACTGTCCAAACTGGCTGTTTTAGTCAGTGGTACTTACCACATTTGTGGTGTGTGTACAGTACTCTGAAGAAAAATCACTTTCTTTGTAAAATTCCCAGAAGGAACATTTTATTATGGACAGCTTTTTCTGGATGTATATCCAGGGAGATTAATGCCTAGACTTGAAAGGCATTTAGTATACACTGCAGAGTTGGCTTTCCCTCAGTTTTTCCAGATGTATTATCTCCCCTGTACACTGGGAACACGCACAGCCGCGTAAGCTACAGATGCAGCCATGGAGCTGTGTGAACTTGTGAGACACACGAGAGGTGTTGCAGAGCACTGGTACCAGACACGGCTCCACGATGTCAGCTGAGCTGTGATTGTGCCATGCTGATCACAACAAAGCACACAAATGGAGTGACAGCCTTCCTGCCAAGAGGCTGTTAAGTTTTACGAGGAAGGTTAACTGATCTCAGTAACCTCTGTCAAGTTCTGTGCGAGATGAGCGTGTGTCTTCCTGCTCCGGGATGTTGAAGACTTGCTGCTGCTTATGACACATCCAAGAGAAGAAGCTTTGTAAAATGGCTCAAACCAGCTTGCTGCAGGGAAAGCCGTTCTACTGTAGGGAGTGGGTTTTCCACAAGCTTCAGCACTGCCTCCAGGAGAAAGCTAACTGCGGTGGTAGCGCTGCCAACAAACCATCTCTTGTAGCGAATTCTGGGAATAATACCGGTGGTGTCTCTGGGAAAGGAGCTGCCTGGGGTGTATTGTTGGTAGGAGGTCCCGGTAGTGGGAAGACAGCCCTCTGTACTGAGTTACTGTGGCCAAGCTCACCTGCAAACCTCCAGAGAGGCTTACATCGCCAGGCTCTAGCCTTCCACTTCTGCAGGGCCCAAGACTCTGACACACTCTGTGTTGGAGGCTTTATTAGAGGTTTAGTCACACAAATCTGCCGCAGTGGACTGATCCAGGGATATGAGGACAAACTAAGAGATCCTGCTATTCAAAGTCTCTTGCAACCCGGGGAATGTGAGAGGAACCCTGCTGAAGCATTTAAAAGGTAAAAACAAATTATAAAAAACCCCTATCACAAATAAAACACAAATAAAACAAAAAATATTTGCTGTTTAGTTCTTCCTTCCAGTGAGTCTAAGATGCAGATAGTTTAAAACATACTTGTTTCACGGCTTGTTATCTCTGTTCAGAGCTTGCAGACCTACCATGGAAAAATCTTAACTTTGTAGTTATAGCTGACATAAATAAATATTTCCTTTTAAAACAAAGTTTATTATTAATAGTGAATTTATTTACATTCGTGTATTAATAGCCTTAGTTTTAGCTAGTGTTTTGGAAAGACTTTAAAGTAATTGACTTCACAGTGGAAAATACCTAGTCTGTGGCCTTCATGTGCCATAAAGGTAGGGCAGTTGTCCTTCACAGACCTGAAACAGACCTTACAGGACCCTTGGAAAAACTTCCAATAACATGCTCTGTCTAAGAGGAAATTGGGCTAATGGATCTCTGGGTCTGATCCAACACATCGGTTTCATGTTTGTCTAAAAATATGTGGTAGGAAAATGTCAATTAACTCCGTATGTTACTTCTCACAATATGCACAGATTATGTCAAATCTTTATTGCCACTTATTTTATAAGTACTTCAAAGTGTTGAGCGGATCAGAAATTGAACAAGAAGGCTCACCCCGCCCCTTAGAGGGCTTGTCGGATGTCTAAGATGAATGGAAAAAAATATATTTTTTAATTAGTGTTCCCTAACAAACCAAAGTTTCCTGACTGTGTCGCTGATAATTTTGTTTCTGTAAGCATAAGGATATGTATAAGGATCTATGATGTGTATGTAACAGTGTATGTGCGTAGAACAAAGTACAGTCTTGAGCACAGCCTGTTCACGTGTGTCTCTATCAGTCTTTATCCCTTGGGTTAACAACGAAGGAAAATTCATAAAGGATAAGGCTTGTCTTCATCAACAAAGCTTCAGTTGCCAGTATAGAACTTCTCTGGAATATTAGTTAAACTGAAATTTTTTAGTGTTATGTAGTGATGTAACTTTTTGTGGTACTTGAGGGTTTGTTGGCTGATGTTTGCAGTATAAAAAAAATCCTCTCCTGGTTTTTTTTGCTTTCCTGACCCTTAAGACTGGGAAAACAAGTACTGAGGTTGAACTGTAGTGCTTGCTCTTATTGTCATGGTGGTGTAAAAGAGCCTTCTAGTTCTGATGGCTGTTATGTCCTTGCCTGCTGAATAAACAGGATGCATGTCTACATTGTTCTCAGTGTAGTGTCTTAAATAGTCTAAAGCAAGATTACTTCTGGATTTTTTTGTTTGTTGCTAAGTGAATATGCAACTTCTATCAGCTATTAAGGCCCTAATTTCAGAAGTATTAAACCCTCTTAATTTCTAATGAGTAAAAACTGGGTACAATTAAGTGTCTATAAATGGAACAGCAGACTGGCCATCTAGCTTTAGGCAGTCTTTTAAAATCATGAAAGTGGATTAATTCTGGTGAGTAAGAGCCTGTTTATGTTTAAAAGTCTATTACAAGGAAATCTTACTAATTTAGCACAGGCAAGCTCTCTCGGCTGGAATCCTTCCTCTGTTCTAAACATGACTGCCTTACTCCACAGAAGAGAAGCTAGGTGAATGTCTTTAGACAAAAATGCAACCTAGAAACAGAAAATCTAGAAGATACTTGTGAGTCACAGTCAGCTTTTTAGACTGATTTTTATCAACACAGGGTTTAACGATGGGCTCCTTGAATATTGAGGTCAATAGACAGGGTTGTTGGTTTTGTACTGGAAAAATCAAATGTGACACAAAATCCGGTAATAGTTTTTTCCTACCAAATTTTGCAGCAGTGATTGTGAACGGTAAACAGTAAAATACTTTTGGTGTAGAGCAACAACTTTAGTTAAGGGGATTGGTGTTTTTTTGGCCCTTCACATATTCCCTTGCTGCCCACTTACCCTGATCTCCTGCTCTCAAAAGCAGCTGTGGTAGATGGTTTTCATTCTCATATTTCAGATTTAAGGGAGATGAGGTGTTAGAGACAAGGTGCTGTACTGGGAATATAAGTTTTCAGCACTGTGGCAGGGGACCAGGAGGTGGCTGTTGACAGCAGTACCACGGGCTTGTTCTGCTGGATGATACAATCTCTTGTCCACGAACAAGAGGAACTTGGCAAACCCCTTCCCACCATCAAATGCCTCCGTCATTTGTTAACTGAACTGTTGTTAATATATAAAGCATGCAAGAAATATTGCACAAAAATACAAGTTAGGATGTTTCATGGTTTCTAAGACTTGCCACTGAGCACTTAAGTCTTCTGCTCTGCTGTGTTTGTATATAGTTTTTGTTAAGTGAGGGTTGTTGTAAGGTGAAATGAGTTCCAGGAAGACTTAAGAGTCAGCTGGTTGCCTCTTGCATTGTGTAAAGGCACTGAAACGGCATAAAGCTCTTGTCTCAATGCTCCATCTATTTTACCTTATTTTGGTTTATTCAGTATAAGGGGGAAAGATTTTTCTTTAAAGGTGCTGTCAAGTTTTTGCTCTGCTTTTCACAGCTGCTCCAGACCCAGCCATATATTCATGGCCTAAAATGGAAAGACTTCTCTTTATAAGTGCTAAACAAGATTACACCACTCTATTTTTGTGCTAATTGTCCTGGAAATAGTAAGAAAGAAAAGCTGCTTAATGTCTCGTGACATGTCAGTTTCTAAATAATATAAAGTTTGTTAGTTAAAATAGTGAAATCTTTTCCTGAAGAATGTTTTTATTAAAGAGATTTTTAGCAATCCTGATGGTCATAGTGTTGCATGTGCAAGCGATGACCTGGAGAGTTAAGATGTTCTCCTCCTGTTTAAATGTCTTATCTTAAAAATTTCTTATGCATTTATAAACTTAATGTGCCCTACAAATTCTTTCGGGGGCAGATCTTGCAGATTTGAAGAGCTGGAAGGCCTGAACTTTACAAATCTATCTAACAAGTATTTGTTGCTGCACTGACAGCTGAGAAAGAACAGCTACTTATGGTGCTGCTTCTGAGGCACATCTTTTCTTAGGCACACAGTACTGGAGCAGAAAGGAGTTCTAAATTTAAGGGAGGATGCTGAAGCCTCACATTCAAATTTGAGGTGAAAGTGAAACAGAAGGGAAGCCAAAGACTGTTACAAAGTTCTAAAGTTAAGAAGAAACGATGTGTTAAATGGAGAGAATTTAATTAAAAAGATCTATTAAGTTCTTTTTCTCTATTCATATAGAAAAATTAATAAACCAAATTTTGCAATACTATCTCTAGGGTTGTTTTGATTTTCTTGCAGCAAGTTTATACTTCCAGTGATTGGTGGGAATACAGGCAAATACCAGTTATCCAAGGCCACAAGGACATGAGGAATTCTGATATAAACCATGGATAATACTGAAATTTGTGTAAACTAGGCTGTAGAAAGGCATTTCCCTTCTGTTCCTGGTTTATGTTTTTCAGACAGAGGAGATGACATTAAACACCTTCAGACAGTAGGGAAAGGCATAGAATTCCCATGTGTTGTGCTGCAGTTCTGATTACTGATGGAAGGCAGAGCTTGGTTGATTCCCAGCCCAGAAAGTGGCTTTTACTGAAAGGGTGGGCATAGTTTACCCTGCAGAGCTGGTTTGGTTTGCAGACATTGCTCTTGAGTTTGAAAGATATCCATGACAAGAGCTCCTGGGTCAGTTTAGAGAATTTAGAGATGGAATATGTCTGCTAAATAACATGTTTTTAAGCTCACACTAAACTCGCCTTTGGTGTGTGTTGATCTACTACAAACTTAAAGCAAAATTTGAGTTTTGCCTGGGTGTATTGCTGAAATTAATAAATTGCAAAAAAAAATTGCTGAATTTCCACATCTCCCAGCCAGCTTTGTGCAGATGAAGCAGCTTTGCTCTCAGTCACAGGTGAAATTTCCTTCCATCTTCTACATGTCTTTTCAGGAAACTTCAGATCTTGTGAGACTTTTCACATACTTGCATCTCAGATACTGAATTTGCTTCAGTGATTTCCAAGTGGTTTTTTTGCTTGTGAAGTATCCTAACATTTTGTTACTAAAGTATTTCTAATACAATTACTTTTGTGGAAGAGGGGCTGATCAAAGTGATTTTTATTGGAGGAAAAATGAAGCTGTGAACACTTCTTTGTGTTCACAGGCAAGTAGATGTCCGTGATCAGTAGAGACCCAAGACACAAAAAAATTTAAAAGAAATAAAACCATAAAACAAACAGAGCTGTGGAACAAATCTGTGATTACATAAGAACTTCACAGAAGTTTTCTCAGCTGATGGTTCATCCTCTTTACCAAAAATGAATATAGGGAAGCTATGCCCCAGATCTGAAATATCCTTTTTTTTCCTTTTCTTTCAGAAAAGACACCAGGTTTTGTGCATGCTGATGCAAAATTCAGTGTAAAGCTTTTCTTGTATTTCTAACTCCCAATCTCTCTAGCTCATATATGAAAAGGGAAGCCGCAGAGAGTTAACCAAGCTGGGCAAGGTCACAAGAGGCATCCACACCAAAAGTTTCAATTAATGGCAGTAAAGGGATTTTTTGATGTTGCAGTTTCTTCACACTTTAGTGCTCTGTGAAGCTGAACTAAGTATCTGTGTTGTAACTTCTGTGTCTGCATGGACAACAGATTTGTTTTGTAGTGGAACGTGACCAATAACATCAAGTGATACAGAAAGCAAAACAGTTTTATAGTTCTCTAGAACTTGACTGTATGTAGTCTGTATATATATATAGATTCTATATAGTTCTCTAGAACTTGACTGTATATAGTCTGTATATATATAGATTTTATATAGTTCTCTAGAACTAGACTTGACTGTAAAAAGTGTGAGAGGTCATGTAAGGTTTTGTGCTGACTGCAAGTTTGAAGCAGAGGTTTATGTTGATTAAATTTGAAAGCCTTGTATGAGTCATTCATTTGGACAGCGTTAAAGTGCAACAACTCCTGTGCCAATAGCTGTTATCTTATGTAAAGTTACTTCTGCCTGTTTGGTGTTTTGTCTTTGGCAATATGATTGAAACCTCATGAACAGCAGAATTCAGAGTAAAATTCTGTGAGTGTCAGCCAGTGCTAACAAGCATTTCCTCCCTCCCAGCCCTTCACCTGTATTGGCTTTCCATGCTACTGAGTTATTTTTTTTTCCTTCCTTGTTTCCCCCAAGAGTCCCGTATCATCAGAAAGTTGCAAATTGTAGGTGATGGAGCTTTTACTCTTCTCTAAGTAATATGGGGAAACAAGTTTTAATTCAAGTTCTGGACTGTTTATGTGACAATGTAGAAAAACACAGGTTTGCTCACCAAATGTTATGTGACTTGTCCCAGGACTTTCAATCTGCAGTATTGAAATGCCATTTTTCTTGCTGTTTATTAGGTGTAGATGAGTTGTATACGATAACAGATGAAGTGTGAAGAAGCTGTTCTTTTTTAGAACTCCTTGTACCGGCTTTGAAGTCAGTAATATAATTAAAATGATAATGGATTGCGTGGGCTTTATTGAACAATTAACTAGTGAACTTTTTGCTGTTTTGGAGTAGCTTATTCTTAATTGCAAAACCTTCAGTGTGTTTTGGAGTAAATTTGAGATGACTTAGAGCATCCTGAGTTTAATGGGGTTTTGATATTTTACCCTACAAACTTTGAGTTTTCTTTGCTAGGGAATTAACCAGTGTACGTGTTTCTGCTGCTGTTTGCAGCACCCAGGTTCTGACACCACTGAAAAGATAACAGTGAGAGAGGCAGCATGTTTGACATAGTTAGAGATGCTTGAGCTTGAGATACTGGAAACTTCAAAGCTGTTGGGATTTCTCTCATTTTACTCTGTAAGACATTAGTAATTCAGTATTAATCTTTTATAGGTAATAAATGTCTCAGTTTTTCTGACCAAGGTCTCAGACTGTCTGGAAGCGATCTACATCTTTTCTCTAATCATCTTTCTTCTGGAAAGGACTACTACAGAGCCTTTCCCTCTGCTTTCACAGCTCCAGTGCAGTCTTGGTAGTTGTAGCTTTGCAATCGTTACAGGGAAGGTGTGAATATAGATCTTGTCAGAGTCTCCTAATGTTGTAGAGCTCCAAATGATAGAAACAAAGCCAAGGACTAACTGTATCCCATGTCATGCAAAGACAGATCTGAATGCATAATAAATTAGTTTACAAGACCCTTTAAAGAAGAAAGTTGTTAAACCTCCAGTGTTTTTCTTTATTTAGCACATATAAAGTTCAAATGTGCAAGTGACTGATTTGAACCTTGAGAAGGTTGGAAGGGGACCTCTGAAAAATCAAGTGCAGCATCTCCTTCCCCAGGCAGGAGAAACTGAGTCTGGTTTTGAGAGATGCGCAAAAACCTCTGCTCTTTTCCTTCACAATTCTTACAGAAAAAAAAATCCCTATGTCCCACCTGAGATGTTTTTTCCTGCTATAATCTAAACTTCTTAGTACTTACAGTGCTCTGCAGAGACATGGAGAATAGACTCTTCCTTTCCTATTTGGGACAGCCTTTTATATGTTTGAATATGGCTTTATTCTCTTTCATCTCATCTAGAAATTAAATAATTCCAACTTGTTATTTTCCTCAGAGGTCACACCTAAGAATGTGATGTAAAAAAATCCCTAGCTAAAAAAATGTTTTCCATGTTTAAAGGGAACCAATGTTTTAGATGTGTAAATAGGCAACATTCTACTTCTGTACTTTCCCAGAATTTTTTCTGTTCCTACATCTTTCACTTATCTTACTAGAATGCTGAAGCTATTTGGATCCTAGCTCAGAGGAGCTTGATCAGGTACAAGATAGAATTCTCCTTTTAGTAGGAGTCATAACCATTTTCAGTTTAAAATGATCTTATTTCAGTTAAAAGCAAGTTGTTTTGTTTGTTTATGATTTATTTTATACTCAGAAATGGTAGAGGCAGGACACCAACTGAAAATTATACCAATTCATGAGTGAGATGAAAAACTATTTATGTAAGGGTATACAAAAGGGGTTAAAAAGAATCTGCCATCTCAGCCTGTATTTCCAGCTCAATGGAAGTGGAGTTGCAGAAGGTAAATTCAGTCTTGTGAGAGTATCTTGACTCTCCTGGAGCTTCTGATTCCAAGTATTTACATGTAATGTGTAACTGGGGCTTTAGACTTTTAACTGATGCTGGGTTTCATAGAAAACTCTGTTTGGTGTTCTCCAGACTATTAGAAAGTTGAGCATTGCCTGGAGCTTAAGTACTTTGTGGCATGTTTCTCTTTAGGCTTTTCCCTTAAATCTGTGGAGTTAACGGGTCACATAGCAGCAGTTAGTGTTTCTGCAAGAGCAAGTTGTATGTTCCTCTTTCATTGTATGGAAGCACAGCCTACAGACTGAACATAATACCATTTAAGGTTTTAACCTTTTCAGATTAAATTACCATAAGAAAGTTTCCCCAAGGCATTTTAATAATGACAACTTACATAGGCCTTTTTGTCTTCTACTTCTATAGGCATTAACATTTTGCCTTTAATCAATGTGGCTCAGGCTTAAACCTTACAGGTTTTCCTATAAGCTGTTTAGTTAGATGGACCTTCGTAGTAATTCTTACTTGTTAATTATTTCCCTTCCCTTCAGTTTTCTATGCACATGTTCATAGCTTGTCCAAGGGTTTAAGTTTCTTTTCCTTTCTTCTTTTTTCAATGAAAAAATGAAAAGGATTTTGCAGATTGTGAAGTAGAAAGGACTTAGTGTGTCTTATATACTGGGAGAAGATAGTATTGAAATACTGCCTCCCAAAAGTGTTAGTGAAGTGAGGACTCAAAGAGGTTTCAGTTTCTTCTGCGTGATGATGTCTCTAGTACACTGGAAATGTTGAGAAATCTTCTATCTTTGTTTAGGAGCGGGAATGTTTTGAACAGTTAATGCAAAGACACTTCATGATTGAAGAATTACTGCTCAAAAACAAATAATCAGGCAAAAAAGGCAAGAAAATAATTATATTGACGCAAAGGTTGAGTTGTATGTAGGTGTTCAAAGGTACTGCAGAGGAGGTGCTGCAAAGAATGGAGGTGGGTAGGTTCCTGGCATGCTGATGACATCAAAGTGTGATGAGAGCATGAAAGAAGAATTGAAAATGAGATTATGAGAAGGCAGCAACTGGGGATATTTACATAACTGGTGAATTGAAAGGGGCAAACCAATTGCAGTCAAACCCCTCTATGCTGCATGTTTGCAGATACCTTCACACAAAGAGAGCACCAAAAGGTCTTGTAGACAGGCCATCAGACTTCTTGGCTCAGTTGTGGATGCTGTTGTTTAAATTGAGAAAGAATGGGAATAAAGGATCATATATGAGTGGATCATACAGACCATAAATCGTGTCTTTTCCTTGGGTTTTTTTCTTTGCCATGTACTAATAAGAGTCAGTAATAGTGGTGATTGTGTGAAGAAGGGGAGATGGGCATCTGGCTGCACAGATGCAAGATGGTGTGCTAAAGATCCATAATATCTTAGTACCCAAGAGAAGGAAGGGGGCATGGCAGTCATGTCATGGAGTTGTCCTCCAAGAAACAGAAAACTTTAGAAGTTCTAGGTTGGTTACAAAAATACTAGCAGTATAGAGATGACATTAACAGGAAGGTAGGAATGAACTTCATGAGGAAAAATTGTTAAGAATGGGATTACAGCATGATTTCCGTCTTAGAGCAGTTAATTAACAAGTCTCAGTTTTAACTACATTGGCTTTTCTGCAGCGATAGTGAACATGATATAATCACTAAGCTGTCTATCGCATTTCTACACTTTCCTGGAGTAGCATTTAGCAGGACTTTGGAAAAAAGCTCTGTTAATAGGTGAAGGGCATCTCATCCTCCATAAGAAAAATTGTGCCCTGTCTGATTTTGGATTACCGTAAATTAGCAAAGGAGTCCCAAGTCTGCCCGGTCATAACAGATGGAAACTTCATCAGCCAACAGCACAACACCACAAATCATTCTGTTTCCATACTTTTTTCTTTGGTACTTTTGTCTATTGTAAAAGTCTGATACATCCACAGTAAACGTTTTGTGTATAAATTGTTGGAGGGGGGTGAGGTAGCGGAAGACATAGTTTCTGTCACTTGTTCTAGCGTAGTTAAGGCTAAAAGCAGATCCTACTAAACATGAAGCTCTAGAATTAGTTCCAAAGCTAAATGCATCACTGCTGTAAGATAATAGAATCAGGTTCACGTGGTGCTAACCTAACAGTGTTTTTTGAAAGTAAATTAAGGAGAAGATGCAGAAAGGATCAATTGGAGATTTACAGTCAAAACAGAGAAATTATATCAGCTTGGGAGGAAAAAAAACCCAAAAAACAACCAAACCACAAAATGACTGATATGGCCCCAGAGTGATGCAAGAAGAACATATGCTGTGTATTCTGCTTTGGGGAGCATGGGAGAATAATTTTGAGTGGGACACAGGAGAGCTGCTCCATCTGTTGCCTCTTCAGCTAAGACAGTGCAGTTAAAGGTTGGGATAGTCCATTTTACTTGACAAAATAAGATGGGAAAAGATAATGTGGTAACACAAACATAGTAGGGAAGCTGCCTTAAGTGCTTGACTAGGAAGGTAAAATCTTAACAGCTTTTCATCTGGTATTTGTGCAGAGCATTTTCTCAAAATGAGGTTGGACAGTATAATCCTGCAATCAGTTCAAGAGTTGAAGTGTGGGGTGCTTTATGATGATGTGCAAGAAATGAGATAGGCAGATATAGAGCAATTTGATTAGGGATTGATCAAGATTTCAAAATGCCTACTGTTGTTTATCCTGGTTCCTCCAGGCAGGCAATTCAGGAACCCCCTATTCTGAAGGAACAGCTACTGCAGCACCTCTTCTTTCTGCTTCCCCATCAGTAATGTTGCGTTTTATTCCATTTGGAATCAAATGCATAGGAAAAATCTAATTTGAGGATGGTCAGACTGAACTGCAGTAATAATGATGACTTTTGCATCATGTGCATTAGTCTACTGTATTCTGTTATATGGTCATGGAATAAAAGGCCATAGGGCTGGCTGGACTGTAAATTACCATATAGCCTGACAAAAGCCACACAGTTGAGTGTATTCAGTGCAGTTTTCTACCTGTCTCATCTGGGTAGGGGTTTTTTGTTTCCTTTTGTGGTTAGCATTTCTCTCATGTCAGCAAATACAATCATGTACTTGGACAGCAGTATCTGTTCCTTGTTGTGTTTATGTGCTGCATAAATCGAGACGGAGAAAAGAAATGGATTTTCGTCTGTCTCCAAAACGTAGGATAATACCTACAAGTTCAAATGCCTGTAAAACTACAAGAATTTCAATTCAGTTGTGTACTAATGTGTTCAGATAACACTGCTCATAGCAACAGTTACGTTTTGTTTAACAAAGAAATATTTTTTGTATTACTAAGGAATTGGGTAGTTAATAAGGAAAACTGACAATACTATGTATATATATTTCACCTGGCTCTACCTTTGGTTACATAAATGATTTAAAGCTAGCTTTGTAATTTGAATACATTCTGTTGCATATATAAACTTGTTAGTTTTCATACTGTGGTATGTGTTGCGTTTCAACCACATATTTTTGAATATTACAAAGTTAGTATCCTCACTTTACATGTATGGAAAATAAGGTGCAGTATAGGCAATTCTCTCATTTCTACTAATAATAGTTTTCAGTGAGTCTGATTTGATGCTTTCATCTCATGCATTTGATGTAATGTGTACTTTCTCTGAAACTTTTTTTTTTTTTTTTTTAAGGAAAGAGGTGGATTTGTGGAAACCAATAGTGAAAGCTTAATTGATGCTTAATAGAAAGAAAAGCATTGATTTTGACCCTCTTAAAAGAGCTTTGAAACAACACCTGGTGGATGGCAAATTCGAGGTGTAAATATAAATAACAGCAGCTTAAACAAACAACTCAGAAACTGGGTGCAGAGGAGGAGGGGAAATAGGGTTAGTCATATAGGTCATGGGATGGACAAAGAAGAAGATAAGTGAGTGAGTAATCAAATGCCTTAGGAGTTTTCATACTAATGGAAAAAAGGTAAGGGGTGAACAAGCAGAACTGGAAATATTAGTATGCACTCCAGACTGACTTAAATGCTCTAAAAGATCTGTCAGGATATCTTGTATAAATGGTACGTTTTTAAAAAAAAAGTAGTTTGTCTGGTACATAATGTGTTTGCTTGTATTCTAGAACAAGCTCAAGAAATTAAAGCCACTGAAAAAAATCTGTGATTTAAAAAAATATATATAAAAATGTATAAAACACATATACCATCTGTGGTGATAGTTTTACATGTGGGATTTCTACTTAGTTTGTTGTTAAGTGTTATCTTTCATGGACTGTAAATAAAACTGTCCGCCAACTACCTATCAGACCATCTTGTGTACCTAAAAGTTTACCTACTTTGTCCAAGTGTAGTAGTTGGTAACTGAGAGAAATTCCCACACCTCTAAACCATATCTTTCCTAAAATACAAGTGTTTTACTCCACCAAATCTGCAAGCTCAAGTAAACTCAGCTGCTTTAAGATATCAAATGAAATTATCCAAGGCATAGAATTTGGATGATAATGTCTAGCTCCTCTAAAAATTTGAATAACAAAACAAACAGGAGATAAACATCAGCTGGGAAAGCAAGATCTAACCAGGAGTCTGCCAGTGACCATAGTACTGATGTCAAAGAAAAGAAAATAGCTAATGGGAAGACATAAATTTGCTTCAGTTAGATTGGAAAAAGCTGAGAAAATGCAAGAAATCTTTTGGAGGCAGTAACTATGAAATGATCTTATGTGTGTTGGGTTAATTGTTGGACTCAAAGGTTTTTTCCAACCTGAATGATTCTGTGATTCTTTTTTTAGAAGGGGAGGAGAAAGAAGGACAAACTAAAATCAGTGGGCCTGGAGATACTAGTGACCTCAGATAATTTGTGAGTAAGATCTCATGAAGACAAGTATAATGAAAGGAATTAACTAAAATGAACACTGAGGTCTCAAAGCAGTGTATTAAATGTCCAGTTCAGTGAAACTGAGCTCCTCTTCATTCACGTGTGAAACACGAGCAGCAAGAACTGCAGAAAGCAAGTAGAGCAGCTACTGAATGTGAGAGAGTCATGTAAAAATGAGGGCGAGACTGAAAGTTTAGGGTGCATTAATCATGTTTGTGAGATGTGTTTTGTTTGGTAATAAGAAATAGCTCCATACATGCTTTAGCAGAAAGATGGTCTGCTATTCATTGTGGAGAAAAACTGGTAGCAATGGGAAAGCTAAAACATTCAATGCTTGTGTATATTGCCCTTTCTTAAAAAAACAGTCACTTTGCAGTCAGCTAACATAATTAAAGCTATCAAGAAAGAGGGAAGATTAAAGAAAAACATAGCCCAGCCAAAAAAACCAAACCAAACAAACAGAAACCCCATAGAATAGGTGAGGTGTTATCAAACTGTTACTGATTGTCTTCAAAGGACAGGTTATCTTTATAAGGATGGCTGAAAAATCAGACTTGAAAGAAAAAGTTGTATATTTAGTGCCTTGCTTTAAAAAGGGACAAAAAAGGTGTGGGGAACTAGAAGTCTCTCAATTGAAATGAAAAATGGCAGGTCAAATAATGAGACAAACTATTTGCAAGCAGCCGGGAGATAACAAAGAGTTGAAAAACAACTACCAGGGTATGACATGGCTTGGTTTTGATAAATTTAATCTAACTTGTTTGTAAGGGTCACAGTACTTGTGGATAAGGGATAACCATAAATGTCATCTTGACTCCAAGAAGGCTTTGCTGACATGAGACTCATGCAAACAGGCTGTGTGCAAGCTAGAACTATATTTGGCTATGTGCATTAAGAGATGAGTAAGTGAACTTAGAGTAATTATCTTAGTTCACTTTCAAACTGACACAGCACTGTTGATTTCATAGAGATCTGTCTTTTCTCAGCCTGTTCCTTAATGCCATCAGCTGACTGAGTGGAGGGAAATGGTTATAAATTTTGGATACTACTGGCTTCCTTGAAATGACCCTTCTGTTATCCGTGGGACAAGTTATAGGGCAAGAAGTACAAGGTTTGAATTGCAGAAAAACAGGTAAAATTGGGAAACTTCCCAATTACAAGAATATTGAAGCACTGGAATGGATTGCTTAGGGAGACAGCACTGATCAGTGAAAGTCTTTAGGAATGCCTGGACTTGTATCTCTCAGGGATGACAGATGTAGAGCTGATCCAGTTGTAGGGGGCAAAGTGGGCTAGGTGACCTCTCCATCACTATAAAACAGACCTGTGAGAGTTTGTGTAGAATACATTGCTTTTTTATATTATGTGTTGGGCAAAAACACTTGTATTGTCTCTTTGGGGACACAGATTTTTGTGTGTCAGACTTGGAGTAGTTTGGAACATATTGTATATGTTAGCACAGATGGCAAGTATATTCCATTTAAAATGTAGTCAGTCAACCTGCTCATGGTAGCAGTTGTAAATGGTTTTCAGCCACAGTTTTCCATCCTTAATAATCGCCAAGTTGTTTGCAAACTGTTCTGGGCAGTCCAACTATTACACCACAATATTTGCTCTTAAGGCTTATGTTTTCTGAGGTTTCAAGTAAATCCCGCCAGTAGATCTGCGGGTAGTGCTTTATAGACAGAAATCACCTGTGTATTTGTACAAGACAGTAGGAGGTCTCTAATCAATACACAGGGTCCAGTATGGCCTGTTTCTGTGTGACCAGTGGCTCTGGTTCGACGATAAACTCTGCTTTTGTCTGGCCTGGTGCCCTGGAGGTGGCTTTTGTGCTCTCCTGGTGGGGCTACAAGTCTGCCTTACAATTGCAGATAAAATCCAGGTTGCTACAAGACATTGCAAAATCAGGTATTGAGTTGCACAAGACTTGCCTGCTGTTTCTAATTCATCGCTTCTGAAAAGGCCAGACCCTTGATTTACATCTGTGTACTTCACCTGGAGCTTTCCCAATAGGTGATTTTCAGGGTGGACTTTTCTTTTCTTTCTGCTTTCTACCTCATCCTTCATAAGATTAAGCATGGTTGGGTAGAATTGTTAGAGCCAGTTTGTTGTCCTGTGCAACCTGCAAATAAATAATTTACTAAAAACAATAATCTACGTTACGCTGTAGCCCACGAGTGTGTCTTAATTCCAATATTGCACTTTGTCAGAAAGGCATAATCAGTTGCAGTACTTTATCATGTTGAAAAATTACAGAACAGGTCCCTCAATAGCTTGATCAGATCTGTTGGTGTGTACACAGGTGTGCAAACTGGGTCACTTCATTTTTGCCCTATGTTCTATTTTGCAGCTTTCCTGAGTATAAAATGGCTCTATGCTTCACAGCCCTTGTATTTCTTAAATATTCCCAGTTAGTTAAGGGTCCTGTGTGTATGTGTTTCAGGATGTTAATACTAGTCTGAGCAGCTGGGCGATTAGTAATAAGCAAAGGCCTGTGTTACACATGTATATAGTGCCAAAAATTGGAGTGATACTGTACAGAAAGCAGCCATTGGACTTGATAATTAGTTTCCCTTTTAATCATTAGCCAGAACGCGTTATAAGGCAGGTAAACAAACTGTTTATTGTAAGTCATCCAGAAGACATAAATGCCTTGTCATAGAGCAAAATAAAACTCCCTCCTCTACAAACAGTGCTGTAAGTAATTTGTAAAGATACTCTGCTTTTTCTTTCTGTGTGAATACAGCCGCTGAAAGAGGGTAATATTTCATAGCTGAATAGCAGGAATTGTCAATTTTATTAGAAGTTAAATTCACCTTTTCATCTTTTGTTGCGACCTGTGCCCCATATGCAGTTTGGAAAACAAAAGAGAAAAAATGTAGCTGTTGGTCTAAGTCTGTCTTTGCTGAAGCCTCTACAGTCTTTAATAGCTTTATCTTCACTGGCTCCATGCTTTTAAATGCAAATTGGGAACTGGGGGTGGTGCGGACAGACAGCTTTAATGGATTATACTCCCTGCTAACCAGCCCCTGGATTATTACAATATACAAATGAACATGTGTCTGTAAACTCATGAAGAGCAAGGTGGGGTATCTGCTGTCACTTTGTGAGAGTTTTTCAAGTACAGGTGATTTAAAAAAATCTGGAGTTTTGCCTTTCTTTTTTCTATTCTTAGGCATTTTAAAGTTTTTATGTTTATTCCATGAGCAGTGGAAGTAGCGAAAACTCTTGTGTATAGATTTGCGCCCTTGGGCACCTCTGTCCTCAGGTATCCTGTAATGGCCTGAGCTCCCCTCTGTAGAGCCTGTATGATAATTTCTTTCCCTTTCCCTGTCGTGCAGCACCTCCAGCTCTTAAACTGCCCTAGAGAGCCTTCTCCTTCCCTGCCTGTCCCCCACCGGTGGGCTGGGGAAGTTTCTACTACACCTGATTTAGAGCTGGAAGAAGCAGCAGCATCAGATTTCCTCTTAGTGGTTAGAATCTTTGTTAGGTCTCAGTGTGTGATTTTTAGGCAAAAATCCCTCTGCTTCTGATGTTGCTGGCAAAAATTACTGCAGCATTGTGTAAATATAGTTGGCTTATTTACAGTCTCACGATGTACTTCATTTTCTCTATTTTCCGATACAGAGTAAAGGGAAATAAGTGTCTTAAAAATTACATGGTGAAGGGATGTGATATATCATGTTATAAAGCACTTATAAGAAGGAAGGTGTTTGGTTGCTTTTCTGAAGATTAAGACAATTGTCCAATTTTTTATACACTAGAGGTAGTTAAACTCTTTATGTATAAATATATATGCACACAAAGATATCCATTCAATATATATAGGCATATTCCTGCATTTAATCTTCAATAATTCCTTAGATCAATGTGCATATGAGCAGTTTCCTTGTAAATTCTGTGAGGTATCTACATCTCATATGGAGAATAGCTCTTTGTTGTCAGTGTCACATGAGGTGAATGTTTTATGAGGGGTTTTTGGCAAATTTTTGCTAATAGAATAATCAGGTAAAACCCACTGTAACTGTGATTGCTGGTAGCAGTGGGTCAGCTCCATCATGTTGCTGGTAATCACCAAATGTAGGTATTACAAATTTTTTTTTTCAGCATATGTTTACAGTCCTAAAGGAATTGCTTCAGTGTCAAGGAATTAGAGTCCTCTTGCAGCTGTTTTGTGTTATGCTGTGATCACTTGCTACTGTTTCTTGTGACTCAGAATAGTGGTGTTAATATTAACTTAATTGTAAATATTACATGTGAACTATCTCACCTGAATATTGCTTTCCTTTTTGAAGTGCAAATAGTCTTTGGGTAAGATGATGTTCTGGGGGCATCTTGGCAGGGAGGTGCTGGTGAACTCAAAGAGGAGAATGCTGATTTTAAACATTCTAGAACTCTCCAAAACAGAAGGAAGCAGATGAGCTGAAGTCAGGTTTAAGGACAGCCTTACCTGACAGCAGTAAAACTACTTGGAGCATTTAACACCATTTTTAAAAATCAGTTTGGGATCTTTAACTCGCTTTTCCTGTGCTCATGTCCTGTAGTGGTGTGTTTTAACATGCAGCATTTCCAGTGAGAGATGCAAAATCAGTGTCACATTCTGCCTTTGAGGAGAGTGCAGGGGGTGTGCCTGCTTCCAGAATTAATCCTGAAGCTGCTTCCTTAGCTGTAGCTTCCAGAGATTATTACCTCCGAAGAAAAAAATTTTTGGAAGCAACTCAGTTTAAAATGAGGAGGAAAGATAATTCCTTACTAATTACAGAAGGAAGAGGGGAAAAGAGGGGATTACAAATATGACAAATAGCTGATGAATTTCCTCAAAAAATCTGGGCTAGAAGCATTTGTGAAAAAGCAGGAGATTGTGTGTGGAATAATGATGTTGTCTGCTTCTTTACAAACTTTCTTTGGAAAGAGCAGAGTTTGTAAATTCCCAATGCAGACCTCTGGAATGGTGGTTCTTGGCATTGGCAGCTGTAAGTGGAATACAAGTGCTGAACTATAGCCTAGTTGTGAGAAGGTGACTCAAAAGGCAGTTTGTCAAAGCATTGTTACACTGATAAGAAAAAGAAACGAAAGAGCTCAGGAGTATCTGTAAAGCAGATTTCCAAATAAGTCATTTCCATCATAAAATTTGAAGTATTTCACGTTTTGCTAAAAGTAGCAGCACTTGGAGTTTGACAAATTGGGGAATGATTGTGTTTTTCTTTATTTTTTTTTCCCTTGCTGCTTGTTGCCTGCTTAAGAGATAAGTTTTGTACACTTGTTTGTGTGTTTGTCAGCAGTAAATGCCAGCAGCTGGGTAGAGAAAAGGAAGCCCTTTTAGGGATAAGTTACGTTCACCCTCTATCAGCCATCAGACTGTTTCAGTGGGAACATAATCAAATTTCCTATACACCAGAGACAGTCAAATATGAGGAACACATTCATGAGAAACTAGGATTTATAATTTCTTTTGCTCCCAGAGCCACTCATTAATTGCTATTTGGCATGTATGTGTTCCCTTTTTTCTTTCTTTTTTTTGGTCTTTTTAAAGCAAGTATGTGCATTCCTCTGTGACTCTTTTCAGCCTTTGTGGACAACACTGCTATCTTTCTACTTTGTTCTGTTGTGTCTTTGTGTTTGCGTGGATCCAATCTAAAAATCTCAAGGACAATCATAAGCAGAACTTCAGCATAGCCTGTGTATATTCCTTCCATATGTGGAAAATCATGTTTGCATGGGTTCAGTCAACTCAGTAGCAATCCTGAAGAATTCTGTGGGATGGCTCATTGTTCTAAGGAATTCTTATTTGCTGCAGAGCATGTAAAACATCTTTGCTCTGCATAAGTAAGTCATTATATTGCCATTAAAATGAATTCCATAATTTAAAATACCTAATTGTGTTGTTTTCTCTGGAGATTTTGTATTTTTACTGACTAGTTAATTTTGTTGTTTTTAAGGATAACCACTTTTATATCTGTATTGAATATAAAAGTTATAAAGGTAAAGTTGTTACCCTTTCAAAAGGTAAAGAAAATCAACCTCTAATCCTTTGAGAGGCACTCGGCACATTAAGCAATCTGTTGCAACAATCTGTAGATGAATCACCCTTCAGGGAAGTACTTTAAGACATTGTTAATTCTGTGTTGATTTATTTTATTTTCCTATGTAAGCAAGAAATAGTAGGGGAGTGGAATTACTAAGTCAGGTTACAGGGCTAAACAAAGAATCATAGAGTTGTTTAGTGTTGGAAAAGACCTTTGAGATCATCAAGTCCATCTGTTAACTCAGCACTGCCAAGTCCATCACTAAACCGTGTCTTGGGACTGAGGGTGCCCTCCTCGGTGCCCTGGTCCAGATCATCAGTGAAGATCCTAAACAGGACTGGCCCCAGTACTGAGCCTGGGGGAACACCATTTATCCCTGCCCACCAGCTGGATTTAACTCCATCCACCACATCTCTTTGGACTTGACCATCCAGCCAGTTGCTCCAGGAGAATGATGTGGGAAACAGTGTCAGAGGCTTTACTAAGTCTGGGTAAACAACATCCACACCCTTTCCCTCATCCTCTGAACAGGTCACCCTGTCGCAGAAGGAGATCAGGTTGGTCAAGCAGGACCTACCTTTCATAGCCTTGGGCTCTCAGGCCTGATCTCCTGACTGTCACATAATGTGACTTCTGGCAAATTAGCACAACACTTATGGAAAAGTTTCGCTATTATGTTACTTGGCATCCACTCTGAACTCATGATAGAAAGTGTCTAGGAAGAACAGAAGTTCATACAGGAGTTTTAAAGGGCACTTAAAGAGAAGGCCCAATCAAAGTCTTGTCAATGCCACACTTTTATTAATATTGCTGTAAGCTAGGAGAAGTCATTATGTCACATTTCTTATGTGAATATATATATATTTCCTAGTGGAATTTAAATTCTGTTAAGATTCCTAAATATGAAATGAAGAAAAGCAGAGCCCAGGGAGACAAGGGTCTGTGCAACAGCATTTTATGGGGCACTGTAAATATCTGAAGACTCTTCTGCCTGGAAAGAAATGGCTCAGACAGGCTGTGGTACGAATGTCATAGAGAGGGGGAATATGACATTACTGCTCACTGCCCCTTTTAGTACAGAAGCTGAAGGATATCAAATGAAATGAGGACTTTTTGGGCTTTAAACTACGAAAGGGAGTGTTAGTTCATGCAGTGTGTAGCTAAGCTGCAGGATGTTGTGGGTGCTGGAGTCTTAGTTCATAGAAGACTTGGACAAACCTGTGGAAGTGTGCTCAGTTAAGGGATGTTAAATGCAAAAACTGAATCTCTGGCTCAGAAAGTCCCTGGAAGCACTGATTGCTGAGAGTACTGGGAAAATGTGGTTTAGTGCTTGACCAGTGCTTACATTATTCCTTAGAAATCTGCTTCCAGCCTTGTTTAGAGGCAGGGTGAGCCTTTTGATTTGACCCTTGACTTCCCACTGCTATGGACTGCAGGAATTAAGCAGGGTGATTTGGGACTCTTTCCCAAATATCATGGTTGCCTTTTCTCAGTGGTATTCCCAACAGGTAAATACTGACACAAGAATATTTTCAGATGCTCCTAAGATACTGTACAGGCATTTTGTGAGGGTCACACAGATTTTAAGTGAGATTTTAAGATACCCTTTCTTCACATCTCATAGTAACATTCATTCTGGAAAATTTTTATATAGAGAACTATGTGAGAAGAAAATTAATTTTGATAGGAAAAGAAATGTTGCAGGGAAAATGGCTTGACATAAATAGCTGAGAGGGCAAGGCAAAATTGTGGTGGGGGAAGGGGTGGAAAATGTGGTCATTTCCAACCGCCTCCTTTCATTGTGGGATTGGCATCACTTAGGAAAGTAATTTTAACCTTATGGCTACATTAATTTCCTGTTCTGTAAATCGGTAGCTGCTTAACTTCCCAGCTTAGTGAACAGCGATTTTAGTTGTACTTCAGGCATCTTCTGAAAGAATACCTACCTGGGGAAATACCAAAGAATTCTCAGTAGTCTTTTGCTTCTGAAAAAAAAAAAAAAAAGGAAGGGGGGAGGTGCAGTAAGATTTTAAAATCCATCTAATGGTGAGTCTGCTCTGCCGTTACTGTCAGACATGAAAGGTCTGACAGGCACCCCTGTTTCCATTTTGTATTTTCTCAGTCAGAAAACCAGAAAATAACAAAGCTTCCCCTAACAGGGCTTAGGAATCATTTCTGAAGTGGGTTGTGTTCTTTCATTAACAGGCAAGATTTGCCTATATACCCATTGGAATGCTTCATAGGTGACAATGTGTTGACCAAAGTCTTCTGAAGATAAATTTGTTCAATAAAACAAATGAAAAAAAGATTCTTAGGGACTTGAGTAAAACAAAAAATACAATGTGTGTGCCTTCTGGATGTGTGCACACAGCAAATCTACACAGGAGAGTAAACTGTTAGATATGTGTTTTTGTCACCTCATTTCATTTTCTAAATCTTTGTACTATAAAGTCAAAGTCTGCTTGCCAAATGTATTTAAAGATAATTTAGTCAGTGAAACTTACAGGCCTAAATCACTATGAATTTTCCCCGAAAATAGTAGTGTAGCATGGAAATACTGAATAGATGCATGATGGTTATGTAGTAGCTATTTAAACTCTATTTAAAGAGTTAGGTATATTTTTAAGAAACACTCTCAAGGAGGGCAACAGTAGATGCAAATCTGAAATTTTTAGCCACACAATCAGATGTGGTGTTAGAGCTCCTAGCATCCCAAGGATGCACATAATCCTTTTTCAGTAATAGAAGCTTGGCAACTTCAATTCAAATAAAAGCTAATACATCAAAGTCACTACCAAATGCCTCAGTCTGCTACTAATTTGCATTTTATTTGTGAAGGTATGGCAGAAATTCTGTTCCTTGTAAACCTGTTATTCATCCAGACTTGAACTCTTTGGCTTTAATATTTTATGTGTCTTGTAGACTTTTGTTTCATGACCTAGTGTTGTTCCCTCTTAGTTTGTGATAAGCAATAACAACAGCTGTGACAGACAACAGCAGTCAAGTTATTACACTATAGGCCAAGTAGCTTCTTTATTAGTGAAGCAACGTTTTTCCAACTCTTCTGATTAGCCTTGAACACCATGACATAGCTTTAAAGTATTGTTATAAAGTATAAGTTCGTGAAAAAATAACGTTGCCCAAATAAGAACTACATCAATACCTGTTCAAAGTATTTCTGTTAGTTCAGTCTACTTCAGTATTTTCCATGGTAACTATTTAATTTTGTGTTTTAAGTTAATCACAGCTTCATCTTGAATAACTATATTGCTAAATGTATTTAAAATACTGATTTTGTTTGCTGTTTCTCACAGGTGCATTCTGCTCCCTCTCCTGGGAATGAAGCCCCCTCAGCAGAGCCTCTTCATACTCGTGGATTCGGTTGATGAGGGCTGTAACGTTTCCGAGGGTGAACAGACTTCCACAAGTTTATCTGGAACAATTGCAGAGATTTTAGCAAGCCACTTTGAGTTCTTCCCTCCCTGGCTGCTCCTCCTGTGCTCTGCCCGCAAGCAGAGTAAAGCTGTTACAAAAATGTTTACAGGTGAGCACAGAGCAAAGGAAGTGTTTGGTACCATAACAAGGACGTTGTATTTACCAGGCTCTGGGTGATGTTTGCATGCTTAGTTCTGAAAAATGACAAAAAACAACAGTGGTAATTCTAAAAAAAACACACATCCCAGTTTACCAAGGACTACAGATAGCTTAAATCACACAAATATTTAGGAGTTAAATGATGTCTTTGCAATGCACCTGCCGAGAACAGGGCTGCTTTGAGTTTTCCTCTTGCTTTGCTTGTTTTATAAGGCTTTGAAGCAGCGAAGGTGATGTGTAGGTACAGAAGTATGTCGGCTGCATACACTCATGCCTTTTTTTTCAATCTCCCATTAAAACCTCTCCCTGTATTTGCAGAAAGTGAGTAAGAAGGTGGAATTGGAGAGAGGAATAACGTAGATGTGGATTCTTGGAGCATGCTTTTGGCAGAGGTTGCACAGTAAAAAAATTCTTTACAGCTTCTTCATCCAGGCTTTACTGTGTCATGAGAACATTTCTTCACTGTAATGACATTGTTACTGGAAGTTCTCTGAAATTTAATAAAAGGCAGTATCTAGACTGGATTCCAAGCCTATGTATAAAGCCTGTGTGTACTAAGGACACAATTAGGACAAAAATGTGATTATAGAACTTAGACCCATAGGCTGCTCATTTGACAGTGGCAAAAGGTCAATGGGATAATTGCATTTTGGAATGAAGTACTGTATTAATCAGTGGCAGACATGAAGACTGGTATTTGGGAGTATGTGAGAACTAAAAGAAACTTTCGGGTAGCTTCACAGGGCTCATTTGGGCATTCACATGAGAATAGTTTTGTCAAAGTTTGGCTGATTAAATATGTTGTCATTGCCAAAAAAAAAGACAAAAGTTTCTTCACAGCAGTTTTATTTCCTTTCCACTGAATCACAGTGTTTCAGAGTAGTCCTAAAAAATTGCTGCTGTTTTCTAAGTGTATTTCCAGATGGAATTCCTGACAGGAAAAATCAGCAGAACTAATGGATGTGCCTTTAAAATAAATTTAATTTCAGTGAGTTAATGTCTCATTTCCACGGAGCATGGGTTGATGAATAGCATAAAGGAAGTTGATGTATGATACTCTAATCCCATCTTCATTGTGAAAAGGTGTAGGAAAGAAAGAATTGGATACAAATTGAGAAGAAATTTTAGGGGGTAGTGGTGGTTTAGCCACTATGAAAGAAAAATGGGACATTACAGCCAGTGTGATGGCTGCCCACTTAATACGCTGTTGGATGTTTTTCCTGTTAATAGCCAATACTCGAGTATACAAAAGGTATAGTGAGGGTATGAGGAGCATTGCTGAAGCTCCTGTTAACTTCAGAAGTGTTACAGCTTTGTGGTGTAAAACTGGAGATAACGTGGATTTTTTCTCTGGTTCTAGCCTGGAAAGGATTCACTGATATTAAAGTTTCTACTGGGGCAAACTCTTCTCCTCCTCTGTAGTATCTGAATGTTTACTTTTAGCTGAGCCAATTTTTAAAGCTATTTATATTTAGTTGGTGGGCAGGCAGAATTGAAGATAACAACAGGTTTTTGGAACAAAACAAAAAAAAATCAGCTTCTCCGTAACTTAGTAAGATAGATTGGAATCCTTTTAGGATTGTTTTAGGAAAATGTGCCCCATCTGTAGCTTCTTCTGCGAAAAAAAGTTTTGGAGTATAATATGAAATATATATTAACCAATATTAACCTGATTGCAATAGGATTATATCTGTTTTCACTTGAAATTTTCATGCAGTGAAAACTTTCTCCAGATCTCTCTGACAAATAGGTTTAGCTCTCATTTTAGCTAAGTGTTATTGATGACTGGAAGCAGGATTGCTGCAGTGGCCTTGTCCTGTGATGCTCTTTTTTAGGTGTCCAATACAGATGAGAGTTCTGCAAGCATCTCCCGAGCCAAAAATAGCAATGACGTGGAAGAGAGAGTACATCCTTTCTCATCCACCATCATCCTAAGGGTGAATAATCCCTAACAGTCTAAGAATGAGAAAAGGAGGAGGGTAGTTTAGTCTGGTCCTCTTTATTCTTTCACTTCTGTTGGTGACTTATTTATGAAAATTGAATAGTTGTGCTGAATCTGCTGCAGCCTGTGCTCTGAGCCCTTCTGTATTCCCAGATTCTGTAGTAGCACAATGTGCTACAGATTTTTTTCCCCTTACAGAGATTCTCAGCTTTCATTAATTTAAAAAAAAAAAAAAAGGAAAGGGGAAAAAAAAAAGTTTGCCTCTTGTGACTGCAGAGACAGCCTCAAAAATATGAACCAAATGTAAAATGATGCCTGCATGAGTCTGTGGTCACCCTCCACAGAGAGCAAAAAGCCAGCCAACTGAGTAAAAAAGGAGGGGAATAGATAATGCATGGCTGCCTCTTGTATGTGCACTGTCAGTCCCACATCATGCCTCTGGTTTTCCTAACGACTTTTCCCCCAGATTTAACAATTTTGGCTTGCACCCGTAGTTATCCACAGTGTCTCCCACATCATCATTTTTTATCATTTGGCTACAAGCATGGACAGTCAAGCAGCTACATTAAACACAGTATTTCCAACCTGAAAGTGGCACAGAACATCCATTTATTTTTTTTAAGCTTCAGCTAATTAGCTAATTAAAATGCTTCTCCTAAAATGAGACTAAATCTTGAAGAGATAGGAGTCATTCTTGAAAAACCAATTTCCTTTCTTAAATGTCCATCATAGTAGTTGAAAAACATGAGGCATTTTAAAATCAGGCAGTTTGATTTAGATAAGTATGAGTGAACAGCAGATAAATTCTCTTTAACAGCACAAAGTTAAATAGACAAAAGTGCATATGTGCAAATTTATTGGTTCAAAGAAGCTTTTTTCAATGGGTATTTACTTAATTTCTTCTTTTTTGCCACACACATTAATCAAGTATCTGTGGCATCTGTCTTGATTATACCCCTCAATTAAACACTGACATTCTTCCAAAGAATTCCTTCTCGTGCATGAGGCATGAATGCACCAGTGAGGTACAACCCCTGCAGATGTCACATCTCAGGGATCCATAGTTTTCATTAAGTTAATGTTAAATATTAGAAAGATACTGGAAACTCCAATAAAAAGAATCAAAAGTGGAGGTGAAAAGGTTGGGTTTAGACTCACAGGTAACTTAAGTTGCATTCACCCACTCGTCCATAGGCAAAACCAGAAAATGTCATTCATTTTTTGCTCCTTTTTTTCTGACATTGAGTTCCAGCTAGATATTTTTAAGAGCTGATATTTATCCAAATGTATTATTAGAAATCCTGGGAGCATGTCTTTCTCATATCTCTGCTATTTACTGGTTCTGAATAGACGTGGAGTGTTGATTTTCTTATACTGTTTCCAAAAGCTAAAATACAAGAAATACTTTAGAAAAATACAGTAAAAAATCACAACCCAGCTTCTCTGCACACAAAAAATCTCACTGTTTGGCGATTAAAGCTACTCAGGAAGTCATATTGCTGAATTCCCCAAATCAAAGCAGTTGCCTCATTTGGAGCTGAGCCTTCCTGATTAGCTGCCATTCCATAAAATAAATAGCATGAGACCACTTTGGGAGATATTGCTTCCAGAATGAAGAATCTAAGTTGTCCTCTAATTTTTCATTGTAGTTTGGAATTTATTGGGATGACCTCATGTTACTTTAAAGACTTGATGGGAATTGGATTTTGACTATAAAAGATAAATTTTACATATTTCTTTTGTTGTAAAATTTACTTTTAAAATGCTAAAGCTTTGAAAAACTTTATTTTTTGTTTTGGTTCGGGTTTTGGAAAGGAAAAATATTTAAAAGGCTTGGGAAATCAACAGAGAGCTTTTAATTATTGTTTCCTTTCTTGTCATTACCACTTTGAAAGCACTGTGCTAGGGAATTTTATATTTCCTAGTAAAAAAGCTTTGTGTGAATTTGGAACTTAATCACCTTGTAATTAAAGAGGGAAGACTAAATTGTTTTAAATGAACTGTTACCTGTAAATCTAATTAAATAAACTTCTGCGCAATGACACGGACCAGCGAGAGCAGCAGATTTCAGCCTTAATCTCTTGTAGCACCTGCAGTAGATGCAGTGAAATTTGTAATGCACAATATACTGCAAATGCACTAAAAGCCAAATGTGCTGCCTCAGTTAGCAGGTGCATTTTACTCTGCTGGATAAGTTATTCTTTTTGAGCAGGTGTGCATAAATAGCCACAAAAATACCCAATTTATTATATGTCAGATCAGTGGTGTAAATTATTAATGCCAAATCATGGTCATGTTTGTAATCATTTAGATTACTCTAAAGTTAACAATTCAGTTAAATACATTCAAATGTGTTTAAAACTTTTGTAATTTACTTAAGTAAATTCATCTGAAGATATGGAAGTAGAAGGATATTTTTAAGCATTTACTGGAACTTGCTACTTAATAGCTTACTTCTTATTATTACAGTTTGAGAAAGTTGACATACTATTAAAGTATTTATAGCCAAGGTACTTTTTTCCCCCCGCTTTGAATGACCCTAGATCTTGCCAAGAAATACATTTGGAATTGATTTGTTTACAGAACTGCCAGAAATGTAATAAATCAGGACAATCCATATTGGAGCTCTCGTTGGGCTGAAAGTGATGTGTTGTATGAAAAATTTTAACAATGCAAAAAGCAGGGTCGTGGGACTGCAAGTTCTGTCTACTGCAACTCCTGTTTTGCTGAGCTTAAGTAGTTCATGGGAATGCTTCTGAAACAAAATGAGCTTTCTCTTAATGTTTTGGTGCTTCTTGTCCATGAAAGTGACTTATTGTATGGGGCAGGGTTCAAAAGCAAGTTTGCAGGATCTTTCTTTGGAAATGTAAAATGACCTCAGTTAGATAGATATTTGGGGCAAAAAAAACAAGGCTTTGTTTCCCTTCTTCAAGCTAGCAACAAGAATTTAAGACTTCAAAAAAGTATAGTTCTATCTGTGAGGCCTTCTTTGAATTATTTGCTTATTATAGTATGGCATGGTGCAGTGGTCAAAATTAACAACCTATTTCTGTCCAAAAGTCCGTTACAATGGCAGTTTATTAATCCCAGCCCTTAAAGAGCATTTCATCCCTGGAATTTGTGAAGGCCTGTGTGAGTGTACTGTGCTTCTTGGTATCCAAACTTATTTTGAGATAGAAAATACAGGATCTCATTTACAAGGAATATATGAAAATATTGCAGAAAAAAAAAAACAAAACAAAACAATTTTTAGCTTCCATGAACATGCAACCACTCAAATAGTTTTAAAACCGTTCCGAACTCTTCTGAAATTTATTTACCTGTCTGAAGAGCTTCGATATTTTGTATGTCTCAGTTAAGTACAGATCAGGGTGGTATTTTTAGGCCTAGTATGGAATAAAGTAGCCAGAGGATCATAGACTGGTTTGGAAGAGACCTTAAAGATCCTCTAGTTCCAAACCCCCCACCATTTTCAGGGACACCTTCTACTAGACCAGGTTGCTTAGGACTTCTTCCAGCCTGGCCTTAAACATTTCCAGGTATGGAGCATCCACAATTTCTCTGGGCAGTAATACAACCTTATTAAAGGGAAAAAAAAATCCAAACACACAAACCCTTCCTTTTTCACTTGTTTTATTTGGAGGGCTTGGGTTTTTATGTCACATCCAAAATGATTTTGTTTATTTTCCTATCCGTTTTAAGAAGTAAAATGAAAATTGGTTTCTCAAAGAACACTTGCAAGATAAGAAAGAGTCTTTTGCTTTGGAAGCACACGTACAGGGACTAAGGCACTTAAACAGTTATCACTCTGCAAGTTTTTCTGGGAAGGCTGGGAGTCAGGGGAGGTGAAGTGTAGTCATTAGTCAGGCAACACTGAACATCAGCTGAAATCTCAGGATTGCTGTTGTGTGAGTCCATCTGGGGTTTTCTCCTTGTGGTGAAATGAAACTACTGAAAAAACACTTGAGTAATGTAAAAATACAAATAGCTTACGTTGCAGGTATATAGTGGAAGGAAGGATGTGGGCAAGGGATTAGTGTGAGGGGTGTGGGGATTTTGTGAGCAGGGTCACTTACGACTAAACACACAGAGAATGAGTTTGCAGAGCTCTCTGCCTGTCCTCATTCAGCCCAGGGACAAGTTCAAATCAGTACTGGCAGAAGCAGAGCAGTTCAAAGGAAGGTGAGTGAACAGGGTTGTATGTTTGCTCCAAATAGAGCAAAACAGAGCTGTTCCCTGTGCACATGAGCCAAGCAAAGGGACACTTGTCTCTAAGTACAGCTCTGTGTCTGCACGTGACTGTGAATCCATGCACCAAGCAATGCCCTGTTTTTAATGTTATTTTTTCACTTGTGTGTCTTCTGAAGGATCCTGACCTAGAAAACAGCCTTTCACTTCAAGTGGAAGCTTGAGATCTGCAGAGTTGCAGGGCACTGTCTGTTCTTACTCAGCAAAGTTTTTTATTTGGGTTATGTGCAAGAATTAAGGGCTTTACAAAGTTACATACAGAATATTTTAATAAAATACATAGTAAATAGATGAATTATGCCATTCCGCAGTCAGGTGGGGACATTACTTGAATATGTGGCAAATGAGGGTGGATAAAGATAGTTCTTCTAAAAGGAAAAAAATAATAATTAAAAAAAAGAGCTTCTGGAACAAATATCCCCCCCGAAAATAATTATTTTCTTTCTCTTCGCCTTCTTACTCAAAAATCTTCAACTAGTCAATCTTATTTTGTAGTCTTAGCCTGTGAACTGATTGTGCAAATCCTCTCCAGTGGAGAGAAGCATGATTTTGTTTTAGGTATTGTATTGGTTTAGCCCTGTTCGGTTTTCAGTGCTTCCACAATTAATAAGGGAAGCAGAAATATTTTAGTAACACTTCCATAGCTTGCCTCTCAGTTCTGATCTGTTGTGTTTGTACAATGCTCATGTAGACTAAACAACTAACAGAGTGAGTTTAATGGGACATTCAGAACTTCTGCTGAAGCCACTGGGAAACAAAAAATACAGCTCTGTTATCAGCCAGAATTTGCTCTCAGAACAAGCTCCCAGACTGAGCAGTTTGATCCACAGAGTGCTCAAATACAATAAAACCGTAAATTTAGAAGCAGCGTTCTTCAAAGGCTCACTTAAAATTATTTGTTCCGTGGAGATAGGGCCAAAATTGAATTGAAGACATTGATCTATGGTTGCTTTTCCTTCAATAAAATTTAGAAGTTTAGTAACGGCTTTGGTTTGAAAAGCAAAGTTGGGATTTTTCCCTGACTAGCTGAACTGCCTGTAAGGAAATGTGTGCAGTGTGCTGCTCTGGAGGATTGGAATTGCAGCATGTCCCTGGAGGAATGAGGTGCAGTTCTGGCCTGAAACACAGTTGTCGGAGCTGCTGTGCCTGTGACCTCTGTGGTTTTCCCATGGCTTCGGGAAAAGCAGCGTTCAAACACTGTAATGTGTCCCTGTAGGGAAGGTCTTCATCAAATGCTTTCCTTGGCCCTACCAAAGCAAATGTTTGAAGCGGCAGAGATAGCCGTGTATCCATTAAACCATGTCTTTATTCCACCTCGTTCCCGAGAGTCTTATGGCTGCTGAGGTGGCCGTAGGGAATTCTTTGCACGTGCTACTAAGAATAGTGTCCTTTGCTTCGAGAGGGGAGGGAACGGGCACGGTCTGCATGCATGAAATAATTTCCCTTTTTCCTTTGAAGAGTAAACAAGTTGGAAAAACAATGAGATCATACAACTATGAGAAAACCTGTTTCCTTATACAATGAGTCACCTACCAAAGAACCAGGGTGTTTATCTAAAACTCAGTCCTCACTTGAAAAAAGTAGGTAATTTCTGGTGCACAAAGATCTAAAGATATTTAAAACTATTTTTGAGTGTCTCTTCTGTATCATAAAAGCTTTTAAAAGAAACTGTGGTGGTCAGGTTAGTGTTTTATATACATTTCATCATGCATATGGAGCAGGTATGAATAACTTCTTCTGTAATTAAATTAATACAATAATTGTCTTAATATAAATAACTGAAAATTATTTGGAATTCCAATGTTAACCACATCGGAGAAGGGATTATTCCTTTAATAGTATAATAATACTTAATAATTTTATTTTGGTTGTAGTTCTGATGGTTTTGCTTAGGTATTTAGTAATGTCCAAGGTAGACTCACAGTGCCTAATTCAAAGGGATTTTCACTATTTTCTGTGTTAATAGCACATATTTCTTCTTATAGTAGATGATGATCAAAATGCATCTATTATCAAAGTTTTCTTCTGTTATTACTGTTTTATATTCACAGTGTTTACAGGAAGAATATTGTATCATTGAGTTAAGCAAAACTGGCTCAGAAGTAATTATAACTTTCTTCCCTCCTAATAGGTTTTCGAAAAATCAGTCTGGATGACCTTCGAAAGGCTTACATTGTGAAAGATGTGCAACAATATATTCTGCATCGTTTAGACCAGGAAGAAGCGCTGAGACAACATCTCACAAAAGAAACAGCAGAGATGCTGAATCAGCTTCACATCAAAAGCAGTGGTTGCTTTTTGTATCTGGAGCGTGTCCTAGATGGAGTTGTGGAGAATTTTATTATGTTGCGAGAGATCCGTGATATTCCAGGAACATTAAACGGCCTATACCTTTGGCTCTGCCAGAGACTTTTTGTGAGAAAACAGTTTGCGAAGGTCCAGCCTATTCTTAATGTAATTCTTGCAGCCTGCAGACCCTTGACCACCACAGAGTTGTATCATGCGGTGTGGACCAAAAACATGACGCTGACGATGGAAGACTTCCAACGCAAATTGGATGTCCTGTCAAAAGTGCTTATTGATGGCCTTGGAAATACAAAAATCTTGTTCCATTACAGTTTTGCGGAATGGTTGCTGGACGTAAAGCACTGTACACAGAAATACTTGTGTAATGCAGCGGAGGGACACAGGATGCTGGCAATGAGCTACACCTGCCGAGCAAAGGATTTAACACCGTTAGAAGCTCAAGAGTTTGCGTTGCATCTAATTAATTCAAATTTACAGTTAGAGACCTCAGAGCTGGCCTTGTGGATGATATGGAATGGCACTCCTGTCAAAGACTCCCTGTCAACCTTAATTCCTAAAGAGCAAGAAGTATTACAGCTGCTGGTGAAAGCTGGTGCTCATGTCAACAGCGAAGATGACCGCACGTCTTGCATTGTCCGGCAGGCTCTGGAGAGAGAGGACTCCATTCGCACCTTGTTGGACAACGGAGCGTCAGTAAACCAGTGCGATTCCAATGGGAGAACGCTCTTGGCCAACGCAGCATACAGCGGCAACCTTGATGTCGTCAACCTGCTGGTCTCGAGGGGAGCAGATTTAGAGATAGAAGATACTCATGGGCAAACAGCACTTACCTTGGCTTCTCGTCAGGGGCACACCAAGGTTGTCAATTGCCTGATTGGATGCGGGGCCAACGTCAATCACACGGATCATGACGGCTGGACGGCACTGCGGTCTGCGGCGTGGGGAGGGCACACAGAGGTGGTGTCTGCACTCCTTTATGCAGGAGTCAAAGTGGACTGCGCAGATGCGGACAGTCGAACGGCGCTGAGAGCAGCAGCATGGGGGGGACATGAAGATATTGTGCTGAATCTGCTTCAACATGGCGCTGAAGTTAATAAAGCTGACAACGAGGGCAGAACGGCGTTGATTGCGGCCGCCTACATGGGGCACAAAGAGATCGTGGAGCACCTGCTGGATCACGGTGCAGAGGTGAACCATGAGGACGTGGATGGAAGAACGGCGCTGTCTGTTGCCGCGCTCTGTGTGCCGGCCAGCAAGGGGCACGCCTCGGTGGTCAGCCTGCTCATCGACCGCGGGGCTGAGGTTGACCACTGTGACAAAGATGGCATGACCCCACTGCTGGTGGCTGCTTATGAAGGACACGTGGACGTTGTCGATCTGCTTCTAGAGGGAGGAGCTGATGTTGATCACACGGACAACAACGGCCGTACACCGCTTCTGGCAGCAGCCTCCATGGGCCACGCTTCGGTTGTAAATACTCTCTTATTTTGGGGTGCAGCTGTCGATAGCATTGATAGTGAAGGTAGAACAGTTCTGAGCATAGCATCTGCACAGGGCAATGTTGAAGTAGTACGGACTCTGCTGGACAGGGGGCTAGATGAAAATCATAGAGACGATGCAGGCTGGACACCTTTGCATATGGCAGCTTTTGAAGGTCACAGGTTGATATGTGAAGCTCTTATAGAACAAGGTGCTAGAACAAATGAAATCGATAATGATGGGCGTATACCTTTCATATTAGCTGCACAAGAGGGTCACTATGATTGTGTGCAGATGTTACTGGAAAATAAATCCAACATTGATCAGAGAGGCTATGACGGGAGAAATGCTCTCCGGGTTGCTGCCTTAGAAGGTCACAGAGATATAGTTGAACTACTGCTCAGCCATGGAGCAGATGTGAACTACAAAGATGCTGATGGCCGGCCAACACTTTATATCTTAGCATTAGAAAACCAGCTTACAATGGCTGAGTATTTTTTAGAAAATGGTGCAAACGTAGAAGCAAGTGATGCTGAGGGAAGAACAGCTCTCCATGTTTCCTGCTGGCAGGGCCATTTGGAGATGGTACAGGTGCTGATAACATACCATGCTGATGTGAACGCTGCAGATAACGAGAAGAGATCTGCTTTGCAGTCTGCTGCATGGCAAGGTCATGTGAAGGTAGTGCAGCTTCTCATTGAACATGGAGCTCTGGTTGACCATACATGTAATCAAGGTGCTACTGGACTCTGCATTGCAGCCCAAGAAGGGCATATTGACGTTGTCCAGATATTACTGGAGCATGGTGCTGATCCAAATCATGCCGACCAATTTGGGCGCACAGCTATGCGAGTTGCAGCTAAAAATGGACACTCTCAGATTATTAAATTACTGGAAAAATATGGTGCATCGACTCTGAATGGTTGCACTCCATCTCCAGTCCACACAATGGAGCAAAAACCCTTACAGTCAGTCTCTTCTAAAATGCAGTCCTTAACAATGAAATCCAATAGTTCTGGGAGTACTGGTGGAGATATGCAGCCCAGTATGCGGGGATTATCTAATGGGCCTGCGCACGCCTTCAGTTCTCCTTCTGAGTCCCCTGACTCTACAGTTGACCGTCAAAAGTCATCTTTATCAAATAATTCCCTGAAAAGTTCCAAAAATTCTTCCCTCCGTACCACATCCTCGACAGCAACTGCTCAGACAGTGCCCATCGATAGTTTCCACAGCCTGTCGTTCACAGAGCAAATACAGCAGCATTCCCTGCCACGCAGCAGGAGCAGGCAGTCCATTGTTTCTCCTTCTTCCACAACTCATTCCCTAAGTCAAAATCATAATTCGCCAAGTAGTGAGTTTGAGTGGAGCCAAGTGAAACCTAGTTTGAAATCAACAAAGGGTAACAAGGGGGGGAAAACGGACAACTCCAGCAAGTCTGGGTCAGCTGGAAAGAAAATAAAGCAGAGTAGTTCCTCCCAACCCAAAGTGTTGGAGTATGAAATGACTCAGTTTGATAAGCGAGTACCTATTGCCAAATCTGGCACAAGCATGCCCCTGAAATCAATGCCGGCAGAGCCACAGTGCAAAATTTTGGTCCCGCCAGCTCAGCAAGAGGTTGGTCGATCTCAGCAGCAGTTCCTGATTCACCAACAGAGTGGAGAGCAGAAGAAGAGGAATGGGATTATGACGAATCCAAACTACCATCTGCAGAGCAATCAGGTTTTTCTCGGCAGGGTTTCTGTCCCACGAACAGTGCAGGATAGAGGGCATCAGGATGTACTGGAAGGTTATCCTTCTGCAGAAACGGAACTCAGCCTTAAGCAAGCCTTAAAACTTCAGATTGAAGGTAGCGACCCAAGTTTCAACTACAAGAAGGAAACACCATTGTAAAAGGTAACTCACCCAGTCACAAAGAAACCAAATGCCTGTATTCATCACATGCATTTAAAACAAAGCTAAAATAACACTTTATTATCATTTCTCTTCATAATTACTTTCATAATGAAAACCACAAATGTTAAAATCTTAAACTGGCAAGTATTTGTTTTGCTGTCACTTAAAAGCATCAGCTGTAGAGGAATTGGATCACTGTCATGTTTTCTGTTGAATTCAGATTGCTCAAATTGTGCCCCCACTGGCTTTGATACATGAATAAATAAAAGAGCAAATTTCACCTAGCATTGATTTTGAATTTTCAAACATAAGGATAGATGGGAATTCTAGTATGTGATATTTTCAGATACAGTCATTATGTCATTATTTATAAAAATGCTTTTGACTAAGCTTCTGAGGGTTCTTATAAGTTACAGGCAGGCACTCTTCTGAATTTGGATTTCAAGAGTGAAATCACAGTAGCGCAATTATCTAGAAATTAAAAAGTAGAAGTGCTATCTAAAGCTTTGATTTTATGTTTCTGTTACTGTAAAGGTAACCCTCCTGTAAAAGAGGTGACTTTTCTCAGAGGAAGATTAGAAATTATGTTATAGTACCAATTTTCAGACTATTCTGTAGCTCTTAATCAGTGGAGGTAATTTAGATTTCTCCCTTTCTCTCCCATACTGCATTTTAAGCTGAAAAAGTAATTATAAGTACCTTTTTTTTACCTGAATTGTCAGTGAGTCAGCTAAAATAGTTCTATTTTTCTTCCTCTTCCTATTGAGTTTAATCTTTTTTAGGGTATTTGAAATATGTTAATAATTAACATATTTTCTGTTTGAATTTCAGAGAAGCAGCATCTGTATGAAATGTATGCCCTTCTCTTATTTGCTTATTCACTTATTTCTGAAAACTTTTTTTTTGTGTGTGTGTGTAAATGCAGCATTTTGGACAGCTCAAACTGCTGCTCCTTAGAACAAGAATGTTCTTGCCAGCTGACTCAGTTCTGCTGCAGGACATCACAGACTGCAAGTTTCTAGGACAGTTGCAGGTGGTGCAGAATCCACAAATGGGAAGCCTTCAGCTGTCAAAAACACACAGATGGGAGTTTTCCCAAAATGTCCTGGAAAATTATTTCACTTTAATGGAAGAAGTGTAAATGTAGCTGAGGTCCCTTGTGAATTGTAGAGCATTAGAATATTCTGCAGGACCTTAAGTTGGGGCTGGCATTTTAGTTAAATTAAAATATTTGAAACAATAAAGTGTTTCAAAAACGTATGTACTACAGCCTGCACATTTGTAAAATTCAAATATTAGCAAAAGGTCAGATGAGCTGTGGGGCAGGAGGAAAGGATGAGGCAACACAGCAGGAACAGGCATAGAAAGAAATCATCAGCTAAGAGAGAATGGGCCCTAAATCTTCTTAAAAGTTAGAAGGATTTCAGATTCCCACAGTTGTACATCATGCCCAGACAGGATTTAAACTGTGATTTTTTTTCCTGCCTCCATAAGACATTAAAGCATATAATTAAGAATTGTATTTCCTAACTCTTATGTACCTTCACCTGACATTCATTACTCGCTTTCATGTTTTACTTTACTGCAAATCCATTGTATGCTTCTAACCTGAGATGTGTTGATCTACCTGAACTGTCATCAAAATACTAGTTTTGATGATTTTTTTCCATCTTTGTTGATTTTAAAATATAAACAGCACATAAAAAAAAAAAAATCTGAACAATCTACATATAATTTTAAAATTGGGCTTTGCTTTATCTGGAACAAATGGTATATTACTGAATATTCAGGGGTTTTCTCTGTGAAGTTCTTGGCTAAGAATAGCATTTAGCAAATGGCTAAACAAAGGAATACGAATAACCTAATAGTTCCTTTGGCTTTTTCTCTTGAACATTTTTCGTTGCTTCATTGTAAAGATGGAAGTTGAAAACAATTTTGTGCGGATTATGAATTGCTTGGCACAGGCAATAATTAACCTCCTCTTTTGCCAAGTCTCAAGCACAGAAACTGTAATTTCCCTGACCAGTGAATAAATTAGTCACCTGTGGAGAATCCCGTCAGAAATGCTCGATGGGAGCACCAGAGGAATGGTTTTCCTTCCCTGGCTGCTGCTTCCGAGTGCTATTCAGGAAGCTCTCCTGCTGTGGGGACCTTGTAGCTGCTTTGGATGGCAGAGAGCACAGGGAATCAATCATGGGATTTGGGTTAGGCAGGAAGCACTTTGCATCATCAAGTTGTTGTTGTGTGCTTTAAACTTTAATCAGAGATGATATAGCTCCCTTTCTGACAATATTGTTTGTATTGCAGAGTATTTCGAAACTCAGTGTTTTTATTTTGTCCTTCCAGGCCAATTCCATGATGCTGTGAACAGAAGCCCTTCTGCTCCGAATGATTTATCAGCTGGCTGGGATGAAAGCATATAATGCTTGTTTAGTCCACCTAGAAATTCAAGAATGTGATTACTACAGTACAGTTACCTTAATTACTGTAACGTGCCTACATTTTCAGGCTGCCTTCTCAGTATAACCCTCTGTGCTTCGAAATTTTATTTTGTGTACTTTGTATTTAATACACAGAATGAGCACTTTTTTTAATTGCAGAAAGATATATGCTGTATTTCCCTGACCACAGCTGAAAATGGTAAGAACCAGGAATTCTGATTTCCTATTCCGGATCGCTTGGTAGAGGTGCATGTGCCACAGTGAACTGTGTATGGAGAGGCAGTGCTTTTTGTATTTATTTTTCTGTAATAAGCAAAGAAAATAAGCAAAGAGTTTGTCACATTTGCATTGTTGTCCTGTATGGTCAGTTCCCTGTGTACTTCAAAAAGTTCTCTCCAGAATTACAAGTCTTGTAACAGTATTTTATAAATACTGTACTTGTGTGTTCTGTCTGTGTAATAGCTGTTCAGTGGTAGCAAAGGAGTCGGACTGGGACCACCTGCAGTGTCTTTGGGATTTTTGAGAGGCAAAAATTCATTCTCTGGTACTACACACCAAATCTGGATGGCAGACTGGGACCACTGAAAGCAATAGGTGAATTTTCTCTTGGACACTTGGGCTTCAATAGCCTCTGTTATTGTTACGGTAATGAGGTAACTAATATGGGTATGTCTGAGGTGCTAAAGGTCTGATCCTGCTTTCATGTATATCTTTATACATCAGAAACAGCTCTTTCTTTATTCCAAGGACTGTATTGAGAATGTCAGTGAAACAAACCATGGAGAATACTACAGACACTTTGTTAAGGAGGCTGAGGGAATATACAGCCAGAGTACAGTGGAAAAGCACACGGTCAGTGACAGCGTTGCCTGGGGAGTACAGAGATTACTGAGTTAGCCCTGTCCTGAGACAATAACTCTTTAAAGCACAAACCTGTATGAATGTGGTTGCTGCTTCAGGTGGCTTAGGTAGAGCCAGTGTGAGTGTACCTGTACCTGGAGCTTGGTTAATCAGCAGTCTGGATAGTCTACAGATAATGGAAAGCTGGTTTCCCACTCTTACAGAAGAAGAATTTTACTTACATGAAAGAGAGCAAAGTCAAGGTCATTGTTGTGAAAGTGAACAGTGTGAAATTTTTCCTTTGAATGTGCACATCTTACTTGCACAGTTCTGCAAGTGATAAAATGAAACTAGTGGGTTATTTTCTCTTACAAATGCAAGCTATATTCTACTATTCACCATTACACAGCCTTGCTCTTTAGAAAATAAGCCTATTTTTGTATGCAAGTATTTCTTCTAGAGGCTTAGGTTTCATCTTTTTCATACTCTAATTCTCATCATTCCAGAAATAAGATGATAGAAAGCTGAGGTTATTTTTCATAGATGATTAATTAGATCCTTAAACTTCGATAAATGGCCCCTGGATGTAGATGTAGTGCATATTCTGAGGCACTAAAGGGCTTCATGTCTGGTTATTATGATCCAACAGTCATCAGAACATTTTTTTTTTTAATCTTGCACCTCCATTCTTATTTGCTTGTTGCTAAATGTAAAAAGAATCTTTTATAGTCAGGCATTGAGCATATAGTAAAATTAGATGTTAGAAGTTAACACACGGCAATATTGATTATTCTGAATGTTTCATGTAATGAATTTCTTGTCCCCGTGGGACAATTATAAAATAAACATAACAGGAGTCTGGCAGAATGGCCTTAAGAGGCTCAGAAAAGAGAAAGTACCAAAATGATTTCAGCAAACTTGTTCCAAACCTCAAATGTAGTCCATTTGCAATACTGTGCAAGAATACGACTTTTCTTAGTTATTAGATGTATGTTTTGTTCTGTAGAAAGGGATCCCCGAATGCCAACATTTTTCTACTGACCTTGACTGTCATTGGGATGATATTTATTTAATTTTATTGTGTTGTTATTAATTGCACCTTGTGGACAGAGGACGTAAAAATATGGCCAGTTTCACAAGGGGCCACAATATATAGATAGATAGTTTGGTGGGTTTTTTGTGAATAATATTTACGTTTGAAGCAGTCGCTGGTGAAACCCTCCATCCGAGTCAGCAGAAAGTAGACCTGTTGAATATGTTTTCGGAATGACAACTCTTCCACACTTCGAATATCCCTTTGGAACAGAGCATGGATTGCTTTAAATCATCCGCTTTCTCAGAAGGTCTGTGTAATTCCATGTTGCTGTTGCGTGTGATTTTTAGCACCACCGTTTGTGAGGATTTTGTGTGCCAAGCAAAGTTTCTGTTCCCCACGTTGTTCCCTCTGCTCTTCCCGTTCGTGTCCATACAATGGAGTGGAGGTGAGCGGAGGTGCAGAGCCGTGACTCTGCATGGTTTCTTTTGCCAATGTAACAATTCTCACAGCCAAAAAAACCTGAATAAAACACGAATCCTCTTTTTCTCCATCCCATTTTGCTGGTCCTTTCGAGGTCATCTCCACAAGACGTCTAAAATTCTTGATGGGAGAACTAGGGAAAAAGACTGTTTTGTGGACACGGCTGTCAATACTGTGTGCATGTGGAAAAACACGTCAGAAGAGAAATGCATTAAGAGATACAGAGGCACAATTGATGCATTTTTGTCTTCTCTGTGATCAGTATTGAAAGCATTACTGTTTCTTTAAAACTAAAAAGGTATTTTCCCTCCTCAGTTACTCTGCTATGCAAATGTCTGTTATGCTTAATACTCCCCATCTGAACTCCTCAGTTAACTTGGTTTGCAGATAGACTGTTTTTTCCTGGAGTGGGTTGTAAATAGCCTTTAATGTACATTGAGTGAATTTCACATTGTAAAATTTTTATTTTATTCCTTGTATTATATTAAGCGAAAATCCCTGTGTATATTAAAGTGCATAATAAATATATTTGCTTTTCAGCAGACATCTGTTTTAATTTTTCTACCTCATTTCCTGGGACATTTCAGGAAAAGGTTATTGAACTTGATTAACATTTGTGTAGTACTAAATGAAACATGATGTATATGTCCAGTAAGCAGTCCAGGCTAGCAAACCTCAGACCTCAATGTTAATTCCTATGACCCTGAGCATTTGCAGGATAAAATTTGCCATGTGTCCTTCAGTTTAAAATGACCGTTATATACTGTAAAGACCAGGGGCAATAAATTTACTGTTTTAGTTGCTGTAAGTCCTTTACCACTTCAAATGGATTTTGTTAATTATCACCTTGATCAGCGTTTCCCTGTGGTATTTTCAGTTTAAGCAAAAACCCTCCTACTGATGGTGGCTACTCGTTTTTCATGAATTTTTTATTAGAAAAGGTAGGAGAGAAAAGTTTTCTGGTCACTGCAATAATCCACTTCACTCTTATGATCTTGTCTCACTTCCACCTTGGATTATAAAGGCACTGTGATTTCTCTGCAGAGAGTTATTGAGTGTGAAGGAGGAGTTTGGCTGTGCCTTCTGGTTCAGGTTTACCTCCAGGTATTTTCATTCACACAGATTTCAGTGGTTGGTGGCATGGGTTAACTGATTTCTAAGATTAGGAGGATGACAAAATTGTCATTAATTGTTGACTTGTTTTCTGTGTATTTCTGTTGTTTCTCACAGAGATTATTGACCCTCTTTTGTTAAGTTTTCTATATGTGAAATAACAAAGTATGAGAAGCATTAATTCAGTGGCTATTTTTCATTGAGGCAAAGAATCATTTTCACTGAATTAATCTTTGAGTACGTTATATTACATTTCAGAGACAGACATTTTCTTTAGATAAACACTGTAATAATATTTAAATAAAATTATCCAACACCTGTTTCAAATCTCTTATTCTATGGAATATAAACAATCGCATTGAATAGCACGTCACATCTTTTGTGAGATCTTCAAAATAATTTGACTTGTGTATTACCAAGTAGTACCAAAATGTATTTTTCAAAAGAAAGCTGAGACTGATTGGCACAGTGAACTAAAGCTTTTCAGTTGGAGGCCCTTTGAGAGACAGCAATGACAATTTGGCATCGATCTAAATCCTAATCATTTTGTGTTACAAAGAGTCACAGGAATACGGTGTGGGACTGAGGAATCTACTTGGCAAATCATTTTATAGTAGGTAATATGAACAGATTGAACTTTAGGAATAAATAATTTACTGATGTCCCAGAAAGACCTACTGTTCTCACTTCTATTCTTACAATTTTATATTAGACCTGTGAAAGCACAGAACTACAATTACAGATGGAGTTTAAGCTGGAGAAAAACAGCTTCTATTGGACTCCTGTGACAAAATCATGCGTCTTTGGGAATGTAGTTGGTGTTCAGTCATTTTTTTCAAATGGATTAAGAACACAGTAAGGGATTTTGTGGTTTGGTTTGGGACCTTTGTCCCTTCTCTGTGCCTCATTAGTTCATCTTGGACTCCCCAGCCTGTTCTGTAGTTGTCTCTTGGGGCTTGCTCTGGTGTTTGCTCAGGGGATTGGCAGCACTATGGTAGCTTTCAGCTGTTAGTCTTGTGTATCCTTGAAAAAACAGAAGATGGGGAGGAGACAGCAGGGAACAACTGTGCTAGATAGAGCTAATCAGAAAAATAATTGCCACTTCTTTGAATCTGGAAGGTTTAGAGCAGTTACCTCTGGTTTAAGGGGTTTTTCTTCCATTGAAGCACTAATTCATGCTTTATGTCTGAACTGCGAACAGCTGGCTGGCCAGGAGGGTGTTGGATCTCCAGGCAGGTGACCCTGCAACACTGGGTGTTTTATTTGGAACTGCCAGAGAGGGCAGGAAGCTTTTAAAGAATCCTTTGCAAGATGTTTGGTGCCTTTCTCCAAGGAGCATGCCAGCAAAGGAATGTCCTGGTTCCTGATGGCATTACAGTTTTTCTGGTGAAGTTGATACTCGGAAAATAGCAAGATAAAACAGAATAAGCTGTTGGGATTTGGTTGTTGGGTTTGATGTAACTTATTTTCAGTCTCATTCTCCTGGGGGGAAAAGAAAAAAAAAAAGAGGTAAGTAATAAAATTCTCTCTGAGTTAAGGCTGTGAGCACAGCTTTTATCTACTTATGCCTTGGTGAACATTAGGCCACCTCATAGAAGAACTGTTTGAAATTCAAAGCTTTATTCATAAATGACAGAGTGGACCTTTATTATTTATTCTGTTGTCTTTCGTTTTACTGGCTCTCCAGTTTATCATTGTATTTTCCCTAAGAATAACACATTCCAGTTTTTATAAGAGCTACCTTGCTGTGTTTCCTTACTGCTCTCATAGAAAGTGTTACTTTCCGCCAGTAAATCCCAAAACATTTTACAGAAAAGACAAGAGGAATATTGAGATAAAGATACATTTGCCCTGTCAGTCGCTTATCAGGCTAAAAACAACATCAGGAAAAGCCCCTGAGTCTCTCCCAGCACTAGGCATTTCTGCCGCCTTGAATAACCTGTTGTCTGGCATTAACTCATCTCCTGCTTTTTTTCAGTTGCCTTTTTTACTTGTTTTTTCTGCATTTGCAGTGTAACTTGCTGGAGGCTGTCCATGCAGCTGGGTGCCTCCAGCTCCAGCTCTTGGCCGGCCGTTTGAGCTGTGTCAGAGAGGAGTCAGCTCCAGTTTGGAGGCTTCTCGGCAAGCGGATTCCTGCAGGGTTGGGCTGAACATCACCTTGCTGCACCTGGCCTCTGCTGAGCAGCATGGCACGTGGGACAGCTTGCCAAGCTCTCTCTGTAGTTGTGTTCATTTTTGCTGCTGCAATCAGAGCTTTCAAAAGCCCTCTTGGAAAAAAAAAAAAAAAAGGAAAAAAAAAGGCTTGTCCAGGAGCCCAGTTGACAGGTGAGAACTTTGTGAGAAGCAGTACTGAGCACCCAACTAGCCTTTGTGTCCTGATGCCAGTTTTCTCCTAATGTAATACTCTGAACTGAATGGAAGATAAAGGAACATGAATGATTATGTCTCTGCTAACATTTAATGTCTCCCTTGTACCTTGGTTAGCTGTCAGCCTTTTGACAAATTAATGGAGATGCCTGTTTCTGAAGGCTGTCATTTAATGGTATTCATGTTATGGAGAGATAAGATCCTTTTTTTTACAGGCACAGTGTTCAAAGCAGAGAATTTTTTTGGAAGTTAGATGGGACCGAGTTCTGTGTTTATCCTGCCTGTTGTGCTTTTCTGGAAGGCAGGAGCAAAAAGCACCAGAACCAGCTATGTACAAGGTTTTGTTGTGTGAGAGAAAACAAGGAGGAAAGATTCATGTCATCCCAGAAGTCTTCAAAATGCAACTTACTGTTTGCCACATCTGAAAACTTTATTGCTGAAACAAATCTTGAGATGTTTAGAGGGTGCATAATTAAGAGTCCTCGTTTGTGCTCAGGAGATGTTTGTTGCAGACCAGGAATTAAGCAGAAGCACATTTGCTCTGACTCTGTTCCAGTGTTTGTCCTGGTAACACCATAGTTAATTCACTCTGCTTGTCATCTGCAGAGATTTCCCACCAGAGGACTGGATGTAGCTGTTTTTGAAATGCTTTTGCTAATTATTCTTTTAACATGAAATTAATGAACAAAATTATTCAGGGACGTTCTTATTTACATGAAGCTCTCTGCTTGAGCAGGTACATCAATTTCCATGGCAGTACTTGAAGAGTGTGGTTTCTTTCACCCGAGGAGAGGTAGCAAAATCTGTGCCTAAATTGATACTAAAGTGCTTTTTGGCTCACACTGCTGGCTCATTTACATGAAGCCTGTTTCTGTAAAGGCTGTCTTTCCCCTTTGCCAAGATGGGATGTTGCATTTAAGAACAGCCGTTTCAGTCACACCAGAAATTCATTCAGCAACCTGTCATTAGCAATGACCAATATCAGATGTGAATAGAAAAGTATCCTATTTATTCAGGATAAATTTTCAATGATTTTTCCTCTAAATGCTCTCAAGCTGTTTGTGGTTCGGGGATTTCCAAACCCGGAGACAGTGTCTTTATCATCAATATTTTCTATGTTCATCAATATTAAGTAAATTAGCCAGGAACAAATGGCTGAGATGGAAAAACCACACTGTAATTTATAAATAGTATTTAATATTTTTTCTTGAACGGTAAGACCACTAGACAATCAGCCACTGAACACAAGTTTTAAGCCCTAAGTAGATTTATACCAGAGCTCTAAATGTCAAAAAAATTTGTTCTGGAATAAATGTGGAGCAGTTGGTATTAACATTATACAATGCAGAAAGTAAAGATATTATTTGAGACAAAAGAACTTCCTCACATCTGCTGAAAACCTGTTCTGCAACAACCAAGAAAAAACATTGCCCCAGATCCTTGTAGGAGAGTTGGTAGGTCTTTTTGCATAGAGACAAGACAGTCCCAAGAGCGTCAGAGTTACTCTTTCCTTATTAACAACGTGAACGAACTTGAATATTGATTCACTATCTCTCCAGCTAGTATTCAGAGCCATCAGGTGCTGGTAATAAGGAATGCATAATCTCAAAAATGAGTATTTTCCAAATTAAAAGTGGGCACAAAGGGGAGCGCAGGTGCAAGGGTGTATTTCCATCGCGCTTCTCAGCAGTGCCACCATTCAATACGGCAGGAACTGGGTGAAAAGGAAAATTAATCTAGCAGATGTGCTCCCTCCTGCATTTCCTAAGCTCCCAGTTTGCCAAGCCGTATTCCCCAGGATCAAGCATTTGCCCTGCAGAAATAATGACGGTGTTTGTCTTTTCAATATGTTTTCATTTAACTCTGGGATTTTCACAGATCACATGGACAGTGACTAGAAGTTGCCAAGCAGTGTCAAGCTGCTTTAAACTTGATATTCCCCACACTCCTAATCTATTCCTTTAGAAATAAAACAGGTTTCCACAACTTAGATAACACCATGGTCAAAGTATTCCTTGGCTCCTTTAGCATTCCTACTCTGGCAGGACCTCTGGGTTGTGGGCACTGTGCCTCATATGGCAAACCCACTTTCAATTAAATCTCTGTTCTCTTTTAAGTGTCCTAATTAGGGGGTGAGGTGGTGCTGAGCATGGAGATGGACAAACGGACGGTGGATGTGAAAGAGAGGCTTGATCTGTACATGGATGTTTGTTACTGCCCAAGGGAAAAGTGTGGAATACCTTGTTTGAACACCCAGCTCCACAGCGAGCAGTGGCAGTGAGTAGGGCACAGACTGGCCCGAGTGAGAGCTGCCCTTTGATAACAAATGCGAGATGAGGGTGGGAATCAAAGCCTTCAAAGCCATACGAGTGGCTCATTTTTAACATGTCAGAGGAGGATGGCATAGAAGAAGGCATGCTAGAAAAATTTTCCTTGAACCTTGACTCGGGATGGGTATAGCACAGGATGTGAGGTATGGGAGTTTTACCTTGTGAGAGGAGAGAATCCAAGAGATTGCCGAGACTACAGAAGAGATCCTGAAAAGGAAGATCTGAGTTGAAGACCAAGTTAGTGACATAATATATTCATCTTCCTTTTAATAGAGTCTGGGCTATGCCCTCCTTGGGAAGGGCTGGTCTGAGGGCATTGTTTGGATATCAGGGTGCTGCCGTAGCCTTAGGGTAGAAAGCAGGCTAGCACAGTGTGACCACTCCCTTCAGAGGAGGACTTTAATCCATGCATTCATTAGTTTGAAATTACATAAGGCTATTTAAGTATGTTTCTTCTGTTTTGGAGATGGTTTACCTAAGTCTATTGTGCAATTAAGACCAGCAATAGCTTGTTTTGTGTAGCACTGCTGGGACTGCAGTGTAGTCACTGCATCCAATGCTGGATGGAGCAAAGTAGCCTTTCAAGAGTTAACTCCCAACCCACCCCCCAGACTGATGGCTGTGGGCAGGGTTGGCTCCCTGGGAATAAGTTCAGGGCTATTCAAAGAGCTTGAATCTCTTTCTAAATATGAAATGCAGCCAGCTTATGACACAGTTCATTCTCTGTTAGTTAAGATTAATAAGGGAGTATCCAGGTACACTCCCTCAAACATTAGTACTGCGGGATGTGCGTGGGAATGCCATATGCAAACATCCACATACAGGCCAGTTTATTATCCCCAGGGCAGCCTTGGCTTTTCCTGACCTGTGCTGGCTCCTACAGGGTGAATTAATGCAGACCCTGAGCCAGGAGAAGAAGACAGCTGAGGCCAGGACTGCTCCTTAGCTCACATGGCATTGTCAGAGACGGGACCAAGTGGCGAGACCTCACGTGTCTCAGCCCATCCCCAGGGCCCTTCCACTCCAGCTCAGCATGGCCAATGTGCAGAGCTGTTTGGGTGCCTCTGTGCTGTCTTTTGCAGGTCTCTGTGCCACAGTTGAGAAGCTCCCAAGTGCTGTGGGGCAGGTAGGAAGGCAGCAGCAGGGTGGGCCAGGGCTAGCAAGCCCGTGGGGCCCCGGGTGTTTCTGTGTGTTTCACTGCCTTGCACTCCCTCTCCTGGAAACAGAGAACCAGCCTGCCCACTGTTGGATGGAGGTGCCTCTGGGCGATGATCCCAAGCTGTCCTTTGAAGCAGTGGAGACCTGTTGGTGCAGCTCTGTGCCTGGGCCAACATGCCCTGTCCCATCTGTGCCAGCTCTGCTCCTGCCAGCCCGGTTTATGTGACCAAGTGGGAGCTGGCAGACCTGGCTGTGTTGATCTGGGGGTGGTAGAGCAGGACTGTGGGCTTCCAGTGGCCCCATCACTGGTGATCCCCTCTCAGACCCTGGCGACCTGATATGAGGATCTCTTGCCTCCATCTCCTGTAGGCTTTGCAGTGTGTCTTTTTTTTTTTTTTTTCTCAGTGGCACCCACGTTTTTGTGGCTCAGAAGCAAAATGAGTTTCCAGCAGGAGGTGTGTGCTATGATTAGCACAGTGTCCGTTTCCACTTTCTATCTGAGGTAGCTTCTTGGCAGAACTTCCCCTCTAGCATTAGGTTGTTTAGGAGAAACCAGAAAAACATATCTGCTCATTTTCCACAACCACTTTAATCCCCAAATACCTGTTCAGACTGAAGTTTACTGCAAAGTGAGAACTAGTTTACCTTAGGGTAATCCAAACAGAGCACGATGGAATAGTGCTTCACAAACTATTACTAGCTTGGCTGGCAGTGGGTGACAGATCTTTATAAACATGGAACAGGCTGACTAAAAAGGAAAATTACTTCACATAGAAAGAATCTCCATATTACTTTTAAAAATTAAAAAAAAATAAAACGAAAGAAGCAAACCCTGAGCCCCTTTCCTCCCACCAGACTGCAGCATCTCAGAAAGAACAATGCAATATCACGTGGAAAAATGCAGGCATAACTCCCAAATGTTTTTCCCTATCTGTTTTTATTGCTGCAATAGCAGTTTATGAAACATTACTGTAAAAAGACTCAAAATATGAGTCTGAAAAGACACAGAAAACAATAAAGTTAAGCCTATGAAAACGACTCTGTCACTGTTCTTCAGTATTCCATTGTTCAGTGTAGAGGTGCAAAATGAATGAATGTCATTCATTTATCACTTATTGATGGAACTGCCTTATTACTAGGCATTAATATAGGAGTTCTGTAACTGAAATTCCACTGAAAGAATGGTATTTTATTGCTGAGTTCAAAACCCATAAAAAATACTTCAAGATCAGATTTAATCTGTGACAAATCACAGTGGAATACTCTTTGGTCAGTCCTTGGCATTAACCAGATGCAGTGGGATTCAGGCTTTTCCATTGTACCAGAAAATGACTCACATATTCCTCTTTCATCCTAAGGGACAAATGAAAAACTGACTGCAAGCTCTCTTGCCACTATCCTTTTCTGCTCTTGAACCCATCCTGTGCTCAAGCTGGGTTTAAGGAGAATAAAATATGCTTATGTTTAAGAGATTAAATATGCTCTGACTGTTATCACAAGCTAGTCCCTAGCTATGGCACTGTGCTGAATTTGTGCTGTATCCCATTCCCAAGGCATAATAACAGTCTTCTTCTGATCCCGTTTTAAGGTTGGTTTGTTTCCACTGGCTTTGCAACTTTCTTAATCACGTGGCTGGCAAATTGCTGCAGCTTTAATATGTATTGATATATCTATGTATATACTATCTTTGCATGGATCTTACATCCAACTGAAGTTTGGCCCCATGAAATGATGTTTCTAGTAGAGTATTTGGATCACCATAGATGCTGATGAGACTCAGAGCCTGATATAACTGCAGGCATTACAGACCCAGAGAAATTGTCTTCAGGCTCATGCCAACAAATTGTGATTAATTTCTTTGTTGTGGTGCAAGCTGGTTTCTGAACATGTTCCCCATTAGCTCTGTGAGCATCCAGTGCAGTCACTGGCATGGTCTGCAGGACACATCCATCCTCCTTTTCACAGACCTGACTGCCAAGTGCAGAACAAAGCTCACTGCAAACCTCTGTGAGGTTTTCATCCCTCTATCTTTACCTCCAAACTAGGAAACACTTCTTTTTTACTGCTCTGATGAGCCATTTGGGACAAGCAGATAGGAGTGTCCTGGTCTCTTTATTAAACATTATAGATATATATATTTAAATGTATATTACTATATATATGTGGAAATACTGACAATTCATCTAAATTGAAACTGTTCGATGGAAAGAAGATTCAGAGAAAGCTCCAGTTTTAATTTTCTGCAAAGTTTGAAATCATTGAAGCACTTTCCTTTGCAATTTTGTTACTTCCATTTTTTAAAGTAAAACTTACAGAAGTAAAAGGCAGGTGTAAAAATGTAGGGCTTAAGATGAGCAGTCAGCATTTTTTTAGCTGATTTGATGCAGTTTCCTCCCCTTTAGATTTCTGGGTCAGGGTAGCTTTCAGATGTTGAGTCCAAAGTCTTCAAACATCAAAAGTTTAGTCTTTAATTTTCCTGTCTTTTCACCATCCAGACTTCTTAAATCTGTCATGTGCCAGATTTTCCACAGTGTAGGGTTTTGCCTCCTTTAGCTTGTTTTATTTGATCAAATCACTCGGAAGTATGAACAGGCATATTCCGGTCTCTCGTTGCTCTGCTCTCTGGATTTCCTCTGGCTGCCATCCATTACAGAGATGGAAAGAGGCACAGGCACGACTTGGCTTTGTGGGGAGCGGTGGTGAGGCTTCAGAAGCAAGTGAGACAGCACCAAAGAGTGTGGGGGAGGAAACTCATTTCCTCCTCTTGCATATTTTCCCCTTGATTTAATCATTCCAAACACCCTATAGATCTAAAGTCAGAGCACAGGCATCTTATCTGCTCAGGTATAAAGTTTCAGAGCTTCTGCTCAGAATAAGCAAACTGAAGCATGTGTACTTTCCCAGAATATATTAGTTCATGTTTTTTGAGTGTTTCCTATCCTCCTTGGTCAAACTGAAGGGAGTCAGGTTCGTGGGCATAAAAATACATAAGCCTGGAACCTGGAGTGTCCAAAGGCAGAGAGTATAATGACTCATGCTTTGTCCAGGCACAAAGGAACAAGGGAAGATCATATACATAAGGAAGAAGTCTTTTAAGATGAGAATGATGAAACACTGACACAAGTTGCCCAGAGAGGTGGTGAATGCCTCAGAAACACTCGAGGCCAAGTTAGGTGGGGCTCTGAGCAACCTGATCTAATTGAAGATGTCACTGCTCACTGCAAGGGGTTTCGTCCCTTCCAACTTAAACCATTCTGTGATTCTCTCATCTCAGATTGCCCAGAAAACCCATACGTATATTAATCCTCAGTATAACCAAATTTTCCTTTGCAGCACCATACACCTGGAGTAGCTTCATTGGAGTTAACTTTAGATTAATTCAGTTAGAACCACCATTTAAAATCAGTGGTGAGGAAAAGAAAGGTAATCTCTGTTTCTAGGAAAATGATACTCTGAACTCTGTTGACTTACACTAATAGAAATAATGCCTTTGTTCCTCCATAAGAACAGGTAATTATGTTTATTTTAGACACAGAAATCTGCTTGGAGCTGACTGCAGAAGATCAAGTAACCAGTGTGTGATCTCACTCTCCGTGATTCAGGAGTTACATTCTTTTGTCCTAAAGACTCCACCAAAACCAGCTTCCAAACAGTTAATGTAGCTGGTAGAAGATCATACAAATTTGGAATCTAAGGTGGCTTTAATCTGACTGGAAGTCATGTTGTACAGGGGCTCTAGTGCTGTTATTTACAGCACTACAATTGTTTTTGTCTCTTACTTGGAGCCACGGCTCTGCCTTAAGTCATATCACCTAATGCTATGATCAGATTTCACAAGTTAAGCAGAGTCACACCAGATCTGGGTGTGATGGGAGTCCTTAAAAATAAATCTAGTGCTGCAGGCAAAGGCATCTGAGTCTCAGCTGGATGGTCGTACTTCTTCTTGGGGGTCTCTCAAGATGAATGAAAAATTATTTTTGGCACACAGCACAACTGCAATAAGAAGGAAGAAGGGTACAGGGAATGCTCCCTCTCTCTTCTGTCTCTTTAATCCCATTTTACCTTTGTCCTCCTGTCCTCTGCGTGTCCTCTCTGTGGTGGGGAGGTTGTCCTCCTGTTCTCCCCAGAATGTCTCTACCTTCCTGCTTGGTGCTTCTTCATTCCTCACCACCAGCTTTCTGACAGAGAGACACAAATTTCACTACCAAAGCAAACGTAGTTGCTAATGATATTATTCTTATTATTATTTATTATTATTATTACTACTACTATAATTATTGTCATTTTAGTTAAGAACACAAAAGTGTGTTACTTCCCAGCTTAAGGTATCCAGAGGCTCCTTGAGAGGCTTAAGACCTACAGAAAATGATAGTTCACATCCTTCTACATCCTTGTTTTATTAAAGAAAGTGTTAAAGCTAATTATATAAACCCCTGGGCAATTACTGGCTCTGTTCAGGCACAATGAGTGTTAATGAGAATTATGCTCTTTTTTTTCTAATTTGGCATAAACCAAGGCCTATTGCCTCCAGCTCTCTACTGCATAAACCCCTGGATGTATTTTTATATCTTTCTTTTTGGTTTAGCATTGTCTTGCAGAGAGTGTTTGACAATAACCTTTAATTTGGGGAGACACTCCTGCAGCCTGTAATTAAGGCAGCCAGTTAGGTTTTGGTATTTTTTTTAAAAAGCAATCAACCATCAGTGGAGTCTTTTTAAAGACCAGGAGAACTCCTCCTTCTTAAGTTGTCTAGAGGACACGTAGAACTTTTTTCCTTGAGAAAATACTGTTCCTTTCAAATGTATTAAATACATCAAGGTATTCTGTAGATTGTCTTCTTGAAGGTAACTTCTAAAGTTTTTGCTGATGTAACAAAAACAAAGTTGGGAAGTGTTTTGATTATAGCTGGGTTCAAATTGCATTTTGAAAGGGAAAAAGTCTTTTGATTATTTCTTAAATAATTGCATGTGATATTACAAGCTCCTTTGTAATGTTTAGATAGAAATAGTTTATATATAAATAGAGACATTTAATGTAAGAGTAACCTGATATTGTGTTTTGAACAATGTGATACTTCAAGCTCTACTATAGGACCAAAGGGTTCTCATCTCAGTAGGTAGCTGTTTAAAAAACAATTTTAATGATAATTGAAGGCCTAATTAGTTAGTTTGTAATATTTAACCAATATCTTTACCACTTCAAGACTTGCTAGGAAAGAAGGACAACACCTCTGACAATTTAAGCTAAAGGAACTCATAAAGTGTGAATTTAAATGAGCTGTTTAAAAACAAAAAGGAAATATTCTCTTATTTGAAAAGAATTCCTTTCAAAATGAGCTAAATTAGAAAGTACTTTCAGCTTTCAAGAGGTTCTGGGAGCAGCAGTAATTGCATCAGTGGATTCCCACACGAACCACAGCTGAGGGCAGTACTGTGGCTCTTGTTTTACAGAGAGGAAAGTTAAAGTGTAGAGAAGGGGCTGCCACTGTAAGCGTCCTGTCCAGCTGCCAAGGCAAGAACCAATGGCCAAGTTCTGACTGACTCTATACAAAGGAAAGGATATCAGTTTGATATCTCCATCTATTTTGCATTCATTGGCTTGTTACATCAGTGAGGATTATCAGTTATTCTGACACAGAGCAAGAGATTTCATAGCAATCTAATAAAAGGGGTTACAGTTGCTGTTGTTAGGATGGTTTCTGGGTGGAGAAAAAGGAAACATGAGATTTATGGTGTGGAAACCGATATCCAGACAAGATTTTCAGTTTTATTCTATCTATGCTGCTCATCAATGTTACAATCTCTATTGCTGCCATTGTGCATACAGTATCCTTGAATGGAAAGAGATAATATCCCATGCTTTCTCCAAAACAAGCTCATCCTTCTAATGGAGATATTTACTCGTGCAAAAACACACGCTTTTTTCTGAAAACATTTTTACTCGTAGGGTTCTGAAATAGAACCTAGAACAGTTTGGGTTTGAAGAGATCTTAAAGATTCTCTAGTTCCAACCCCTGTGCCATGGGCAGGGAATGTGATCTACATTGTTATAAGTACCAGATGAAAAAATAAAACATTCATGAATATGCTTCCAGAGGGTTTTCTGGCCTGCTAGAAACAGGTTTAAAGCCTTAAAGCTTCAGCTATCTTCAGGATTATACAAGCTGAATATCCCCGAAGAGACTTCTGGTCAGTGGCTTAATGGTTACAGAGCACTGTGTCAGGGATTATGAACTCCCACGTGTATTGTGCTAAATTGCCTGTGACTTGGTTTAGCAGAGGAAAAAAGCTTTGACATTGCACCAGCTTCCTTTGACAGTTTGTGCCAGGCAGCTGAGAGCCATCCTGCAGGAAAAAGAAAAAATGGGGTGGTTTAAATGGGATAGCAAAGCGCCGAAGAAAATTAGGCACAGCAATTATGATATATGTGTTTTTAATTAAATTTCTTAGGTTTTAAATGTCATTCAAAGAGAGGAGAATTCCCAAGGCTGGCAATCGTTTTGCACAACTTATAATATCTGTAAAGTGCTACTACCTTTCATCAAGCCGCTGGAAAAAAAAATAAATCCTTGAGCATAATATGGAAGATTTATAGCACTGGAAAAGTTTGCAAGAATGACACTGTTGATATCCAAACTTCAATTTTGGCAATGTTTGCTGTTCATTTCATCTTTTTGCTTTAATCTCAGCAAATGAAATTGACTTAAAACCTCTGATTTTTGTTACTCTCCAAGCTAATTCTAGGGCCAAAAATCTCTGTGATGAATATGCCTGAAGGATCATAGAAATTGCTGTGTTTGGTGTTTGCGTTAGTGCAGGGTGTGCTTTGTACTATATATGCAAAAGTGCTACTGCTTTATCATCATCATATGAGATCTTTTGCTATAATATTTTCCTAGTGTTTCTGTTTATATTTAATTTCTCCTTGAGATCTGTAGAATACAACTTTCCAATGGCAATATTCAGTCATCCTGGTAAAGAAAAGCCCAAGGACATATTTCTAATAAGTAAAATCTCCAAAAAGAAAGGGATAACAGATAAAGTACCCCCACAGAAACAAGCCCTCTAGAAGATTCTGCTATTGAAAATATACAATTATCTAATCACTCCTATCCTGGTATGAAACATACAATTAGCTGACATCTTCCCTTCTCTTAAAAGGGAACAAATGCTGAATGGATTCAATTAGAAAATTATTAAATAGAATATTGCTGGAGCTCAGTGCAAGCAGGAACCTGGAAGATTCAGACAGTTCTTCTCAGTACTAAGGCAATCACATCCATTGTATTTTCTAACTTGCTCAAAGCAAGAGCTTTGGCAATCCAGGTAGGCAAAGCATGAATCAGGAAAACTGTAGTGTAAATAAGCTGGCAGACAAAGCCAATGTGAATACATTTAAAATAATAAAGGCTGGAATGACTCCTGTTCACCTCTGAACTTGAGTTTTTCTTTAACATGGCCAGGAAAAACTACCTGAGCAAGTTTCATGACCTCTAAAGCAATAGTCATTAGACAGCATTGTTTATATCCCCATGAATGGAATTAGAAGGCTGCAATAATTTTTAAAAGCTAATAATATATATGGTACATAATGATTTGTTAAATTTATAGAAGGAATCATTAAATACCTCACAAGTATCAGTTTATAACTTAGCTGTAGCAAGAATGAGCTTAATGGAAAAACTATTCAAGTAAGAATGTGAAATCTTACAGAACGTAATGCTATCCTGTGCAATAAAGAGTACAGAGCCCTTAGCTGCTAATCTCTTCCCTGGCTTCCTCATATCTGAAGCAGATCTTTTGTTAAGTGAATTACTGAAATTAAATGATAAGCAAAAGAGAACTGGAGGAGAAAATATTCTTTATAAGTTATTTAGATATATGTGATATATAAAAAGATGGAAAAACTGGAGCAATTATAATTCAATATGCTTTGCAAAGCAGTTGCAGTTGTAGTAAGATTATGGAGGTAAAAGTAGTTAAAATGCCAGCTACACAGCTCACTTCCATAAATGAGCAATCCCAGCACTGGGGTTTTGTGCACAGCAAATCCATATCTGTAATCTGGAGTCAACGATGTTGGCTATAAGAGTATTTTTTCCACAATCACAGTTATTTTTTCCAGCACATGAGCCCTGAATCTGGTTCCAATTTTCCTGGCTGTGTGCATCAAGTATTATTCCTGACAAATGTTGTCTCTCTGAATGGTTTGGGATTGCCATGTGTTGGCAGGATCCTTGTGGTCTTTGATTGCAGAAGCTCCATCCTTGGCCCACTGGAGTACAACACTTGGCACTCTACAGCCTCCTTGGAAAATGCCAATTATATCTGTGCAAACAGTACAGATGCACAGTTTTACACACAGATATGTGCATGTATCCATGGGTTTATGTCTATGCAGTACAGTAAGAAAAGAAACAGAAAGAATTGGAAAACTCAAACTCTTCTCGAAACTCAGGGATGCATCAGTCTGGCAGTGCTGTGCATTATGGTGAGAAATGCGGGATTTCTGCTGGCATTATGTTGGTTCACTAGGAAAAAAACCTGCCTCTAGCTTTTAAGATGGGCCTGTATTAATCCTAAACTTCAAAGAACTTGTTTCTAAGTTGGTAAATGTAGTTTACTGGGTTAGGTCAGGGGATTTCTGTAAATACCATACCATGCTAGTACAATGTTAGCTGTTCTGTTATAGGTTTAAAACCAGGTTTGTCTTGCTGTAATTTCTATTTCTTCTTTGCTAGAAACTAGAATTTTTTCTTCCTGTAGTTCAGTGAGCATCTGAAGAGAGGTAGAGCAATATTAGCAGGAATGCAGTTTTATGACAGCTGTAAAAATAGTTGATTCCATATACCTCTGTGCCTTGCAAAGCATTAGTAACTGGATCCTGGCTGCAGCAAGTAATTACATTGCTTGATGCATTGTTGGGCATTAGTAGGATTCCTTCCATCTGTCTAATATTTCCAATCCAGGAATACTATCATATTTTATTACAGCCATTTAAAAATTCCTGTTCCTTTTCCAGGCTCGCTCTGGGTGTGATGATACAGAATTGCACCCAAAATATCTTAAAGGAAAACTGAGCACTATGAAGCAGACAAGAATAGTATTTTTTATTATCAATGTCTCAAATTTATGCTTTTGTTGCTGTAAAATAGTTTTGGGCTCACTGAACATGACCGATACTTTTATTATTATTTTTAGTCAAATACAAAAGTGCTTTTCAGAGACCAAGGGCTTCGCAAAGGAAAAAATTAATGAATCCATGCTCCCTCACATTAATTATCTATTAAATTAACTCACTCTATAGGCAAATAACTTAAAATCAGATCTGAAGTGCTGTCAGTTGTATATGAGTTAGTTTAACAAAGGAAGACAAAAGACTGGCCCCAGCTCTGTCACCCTGCGTCATCCTTTGTTCCTCCTGGAGCAGCTGGAGGTGCCACACATACATGAGATAAAAAGGAAACATCCAGCCTTTGCTGTTGGTGTTTCAGGAAAAACACCGAGCGGGCTGGCCTTTGGGGCTGAAAGGCTCCACGCTGTTCCCCCTCCAGCTTCGAATGGAGATGGATGTAACTCCTCCTCTGCAGGTGGCTCCAAACCTTCTCTCTGCCACTCACCCTGGCCCTGTGCCACTGGCAGCAGGGGCAAACATGCAGGGCACTTGGGTGTTTGCTTGCTGCCAGCCTTGGGAAAGTGTGGGAGCTTCTGAGCAAGGGATGCCAGGGCTGGCTGTGTGCCCTCGGTGAGCTGTGTCCCCTTCCTTCCCCACTCATCTGTCACCAGTGCCATAAAGGCAGTAGTGCTGCCGTGATAGCAGCTGGCAGGGGTTTGGGCAGAGCTACAAATGGCTTAATGTCATTTTGTAAAATACTTGAATGCCTTTTTTTTTTTTTTTGCAAATATTTGAGTTTTAAATGTAATTATCCGATGTAAAAAGAGAAACTGCAGTGCCTGTCGGCATTTTTTTGCTCTGTAGGAGATATGACTCCTTAAAGAAACACACTTAGGATCTTTAACTTTTCTTTTTTGGGATAAACCATTTTAAAATTTACACATGATGTCCCATTACTAATTAATTTCAGAGCCAGATTCCTGTTTTCATAATACACCCTGTCACTTTTAAAGTTATAGCCCAGTTGAGAGAAAAAACCAAAATACATTCCCTGTGCATTTCTGCCCCGCCCAACAAAAAATGGCAACTATCCAGAAACTGAAGTAATAGAGCACATAGTAAATTCACTAATCACAATAGGCTGAAAAAATCCTCAAGAAATTGCAATATAGAAACTGCTTGTGGTCTGCAGTTAGTTTGCATGTAATGGGATGATTTCATTAACCTATTGAAGTGGCATCTTTCTGCCCCAGATCAGGGAAGTTTGCAGCAAGAACTGTCTGTTGCTATCTTTATGCACACTAAAATCTGGCAGAAGAGAATGTTGGATGTGTGTTGTGCTTCAGGGAGATGGAGGTGCTAAATTTCCTGCGCAACAACTTTTTTATGAACACCCATCTTGACTGTAGAAGTATCATTGTGTTGCTCCATTGAAATCTGAGCAGGAATACCATTTCCTGCCCTTCTCCTCAGTACTTTTCCTATTGTTTCAGCTGTCTGCTGTGTCTTGCTTTGAATCGCTGATTATAAATGACTAAATTCTCGAATTACCATTTCTATATTTTCTTCAGGAAACTTCTGTCAGATTCCAGGACAGAATATTTTAGGATGAAGAGCTTAAAATAGACACATATGATTTTGATAAATAAAAGAGAAACACTGCAGTCTGTAAAGCCATCTGAATATAAAAGTGGTTTGTTTTTTGCCCACTCTAATTAGACTATCAAAAATAGAAATATTGAGCCAGGCATATCCAATTAAGTTTGCCATTCACCAAGCTCGAGGCTTTCTTACAGAGACTTCTACCATAATGATAAGGAGATGGAAAAAGAAAGCAGTCATTAGCAATGCTCAGGGATTTTGGTTTTCTTGATGTGAACCACGGCTGTGGGAGATCAGGGAGGTGGCAGCCTTCAGTGGCTTTTTCTTAGACAGTTCTCCTTCTAGTGAAGAGGATAATGATGGTCTTCTAGTGGAATCAAAGTATGTTGATACTACTACTGAAACGGTTCTGCAAACTTGAGGAATCAGCACCCTCACATTCACTACGTTGTGTATTATTATGGGGTTGGAAGTGACCACTTAATTTTGGTGGTTCCCAAAGAGGAACAGTCTGGGGTCTTGGAACAGCTCAAAAGCCTTCTACATCATGCTCCTGGGCTTGGGTGTTGTGCTTTTAAATTTTTCTATGGTATTTCTGCAAGATGATGAAGGATTGCTTGGAGATGGGGCTCCATAATCATCCTCTCATTCCTGTAAGATTTGTTTGCCTGATGTGTGTTGTGGAGCTCACTCAGCACCACTTTAAGTGAGCAAGTGTCGCTTTCTGAATAGTGCTGGCTCATGCCAGAAAGCTGTCATTCACTGCAGCAGCAATGGCTCACTGAACAGTATAGCTTTTATAGTCAGCATCTTTGAAGAAAGACAACCAGTGCGATCTGTGTGCGAGTGAATGAAATGTTGTCACCTGCAAGACAGGCTGAGAATCGTTTTCTAGTGAGTGTCAGAAAATTCTGGAAGGCAACACATCACTGAGAGATTAATTATCAGACAGAGAAGTTAAAAAAAAAAAAAAGAATTGTGAGACCAGTATGCACTTGTTGTGGTAAAAACTTACCTGAACTAACCTTGATAAGCTCTAAGACTAAACAATTTATCAGTGTTCATTTGCCAAAGGAAATCAGTGAATTGGTAAATTATTGGGGTAATTTCTATTCACAAAAGTAGTTCACCAGTTCACAAAGAAGAATATATCATACTAAAAACTGGCTCACATTTCCAACTGTGGATTAATAACAACTGAGTGCATGCTGGCACATAATTTAGATTCCAGCCATGAAGTCTCTGAATTGTGAGCTGGAAACTACAATTAATGTATTTCATAAATACAGCTATTGTTTTTGCTGGCATCGTGTTGCACATAGCAGTTATAAGAGCACTGTGTAGCATTGAGCAAACTTAAAGGCCAGGGAACAGTCTGAAAATCGTCTTTGCATCATTTGGGGGATTGAAAAGTTGTTCTGAATTGAGCTAAAATGCACACATCAAATTGTTAAAATGTAAAGTGTGTGTCAGTGGGTTTGAAGTTTTCCCTAATCTGAAGATTTTATTTATAAGGGCATATTTTATTTTTAAAATTATTCTTAAGATTGTATATTTATATAAATATTAGGCTGTAGTTCCACACACACACATATAAAGAAACATTTGCAGATGTTGAATATTTGGTGTCAAGGACAAACTGAAAAGGAATCAGAACACTGAAGTGAGGAGTTGCTGAACCCAGCCAACTTCAGTTCCCTCCTCCAGTGACATTATCATGCACCTCCTTACCAAACCACGGCTTTTAGAAATTAAATAAATTTATGTTATTACGGTTAGGTTTTTTAGATTTGGGATCAAAATCACTCCCACTGAGATTTATAGCAAATTTCAATTTAAACACCTTAAACTCTCTTTTAAATGTAGGTTTTGTAGGTGTAATTCTCCGTTAAGACTTGTACAATTTCATTTTAGGTATGAGACATATGTGAGGACTTAGATAAACAAGTGCTCTTCCTTTGTAAGAAGAAGATTCTTTGAGCGTATTTTCCTTACATTTAAAAATCACACAACAAACAGGATTGAAATTCACTTTTTTTCACAGCTAGATTTTCTATGGTTAAGCTTTTGCATATTTATGTGAATCTAAAATGAGGTTTAAAAATTTATGTTTTGGTTTTCATCCATATTCTAAAGCTGATGAAGGAGCTTAGGAGTGAATCTGATGTGTTTAATTCAGGGAAAACAGAGACAAGGAGGAGCAGCAGTTCTGTTCCCTGAGTAGAGATTAACTGAAGATTAGCTGAGTAGGTGTTGTCCATCCTACTTGAAAAGTTTCTATTGATTTCTGAGGGAGCTCATGCTGAGTTTTTCCCGAAGGAAAACAACACATGTTACAGGAATAGTGCCTTGATGCCCATGAAGAATATTAGGAGCTTAGTGACTCAAATAAAACAGAGGAGCTTTGAGCAGGGCACACTGTGAGCCCAGACTCACACAGCATTTGTGTTGCTGGAACCAGTTGTTTTACCAAGAAATTTTGACCAAAACCGGTTCAACCCACACAGAAAGAGGAGTCATTAAATTCACATGGTCTGTAAGTCAGGCTCGGGGACGTAACACAACTTGCAGCAGGAACACTCCCCACTCCTGGAGTAGGTCAGTTCGTATTTATGGCCTACATGTGGAAAAGTCAGACATCCAAGAAGTAAACTGAGACAAGACTAAGCAGTGAACCAGGAGTATCTTAGTAGTATCAGGAAAGACCAAGAGTAAAGTTTTTGCCTGCAGTCCATCTTTCAAAGACAGTTGGAAACCTAATTCTGGGCTAAAGATGTACATTTAACCCCCAAAATGAAATTACTGCTGTGACTCCTTCTCTCAGTTAATCACTGCGATGGAGATGGTCTTTCTCAGAATCCATATCAATAGTCTAGGATGGAGGTGAAGCCTGTTCAGCAGGATGCTCACTAGGCATGTGACAGGTCCTGGCAAAATTTCTCCTTGGTTATTGCACATGAGCCCATTTTCCAAGAAACATGTCCCATTCTGGTACTCCACACTGCTGATTTATCTTGGTAGAGCTCTTCTCCTCTATAGAAAGGTGTAAAAGAAAGAGACTGGATGTGTTGTGAATATCATTTTAACCCATACAAATATAGTAAACCAGAATTTTTAACACTTTGGTTTGTGAAATTCTGGTGACAATGCAGTTGTCAGTCATTTCTTTATAGGAAATGAAGAATCTGTCACCAGAAAAGGGTGAATGAGTTGGAATCAATCCAATTGAATCCCGTGTGCAGATGCATGAACCACCTTGTGCTTTCACCTCATCATATAGCAGATGCCAAAGTACCTTTGTGCAGAGGCCCACCTAGTTTTCTACATGCTCTTGCAGATGTTCAGCAGGGTTTTCTCTTGGTTTTAGATACTGATTGATAAGAATACAAAAGCAAAATATTTGTGTATCCATTTCAGTATTCAACTTGAGCAAATGCAATCTTCTGTGACCATTCCAAAACTGTTAAACTTCCTTAGTTTGCCAAAGGAATTCCTGGCAAAACTCAGAAATGTAACTTAAAGCAAGTTAGTTAGTTATGCTTGAACACTCGAATGAACAACTGATAAACACATCTGGATGTATTTATTTTTCAGTAACTGCTGATTTGTTCAACAATATTTGTTGCATTCTTGTTTATTGGGGTTTCTGACCAAATTCAAATCGTTGAGGCATGAGAGTAAGGTACACAAGTATAAACTACTGCCTGTGAAAAACCACACTTAATTTACCAATCTTCCTAATTGCTGTATCCAGGGCAGAATTAATGGAGCACTCCATCCACTGCTTAGGAATTTCTCAAGAACACTTCGAGATTGGTATAATGTTTCAGTTAAAAATCGGAGCATTAACCTACTCAATGGAAGTATCCATTTCCAGATAATTTACAAGTGGAATGGCATCAACATGAATATATCTATATGAAACATGGGAAACATTCAGAGAAGACATCTGGAATTAACAGCCAATACACTGTTGGGAATCCAGCCACTTCAGTTCAACTCTATGAAGTTAAAATATTTTGTAATTTCTATGATACCTCTGATGAGACACACTCCTCCCATAGGATGTTGTGGTGGGAGGGTTCCCTACCTGCTCCCTCTATTACCTTATTATCAGGGACAAGGCTACTTCTGAACATGCTCTTGCCATCTGTCCTCCAGACCATATAAATGCACTTCATCCACAAGAAATGATTCAGAGGGCCAAGTTCTTGCAGCCCATGAAATCATGGGACCGAGTTTTCTGGTGTGTTCTTGTTTACTCTTGTTTACTAAACACATCATCACACCAGGCTGTGGCCTAAACACTGATTCTTCATGGTCCAGAGAGCACTCTCAGCTCTTCTGTGACATTTGGACAAAGCCAGAGTGGTTGAAATTTATGGAGTTGGACTGCAAATCTGTGATTGATCAAATAGCATCAATCCAACAGAGTGCAGGGGGAGAACGAAGGACACGTAATAAATAATATAGATGTTGCCTATGTTGTAGAGCATGCTGGGAATTGAGTTGTAAACCTAAATCCCTTTCTCCCTCTGTATGAAACTCCAAAAGCAATCAGTAATTGGAATTATCTGATAAATGTTATTAAAGTGAAGAAATGCTACAGCTTTTAATGCCAAAGTCTCCCAGAGCACATTCTCTATGGGCTTACTCAGCCCTAGAGAGGTCAATAACCTTTACTGCAATCCATTGGAGAAATAGATATGTCAGAACTATAAAGTAGCCTGTATCAATTTCAGGCCCTTCCAAATAACCGGTTTGACCTATGGATCTAAATACTGGAAATAAATAGCAGTCTTGAGCCATGGAGATGCCAACCACCTCCCTGCTGCTTAGACTGCAATAAAAATGAGTGTTTTGGTAAGGATCCCAGTTATCACTCAATAGTGATGAGTGACCATTTTTCATTATTATTGCTTTTTAAACATTGCAGGACTGCTGTGCTGTCCTCAGAGTCAGTGGCATATAAGTCATTTGTCTGGCTTTTTAATAAACATCTGGGTTTTTTGGAACAAGATACAACGGTCATCTTTGTTAGGGTTTCCTGGCATTCTAATGTCATCTCCATGGATATTGCAGTCTGTTCCTGCAGAAACAAAACAAACATAAAACCAACCAGCCCCTTCAGAACTCGGAGTGGGATGGAAAGTCCTTGAGAGCTTTCATCCCTCTCTGTTCATGTTTTTCACCCGCAGCTCAGCTTTGGTAAGAGCTCAGAAGACATTAATGTTTGCTTCCTCAGGTGGTGATCTTTTCCTGATGTAGAGCAAGGCTTCTGCACTTTCCAGGATGGGAAAACTAGGGAAGGGTGACATTCTTCCTCATGATCATTGATGTATTTCCAACAGCCAGAGGGACTTAAAGGGGGTGCCTCAGGAAAAAGAGCTTAGGTTTATTGCAGTTACATTATGATATACATGTTAACTTGTCTTTAGGGTTTAAATGAATGTGATTCTCTTGCCCTAAAAACGCACATATTTTTCAGAGTGTGGGATGGTGGGAGAAACACTGTTTGAGATGGTGCAAGAGAGAAAGAGACTGCTTTCTCATAAATTGCCAGCTTAAGCAAATAGTGAGAGTGCCAGACAACCAAACCTGTAAAAACAGTTTTGTTTCACTGCTTCTTAATCCCCACTAGCCAGGAAATATTGAGAGAGTCCAGTAGTAAGAGCTGTGTTATACTGTGGAAATATGCTGTTATGACTTAGAGTTCCTGTCAGAGAAACTCAAGTGTTTTCTGAGGTCACAAGGTGAGAAATTTTAGAAAGTGAGAAACTCTCTTATTTATGAAAGGATATGGGCTCACATTAAATGTTTTCATCTGATAACAAATATTATTAAATAGCTGGGTTTGGAAACCTCCGCATATTCTTTTTGTATTAAAGGGCAAAAATGCACACTGAGAAACCTAAGCAGACTGTTTAATCACCAAGCATGTGTGAATATATGTCATCTTTGCTTTTATCAGAAGTTATAGGGGACAGGGGTAACAGCAACAGTGTCTGGACTGAGAAATCTCAAAATATAATGCAGCCAACAGTATGCCTTTAGAGCTGTAAATAACCTCCTACATGCATATACAGAGGAGAAACTAAACACAGTTTATCACATGAAAAGTATTAGTTTTACTGTAGCATCAACCCTGATCACTTCATCACAGAAGACCCTGCAGTTTTTTACCTGAAGTAGAAAATCAGACGAGATATTGAACTCTGTTTCCAAAGTTCATTTGGATCCTAAAGGAGGTCTAAAGTGAGGGTTTTGTTTTGAAGTGTTGGGGGATTTTTATTGGTGTTAATTTTTATGATATAGTGCTTGGCAGCTACCTCAGAGCTGGGTGTACCAGAGTTCCTTGGAGCTGTGCTGGCAGATTCAGGAAGGAACAGGAATAGACCAAATAGCTTAATGCAGCTGGAAGGTTACATACTTCAAGGAAAGGGGAATCTCTAAAAAAAATTCAGAAAGAGGGCAGGGCCCAGATTATCTTGAGAGTCATTAAAAAACAATAGTTCATAGGACTTAAAGGTAACTTCTTGGCAGTGGATTGAAATGTGCCTGAGAAACAGGTCAGAGGTGATCCACAGATTTTCAGATGGAGAAGCTAGGATGGTGAGTGGCAGGGAGGTTGCACCATCCATGGGCAGTCACGGTGCCTGTACAGTCTCACAGACCTCACTCACTGTCGTTACAAATGCTGCACTTAACTTCCAGGGCAGCATCTCACTCAAGGGACAGGTAAGGGCAGCTCAGGGCAAATAAAATATAAACAACTCAACCACTGGCACTGACGAGCTTAGAGGAGAATTAATGATTGTGTGTTAATTGCTAATTTGGCAAAAGTTTAATCTTGAGCTCTCCTGCAACTCCCACCACTGCTCTGAGCATACTTTCTCTGCCCCATCACGTCATGTCTACACTGAACTCTTGAGCTCCGCTTTGCACATTGCAGTAGTTGATTCTAAGGCTCCCATCCATCTCCTAGGAATGCCATTCCTCATCCCTATCTCCTCAGTTGGCAAACTGTGAGGTTACTGTGAAAGCTGCCGTATTTTCAGTGCCCCTCAAGCTCTGTATCAGCTTGGCAGCTTTCCATGATATCCATCAAGATCTAACGGAAGGCGGATGTGTGACGGTGGTTTTAGCTCTGGCTAAAACCCCTCAGCCAGTCCAATGCACACAGCTCTGCCTCCCAGTCACTACCTCTCTCACTGGATCCTCTTCCAGGGTGGAGAAATTGAAGGCAAGGGGTTTGGAATTAGATTATCTTTAAGGTCCCGCCCAACCCAAACCATTCTATGGTGATTCTATGATTTTGTGCTTTGTCCTGGCTACTACAGGAAAGATTCCCTTTGAAAGGCAATGTCAGCAGGCACAGACTGTGCCTCTGCTCCTGGAGGAGAGAGAAGCAGAAAAGACACAGAGCAGTTCTTTCCATGTATGCTGATCAAAGAGAAATACTGTCAATCTAACCTCCGATTCTCTGAAGAAATAAAAAACTTGCTATAAAGGGTTGGCTTAAAAGCAGTTTAGGACAGAGGAAGGTTAGTAATAGGGTAAAAATAACTGGATGAGTTAGCACTACCTGACACCCTTTCCTCAGCTATAATTTCTGCCTCCCGGTGCAAATACATCTAAGAGCTTAGACCTGGTCAGTTTTTGCAAAAGCAGTATTCCTGTTCCCTCATCTCAGCCCAAGAAGTGGTTCAGCTCCATCACATGCCTGCTCAGTAGTGAGGAACTCCTACACCATTAGCTTTTTGGAAGAAAAATAACTGGCAGTAGTACCACACACTATTTGTTGAGCTATTATATGTATTCAGCCAGGAAGCACAAAAATACTGCATAACGAGTGTCCACGTGGCATGAAGGTAGACTAACTGGAGCAAACAGCTTGGGAACAGACTATGCACTGAAATAATGTTTTCCTGTGCTGTGCTGCAAGGGTTTGCAAATAACAAACAGATTTTCTCTGAACTGAGCAGCCTGAAATTACTTTCTGATGCAGAAATAGCACACATATTTCAGATAATTTATTTGTAAGAAATTGACTAATAATTCTGCTTCTTTACGTTTAAGGAATAGCACGCCCCTGGTGTGATACAGAGTGATAATTTAATCAATTTCAGATTATTGTTTCAGATATTACTACTTATATTGTACTTACTGTAACAAGGATGGGGTTATAACATTGTAACTTTGAAGCCGAGAGACAGAAGACTGGGAAGATACAAGTCTGAAGTAATTTGTCAGTCTGGAGAAACCTGTCCTTCTGCCCATCAACCACCTAAAAAAATACTGTATTTTATTGTCAGAATTCAAGCTGCTTTCTGCTTTGGCCAGACAGGCACTTTTGTCAAGTGGAAAACTGAGCAGCACTGAGCAAACAGGGCCATTTGTTGCCTAATTTCTCAGTACACTGGTGATTCCACCCACACCTGCTCAGATGGGGCTGAACACGATCCAGGCTCCACTGAAGAACCGGAGCCGGCAGGAGATTTTTAGATCAGGCTTCATGTATAGCTGGTTCCCAAGATGGAAAGAGCATTTTTGACCTGTGCTCTTAAAGGTGTTAATGTGATGTAATTGCAGCTGCCCTGAGACAGAGTTTAAGAAGGTGAAAAAAAATCCTGTTCAGTGGCTCAATTCCAAACTGAACTGCAGAAACATGGGGTTATATTAAGATATGAACACTTCACAGTGAATCTGCTCTGCCAAATCGAAACCAGCTGCAGGACCTTGTGAAAATCACTGGTTAATTTAACTGGTAAAAATTCAAGTGTTCCCATTGTATTGTTTAAAGATTATTGACATTTTTAAAGACATCTTCATTTCTACCATGCTTAGTTATCCCCATTAACATGTTTTACTGCAGCATGTCTTAGCTATGTACTCATAGATCAGTGATGAACTTAACATTTAGTGATGAATCTGACAAAATGACAACATTCCTGGAATGGCTTCTGGATTTGGGCTTTTTTTTTCCCAAAAACTTCATAACAAATAACTGCCTTAACCATCTATAGTCTCAATATAGTTAAAATGGACATCTGAGGATTCAGAGCAGAAGCGAATTTGGACTGGTCTGCAGCTGAGCTTTGAATTTGTCCAATTAGTTTCTCAAGCAGAACTCAAAGTTTACAGAATAATCTGGAAATTATCAAAGCAATAGCAAGCAAATGTGATGTATATTTAGGACTGGGCAAAACACACTTAGGTTTAATTTTCATTCAAAAAAGCACCCTTATTTTCATAAAAAGTAAAACTAAACATTGAGAATTAATTAACTTTTTTTTTTTTATGTCACTGTTAGGACTCTGTGTTTCTTCGTCATTCCCTAGCATTAAGAATGCTACTTCTTTGAGACTGGCAGGAAGCATATTGTGTTAAATTTTCCCTTTGCAGTGCCTGGACTCTGGCACGTTTCACACTGTGGCTTTCCCTCCATGGTGCAACTTTTGGGATGTGCCTTCCATGGGACAAGGCAGAAATGCAGAACAAATCTTCTGAATGGAAAAACTGGGCGGACAAGTCTGACATTTCTGTGGTTTTTATTACCTGTTAGTCAAAACAAATAAGCAAACCCCAACCACCTTAGGGAGGGAGGGAGAATAATTTATGCAGAAGTTTTCAGTCTTCCAGCATTTTTAATTAGTCAGGTTTGGTTCTTCACTTCTCATTTTCCTAGACTGAAAAAACACATGTTAATGGTCTCTACTAAAGACAAATACAAATCCTTCTAATCGTTTTGCATTTGTTGTAACAACATCAATTATTTATGGTTGCTATTCCTTAGTAGAAATAAGGAAACCTTTCATTATGCTTTTGTATCAATCCCCTTACGATACATGTTTCAGTACATCCTTGCAGCCAGTGTAGTGGAAGGAATGCTTTAACACTCAGTTCTTACATCTTGGTTGTAGTGATCTGAAGGCTGCACTCCTGGAAGTAAGTGGATCCCTTGTTTTTGGTAGAGGGAACGTTGCCAACTGATTAATAAGGGACTGACTGTAATACCACAGCAATGTTAATTTTTTTCAGATGCTCAAAGTCAACATCTGAAAGGCAAACACTGCAACACACAACCTGCAGCTCAGAAAACATGTTCATAGCAAATATCCTGCTAACCCCTACCAAATTATACCCAATAAATACTCTCACTTCGTGATCTTAGGATATAGCTTAAGACCTCAGAAATTCTGTTTTACTGTGGGAAATGCCCAATGTTTTCACATACAAAAACCAAATTAGACACAGTGCCATTTAATACATGGGATCATTTAGATATGGGAGATGTTTTTTTGGCTTTCTGAGAGCAGAGAATCACAAATGTGTTCTGCATTTATTTACAGTTCCTTATATTTTTCATTTATAGTTTTTTTCTACCTGTCTAGCCCTGTAATGTCCTTCAAATACATTCATCTATGTGTTCCTCTGAAAAATAAGTGTGGGCTGGACTTCAAAACTTAATTAAAAAAAAAAAAAAAAAAAAATTATAACATGTACAAGTAGAAAATAAGAGGAGTTTCTGTGGTGTAGAAAGTTTGGTATTTCCTAGATAACCTGGCAAATAGGCTAATTTTATAAAATTATATAATGGTAGAAATTAGTTAAGATGATAGCTGTGGAACAGACAATCACAGTGGAGATAAAATAGGCTCCTGCCCCCACCACCTATTGTGCTCAAATCAGGATCAGGCATGAAGGAAACGGGTATGTGAGAAGGAAATATTGTAGATTTGCACAAAAAAAAAAAAAAAAAAAAAAAAAAAGAATCCACTGCTGAGCTGATGAGGAAATGTGAGGGTGAAGGAGGAGGATTAGTGATGAGATGGCAGGGCTCCAATGTCACGGAGCAGGAGTAACTCCTCCCTGTCAGCTGTCCCTGGCAATTGCCTTGGGTGAAGGAGCCTGTCAGTTCCACATGCAGTGTTGAGGTTGTGTAGTCAGGTCCACATGGATGTCCTGGGCCACTGTCACTGGTGCAGACAGAGGGAATGGAAATTACATGTGTTTTTGGTGTGTCAGTAACAGAACTGCATCACCATGGCAAATAATAAAAACGTTTCTCCAGATGTGTCAGGTTCAGTGGCTCACCCTGGCCAAGTTCAGAACCTTTTTGCAGCTGAGGAAATGCCACGTAAGGCCAGTGCCACACACAGCAGCTGCCCACGGAGAAGATGCCTACAGGCTCCATCCAGGGCCCCCGACCCCCCAGGTGAGACAGCACAAAGACAGCTCCTGGGAGCTTTCCATAGGGACAGCAGGAAGCTCTTTCCAGGCACCAGGACCAGGGGTCCTTGTGGGGACACCAGGCTCCACCTGGTGTGTTCTCCACCCCTTCTAGGGAATGGCCACAGTAAGGATGACAGGGAATAGAGAAATAGTAGCTTTGCTGCTAATTCCAAAGCTTATTTCCCATTTCTTCCCTGATTTCCCCAGTAAAATTGCCTTTCAGTTGTACAAAAGATTTGCTGTTTGTGCAGGGAAAGCAGTTCCACCTCAGAGAGGGGATAATTCATTTTCCCAGACTCTGGGAGCTCCATTTGTTGTTTGTTCTGGCTTCAGAAGGAACCTGACCCGTCTGCTGCTTTGCTGAGCAAAGAAGATAATTTCTTCTGAAAACTGCCCTTATCATGATACCCGCCTTGAATGTTGATCCAATCTGTGTCAGGCAATTCTTATAGTGCAGAAGTAAAACTGGAAAATTATCTGCACAGCACCATCATTTGGAGAAACTGCCATGACCTTCTTTTTGCAGAAATATTTATTCTACTGGACAAGTATTTTATGTCCTCCAATCCTTGTATAAATCATAGGGATAATGCATTTTCACTTTGCCAGAATATTATCACTGCATCCGTCAGCTTCATTTTCTGTGGTAATTATTTTTTAACCCAAAGTACTTTTAATTAGATTTAGATTAATTTAGATAGTATAAACAAGTCCTAAATACATGAGACAGCTGCTCTTTCTCATATGATAAGCAAATTAAAGAGGTCATGTTTTCATTCGTCATAGCCCAGGATCAGGTGGCAGGGATAGATTGCAAAGGTAAGATGGTTTCTCCCCTGGCAGATGCTGGCAGCGCCTTTGAACATGAAGGATGCCATTAAACTGCTGAACCCTAGTGACAGCACGGAGTTCCTTTGCACAGCAGAGTTGTCCTCCAGTGATGCTGGCAGCAGAAAATCTATGTACTGTCAAGAATGACGTTTCTGAGCCTTCCTGATCAGTACAGAGTTGAGCATAATGTACTTGAGGCACAACTTTGTGAGCTGGTTTGTGGGAAAAGGCATGGAGAAGGCGAATTACAGATGATGGAATACCCTATTGATGAAAGCAATGACATTCTTATGGGCCTAGAAATCAGGATGTAGGTGCTCATCCCCAGTCTGATTCATACCCAGCCTTGGAGAAGTTTCCACCTGGGGCTTTGGTTTGGTCCCATATGCAGATCTGCCTCCAAATGTCACTCTCAACCTGGATTCACTGTGTGTGCAGCCCATTTCTCCAGGTTACACAAGTAGCTTAAGTTTGAATGGTTCCTAGTATTTGCATCTTCGTTCTGATTCTAAAAAGACGACTGGGAATGTTTTTCAGATTCAGTTTTCACCGACAAAATAGACCGCTTTGTTTTCATCATTTAGAACAAGAATGTTGAAAGCTCCAATACTGCCTCTACTACTAAAGCTGGAATGTAGCTCTACCTTTTTTCCTATTGCTCCTGACGAAGAGTAGAGCTCATTAACCTGGCTGTGAGCTTCAGATTTCTAAAAAGCAGGTACAGCTGACTCCTTCAGTGCCAGGAAAAGCTAACGTGTAATTGAGTCTCATACTGTTGGTGCATATCCATGTAAGGAATCTGCGGTTATCATGGGTGGGCATGTGCTGTCTTGCATTTCTTGCATGGCTCTAGGTATTTGAAGTCTCCATTATGTGGTTTCTTTTACTTAAAAAAAAAAAAAAAGCCCCCCAAAACTTCCTTCCTTTCTTGCCACACATTATACCTAATTTAAAAGAGTTTTCTCTGCCTAATTTAAAAGAGTTTCCTTTGTTAGATGCTGAAAAAACGCCACTAGAATGAAAAAAAACACAAAAAAACAAAAAACAAAAAAACCACAAACAAACAAAAAAACCCCAAACAAACAAACAAAAAAATCACTAAAAGAAATAAATTAAACACTTAATTCTCCATGCAATAAAGTCGTAGCTGTTTCCTGAGAACTGAATTTTCTCTTCTGGTGAAAAGAGCTCCCAAGAAAGTTTGTGTATGGATTTAAATTTACTTCCTTTATTATTCTATAAAACAGTTCTAAAAATAAGGGCAGTAGTTATGACTGCACAGCATCTTTTTCTAGATTATTTCAGTATTTCCTTCCTTAGGATTTAGAGGCAAATTTCATTCCTGTAATAATACAACCTTCTGACAGCACTGGCAGCAGCAAACTTTAGAAATGTACAAAAACTGTGTCTTCATATTGTGGATTGTGTAGAAGGTGATAAGAAGCTTAGAGGATAAAATAGCCTGGGGGAAAGGAGGATTAACCTCTCTTTCTGAGAGTGGAACAGATACCAAGAAATTATATTTTGCCTGAATTGCATTCCTAGTTTGAATGCATTCAGATTTGGGGTTAATGTTCTGGGGGAGGATGTGTGGGAAGGAACTGTAGTTCTTGACTTTGCACTCTGGCTGCATAGGCAGAGGAGACTCAGTAGCTGATATGGAGCTCTTTTGCTTAAGTAATGTGGTTTTCTTATTAGGAAGGGTAATTAATTAAAAAAAAAAAAAAAGTTAAGAAAGACATCTCAGTTTCTGGCAGCTTTTCCTTCCTGATCTGCCCCATCTTTCTTTGGTCTGTTCCTAAGAATCAGCTCTCAGCAGGGCTGCCGGCCTGGGCAAATCCACCAGTGAACATCCCAGGCAGCCACAGCTGACTCCCAGCTGTTGATCTTGGGTGGGACCAAGAAACACAATCCTCTTTTGGGGGGGAATTTTGAGTCTGACCATTTTGATGCTGTTCCAATCCAAACCTAAACCCAAACATTTGGGAATTCTCCATGAAAGGGAGTAGTGCCTTAGGGGAAGAGGAGACTTGTGGTCTGTGGGAGCTGTGGGTCTTAAAAGTATATAGGTATTCGAAGGGATGGTGTCAAGAGGATGGAGCCAGGCTCTTCTTGGGATGTTAAGCATCAGTACAAGAGGCAACAGGCAGAAACTGATGCACAAGAAGCTCCACCTGAACATGAGGAAGAATTCTGCCTCTCCAGGGAAACTGCCATGTGTTTAAGATCTGTGTCCCAGCATGGTTTCTTCATCCCCACAGAAAACTGAGGGATGTAGCTAATGGGGAAATTAGGCATTTAAACTTCACTGTTTTGTCTAGTGTAAAAGTCGGGCTGATGGTGTCTGAGAGACAGGTCTTGGCGTTCAACCACAAACACCAATATTGCTGACATGCCTTGCCCTGCTTTGAGATGGTCAGCACTCTCCTTTTGCTTCTACTCAGGATTTTTTATCCCACCCATGGCACAATTCCGGTTGCCCTCCTAAATGTTTTAGAAAACATCACTTCAAATAAAATCTCCAAGGCTTAATTTAGACAAGAATATTTAAACTTTTCCATAGACATGAAGTCATCTGTTGGCACTAGTCTGTGTTTATAGAAATAAAATCTGCTGGTTATTATTTGCTTTTCTGCTGGTTAAGCTTCTTTAACCCATGATGCCTTCCACACCAGCCTCCATTCAGAGGTAGCCTGACAGGTGGTGAACTTCTAAATGGGTTGGTATTCTGGTGGTTGAACAAGTTCTACAACTAAATAGCTTAAAATTGGTCAAAGTCCGAACTGAACGATACTTATTGTGCTGTCTTTTAGATTATTCTAAATATGGTATGCCTGAATTGGGTATGCCTGAATTGCTCTCTCTTGGAAATCCCTTTACTCAGCTCCTCAATTTAAAGATAAAAATGGCTGAAATTTAAGGCAAATATTACAGAATGATTGTGGTAAACAAAGTTTGGGTTCATAATCATTTAT